>CAMAPF010001005.1:2012500-2707397 GCA_945859915.1 Cuscuta epithymum
TTATTTTATTGTTAAAATATATCTTAAAAGTATAATTTTATATAATTCATCAAATTGAGCCAATTCACCCGCTTCAATCAAAATATGAGGGTAATTCCAGCAAGTTCAGCCGATTCAAGTCATTCCAATTGCTACTAAACATGCTCTTAATATGTTAAAATTTGGAGTGTTACTTGATAATTATATAAAAGATAAAATTAATTAAATCTGATATCAACATTCAATGATGATTGGTCAAAGCAAAAATACCATTGTTACCCAGTAGAATAGATAACATACTAAGAGATTGGTTTTACTTAAATACTTGTACTGATTTTGGTTCAAGTGAGAAATGCATCTAATGTGAGAAATGAGAATGAATCTCAGCCATTAGATTTACGAAGTTGCACTAAAAATGGCTTTATGTTGCAGTAATATTTAAATTTTGCAATGTTACACTAAAATTGTTTCATGTTGCACTAATATTTGACGGCGTTGCACCGAAATAGCTTCATGTTGCACTATACAAATGTAATACAGATTTTTCAGAAGTATTTACAGAAATGTCACCGTGCTAGATTGCATATTTTAGTGTATCATGGAGTGTCTTTTAGTGCAACTTAGTCAAATCCAATGGCTGAGATTCATTCTCACTTCTCACCTTCTCACTTGAACCTTACCCTACTTGTACTAACTTTTATTCTTTGGTGTTGAATGTAGTGTTAATTTTTTTACAAACCAATAACAAATAGCTAGTTAGCATGTTCCCTAGCATACCATTCATTGAAGAAGAGTCAATGGGAAAAAGAGTCAAATAAGCCCATATACTATATCAAATCCATCACATAGACCCTGTACAAAAATAACCATCATATAGACTTACTTACCTATGAAAAACGATCGATTAAACCCATATGATATAAGCTGACCTGTTGCGGCAGGTAAAGCTGTACGTCCAAACGGTACAATCACTTTTCCCTTTCCTTTTTATTTTAAAAATGTGCGAGTTGTTATATTGACTTGCTTTCCATTTATTTTTCTTTTCTTTCATTCCCTTTTCCTTTCAAACTTTTTCTTAACCACACGATATGGTGGTCTAAGGAAATATAAATCATTTTCAGTTTTTTTTTTGTTTTTCTTTTCTTGCTGATTCACTTTTTGATTTCCTAAAAAACGAACAGGTGGGGCTTGAATGAACAGGTAAAATCAAATTTCAAGGGAAGAAATTAATGAATAGTACTGAATTCCTTCTCTTTATTTATTAATGTATTACGAAATTCAATTTAAAAAAAAATTAAGTTCCTCTGTTTTTAAATTTTCAAAAACTGAATTTTTGAATTTTTTTTAGTACTAAAGAATGAAAGATATTAACGGTCAAACTTTTGCGATAACAAGCGCGAAAAGTGAACCTTTGCAATTGAAAAAGAACATAGGAAGTAATTTAGAGCATAATTCATCTTTTTCTATCTAATTCAATTTCAAGCAATGTGGTAGGTTAAAACTCACTTTTTAAAAACAAAAACAATCGCAAATACTTCCTAAAAATATTAATAAGAGAATCTAATTTTATAGACGATAAATGTATGCTACAGATAAAAATGTTTGAGACAAGATCAAAAAATGTTTAATTTTTATACGTGATGGTATCATGGATTGTGACCACGTCCCAAATACAAATTATATGCAAAGCCCATTGATAGAGAATAATTAATAAGAGCCGTGGGGCCTGAAAGGAGATCGTGACTCGCGAAAGGAACCCACAATCAGGCCGGCCTAAATAACAGACCTCGAGCCTGGGCGGGATTCCAGCGAGGTCGAACTCACCCTAGGGCTTACGCGGCAAGTTATCTATTGCGAATAAACTATCTGGCAGCGGCAGGGATCTAACGGAAGAATGTGGACATAAAGGAGTAATAATTGCGGAACGGAGGAAAATGTTAGAAATGTCCTATCATGATTGAATCTATTAAATGTATCGGTTATTTCTCCTTATGCTACTGTAGTTCTATGTTTATAAATACTTTATGTACTTATCCTAAAAGAGATCCGCCTCCTGAATAACAAAGATGTCTTACGCTGCCTAAATTTTTTTGCTCTTGTAGATTAGCTCTCATAGTTGGAATTAAACTCCATCAATACACATTTTCTAAAATGTTAATAATAGTTAGGTCACACAAAAAATGGCAATAAAAAACACATTTTTATAAACAAAAATGTCTGGTTTGGCATAAAAATGTATGAGAAAGGGTTTGAAATAGTACTGCGATGCATTTGCACACATTTTATTTAAATTAGGATCAATTGGAATGATTTTTGAATTCATATTCCTGAAAAAACTCAATTCAATTTGAATTGAAATGAGAGAAATACTTGATTAAAATCAGGGGGAAATTCTAGGATTTAAGTGCATCTATATAAAAACATATGTATATTAATGAAAAGTGGTCCGGTCCGGTTTTCCGGTTTGAACCGGTTTGTGCACACCCCTAGTTGCAACCCTCACAACATATGAGTATTAGCAACTCCTATGTCGTATAAAATTTTGGGTTTATCTTCATGAGATCTCAATCTTCGTGATCTCATGAACATTATAAAAATGATTAAAAGCCCGTTTGGTAGCACGAAAATCGGCTGTTTTGGCTGTTTCTACTGAAATTTATGAAGTTCTGGCTTAAGTGGCTGCATTGGCTGATTCTGCTGATTTAAGAAAAGATTATTTTTAAAATATATTTTATAAATAAAATAAAGAAAAAATTATATGTAAAAATAGCTAAAATGGTTATCTACAGTAACTTCAGCCAATACAGCCAGAAAAGTAACTTCAACCTTACTTTTTCTGCTTATTATACAATTCACCGCGTGAAAGCAAAAGTTAAGTGTTTGGTGAAAAACTTGACTGATAAGCCTAATAAGCCGAAAAACAGTGGTTCCAAACGGTCTCTAAGACTTCATTTTGAGTAAGTCCAAATTACATTTAATTAGAAGACTCATGAGATGTCGTATTACATACTATTGGCATCTTTTCCGTATATATATATATATATATATATATATATATATATATATATATATATATATATATATATATATATATATATATATATATATATATATATATATATATTAACTAAATGTAATATGTAAACATAAGTAAATAACAATCTTATGGATAATAACTAAATATCAAGTAAATATGAATGTGTATGAGTATATATACTTATATAGTATATATAATGTGTAAAGAATTATAATATGAATGTGTATAAGTATATATAAGTATATATTTATAAGTAGATAATTAATATATAAGCAGATATAATAATTATATAAATTATATATATGTAGAAAGAATTTGGAGAAGATAAAGAATGAAGATGATTGAATATGAGAGATTGAGAGAATAGAGAATTAGAGAGTAGGAAGAGTTGTAGAAGAAGAGGTGTAAAAAATGTATAGAAAATAGGAGTATAAATAAGTTTTTTTTGTATACCCCACCCCCACCCCCTAACCCCCCAGACCCCACTCCTATGCCCCCAACGGCTATAGAGTCGTTTGGAAACAGTCCCAACGGCTATAGAGCCTTTAATTATTATTATTTTTTTAAAAAAAAAATTGACCGTTAAGGCCCAGACCGGGCCCGGCCCGGGCCGGGTCACTTATACGCAGGCCCGAGCCCGGACCGCTATCAGACCGAGTCGGGTGGCCCGAACCTGTCCCTTCGGATGGACCTGAGCATTCCTCTATGTATGTATATATAATCTTATTAAAATAGCAAACCACATAACTATAGAATTGTGAAGCACATGCAGGGGCGTAGATAGGGGATGGCCATCCCTGGCCATGGCCCAGCCCAAATTTTAAAAATGTCTAAATTTTTAGGGTAAAAAATTCCGTGTCAATTTTTTTCTAAAAAAAAACTTTGTACCGGCCCAGTCCGGCCCAGTGTCCTGGCTCCGCCCCTGAGCACATGAACATCATCTTGTAATCGTTTTCAATTTCCACACACAAAATCATTTCAAGTAATACACACTTATACACATAACACATCAATTAACTAGAAAGGAGAAGTGCGGCTAGAAGATAGTTGATGACGCGCGTTCTGGATGATCTCTTTTGTTAGGTATTTTTTTGTTTTGCCGCTAGATTACAATCGTAAAACAAGCAGGGCCGAATTGAAGAAAACGGAGCTTGACGTATTTTATAATCAGTATTTGACGGATGTAAAGTAGTTTACTATCTTCCTCCAAGTAAAATATTTTATCGCAGAGAATATATTAGCTACCAAATATATACATAGAATATATTGACTATTAAATATGTATATTCTAACATTAAATATGTATATTCTAACAGAAATTTCACAAACTCTTAAATGTATTTTTGTAATATAAGTTTATGATTTATGTTTCCTAGTGTTAACAGTCAGATTTTTACTAAACACAAACATAGATTAGTTCATTATCTGAATAAGCAAAGAATAAAGTACTACATAGTAATGCAAATGCTAATTTTTTGACTGACAAAAAGATACTATATACTATCGTATTATCTAATCTCGTAATACTTTTTTATTTATTAAGAAATACGTAGTACATTGTTAAATACATTTTAGATAATTTATCAAATTCTATAAATTCATCAAATTTGTCGGCATTTTTATCAAGGATTTATTTATTGGGGGCATCCTAGTCGATGGCGCAAACGGCGATCACTTTTGCTGCTGGAGTTCTGATGTTCATCGAGGTCCACTGTCTGGGGGAAACGGGGTCTCTTCCGAGGAGCTTGAAGCAAAGTGGGCAGCTGGGTTTGGGATAATTCAAAGGGCTTCGTAGGTGGGTCATAGGTAGGGCTTAATTCGGACATATTCCCTCTAGGTTCCATCAATTGGCTCTGTTGGTGAGAGCTACAGACAAGAGCAGTCTGAAATCGAATCGAAGGATTTGAGGAGCACCCTGTTCGTTCCGCCATGCTCATCTTACGAGCTATGATTTTCTGTAATCATCGGCTCACTCAGCTGGGATCCCAAAGAAAGGATGAGGGCAGACGACCGAATCAGTCGGCTTGGGCTGTTGCGGCGGAACTCGTCGTCTGCTAGCCATCCTTGGCAACATATCCGAGGGCTCCTCCACCAACAACTTCATCAAAAGTTGGCCAAGGGACACTCAGTTGTCATTCGAAAACCGAGGGCTACATGCCTTGTATAACTGAAGGCTTCCAACAATGACTGGGAGCTCATCAAGCTCTAACGTCCGACGGCTCACACAACAAACCGTGACTATGCAGATGGTCACGGACGCCTTGATGAATGAGGAAGCACGAAGGAAGGAAGCTGGGAATGAACAGTCTTATGCTCTCGTCTCAGAAACCAGCAGGCGAGGGGGAGGCAGAAATGGAGGTAGAGGACGAGGTCGAGGCAGAGGCAGAGCTCGAGGTCAAAGTAGAGGGAGATCTCAAGCTCGAAGAAGATCACAAGAGCGGGGAAAGTTCGTCGATACCAATACTTGGTTCGAGGGCTATTGCAACCATTGTGGTCGGAAGAGATTAAAGGTGTATGGTCCTTGAAAATGGGGAATAACAGCTACGGCCCTTAGTGTTTAAAATTATAGCCTTGCCTTCTTAGTTAATTGTTAGAAATTAACTAAGTAACTAGTTTAACTAATATTAAATGGAAAATGATATGTAACAAGTAACTAATTTATTTTTTTTAAAGAGAAATGTAGAGAAATATAACAATTAACTAATTTAATAGATAAATGAGAAGTCTAACAATTAACTACTTTTATAAAATGTATGAATGTGTATAAGTCTATATAGTTTATATAATGTGTAAATGTATTATAAGTAATATATAATATAATGTTTATAGTATATAATATATAAGTATATTACTATAAGATGAGTAATACACTTATACTTAATACTTTAATATATATATATATATATATATATATATATATGTATGTATATATATATATACACACACACACACATATATATATATATATGTATATATATATATATATACACATATATATATGTGTATATATATATATACACATATATATATGTGTGTATATATATATATACACACACACACACACACACACACACACACACACACACATATATATATATATATATATATATATATATATATATATATATATATGTGACACCGCTCCCGAAGGTCCTTGAAAATTTGATTTAAAATTCAAAGTTTATGTATTGGATTTCTGATTCCCAAACAATTGTTAAACGATTAATGTTTTACGTAATTAATGACCGATTATTATACTGTTCGAACTCGTATATTAGTATCGGGCTTGCGAATACTCATTTTGGGCCCAACCTGCTAAAAATAGCAAGTATTCGAGAATGGCGTTCTGGATTCACTCGGGGGTGACCCACACGGCTAGTAGCCCAATAATATGTATGACAAATGTCAAATAAGTGATAGGATGATTAAAGAAGAATACAAATGCCTATAACCCCACCTTTGGCCTTATTGAGCTAAATAATGGGAGTAGGATTTTCCTTCTATAATATCTATCAAGTAAATTATTGGGATGAGCCTACACATATTGGAGATCAATAATGTGATTTGAGAAGTTGACTTGTTCTAAATAAATTGGAATGAATACAAAAAAGACATCTTTTGACAAAGATAAAACAATAGGACCCATCTTCCCATTTTTGGAAGTATTGGTAGATATTTTGGACCCCAAATTAAATGGGATCATTTGGGAACCATCCCACATGACCTTGGTACCTGCAAAGACAAAGAAAAATGGATGAGACAACTATGTGGGGCGGACTTTTGACTCATGAGCTACAACATTACAAAAAGGAAATAAAAGAGGAGGTCCATACCATGTTTGATTGCAATCAAATACCCCACCCTTCTTTTTTGTGAACCACATGCTCTCTTAGCATGATTGAGGCCTTCCTAATACATTTCCCCTACACCCCATTCGAACTCCCAAGATAAGAGAGAAAGAGGGAGCCACATATTCCAAGGGAGAAGAGAAGAGAGAAGCTGGCCGCAGGATTCGTTTTCCAGCAGATAGGGTCTCTTGTTTGATCCATAACTTGAGCTTCACTCGTCCAAATAAGGCGTATGATATACCAAAAGAAAGCTCTCAAGACGAGGAATCTGTGAAGGCCTGGTTTGCAGGAATAGGAGTTGTGGAAGGCTTCCAAATCGTCCGAGCAAAACGCAACCTCGCAGGAGAAGATTTAATCTTCTAAAGTGAGTTTTAACCCCAAAGCTTTACTTTTCATTCTCCAAATGATATGAACGATTGGTGAGACTATTATACACTAATCCAAGTGTATAATATGTCCTTATAAAGTTATTTTATTGATGTAAAGGTTAGATACTAACCTAGATGCAAATATTGGAAAACTAGGAATCGAGTTAGCCGGAAAACACCCGTTCTAGGGGCTGTTTTCATATCAACGATTAAGGGTTGAACTAGCACTTTGAGGAGGCTGTTTAACACTCATATTTGAGCAAGGAATCAGTCCCAAATCCACCTTGACCAAGGCTTTGACCATTGGACCAAGAAGGGAAAGTTTAAAGCTCAATTGAGGTGAGGATTGACATCTAATTGCTTACAACTTGTAGGTTAAGCATGAGATTACCTAAATGCTTAAATCATGATTTTTCATGGATTATGATGATTATATATTGATGAAATATTGATATAGTTGCCAAAGAATGAAATTTGAAATGATTTGAGAAGGTATGAATAATATGAGATTAAATGAGTATAAATGAACTATTTTGTGAAAATGGGCATTTTGCTCATGTATGAATTATGTGGATACATAAATGAATATTTGTGTATTGAGATTGAATACTTAAGTTGCTGCTACATAACTATAACTATGTAGAGAATTACAAGTAAAGAGGATAGTGGTATGATAACAATAATCTTAATAGCATTGAAATACTAGCTAGTGATTATTGGAACTTGTTGATTAAATTGATCCTAGGGATTGGATTGTATGAATGGTACTTGAACATAGTTCAAGTGTACATAATAACTTAGTATGGAACTAAGGTTAAGTTGTGGGAAGTCTTTAAGGATGACCCATGGTAGTTTATTGATATGTCAATTCTAGGCATAGGGTTGCTTGAGAATTGGACCTTAATGCATGGTGATGTGGTAGAGCCGAGCTCTAGAATGCATGTAAGGTGTAGACTTGTAGTCTATGTATTGTATAGCTAGAGCCGAGCTCTAGGACTTGCGTGGTGATGTGGTAGAGCCGAGCTCTAGAACGCAAGGTAAGGAAATTGACCCGAGGTATATGAATTGTATGGTGATGTGGTAGAGCCGAGCTCTAGAATACAATGTCATGTACTAGGGTTGGACTCTAGGAGTTGTCGTGGCTTATAGCCACGGGGTTGGGAATGGTGATTTCCAAATGAAAACGGGCCCACGGGCCGACTACTTGACTTTTATATAAAGTAAGTATATTTTTAAACGGGGTAACTTAGGGTTACAATCATAATGTACTATCACCCTACTTGAGGGTCTTGTGTTTGAAATACTTGTTGTATATCTATTAGATGCCTGCCACACCAGTACTTTATAGGCGTATAGAGTACTGACCCCTTCGGGGGCGTCCCACCACCATTTCAGGTTGAGGCTAGAGCTTGCTTCCTGTGCTCGTTGATCGAGTGATTCCTTGGAGAGAAGACTTGGTTCGTGCTTCCTCCATTCTGTTTTTAAATAATATTAAACTTGCTCATGGATATTTTACTATAGAGCCTGCGTGCTCATGAATAGCCCGGTGTGGCCTTTTTGTTTTAAACAATGTTTTCCGCTGCGTTATGAATTACTTATTATGTTTGTTTATGGATGACTTATGTGTGAATGATATTCATGACGCCTTGTATAATATGAATGTGTTGGACTGCGGTTGACTATTCGTATTGTACGGCGGGTTGTTGACGTGTCCGGGGAGGTCCGGGGCGTGACAATATATACACACACACACACACACACACACACACACACACACATATATATATATATATATACACACACACATATATATATATATATACATATATATATATATATATATATATATATATATGTGTGTGTGTGTGTGTGTGTGTGTATATATATATATGGAAAATTAATTCTAGCTTGTCTATGAGATTAGAAATTAAATTAAGCCAACCATATTTGAGCACATTAATAAGGCCTAGAAATAGGATAATTTAATGAAAAGGATTTACATCTTGTCTATGAGAAATAAATTCAATTGCTAAAATAAAGAGTTTTAGGATGAGTGTTAATTACTTGAATGGGAGTTGTAGAAGATGAGGAAGAAACAGGTTGTGTATGAGAAGAAGAGTTTGAAGTGTGGAGTTGAGAGTTGTCAGGAGGTGATTGATTTGGAGATAAACTAGGTGTAGAAGATAAAGACTTATGATGAGAATTGGAGTCATGGGGAGAAGAGTTAGGTTGTGAATGATTGGAGGAATCAGAAGATGAGTTTTGTTGAGAATGGGAGTGAGCAGATGAAGGGCTGAGAAACATCATTGTTGTTGTCATCAGGAGAGTGAGGTGAAGAGAAGGGAGTAGGGCCAGAGTTTGGAAGAATTGGACTGGCTCTGTTGTTGGGTTGGGTAGGAAGATAAAAAGTTATGGGGTGATTTGATGGAACTTGGACAGTAGAAGAAATGGTTGATTTGGTGGGAAAAAAGGTTGTATAATGGAATGTGGTCTCATTGAAGACAACATCCCTAGATATATAGATTTTACCACGGGGAGATAGACACTTATAACCCTTATGATGAGAGGAGTATCCTAGAAATACACACTCCTTTGAGTGGTAATCAAATTTATGCTTGTTATAGGGTCTTATGAAGGGATAACAGGAGCATCCAAAGACATTGTCCCAAAAAAGTTGTACAACCATATTAATATATACCGCTCCGATGTCGATTTCATTCCGGTACCTCCATCCTCGTACCTTACCCCTTACCCCTACCCTACCCTACCCACCCCAACCCCCACCCCGCGTACCCATTTTCCCCTATAATGACCTTACCCCACCCCCACCACATGCCCCGACCTCGGCCCCACCCCGATCCACCCTACCCTACCGCCACCCCCCTACCACCTCGATCCACCCTACCCTACCGCCACCCCTACCACCTCGACCCCACCCTACCCTACCCCCACCCCTCGTATATTACCACTTACCCCTACCTTACCCCTTACCACATGCCTCCTACCTCGGCCCCACCCCACCTCCATCCTACCCCCACCCCCACCCCCACCCTACCTCGGCCCCACCCGGATCCCGGGCCCACCCTACCGCCATCCTATCCCAAGTCCCTACCCTACCCCTACCTTACCCCAACCCCAAACCCTACCCACTACCCCCATCCTGGTCCCGACCCCACCCTACCACCATCCTATCCCAACTCCCTACCCTACCCCTACCTTACCCCAACCCCAAACCCCACCCTTACCGCCATCCTACCCCCCACCCTACCCCTTCCCTACCCCGGCCCCACCCCTGGTCCCGACCCCACCCTACCGCCATCCTATCCCAACTCCCTACCCTACCCCTACCTTACCCCAACCCTACCCACTACCCCACCCACGACCCTAACCCACCCACTACCCCCACGCAACCCCCTACCCCTAAACCTTACCACCCCACCCCGACCATACCCCTTACCCCACCCCCACCCATAACTTCCCTACCCGACCCCTAAGAGTAGGTATGGGTGGGTATGAAGGGTTGTGGTGGAGTATGGGTAGAGTGTAAGATCGTGGTAAGGGTAAAGGTAGGGGTCAATGGTGTGGAATTGGAGAACTATGGGAAAAATTGATGAACATGTTTTCAAATTTGAAAATGGAAAACTAAAAAATAGAAACAGAAAATTGGAGATGGAAAAACTGAAAAATAAAAACAGAAAATTGGAGAACAAAAAACAGAAGTAGAAAACAGGAAAATATCTCTGTTAGTAAGGATGTTTTCTTTTGGACTGAAATTTGCTGGTCTGGTCTGGTCTAGTCTGGTCTGTTTAAGTCTGGTCTGGTCTGGTCTGGTCTGTTTAAGTCTGGTCTGGTCTGGTCTGGTCTGAACTGGTCTGGTCTGGTAAACGTCTGGTCTCTGTGTATTTTATAACTACGGAAGTCTGGTCTGGTCTGGTCTGGTATGTTTAAGTCTGGTCTGGTCTGGTCTGGTCTGTTTAAGTCTGGTCTGGTCTGTTTAAGTCTGGTCTGGTCTGGGACTGAAAACAGTCCAAAAGAAAACATCCTAAACAGGCCCTAAGCATCTCGAGTTTTTCAATAGGGACCTGCAATGAAACAAAAGAGGGGGGAAGCGAGAGAACCAGAGAGGAGGAGGAGGAGAAGGAGGAGCTACTTTACTCCAACCACCATATCTGATCTAGACTCGCTTCTCGTCGATGCTCCCTCAACGCTCGCTGCTTACAGCTCACCGCCATCGCGGAAATGATGGGGGAAGAAGAAAGTATTGCCACCATAAGCCACTCGCAACACCTCGTAGCTCGTAAGAGATGATGAGCGCATCAGAAAAGATGATGAGCGGATAAGAAGGTGGTGAGTGGATCGGAGAAAATGATGAGTGGAGAAGAGTATGAGCTAGCCATGCTTGTGACTATACACGATTGGAAAAAAATACGGAGTAGCAGGGTAAATTTGGAACAATAATCCTTTTTTGAAAATAAAAATATAGTTCTGTTTGGGAATGGAAACAACATTTTACTGGCAATTTTCCTAATTTTATTAACAAAAATCATACTCCAATCCGTATTATTTTTACTTTAACTTTGGGAATCTAACCATGGGTCTTAGGCTTAAGGTAGGAGTCTAGATTCTAATAGAGGAGATGAGGTACCGAGAGAGATCGGGGTGACCGTACAGAACAACGGATCACTGGGCTCAAAAATCGAAATAACGCTTGAGCACCGCCCTTCTAAATGATTAGGAGAATTAGGTATAAAGCTATTTTGAGGAAAAGCAAATACTTTTGTACTTGAGAATTATTCTTTGGAAGACTTATAAGAAATTTTGAGGAAATCATTGGGATTATTACTACTCTTTTGAAGAAAACCATTTTTGTATATATTATGTACAAATTCTTATTTTTCACCAAACCTATTATTTTACGGGGTTGGGTGGGATTTACTTAGCTCTAAAGCTAATTTTTGTGTTATTTGTTTCTTTTATTTTTCTGATGTTACAGATGATGTGGTGTATGAAGATTGATGTCTTGAGAGCGCTACTAGAAGACTTTTAGAGAAGCTAGTCTCATTACAATAAACTCTGTTTGTTTACGCTATTTTAAATGTTGAACTTTAAATCTTCACTTTGGTTTCAATTATGGTGGATAGCCTTAGCATCCAGTCCGATGAGGGCTGGGTGTGGCGGTGACACGCCCTTTTCCTTGTCGTTGTTTAATTCCGCTGCAAACATTTGAAAGTTTGAATAAATAAATAATTTTTTTACGATTTCTTTATGTATTATTTTGGGAAGGAAAATTTGGGGGTGTTACAACCGCTCTGTTGGAATATATCTTGGTGCAAAAACCACTGTTGGTAGCTTTCTCGACTTGCAGAGTTGGATAAGAGGATAAAATTTCGTTGTCGTATGCACAAACTATGCCAATCTCCGTGACTCGGTTGATTTAGTAAACGCGAAAACACTGAATACACGTATCTTTCTTTCTATACATAATTTGGACTTGAGTCTTGAAAGAGAAATGTGTATTTATGATGTAGGAACCCAATGCAACTCGAAAATCCAAATTTCGTTGTCGTATGCACAATCTAGGCCAATCTCCGTGACTCGGTTGATTTAGTAAACGCGAAAACAATGAATACACGTATCTTTTTTGATATGCATAATTTAGACTTGAGTCCTGAAAGAGAAATGTGTATTTATGATATAGGAACCCAATGCAACTCGAAAATCCAAATGTCGTTGTCGTATGCACAATCTATGCCAATCTCCGTCACTCGGTTGATTTAGTAAACCCGAAAACAATGAATACACGTATCTTTCTTTTTATACATAATTTGGACTTGAGTCCTGAAAGAGAAATGTGTATTTATGATGTAGGAACCCAATGCAACTCGAAAATCCAAATTTCGTTGTCGTATGCACAATCTAGGCCAATCTCCGTGACTCGGTTGATTTAGTAAACGCGAAAACAATGAATACACGTATCTTTTTTTATATGCATAATTTGGACTTGAGTCCTGAAAGAGAAATGTGTATTTATGATATAGGAACCCAATGCAACTCGAAAATCCAAATTTCGTTGTCGTATGCACAAACTATGCGAATCTCCGTGACTCGGTTGATTTAGTAAACGCGAAAACAATGAATACACGTATCTTTCTTTCTATACATAATTTGGACTTGAGTCCTGAAAGAGAAATGTGTATTTATGATGTAGGAACCCAATGCAACTCGAAAATCCAAATTTCGTTGTCGTATGCACAAACTATGCCAATCTCCGTGACTCGGTTGATTTAGTAAACGCGAAAACACTGAATACACGTATCTTTCTTTCTATACATAATTTGGACTTGAGTCCTAAAAGAGAAATGTGTATTTATGATGTAGGAACCCAATGCAACTCGAAAATCCAAATTTCGTTGTCGTATGCACAAACTATGCCAATCTCCGTGACTCGGTTGATTTAGTAAACGCAAAAACACTGAATACACGTATCTTTCTTTCTATACATAATTTGGACTTGAGTCCTGAAAGAGAAATGTGTATTTATGATGTAGACACCCAATGCAACTCGAAAATCCAAATTTCGTTGTCGTATGCACAAACTATGCCAATCTCCGTGACTCGGTTGATTTAGTAAACGCGAAAACACTGAATACACATATCTTTCTTTCTATACATAATTTGGACTTGAGTCCTGAAAGAGAAATGTGTATTTATGATGTAGGAACCCAATGCAACTCGAAAATCCAAATTTCGTTGTCGTATGCACAAACTATGCCAATCTCCGTGACTCGGTTGATTTAGTAAACGCGAAAACAATGAATACACGTATCTTTCTTTCTATACATAATTTGGACTTGAGTCCTGAAAGAGAAATGTGTATTTATGATGTAGGAACCCAATGCAACTCGAAAATCCAAATTTCGTTGTCGTATGCACAATCTAGGCCAATCTCCGTGACTCGGTTGATTTCGTAAACCCGAAAACAATGAATGCACGTATCTTTCTTTCTATACATAATTTGGACTTGAGTCCTGAAAGAGAAATGTGTATTTATGATGTAGGAACTCAATGCAACTCGAAAATCCAAATTTCGTTGTCGTATGCACAATCTAGGCCAATCTCCGTGACTCGGTTGATTTAGTAAACCCGAAAACAATGAATACACGTATCTTTCTTTCTATACATAATTTGGACTTGAGTCCTGAAAGAGAAATGTGTATTTATGAGTCAGTTGCAGGTCCAAGTGACCATGCGAGAACTTCCATAGGGCTCATCTAATATAGATAGACCGATGATTGGAAGGAAGTCCTGCTGTTGCAACATAGAAATCACCAACATGTTCAGGCCATCGCTTTAGAGTTTATCTCTATAGTGATGATAACGAGCGTCTTCATGACCTCAGGGGGGTGTGGCAGGCATCTAATAGATATACAACAAGTATTTCAAGCACAAGACCCTCAAATAGGGTGATAGTATATTATGATTTGTAACCCTAAGTTACCCATTTGAAAATATACTTACTTTAGGTAAAAGTCAAGTAGTCGGCCCGTGGGCCCATGTTCATTTAGAAATCACCATTCCCATTTCCCGTGGCTACAAGCCACGACAACTCAATAGAGTCCAACCCTAACACATGACATTGTATTCTAGAGCTCGGCTCTACTACATCACCATACAATTCATGTCACTCGGGTCAATTCCTTACCTTGCGTTCTAGAGCTCGGCTCTATTACATCACCACGCAAGCCCTAGAGCTCGGCTCTAGCTATACAATACATAGAATCCAAGTCTATACCTTACATGCATTCTAGAGCTCGGCTCTATCACATCACCATGCATTAAGGTCCAATTCTCAAGCAAACCTATGCCTAGAATTGACATATCATTAAACTACCATGGGTCATCCTTCAAGACTTCCCATCACTTAACCTTAGCTTCATACTAAGTTATTATATACACTTGAACTATATTCAAGTACCCTTCATACAATCCAATCCCTAGGATCAATTTAATCAACAAGTTCCAATAATCACTAACTAGTATTTCAATACTATTAAGATTATTGTTATCATACCACTGTCCTCTTTATTTTTGAAAAGATGGTTGGCTTGTAATTTTGAATCTCAGTCGTGTTTTCACTCGCAAGACACAGGCTGCTCAACCTTTGCATTAAATGCCCGAAAAAGACTTGAAGTGACAAAAATTTGTAAAAGGATCAAAAAATAAATGCAACCTTGACTTGAGACAAACTTTACCAATTAACAGGCTGGAACCTTTGACCCGACTTGACCCGATTTGACCCTTTAAGAATGGGTGAGCTTTTTAATAGTTGTTAGCTTTCAGTGACTGAAAAGATCTTAAAAAGAAATGGCGGTAGCTGTTTGATAAAAAGCTGATTGCTTGATTTAGTTCAGTTTGATATATACAAGCTGTTACGATTAATTAATACTACATAATTTTAGATAGTTGACATTTGGCAAAAGTTAGACCCTCTCAGAAGAGGGGGATTGAAGATGCTCTAAAGGACATATGTTGGGATATTGGGTCCAGGCCCAATACCCCCGGCCCAGAGTATGGGGGAGCCAAGAGGAAACATCGGCCCAAAGCAGTGCATACCCGATCGGCGTTCGGCACAATACTTCTACTTGGAACATTTCAGAAAACAATTACACCCATACACCCATGGCTGGGTCCCGCACACCGAACGCTCCCCCCCGAACGGGTAGTCAGCAAGTGGAGGCCGCATTTAATGCTAAAGCATGGCGGCAGCAAGTGGTGGCATGGGTGCATACGTGGCAGGGGGCATAGCCTTACCGGATTCAGCCACGTGTCCAGCTTTCTCATCCCCATTTTAGTATAAATACCTGCATTAAATATATTGTAAAGGGGTTAGCATTTCGATACTCAGAGCCTAGCAAGTAGAAACACTTCTCTTATTCTTGTATTCTTGTACTTACCTACCGTTCGGGTAATTTCAGTGTAATCGCAGAATTACTGAATACAAGTGGGCTCCTGAGTTTAACAATCTTTCACTATTTTATATTTTATACACTTTCCAACACTACAAGAAAAGGCGTTATTTGCGTCAATTGAATGTGGACGCAAAAAGTCTTTTGTCGACACAAATAACTCTTTTGCGTCAACATGTGGACGCTAAATGGTTGACGCAAAAATCTCGACGCAAAAGACTTATTTGCGTCGACATGTGTGGACGCAAAAAGTTTTAAATCTTTTGCGTCAACATGTGGACGCAAAAGCTTATTGTATGCAAACGAATAAGAATTCAAATTTATTTACCTTTTGCGTCCACATGTCGATGCAAAAAGTAATATAATTTACAAAAAAAAAGTGTAATTACGCTTAATTAAACATAACAAAATCGAATCCTTTTGAATAAGTACTAACTTTAAATCTAAATAAACATTAACAAGACCAATGCTACATTCTTTGATAACGTGAAGTCATTCATATATTGAACGAAGTAAAACATTTCAACTACTCCCTCCGTCCCTAAAAGAACTTCCAACTTTCCCTTTTCGTCCGTCCCAAAAAGAACTTCACTTGACCAATGAGTGGCCAAGCCCTCATCCTCAACAAGTGTAAATGATCAATGGCCCAAGGCCCCGTCTGTTTTTTAAGAATAATCAGAAGGCCAAGCCTTCATCACCTACATATTGTACAAACGGCCCAAGGCCCCCTTCTCTCCTACACATGAGTGGACAAGCCCTCATCTCTCCACCTAAAAAGGCCCAAGGCCTCTCCCTCTGATGAGGGGGAACAACAATTTAGGTACCAAGTACCAAGTGTATGGGCCACCCCCATCACTCTTTGAAAACACCAAGTGTTTTCAAAAACTTTCAAATATCCTCCTAAAAAAAAAAAAAAAAAAAAAACCGGGGGGTGCAACACCCCTCGGCTCCGGCTGGTACCAAGTGCCCCCGGCTATTTGTGTTCCACACACAAATAAAACCCTTCCCAGGAACGCTTTCCGCGCCATCCCCCAAGGGGAGGCAGGCAACGGACCATGGCCCGGGCCCAGGATTCGACTTCCACAAACGAAACGCTCCCCGCGCTATCCCCCAAGGGGAAGCAGGCAACAGACCATGTCTCGGGCTGAGGGGACGACTTTCAAAACCGAGGCGCTTTCCGTGCTATCTCCCAAGGGGAAGCAGGCAACAGACGATGTCTCGGGCCGAGGAAACGACCCTCAAACCCTTCGGGATATCGGAAGGTCATTCCCGAAGGGGGAGCCAACGGTTTGTTCCGTTGCCTCCCATATAGGCCAAGCCTTTCCTAGAAACCAAGTTTCTAGATGCCTCTCCTGCACCATCAAAAAAAAAAAAAAAAAGGATGTGTAGGGGGGAAGGAACTCCCTGGATACTATTCTCCCCGGAGGCTCAACACTTCGGATATACTTTCCCGAAGGCTCCTACAAAGGCACAAGAAAGTCTCGCAACAATAAGTCATCCGGCTACATAGCCGAAGGCTTCATTGCATGAAACATTGGAGTACAAGATTTCCCCCAAGAAGATTTCGGCTGGATCAAAGTGAACCATGTAACATGCCGAAGGCTACACAAAGTTCTAAAGCAGGCTAAACCAATGTCTACGCAAACCGGAGGCTTCATGCCGAAGGCAGAATGTCACCAGGCTCATTCAACGAAGAAAAATTTCTAAGTCCATGTGTTCGCATCCTTCGGGAAACACTCACCGAACTGAGGGGCTACTCACAAGATCTGTTGGAAACACATCTCAGAATTTCACCAAGTCCATGATCTCGAATCCCTCGGCAATCATATGCACCGGGGGCTCGGGCAGTTCCCACGCTCGAAGGTTCACTACAGCACCTATTGAAACTTCGTGAAAAGATTGCTAAGTCCACAAATGGGAGACCCTTCGGGGGGCAATTCTTCACCTACAGATTCGTGGTCGATGGCTCCCCTAAGCCACTTGGCCATGACCTAAAGCTACACTACTAAACAAAGGATTCCAAGCTTCCCGGGGGCATTAGAGGCAACTGCACTTGGGAAATTTCCTAAATCTAATTCACCTTAGCCCTCGGTCCTATTGCTACAACCCGAAAGCAATCCCAATGGTTCATCACCGAAGACATGCGATGGAATCTTACTTAGGAAATTTTTCTAAGTCCACAATCACGAGCCTCCAGTGATTCTACAAAACATCCGAAGGGTTCTAATCAAGTTTTACTTGGAAAACCTTCTAAGTACGCAAGCAACGACCCCCCGGTAATTCTACTTTGCAGCCGAAGGGTCCTGGTTGCAAGGCGTCCCGTCAGCCGTTGCACTTCTTTGATGTTGCGGGGCGGTTCCATGTTGATAATGGCTTGTATCTTCTCCGGGTTCACTTCAATGCCCCTTCGGCTGACCAGGTAGCCTAGAAATTTACCTCCCTGGACGCCGAAGGTGCACTTCTTCGGGTTGAGCCGGAGGTTGTATCTCTTCATGATCTCGAAGATGCCCCGGAGGTCGTCGGCATGGGTTGTGGATTGTTTGCTCTTGACGATCATATCGTCGACGTATGCTTCCATCATCCGACCTAAGACTGCTCTAAAAATCCGGGCTACCATCCTTGTGTAGGTGGCGCCGGAGTTCTTGAGCCCAAAGGCCATGACGAGGTAGCAAAAAATTCCCTCCGGGGTCATAAAAGCAGTCTTCTCCGCGTCACCTTCGTGCATGGATATCTGGTGGTACCCTCTGAACGCGTCGAGGAACGACATCAACTCGCACCCCGCCGTCTCATCCACCAACTGATCAATGTTGGGGAGAGGGAATGGGTCCATTGGGCACGCTTTGTTCAAGTCAGTGTAATCAACACACATTCTGAACGTAGGCGGCTTTGGGGCGAGGACGACGTTCGCCAACCACGTGGGGTACTTCACCTCTTTTATGTGCCTGATGGAGAGCAGCATGGCCACCTCGGCCTTGACGAACTCCCTCCTGTCAGCCGAGAGGTAGCGCTTCTTCTGCTTGATGGGGGAGGATGCCGGATCGACTGAGAGCCGATGTGTGATTACTTTTGGGCTGATGCCCGGCATGTCCTCTGGTCCCCATGCGAAGACGATGACGTACATTCTCAGGACAGAGAGGATGTCCCTTCGGATATCTTGGGGGAGCTGGGTCTCGATCTTCAGCGTGCGTTCCGGCCGAGAGACGTCCAACGGAACCTCTTCCACGTCTCCGACCGGTTCGGCCTTCGGTGTGTCTTCTTCGGCCGAGGCGGTGGTGATGGTGTCTATCCGCTCCTCGGCCTCACTGATTTTCCTTGTGAGCTTCAGGTAGCAAGCCCTGGCTATCTTCTGGTTCCCTCTGGCGTAGCCGACGCCGTCCTTGGTGGGGAACTTGAGGCATAGATGTCTCATGGAGATGATGGCCTCAAGGTCCTCCAAGGCCGGTCGTCCCCAAATCATGTTGTGGGCGCTGTCCAGGTTGACGACCACGAACTCCATGTCAATCTTCGCCTGACAGGTCCCGTCAGCCGTAGGCGGCCACAGAGGGCGGCCGCCTTCTGTCAAAAATGGCCGCCTGCCATCTTTTCGTTGGCAGATCGGATCCCGACGGATCCCGGCGGACCCCGGCCGCCGCAGGCGGTCCAGCAGGCGGCCGCCTGCCGTCCTGTCTGGCCGCCTGCCGTCTTGTCTGGCCGATCGGTGGTTGGTTTCGTCCCCTTGTGCCGCAGGCGGCCACCGTAGGCGGCCGCCTTCTGTCCAGTGTCGGTAGCCTTCGGTCTTTTCCTGATCCCGAGTCAAATCTGATTTTTCCCGTAGGCGGCCGCGAAGGCCTCCATTTTGGGCGCCTATTTGGGCGCCTTCGGCCATTTTTGTCTGGCAGATGCGGCTTTTCTTGCTCTTCATTTTTGTCTTCTGAATCACCTTGATAAAATGCTTGCTTCTTCCGGTATAAATGCATTTGTCACTCAAATTGACTCATTTTGTGCTCAATTGACCCGAAATCCAGCTAAACATATTATGGATGTGATTTTTACCTGATTTCATGAAACTTGAACCAAAATATATAAAATGTGTCTTTTCTTTCTATTTTCATTCAAAAATCGCTTAAATTTGATAAGAAAAATAAGTTCAAAAATGGACTTATCAATCTCCTCACACTTAAGCGTTGCTTGTCCTCAAGCGACGAATTAGTTGTAAACACACTCAAAAGGTAAAGCCTAACTGTATTACAATCTAATTGCTATTTTAAAGAAGTAGAAACAAAAACCTCATCTTTTATTCTCAATTTTTAAACATTTTAGAAAAATCACCCAAAATACAAGAATTTAAAATTAGTATTACTTAAGAAAAACTATTTATTATGTTAAACCACCAATCAATTCCTTATCCCAAGATTTTCATTATTCTAATTTGGACATTCATTTTGTTCACCATTTTTTTTTTTTTGCTCTTTTTCACTCTTGTTGGCGGTGTTATCCCATGGTAAATGCATATTTCATTCTCACAGACTGTGATTAACGAATGAAACAGAGCCCCTTTTCGGAGATGGAATTGTCCTATAACAATGAGTTTTGAAGAGGTTTATTAATAGTAACATTTTTTTTTTAATGAATAAAATGAATGTCCAATTAAAACAAATTCAGACCTTTACATTCGCAACCAAAAACCCATAACAATTTTAAGTTTTCAAAAATAATAATAATAGTAAATTCTTATAATAAGGGTGATTTTCTAAACTATTTTGTGATTTGATAACAAATTGAGAAATTAATGTTTCATATCAAAAATAGTAAAAAGATTGTTCTAAAACAAGGCTTTGACTTTTGAGTGTAAAACGCAACCTCCTCACACTTGAGCTGGACCTCGCCCTCGAGGTCTTCTTTTGAGGCACAAAATTGGGAAATAAAGGCACATTTTTTTTTTTTTTTTTTGGTTCTTTCCTCACACTTGAGTTTTGAAAAGATTTTGTGAAGAGGAATAATGAAACAGGAGTAAAATTGTTTTTTTTTTTTTTTAAATCCTTACATCATCCATAGTCAGTTTGTAAGAGCATTCAAGTCAAAAGAGCAGCGCAATGTCCAACCTGAAGAAACAAACAAACACAATAAAAAAAATGTCAAGGAAGAAGCAAAACTAAGCATCGCCTGCGTAATCCCGAGGGCCATAGTGTGGCCTAAGCCAGTCTCTCATCTCATCAATATCTAGCCTCTGGGTCTCCAACTCCTCCTGCATATCCCGGGTGGCTCTCTCCTGAGCTAATCGAAAGTCTCTGAACTCTCCCAGGGCCGTCTCATGCGCATCTCGCATCTCCTGGAATCCTCTGTCCTGTGCAACCCTCATCTCTGAGACTGAGGTCTGTAGACTCCTCATCCCATCCATCATCGCTCTCCAATCTGCGGCGCTAGGCATGTATGAAAAGGGCTCGCTAGATCCCTCTTGTCCTGAGGGTCGAGAAGAACTACTCTGCTGGGTCGGCTGCTCAATACCTGGGAGCTCCTGAGTGTTCCGCTTCTTCTTGATCCTCATGTTGGTAAAGGATGAGGATCGAAGAACGCGGATGCTATCCTGTAAGTGCACTAGTCCTGGAATGTCTAGATCTGGGTAGAATGATCTAACGAGAGTAGTGATGAAAGGCCCTGCCTGGATAGTGCGCCGCACAGTCTTCCCCTGGCTCCGGAAGAAACGAGCCATAAGGACAGCCATATTCACCGGGATGCGGTGAATCAAACTCCAAAAGAATAGTATGTCCCTTTTGGACAACCTGTTTGTGTTGTTAGGTCGTCCAAAAAAACCACAAGAAAGTACGAACGAGAGTATGTACCAGTGAGTCGCCCTCCATTTGTTCGAATGGGGGTGCATCCGGAGAAATGATCTGGTGTCTGTGGAGTGTCTGTGCCAGAACTCATCAATGTCAAATGCCTCAGGTAAGCGGGTCGGAAGAGTACGGAACTCATCAGTCTGTGTGTATGCTGGAGTATAGAGCCCCATCCTCCATCCGAGCTCAGCCACAGTGATGGAGTGCTCCATGCCTAGAATAGTAAACCTCATCCGAGACTCTGACCCAATAACAGCACCCTCCTGCACAGCCTGTCCGTAATGAGTGAACTGAACGGAGCACAGAAACTCCATCGTCAATGGAAGGCTGGCCCTCTCCTGAACGAATAGAATCCTCCGCCATAAGGAGTCTCCTAGCAGGGAATCAATCTCATCCCAGTACCCCCATTCCTCTAGCATCGTCGGGTCCAGGATCATGGGAGGAAGGAGTGTGCGGTATTGCCCCCATGCCTGGAAGCGTCTGCGATCAGCAATAGTAGCAAATGGGATATCAGGCTGAGGTGGCGGGTCTTCCCGTCCTAGTGGTGGCTCCTCGAAAATGGGATCGTCACGTCTTCCTCCAGACATCTGCAAAAAATAAACAAAGTAAAATATTTTTGGGTTAGTTTTTTTTTTTTTTTTTTTTTGTGTGTGTGTGTTGGGTTGCCTCCCAATTAGCGCTTCTTTAACGTCACTAGCTTGACGAATGTCCTTCTTTGGTTCAAAATTTTTGGAGATAGAGAATCTCCTTGCTTTTTTCAATTGGGCCCCGTACTCTTCGTGAAGAAGAAGGATGGTACACTAAGAATGTGTATTGACTACCGACAGTTGAACAAGGTCACAATCAAGAACAGGTATCCCTTACCGAGGATTGATGACTTGTTTGATCAACTTCGGGGGGCAATAGTGTTCTCAAAGATTGATTTGAGGTCGGGGTATCATCAGTTGAAGATCAAGGAGAGCGACATACCTAAGAGTGCATTCCGCACTAGGTATGGTCATTACGAGTTCCTTGTGATGTCATTTGGTTTAACCAACGCACCGGCGGCATTCATGGACTTGATGAACCGGGTGTTTAGTGAATACTTAGATCAATTTGTGATAGTATTCATTGATGATATCTTGATATACTCCAAGAGCGAGGAAGAGCACGAACACCATTTGGGGCTTGTACTTGATCGGCTAAGAGAAAAGCAACTCTTCGCCAAGTTCTCCAAATGCGAATTTTGGCTCAAAGAGATTGGTTTCCTCGGTCATGTCATATCCGGTTCGGGTGTAGCTGTGGATAACGCCAAGATAAAAGCTATCATGGATTGGGAGAGGCCCAAGAATGTGAAAGAGATACGTAGTTTCCTTGGCTTAGCGGGATACTATCGTAAATTTGTTGAAAAATTCTCCGTATTGGCGTCTCCATTAACGAAGCTCACAAAGAAAGGGGCCAAGTTCATATGGGACGACAAGTGTGAGAAAGGGTTCCTTGACTTGAAGAAACGACTTACCGAAGCACCAGTCCTCGCCCTACCCATACAGGGGATAGGGTATGATATTTACAGCGATGCTAGCATCCAAGGGCTTGGATGTGTACTGATGCAAAACGGTAAGGTGATTGCCTATGCTTCTAGGCAATTGAGGAAACACGAGGCTAACTACCCTACCCATGATCTAGAATTGGGGGCGGTAGTGTTTGCACTAAAAATTTGGAGGCATTATCTCTACGGGGAGACATGTCACATTTTTACCGATCATAAGAGCTTGAAGTATGTATTCACTCAAAAAGAGTTGAATATGAGACAAAGGAGATGGATGGAGTTGATCAAGGACTATGACTTGATCATCGACTATCATCCCGGAAAGGCCAACGTAGTGGCCGACGCACTGAGCAGGAAGAGTACGGCGGGGACGTTACTTACTTGTCTGCAGGCATTGAGGGCACGCGTGGAGGTGTCCACGTGCGGGGCTCTCATTGCTCAATTTGAGGTTAGGCCCACCCTATTGGGTGAGATTAGTCGAAGTCAGGCCATTGATGAGGAATGTCAGAAAATCCGTGAAAGAATCCTTGAAGGACCCGTTGAGAACTTCCGAATACGTGATGACGGTCTATTATTGTTTAAGGATCGTGTATGCATACCAAAGAATGAGGAACTCCAGAAGTCTATACTTGAGGAGGCTCATTCTTCATAAGCCATGGAAGGATGGGAGTAGATGAATGAGCCCAGATTTTAGCTCAAATGTGACCCTCGTATCAAGAGTTGGAAAAGTGATACATAGGGGTTGTTGGTTTAGATTCGGAGCTGTGAGCTCCCTTAATGTTCTCGTCTCAAGAGCCATAGTGATCGGCTCTTCGGTCTCGCTAGAATGAGAGCTAGCGCTTGATGATTCCTCCGAAGAAGTATTCGGAAATAAATTCCTAAACCTTTCGAAAGCTTGTTCCGTTTGGGGGTTTGTTTGGTAGATGATCTCGTTTATAGATCGGGTCCTTACCATATACTCAAACAAAGCTCAGAAGAAATGGAAATCTTTATACTTCAACTATATTTTTTTTTCTTTTTCTTTAAAATAAAATAAAAAGAAAAATTAATTGCCCTTCCCCGGCAACGGCGCCAAATTTGACGTGCACTTTGTCGTGAGTGCACTCAAAGTAAATTCAATACGACACTTATACGTAGTATAGCGAAGTAAGGTTCGTATCCACAGGGAAAGGAATAACT
Source organism: Cuscuta epithymum (assembly GCA_945859915.1). NCBI lineage: Eukaryota > Viridiplantae > Streptophyta > Magnoliopsida > Solanales > Convolvulaceae > Cuscuta > Cuscuta epithymum. Next base: position 2,037,219 of record CAMAPF010001005.1, read on the forward strand.
TTCTTTTTAGGAAAATAGTAATCAAAAAGGGGGGGTTTTGTTTGTTGAGTGATTTAATTAATTTAAACACGAAGATGAACGAGTTATGTGGTTTAATTCAAAGATAAAAGAGACTTGGTATTGCTACTTTACACTTGTTGATATATTTTAGTCGATCATTGTTATATCTATAACTTATCTCCTCTCGAATACTCAATCGAGGAGTATATCCAATTCATCGAGGATAGTTATTAACAACGACCGTTCATTAATAACCCTTACTATTAGTCAAGTATAGAACAAGCGCCGTATACCGACTTGATAGTAGCATTTAATCGCTTAACTCCTTGATGAAATCAATTGAGATCGATAACCTCAACACAAGCGGTTTTGGTTTAACCAACACAATTAATTCCTCTTAAGTCTATTAACCACAACCATGCATTAATAAACCGAAGTTACTTACTTGTGAAACCATCAACGATTACCATTGGTTCGTTGATCGTATCTAGTAGTAATTAATATATGAAACAAAACTAGTTGATCCTTTAAGTAATGTTCAAAATATTAATATGAAATATGAATAGGAATTAATTGATACTCAAGGAAGAATATTAAAGAAGATGAATCCTACTATAGTTAATATCAAGATGTTAACTAATTGTCATCTTAGTAACACTCCCCAATATTAACATAGAGGAAGAAATGACTATTACTATAACTAATGTCAAGATGTTAACTAATTGTCATCTTAGCAACACTCCCCAACATTGATATAGAAATAGCATTTAAAGGAAGAATTAATATTCAAGAAAAAGAAGTTAAGAAAATAACTCACAACTTTAATAATCAACAAGCTTCAAGAGCAATACCAAGAAATGGAAGTTTAGCTCCTCATTTGGAGACTAAACATGCTAAAAGAAATATAAAGAAATGCTATTCTAAACTGAGCTTAAGAGTGTATATGAATTGGTGTCTAAAAGTGAAGGAAAGGAGGTGTATTTATAGGCTTTTTGAGGTGCAGGATCGAGTACTCGATCGAGTATGTATACATACTCGATCGAGTATGTATAGAAATCAGAATTTGGTCAATACTCGATCAATACTCGAGTAGATTTTATATGCATACCCGATCGAGTATATAAGCATACCCGATCGGGTATAGACACTCGAACGTGGGAAAATCTTCTGCTGCATGTTCCTTTGTTTTTGGATCCGATCCGATTTGAAATGTCAACCAGATACCCGATCGAGTATATGTATATACTCGATCGAGTATAGACCAAAATCAGGATTTTTCCTTCTTTTTGTCTTGTACTCTTGCACCTTCCTTCACCATTGATCATTTGATTGATCTTGGACCTGTTTAAGCTCAGAATAAACCTAATCTAAACAAATTACAAGAATTTAACAAACTAAACTATTACACCGAAAGTGTGTAATTTCCGAAATATTAAACAATCAAAACTAACTAAAAGCGTAAATAAACATACGGAAATTACAAACGTATCAGATACCATATTGGAAAGCACATTATGTCTTTTAGAGTTGAGCCAACAACTATGGATTTGTGGGGAATTGTTGGAAATATGATGAAATAAATAATGGTACACTATATGAATTGGTTGTGGTTTATTATACATTAAAGAAAAACTTACATTTTATGTTTGGATTTATTTCACTTAATGACTAGAATCCATAGTTGTGAAAGTTGTAAAAGTAATGTATTAGTTTGAAGAATTTATTGTCCAATATTAAACTAAATGGCATTTTTATATGAAAAGGAATAATATTTAAGTATCATATAATAATAAAAGCCATTTAATTTTTGGGACAAGAATTCAGAAATGGGTTTAATAAAACAATAAACCTACGAAAAGATTAATTGCTAAAGTAATTCTGCTAACTAAGTGTTGACATGAACGTGTGGTACTTTGAATTTAAAATTTAAAATTTAAAAAAAATATCAGAAGTACTTGGACGGCTTGGTCATGCTTTGTTAAGTTGATCCGGTCATAATGGATCATGGCGGCAGAATTTTAGGAGCAGTTGAATATTTTGACCAATTACTTGTTATATGTGTACCTATCTGATTTCCACGAAAACAACCCTCATCACTCTTTCATTATTTTTTCTCACGTCCAGAGGCTTTTGAACTCTCTTGTTTTTCTATTCGATTGAGACACCCACGAACAATCAGTTCGTTCCAATTAGCTCTTTCTTAATTTAGCATCTTCAATTCCAAAGATTTTAGTTCTTATTCGAGAGAAAAATAGAAGTTCCATAGTTCATACTTCATTTCCTTTCCGGCTCATCTCTTTTAATCGGCAATTGGGCAACGGTCGAAGTGTTTCTGTCAAGCAAGCTAAAGGACCGAAACAGAGGTAGGATTATCCTGTGAGCGAGTTGGTCAGTCCCGTTCGAGTAGCTATCGAGATACGGGGGCTATCTTTCTTCAAGGCCAGTCTGGCTATCGGAATTTGAGAGTATGCCCTTCAAGAATTTGGCATAAGATGGAATCTCCGCTATCGCTTCGGCAAATGGAATGTTGATGCTCAATTTAGTAAAAATATCAATGAATTTTCTATATTGAGCCCCATCATTCTTTTTCTTCAATCTTTGAGGATATGGAATGGGAGGAACATAGTTAGCCATATTGGATGGTAGCATCATACGTTCTTCGAATTTAATATTTGTTATATTTTTAAGATGGAACGTGGTAGAGCTTCAGTAGATATGGGTAACCTCCGCCGCAACCGAACAAAGGAGATTGCGAGGAATCATCCAAGCTTGCACAAAGGTAAGGGACGGGCCGGGGCTTCATCTCAAACCCGAGATGATTTTGATGCGGATTATAACCAAAGATATGGGTCTGCGATGTCCGATGAGCAAGTAGAACAACTATTACGACAAAATCAAGGGGCCTTCTTCCATCAACAAAACATCCCGACCATTGACGAAGAAGAGCTCGAGGATGATGATGCAGAGGAGAGGGATCCGCAAACGGTCGAGCACGAGGTTCATGGCACACCGTACGATGATGAAGAGCAAGCGGAAGTGGCTACTTCTTCCCAAGGCGGTGAGAAAGCTGAATCAGTCTTTAAGGCAAATTTTACAAAATTTAAAGACCCCCAAACCGAGATATGGTACGCCACTTGCAAGCATTGCCCAAAGAAGTGTAACTTGGGAACTTCTGGAGGGTACGGGAGCGCCACAAGGCATCTTAAGGCCAAGCACCCGGCGGAATATGCGAAATCAGACAAAGGCAAGGGAAAGCAAACACAAATTTCAAGATTTGGAAGTGGCCAACCCTTCGGTAATTTCTCCTATGATGATCAAAGACATCTAGGCTCTTGAAAGTCTAAAGTTCGGTGATCCGGTTTGATGAGTGAAAGCATTTGACCAATACTAGTAATTCTTAGGAAGAGATATTTGCGCTCTTGATATCACGGTTTACTTCAATACAATATTCACACTAAATATTGACTTAAATAATTCGTGATATCAAAGCCGCAAACATATTATCCTAATCAGTTTTTAAATTCTTAAATATTGACTTGAATAATCTGCGATATCAAATCCTCAAACATATTTTCCTAACTAGTTTTGTAATATTCTCTATTTACATTTAACAAATTTATAACATAAGTAGTGGTCAACTGGTCACTCGAACTAGGGGCGGGCATACGGTTTTCGGTCCAGTTTTTATCGGTTCCGGTTCGATTCGGTTTGGAACGGGTTCGAAAAATTGTTACCAAACAAAAGCCATACTATTTTTTAGTATGATTTGATTCGGTTTGGATTTGTTATTTTTTAATAATATTTAGAGGTTTTTTTGAATTTCCTTACTTCGGTTCACTTTTGTTTGTTTTTTATTGGTTTCGTTCTGTTCGGTTTAATATGGTTTGGAAGAAATTGTACCAAACTCAAACCAAATTGCATAAGGTCTGATTTTGGTTCGATTTAGTTCGGTTCGGTACGGTTACTGATATGCCCACTCCTAACTCAAACAATTTATTATCATTCGTTCATTTTCATTTTAACATAAACCGCAACAAATATATCCTATATTCATCTAGATACATCCAGCAACATTTTAACAATTTAAAATCATTCGCGATCATGCATGTTCATTCGGTAGTCAAATATATGGGCGGGCAAGAATCCCGGTCCCGTTGTCCCATTCCGGTATATCCCGAAACCGTACCGGTGTTGTCCCGTTCCGTTTGGGTCTCATTGATTTTGTCCCGCACCGGTTCCGCACGGGTTTAAAACGGAACGGGACCGGGACATTGGAAGGTTATCCCGAACCGTCCCGTTGTCCCGTTTGTAATAACTATATAGATTTTGTAGCATGTGACTAGTTTGTAATGTCAACTCAAAAAATAAATGATAACATGTTTTTAGTTTTTCAAGCCCAATTGTTAAATTAAAAATAATATCTAACATAAATATTTAATAACATAGTTTTTTTATCTCACTTTATATATCTACATATGAGTATCTCACAACTAGAACACATGATTTTGAATAAACTAATTCATTTTTGCTCTGTTTTAAATTTAAATTTCAAATTTTGCTAAACCTAACTAAAATCTAATACGTAGTAGCTTTTAGCTTGTGATGAACATCAATTAACTTTTAAAATGTTAATATTTTGGTGCATGATACTTTAGAAATGCTAATATATATTAATTACAAATGATTATTTTTTGTTAGTTTGGGATGTCTCGAACCGTCCCGAACCGTTCCGAATCATCCCCGTCCCGATTTAAATGGGACAATACTAGGACAAAGGCTTGTCCCGTACCGTCCCGTCCCGTCCCGTTATTATTAATTGGGACGGGACCGGGATAACCCTAATCCCGAACCGTCCCGACCCATGCCCACCCCTAGTCAAATACAAGATCGAAACGTAAATAGTATTAAATAATAATTGAGGGGTAGGATATAGGTTGTACAAAAATTAGGAATGTTGAGGAGAGAGAGGTAGTATTCTTATGTGACCATAATTGCCCTTCTAAAGCGACTAATTAGCCGTCTAGGCCGCCTAGATTCACTGAACATTACTTTACTTTTTAATTTTAATTTTAGTTTTCTAAGCATATAAATACTTTACCTTTAGCCACGGATATAAAGAAACGAAGTTGTAAATTAAGATAAAGACTATATATATTTGTGTATATGCCTAAATTTTATTATTATTTATATTTAATTTTAACACAATGAAGTAAAATGAGTAGTTATCAATGATCATATACGTAGTACTACGTATGATTAAATGTGATTCTATCATTCACGTTTGTTAATGTATGTGTGTATATTTATTTTATACACACACGAATTACAACATTACTTATCATATTTATGCAAAAATATAGATAAAAACGCAATTTCTATGTCTCCGACTAGTCCCCGTCTAGGCGCCCACCTAGTCGCCTAGGCGCTGGGCTAGCGCCCGACTAGCATCTAACGCCTTTTAGAACATTGATTGTAGTGAAACGAGATTTCGACCTTAGAGTTATTTTCTCTCTTTTCTTTTTCCTCAACATCAATTTCTAATACTCCCAGGAAAGGCATAAGTTTCGTCAAACCCAAGCCCATGTATCGAAGCCCATGGGTTTTCGAGACCTAGACCTTTCTTGGGATTGTAGAAAGTGGTGCTTTCAATTAAGAAATGGTTTGATCTGTTTGACCTCTCTCAGCAAGTAAGTCCTCCAACTCCGGCCTTAATCTTAGATTATAATCTACATCGTTCACTTTGAAGATGATACAAATTGTTTGTTGCAGTGTTCAAATACTAATATGTTCTCTTGCACTCCGTTATTATTTAGGATAACATTTCATAAAATTTCTCTTTGAATTAAAATCTATGAGTTTTTGGTACTTATTGTAACTTAAGATTTGATTGATGGGTTATTTTAAAAAATAATGATAAATAAAAAGTTATTTACGGAATTAGGATCGGTTAAAAGTTTTTATCGAAATAAAAAGCATTTCAAAATACATTTGTTTCGATTTGTTGGGTTGTGAAGATCTTCAAAGCAACCCGTTTTAGTCCCAATTCAAGAGGCAATTCTTGCATATGGTGTCCACAACCATGAGACATATGGAACATTCTCAACAATGTTGAAAGATTCGCAACATATTGGGTATTCTAAGACTTTGTCGATGCTATCACTGGAGCCCATGTCATCGTCGTTTGAGAATTCATTAGAGGCAGCGCTTGGCTCAACCGTGCTTTTCTTCCTACCAAAGCTTGTGATGACATTCCAAATGGATCTCCACATCTTGAAAGACAACTAACCAAACACTGTTTATCACAATCTCATTAACCGTTTTTTGGCCAACCAAAGCCTGAAATGATTCAGTTCTCAAACATCTCCAATCCTTTGCAAACCTGAAATTTGATTTCGCGAAGAGTCAACAGAGAAATGAGAGAAATCCAGAGAGATGAAAATTTCTTGCGGTGCTCTCTCTCAGCGTCTCTGGCCTCGAGGACAACGAGCCAAGGTTGGAAGAAGCCACATTGCATCTCTCTACTTTATTAAAACTATATTAAATGGTAAGTTGATGGAAAAAGATGGATGAAAAAAGAACGAAAGTATACCCCTTTCGTCCTTTTGAACTTTGTCAAAGTTGCTTAAAAAAACTTTGTCAAAGTTGACTGACACGTAAAATAATAAAGTAAAAATTGAGTGGTTGAGGTTTTGAATAAATTTGAGAGAAATAACAAGAACCACAAATTCTTTATTTAAAACGCAAAATGACAAAATAAGTAGGACAACAAAAAAGGAAAGTTAACAAAGTTATAAAGGATGTTTGAAGAGGTCAGGGTTAAAAATTTTGTAGTGTGGAGGTCAAAGTATAAAACATCAACATATTTTTTACAAATTAAAAATATTTTTACATATGTGTGTGTGTGTGTGTGCGCCTACGGTAGTGGATCCAAGAAAAATGAATCATTGGGGCAGAACAAAAATGACATGCATGAAGAAAAAAAGTTTAATAAAATATTTCCGAATATAAAAAATTCTAATAAAATACACGACAAAAGCTTTATTCGTGTTTCCATCTTTTGAAAGAGATCTATTATAGTTTCATTAGTGATGATTTTTAAAATAGTTACTAAACAAGTAATAACTTTAACATAAGGCTATGCCATTTTGTATACTACACTCTAACAAATTAGGGTATGGATGAAATTATAGCATTACAAGGCTTTTAAACATGGCATTTTTTCCAAACTTGGCAGATTACTCCTATTCAGGGAATAAAAAACATGATACTCTTTTGGAATTTCAAAACGTTTTTACTTCTATTTAGGGCAATTCATGTTTAAAGAAACAAGGAAATATTTTTTCTGCTTCTGTCCTCTAGATGGAATCATTTAGTGGGAAAACAGGAAAATTTAATTTATCAAATGGTCAATATTTATAAAAGTATACTTTAATTTATTGTGAAGTTGTATTATGTATTTTCAACAATTAAAAAAACAAGGAAATATTTTTTCTGATTCTGTCCTCTAGATGAAATCATTTAGTGGGAAAACAGGAAGAATTTAATTTATCAAATGGTCAATATTAGCAAGTCAGGGGCAATTGAGTAAAGCAATGAAGTATATGAAGTTTTTGGCCTTTTGGGAGCTGAGGAATTGTCTCCTGTCAGCCGCATCATGCTCCTTCATTCAAGGGATGTCCTCATGTCCTCCTCCCCCTTCTATCAGACTGCTCCACCACAAACTGTTCAACAACCTAACATGTTTCTTCCAACCGGTTCACAAACTGTTGAAGACCATTTGTACAACTGGTTGGCAGTTGGCACTATCATTTCCACCTTTGATGACTGGGTTATTCCTTGTACTATATCTTCTTTAACTGCATAATTAAAATACTCAAGCCAATCATGTTCTTAATTTATGAGATGCATTTGCCATTGCATGATTAATCCCAAAATCCAAAACATTGTGCAGGATGTATTTCAGACTATACAAATACTCTAGTTATTGTTTGTTTGCTTTGGAGGGGGTGATCTAAGAGATGAAATCTATAGAGTGACGCGTAAAGAACATATCCATGTTCTTATACTAGAGATCACTCTATGTGCTCTGTTTTAAAGTTCAACTGCAGGGTAATGCAAACATACTAAGAAGTATTGCCTACATTTCATACTTCATAGTAGTGCTTCCCTTTCATATAAAAACGTGCAGCCTATTGAGGAATTGAGAAAGAAAATGAAACAAAAAAAAAAAGAACCTCAGATCAAAACCTGTTTTGCAAATTCAAGACTTGCTTCACTAAAGTTTTATTACCAACATCTTTCTTCAATTAGCACCACATGTGTGTATATATAGGTTTGCCTCTCCAAATAGAAGGGGCCTCTAAATAGAATGCTAAGATTAAGGTGCAGCCGTGCAGGAAATAATGCCTGACCAAATGAGCCAAAAACTCCTTTGCACCAGATGGATCAAGATTCTTGCAAAAGGAGGCTAGACTGCCTCTCTGCACCATAAAGTTGAAGGCGGAGAGAAGGGCATAAGGCAGTTAGAGAATGGGAACGACAAGAAGGAAAATGGAGCATGCTTGTAGGACGGAATTACAAGTATGGCATAGTCCAGCTATTATTTTTTTTAAAAAAATTAATAGCTGACGTGGAGTGTATATCAAATAGTATTATGTCATGTGCCCGATGTACCATTGAATATTTTTAAAAATATTGAATACTACTGGGACTGAGGAGGAGAGTGCGTCAAGAAAGTCAAGAATCCAAGAACTCTAATTAGACATTGGCTAATTGGTAAACCATATTACCCCTCTGGAGTATAAAAGTAGAGGGATGCCTCTAATTCTAATTAGAATTCTAATTACAAGTAAAAAAAATGGATACTACTAGGACTGACGAGGAAACTAGCCGTAGTATTCTACGTGAAGAAGTTGAAAAATATCAATTGGCAGCCCGCATAGAGAGAATCAGGAAACATGAACTGTACAAGAAAGCCCGCTCTGATCATCTTGAAGTTCTTAGAGGTCAAATTGAAGTTGAAGAGAGGACAATGCACATAACCCAGCAGGAGCTGGATGAACGGGAGGGATTAGTGCTCCACAAATTAAAGAAGAAAGCAGAGCAATAATACCTTTCTTCTTAAATTTAAACAAGGGAGTAATTTATATTTATATTTATATACTTACTAATAAAAGTATTTATTTATTTATGTATAGAGAGCAGAAGAAAGAAGAGAACCCAGAGCCTGTAGAGGAAGAAAAGGAAACGGTAGCGGTAGAGGAACAAGAACCGATAGCAGAAAAGGAAACGGTAGCGGTAGCTGTAGAGGAAGAAAAGGAAACGGTAGCGGTAGCAGAGGAAGAAAAGGAAACGGTAGAGCAAAAGGAAGAAGATGAGATCATAGCAGGAAATCAATATACAACGTGGAAACTTTCTTGGGATTTATCTGAAGGGGATTATACTGATCAATCCCTCACAAGACTGTTTTCTAAATACGGCAGCGTGGATATTGTCTTGTTGGGCCCAAAAACGGGGAAGGAGCGAACGGCGGTGGTGGAGTTCGTAAATGGGGTTGCTTTGCCCTTGTTGGTATATTCATCGCCTCCTCTCACGGTGAGGCCCGTTCATGAATCAACAAAAGAAAAGGTAAATTCTAGGAAAATTTTACGGTGCTGGGGAATGTGGGGCATTCCCTATTCAAAAAGTCTTGGTGTACACCCTGGGTTACACCCTGGGGTACACCACATAAATACCTATTTATGTGGGTTACCCTTCTCTTCAAGTGCATCAACTCTCAATCCCCTTTGCATTCTTCTCTCTTCTCCCTATCCCCACACCCTGTATTTTCTTTTTGAAATTTCAATGGAGCTTTGACGGGCAACACAACCAGGGATGGCAGAGCTACGGACGACAGAGCTATGGACGACGGAGCTATGGACGACGGAGATACGGACGCCGGAGCTACGGATGACGGAGCTACAGATGACGGAGCTACGGATGACGGAGCTACGGACGACGGAGCTACGGACGAAGAACTTGGAGGTGCAAACGAACGACGGAGCTACGAACGACGATTTTGCCATATATGAAGGAGAATAGCTGCGATGCCTGTGAACCAAGGTTTGGAAGAAGATGGAATAGGGACGGGTCTGTAAACAGATGTGCGAAGCACCACAGAGTTGGGAAGCACCACAGAGTTGGGATCTATGCATTCTGACCGTACCGACAACTAGTGTACCTATGTCGGTGGGCACAGACGAATGAAAGCCACACGAGTGATTGTACAGACTAGTAGTGTCGGTGTGAACAGATTAATAGTGTTTTTGTAGGTGTACACAGATTGTATTTGCTTTGTAAGTGTTTGTGTGGCAATATGGTTTGATTTGTAGTCATCTATGAGTTGTTTATCTATTATGTAGTTCAAAACTAGTTGTATGAACATTATGTGAGTGATGTTTGTTGGTAAGAAATTATGAAGTATTTGTTTTGACTTTTGTCAATGGTTGTGTTTGAATGTGAGTAGTTTTTATTATGTCAATGATTGTATTTGAATAAGAGAATGTTTTATTTATTTAAGGCTGTGTTTGAACAAGAGAAGGTGTCATTACCTTAAAAAGAGGTGTTGTTATGACAAATGTTGTGTTTTAAATTCAGGAAGTTTTGTTAATTTAGCAATGGTTTATTAACATGACTAGTGTGGTTATGTGTTGAAATTCTGGGCAGATGAAGCTTTTTGTTTTCTTTGGCTTTTGTTTTCAAAGCAGAGGTTCTTAGATTAATGGGCTAAAGAAGTAATCAAAACTTGAAAAATCTGTTTAATATGTCACTCACACTGAAGTAAGAATCTATTCCATTTACATCTCCCAAACCTGCCCTCAAATCTCCTTCTCTGTTTGTCCTTTTGTGTAAATAATACGAGTATATATGTATTTGTATTCAACCAAAGCATTATATATCTTTCAAAGCAGTTTGTCTTTTTCTCATATGCCCATAGCAGCGTAGCCAACATTGCAGAAGATGACATTTATGAATACCCACATGATATCTCAAAATAAGGATGTTGTGAAGTAACTTCATTCTTGAGGGGGCTGCAATAACATAATCACTCATTTCTGGACATCCTTATGGACATCAATTCATTACTAAGGCAGTACATTTATAATACGTACAACAGTAGTAGTCTGCCTACTAAGAATAATCAATTCAATGCAATAAGCCAATAACCATTCAATTTAATAACCATTCAAGTCATTACATCAATCCATTGCAGTAACCAATCAATTCTAAAAAGACAATTGAAGTCCTGAAACAAAGATTGTTTTACATCCAACCACCAACATATAGATTTATAGAGCAATACATTTCACTTGTGATGCAATATATTACTAAATAAAATCCATGAATCAATCAGTCTGACAAATGCAAGCTTCTCTGCCTTAGCTTTGCGTGCTTGGAGGCCAAAATATGCAATTCTTTCACTTTAGCTCCCATCTTTTCTTTCTTCTTTTCCAGCTTCACAATCTTCTCTTCTAAATCTTTTTTGTCCATCAAAAGAGGCTGAATCAAATTATCCTTATCATTTGTCTTCACTTCAAGAGACATAGCAGGATTTTCCTCAACCCATTGAAGATAGGAACAATCAAATTTCTGTAAAAGAAATTACACTTTAGATGCACAATAATACCATTTTGATGCTCTAAATTACAATTGAAATACAAAAACTGGTGTCGTTTTAATTCATGCAAGTTACAATAATACCGTCTTTAACTAATACAAGTATATAATAAACATATGCTTCTCACGCAACTTGTACCGGCTAAAAAGTGATGGCTAAGGGTTCCTGCCGGTGGGGACTATTTCTGGAAAAAGCTCACTTAAGTTAGGACCACCCAATAATAACTGCTAATAGGGATTTTTAAATACGGACCGAGCATTGTTGGGATTATTAAATCCAATTTTTTCGAAAAAATAACCCACTTTTGTATATAACTCACACAACAATATAACAAATACCTCAAATTATACTATCGGTGCACCACACCCAATAAGATATATATACCACACAGCTTAACTTTCGGTGCACACAGACAAAATTCAATAACCACAAATACAGGGAATGCGTGTACATATAAAAAGAACAAAGATAACAACTCCAATAATAACCACTTTTGTATATAACTCAAATAAGGAACTCACATGCACTCTACTAATCTTAAATGAAAACACACAGACAACATCACAGTATCACACATGTTACTTAACAACTCACAGACACTTCAAACATGTCACATAAGAACTCACAGACAACTACTACTCAAACCATAAGGTTATACCGACACTGTAATTCCAAACATACACACACAACCGATTAAGGGTTCTAGCTTCCATTTTTAATTTTTAAACACAAAAATTGAAATTAACGAAATGGTAAACATAGTTATCATTATATTCAACTCCAATACACAATCAAAAACCTAATAAAGAAGACACATGACTTCATACTTACAGTCGGCCATGACGAAGAGGCTTGTTCGCACCATGGCCGCAGGTCAGAATGTCAGACCCTTGATCTTTAACTTCAACCTTCTTCTTGAGCTTCAATTGTCGTCCACGACCATCGTCTTCACCATACTTCGTCACCTCTAGTGCTCCATCTTCGACGATGAATAAGTTGCGTAAATAGGCCACCATTTACAATTCCAAATGTAAGAAGGTGGATTGCCGGTTGTGGGGAAGTGTGAATCGTGAAGAGTGGAGAAGAAGACTTTTGGGGGGTTTGTAGAGTTGAGATGAGGCGGAGGAATTTGGTGGGCTGAGGACAATTTGATGGGCAAATGGAAGGGTAAAAGAATTGGGAGGGGTATTTATGTGGTGTACCCCAGGGTGTAACCCAGGGTGTACACCAAGAGTTTTTGTTCCCTATTTGGCACTACCTTTTTGGTCCACCTCATGTTTTAATAAATAAATAAAATAAAAAAATAAAATGCTTTACCTTATTGTAAATAAACAGGCCCGAAAGAAGGCAGCAAGGGGAAAGACGGTGAAGCCGCCGCGTCTGGGAGACAAACGAGAGTCAGACACAAGCCCACAACGTAGGTATCTCAATCTCTAATTTCTTCACTTTTCTTTTTACAGAATGTTGTGGTTGTATTTAAACACCACGTACTTTACCTAATAAGGTAAGAATCAATTTACTAACTCTGAAATCTTAGTTACTTGGTTTATACAGTTTCAGTCATTTTAATACTTCATATATAAACACCACATTACAGAGGTAAGGTTCATAAAAAACACATAATACATGAATGTGCTGAGGCAAAGTTATTTGGTGTAACCTTTTAACATTTAGTATTTAATGTTACAGACACAAATTTAGATAAATATTATGTTTATTTTTTTAGTCAATTTACAGTTTATAAGAGTCAATTAATTAAGTTTATAGTTTATACTCTGCATTCCTAGTTATTCACTATATACTTTTTAGTCAGTTTAATCATACTAAGCTTGGAGTTCAGTGTTAGTTTTTTAGTCAATTCTAGAGTGCATTTGTTTTTCAGCGGTTGATTGGAAAAACGCCATTGAAAAACGTTGCAATTTCCAGCATTTTATTGGAAATGGTGCAAGTTTGATTGGATACCAATAACATTTGTATCTTCTCCGAGTCTTATCTTCTTGCATTTACCTGGTATACAAATCGTTGTTGTCCTTCCGGCATTTATGGTTGTATAACAGCTTCACCATTAACACTCTCAACTTCTTTGGACTACCTTGAAGCTGAGGAACATTATGGACCTGGATCAGCAACTCTTTTATGTACAAGCAATAAATAATAGATCTCATAAATGTGAAGAAAAAAGGGTCCTATTAAAAGTTTTTGAGTAGGTGAGAAGGATGGAAGTGGCAAGGAATGAAACGTGTGAAGGGAGAAGCAAATGGCTAACCTATTTTAGTTATATAAATATATATCATACACTCAAACATTTAACACATCCTTTATCCCGTCAATAGTGGAGCCTCCCAAAACACAAAATACAACACCCCCAACAGATTAATTAGTCAAAAACCTCAAAAACATTGGACACTTATTAGTTAATGAGTGACCTTATCACATATCATACAATTTTCTCTGTGAACCCAAGGACCCCTTTACTGAAATTGTTGGCACTTACAGGTAACTCGCAGAGAGGATGAAATTAAGCCTCCAGAAAGTTATAGCTCCGATCATTGCCCTGAAACATTCCATAATTGTTATTAAACTACCAAATGAACCAACACTGATATTCATATTTACAAAACAAGGAAATAAGGAACTCGGTTGGTTTCTCACTTACATTGTTTTAATAGAAGAAAATGCTCTTAGCTTATTCCCTAGTCCACCTCTGAAATTAACAGTATGGATTGTACTGCAATCAACATCAAGCAAAAGGAGGGGCCTCCAAGCAAAATACACCTTATTAAAAAGAAAGTTTTAAATCACCCATCGGCCAAATACTCGTAAAGTGCCTCGCAATTCCGGACGGAGGGAGTATATGAAGCTCACTCCTCCACGTGTGCAAGTGTATATATGGAGTACGTGTGTGGCATGTGTGGTAAGTGTATATATACAAGTTCAGATTGGGGCAAAGTTTAATTGCTGCATTTATTTGTATAGATTTAGATTTTGGTTAAAGTTTAATTGATGCATGTACATGTGTAAATTTAGAGTTTGGAGAAAATATAATTGCTACAATTTGAGGGTGTTATAATTGTGTAGTTTGTTTCAATGTTTTCCTCTATACTAGAATGAAATGGAATTGAAATATACCTATCATGATGTGGTCGATGGGAGCCTCTACATCATTTCCTCTGTTTTAAACTTTTTCTTGACTTATTTTTTAGACTTTCAAAATTTTCCATTTTATTGTCTTCTCTGACAGGATTATGCCCATGAGACCTTCTACGTTTCTCTATCAATGAAGGTGGATTATTTTTTGTGGACGGGAAACCGGAGAAGGCAGATTTTCAGTACGTTGACAAATCCAACCACTCTTGTGCCCCACTCTCGTGCCTTTGCTGATAGTTACTCTAAGATGAGCTGTTATTCTGTAAATATAACCATTGAGGCAGTTTCTCAGTGTCTATGCATGAACATTCATTCGTTTTTTCTTTTAAAAATTCTGCTATGCCCTATTCCAGTATGCAGTGCAACATTCTCCTATACAGATTGAGCATATTTTGCATCTATCAAATTACTATTCGTATTTGTATTCTTATTTGAGTTTTTTCGAATTCAAATAGTTATACTGTCCATTTATGAATGGTTTCTTAAAAGTTATTGTTTACTTTGTCCTATGCCACTATCCAATGCTCTTACGAAGCATGCTTCATATAAAGAGAAAAGAGCAAAAAGTACTTGCAGCATATGCCTAAAAACATGTCTTCACTTTTCCTGTTTGGGTCATCCCTAACTAACCCTCCTTTTCCCTCTTAAGTAAAAAAGTGTGTTGGCTATTTTCTTTCATTTGTGTCTACAAGAATATCAACCAAACAATTTTCATTTCCATACAATTCATTTCAAGTCAAACCCAGAACATTAAATGGGAAAGGAGGGAGTAATAGTGACAAAAAACCTGAAGAAAAATAGAAAATATTAGGGCCTGTTTAATAACAGAGATATTTTCCTGTTTTCTACTTCTGTTTTTCGTTCTCCAATTTTCTGTTTTTATTTTTCAGTTTTTCTATCTCCAATTTTCTGTTTCTAAATCACGACATTATAATCAATTTAACCTTCTGGATGAATTCTCCATTCAGGCAACCAAATGTAACATGAGGATCATCAGATCAAAACACACATGAAAGTCAGAACTTTTCAAAAAGGCACGCAGTTCAATAGTATTCATGGTAAACTGCAAGAATTCCCCATTGAAGTACTTAACTTTCTCGATTTGGTTAGCCCCCACCTGAGAAATCACACAATTGTACTCCTCGCACATCCCATTTTCATCCAAACTGGGCACTCAGTTATTACATTAATGGGTATCGACTTTTTAAAAAGGAGAAACTGTAAGAAGAAAAATTAAAGACAGGAGTGAAACAATTAAGGAAACTTGCTTATGGTGACGGGTGAAGCATGCAGGTCATATAAAAGCAGAAACGTCTATAAGTTCCACATGGAAGAAGCTAGGCTAGAAAAGAACAAGTCCTAAAATAGATTTTCTTATTCCTATTTGGCTCCATATTTATGTGGCTTAAATATGTTTTTAGTCCCATCAAATATGGCACATTTTGTTTTAGATCCTGCATAAATAGTTTTTTGTTTTTCATATCTGTACTATAGACTATTCTCTTTTCAGACCCTCTCTAACTTCGAGACAATTTCCATTTAGAAAAAAAAATCTGTAGCATAACTCAACTAGAAACTTGTAAATTCATTGTTTTTAACTTCTTGGAGACAAATATAGTTTTAAGGAAATAATGAGGAGAGCTCTTTGTAGGGGTAGTGATTTTCCGCCGCCGCATCAATATGGGGTTGGAGCGGCAGATTTTTCTGATTTTAAGTGTTATAACGCTTGAGATTGCAACTATGTCCGAGGAGATAACGTTGGCGGATGAACAAATTGCGGATGAGATTTTGTATCGATGCTGGATCATGAAGCCTTGGTCGGCCACTCTGACGGTGGTTGAGTTTGTATTCATCCATATTGCAAGAACTCGTCCTCCTCCAAAAACCACCTCCATACCAGGAAGAGTTTTGTGGAATGATTTTTTTCTATATTATTTTCTCTTTAGTAGTAGTACTAATTTTAGTTTTAGTCCGAGTGGATTTGGTTTGAATGTTTGGATTTTCGGAGTTCTTTTGATAGGCAGGGTTTCAGATCTGTTTGTTTTAGGCTTAAATTTGCCCATTTCAAGTTTAGCGAGTCAGGTTGCTTTGTATGAGGTGACTGATTCTATGTGTACTCCTAGGGTTCACGATTGGATCTGTAAAAACATCTTGGAGACTGATATTGGAGTTAAACAATGTTTCACTAATCATTCACGTTTCAAAGATAGGTTTTAACCAACGTCTAGAAAATCTCAGTAATGATTGTTTTAAAAAGAAAATAATCACATATTACAAGGATGAAAAAAAAGGTAATTTTGAAGGGGAGTAATGCTAGATGACACACTATACTTGTAGGTACTACAAACTTGTTTAAGTCTATTTATGTTAAATATAAAAGCAAGTCAGACATTCTGTAGAAAATACAAAGAAAGTCAACTTGATGAGCTGGATTAATGTTTGTTAGAATAGTCAAATCTGTTTGTAATAATTAGTTTCATTCTGTTAGACAGCTCATGTATAAATATCTTTCATGAACTTTGTAATCGAATAATTCTCTCGAATGAATACTCTCTTTCTCTTCTCTCAGATTACTCATGTACTCACAAAGCTTCTTTAATGGCAGATATGCTTAGTTTCTTCATGGTATCAGAGCCAGTTTATACTGGATCTTGATTGCCGATTCTTCATCTCTTTATTTTTTAGCGATTTCTATTGTCGCTGTTGCTATCTCCCTACGAATTTGATTTGCTGTCAATTCGTATTTCACGATCTGTGTTCTTGATTTTGATTTTGTTCGTCAATTCGTATTTCACAATCTGTTTGTTGATCTATATCTTGCTAATGGCGATTGATGGAGAAAGCAGTCAAGATGGAAGAAATTCCAACGTTATCAACAACAAGGATCCGCTGTACTTGGGTCCTGGAGATCATCCGAATCTGCAACTAGTTTCTACACCTTTCAATGGTAAACATTACCTTAACTGGACTAGAGGAGTTAAAATGGCGTTGATATCCAAAAATAAACTTGGTTTTATAAATGGAAAATGTGCCAAGCCATCTGAAAATAATGATAAGTACCAGGATTGGATTAGAGCTGATTATACTGTTATGTGTTGGATCTTACACTCTCTGAATCCTGCAATAGCAAACAGCATGATGTATGTCACATCATCTAAACAATTGTGGGAAGAACTAAGTGAAAGATATAATCAGACTAATGCTCCATTCCTATATCAACTACGCAAAGACATGGTTCACATATCACAAGATGGACAACCTGTAGCTGATTACTATGGCAGATTGAGATCAGTTTGGGAAGATTTACAAAGTCTTGATGGTTTACCTGAATGTGACTGTGGTGCTTTAAATGCATGCTCCTGTAATCTGCTAAAGAAAATTCTTGACAGGGAGAATAGGAACAGGTTGTTAGATTTCTTGATGGGACTCGATGACAAGTATGAAGTCATAAGAGGTCAAATACTGGGTATAGATCCATTACCTACTGTGAATCAAGCGTATTTCAGTGTCCAACAAGTTGAAATGCAGAAGAACATTAGTTCTGGCATTTTTGTTGATCAAGATGCTACTGCTATGGCAGTTCAGAAACCAACAGATGGATATGTGACTGGAGGAAAAGGAAATACTTCAAGCTCCAATATGAGTTGGGATCACAATGCAAAGATGAATGACTACAAGAAAACAAAAAAATTCTGTGACTATTGTCACAAGACCAATCATACTAGGGAATTTTGCTGGAAGCTAAAGAAGAGTAGAAACACATATGTCAGGGGACAAGAAAATAATAAGTTTGCTGCAAATGTTGAAGAGGTTCATGAAGTTGCTGATGAAACACCTTTGGAAACTGGCAGCAAGGCTATGGATCCTGGAATGATACAAGTTGTGGTGCAAGAAGTCATGAAGGCAATGACTGGAAAGAATCCATCTCAACAATATGGTATGACAACAAATCCATCAATGAACTTTGCAGGTATGGCTCATGCTTTGCATACTAAGACTGTCACAACAAATTCAAAAGTTTGCACCTGGATTGTTGATACAGGAGCATCTGATCATATGACCTTTGATTCTAGTATTTTTTCCATTACTAAGAATCTTGAGAAACCTATTAAGGTAGGTCTGCCAGATGGTAGTATTAAGTCAGTTATAATGATTGGAGATGTTAACTTGACTGATGAAATTATATTGAAAGATGTTTTGTTCTTACCTGGCTTCCAACACAATTTATTATCTGTTGGAAAACTTTTGGATGACACTGGATATAGTGTTATTTTTGACAAGCATAACTGTGTTCTTCAGGACCCTATCAGTAAGAAAGCAACACAATTGGGAGGAAGAAGAAATGGAGTATATGAGATTTGCTTCGGAAGGAATAGTAGTAAAATGTCATTGAACAATTATAGTTCATGTCATACTGCTTTGGTTGCTTCTAATAAAGCTGATGTACACTTGTTTCATGCTAGATTAGGACATAGTTCTCTGTCTAAGCTGAAATATGTACAAAACAATAATGATTTCAATAAAGTTTCTGATTTGGAATGTGAAGCTTGTATTTTAGCCAAACAACATAAACAACCTTTTGTTGTTAGCAAATCTCTTACAGAAAAACCTTTTGAACTTGTTCACATTGATCTTTGGGGACCATATAGGTTCAAATCTGTCACTGGAGCATCTTATTTTTTAACCATTTTAGATGATCACTCAAGAGTTACTTGGACAACATTGTTGAAGGACAAAACAATGGTTTATCCTACTTTGGCTAATTTTTTTACTTATGTTGAAACTCATTTCAATACAAAAGTAAAAAATATCAGAAGTGACAATGGAACAGAAATTGTTCAAAAGGAATGTGGAAGATTGTTTGCTGAAAAAGGAATCTTACATCAAAGAAGTATAGCAGGAAATCCACAACAAAATGGTAGAGTTGAACGCAAACACAGGCACTTGTTAGAGACTGCTAGAGCTCTTAGAATACATGCTGGTTTGCCTAAAAAGTTCTGGGGAGAATTGATCCTTTCTGCTACACATTTGATTAATTTGATGCCTTCATCAGTTTTAAACTTCAAGGTTCCTACTGAAATCTTATTTGGAAAATGTCCTGACTACTCTTACTTGAGAGTAATTGGATGCTTGTGTTATGCTGCTCACAAGACGGCTGATAAATTTGAGCCAAGAAGCTTAAGATGTATTCTGTTGGGATATCCTTATGGTCAAAAAGGTTATAAGTTGTATGACCTTGATAATCACAGAATATTCAGTAGCAGAGATGTTATTTTTAAGGAGCAAATGTTTCCTTTTAAACAAAATTTGCAACTTCAAAATTCTGAAGCATACACACCCTGGGCTTCATTACAAGATTCTGATATGGATTACACACATACTGATACTGATCCAAAACAGAATGTTCAAGTTCAGAATGACTCAAATTCGACTGACAGTATGATTTGGGATTCTCATCAAGGTGATGCATCTCAAGAAGATGTCCACACCATTTCTCAAAATAGGATGATTGAGATGAATAGACCTAAGAGAGTCAGACAACAATCTGTTAAGCTTCAGAATTATATATGCAAAGGATTACCTCCATCTCTGGTTGTTCCATCTTCAACAAATTCAGAATATATTGGATCTTCAGGATCTTTTGAGAAAGCTTTCTCTGCTCTTTATGCTAATCACCTTGAGAATTTAAGTGATGAGTATATCAGTTCACTGAATAATGTCTTACAAATTTATGAACCTACAAGTTATCATCAAGCAAAAAATGATGATAGATGGGTTAAAGCCATGGATATGGAAATTGAAGCGTTGGAGAAAAATAACACCTGGAATCTGGTACAATTACCTCCAGGAAAGAAAACAATTGGAAGCAAGTGGGTTTTTAAAATCAAATTCAAGCCAGATGGAAATATTGAGAGATTTAAAGCCAGGTTAGTGGCAAAAGGCTTTAATCAAATCAAAGGAAAGGACTACAAGCATACATTTAGTCCTGTGGCCAAGTTCACTAGTGTCAGAACACTCATTGCCATAGCAGCAAAGTACGACATGAAATTACATCAATTGGACATTAATAATGCATTTTTACATGGATTTCTTGATGAAGAAGTCTACATGGATGTCCCAGAAGGATATAAAGGAGCAAAACCTGGTGAAGTATGCCTATTAAAAAGGTCCCTTTATGGACTTAAACAGGCATCAAGACAATGGAATATTGAACTTTCAAAGTTCCTAAGAAAACATGGATATTGTCAATCCAAGAATGATTATTCCTTGTTTACTAAAGCTGATGACAATGGATCATTTGTAGCCATTTTGGTCTACGTAGATGACTTAATGATCACTGGAAATAATGAAGAAGAAATCAGCAAAATCAAGAAGTTGCTAGATGAAGCATTCACCATAAAAGATTTAGGTGAATTAAGATACTTCCTGGGTATTGAAGTAGCAAGATCAAAGGAAGGAATCATTTTAAACCAAAGGAAATACATTCTTGATATTCTTAAGGATACTCATATGGAAGAATGTAAACCTGCAAATTTTCCTCTTCCTACAGGACTCAGATTATCTACAGAAGAAGGGGAGATAATGTCAGATCCTGAAGTATACAGAAGATTGATTGGAAGATTACTTTATCTCAATCTCACAAGACCTGATATATCATACTCTGTACAACAACTTAGTCAATTTCTCAGTGTACCTCGGATTACACATTTAAATGCAGCACTACATTTGGTGAGATACTTGAAAGGAAGTTTCAACTTAGGATTGTTTTATTCAGCAAATCCTAATACTAACCTCACATGCTATTGTGATGCTGATTGGGGTACATGTCCTTTCACAGCTAGATCATTATCTGGTTATTGTATTTTCTTGGGAAATTCCTTAATTTCCTGGAAAACAAAGAAGCAGAAAACAGTTAGCAAATCTACTGCAGAAGCTGAATATAGAAGTATGAGTTTTGCAGCATCTGAAATTGTTTGGATAGAAAGGCTTCTTAAGGATTTTGGAACTCAAGTATCTTGGCCAGTCACATTATACTGTGATAATAAAGCAGCACAACAGATAGCTCAAAATCCTGTACTACATGAAAGAACAAAACATCTACGGATTGATTGTCATTATGTAAGGGAATGCATTCATGAAGGGCTCATAAAGACAGAACATGTACCAAGCAGTTATCAAATAGCAGATGTTATGACCAAAGCATTAAGTGAGAAACAACATTTGCAGTTTGTGGTCAAGCTGGGACTTGTGAATAAACTACCAAGTCCAGCTTGAGGGGGGACTGTAGAAAATACAAAGAAAGTCAACTTGATGAGCTGGATTAATGTTTGTTAGAATAGTCAAATCTGTTTGTAATAATTAGTTTCATTCTGTTAGACAGCTCATGTATAAATATCTTTCATGAACTTTGTAATCGAATAATTCTCTCGAATGAATACTCTCTTTCTCTTCTCTCAGATTACTCATGTACTCACAAAGCTTCTTTAATGGCAGATATGCTTAGTTTCTTCACATTCTAACTTTATCACTATGCTAACAGATCAAGTAGTCATTGTTTACTTATTCTGGTTCATTCGTTTTACCTAATTTCTTTGACGGGGGATATCATACACATGGATATTGTTTCCTTTTTTTCATTTGGTTACATTATGTCTTTGTTTTCCTGTGAGGAACATGCTACAAAACTGAGAAAGTGGAATATCATTCAGATCATGTAAAGCAGGTAAAAGGAACTAACCATGCTCCAGAACAGCACATCATTTCCTTTAATAGGCTTTACACTTGTTCCTTTAATCCTTGGCACCAGCCTGCAGATGGAATTAAAGTAATAACACGAGCATTAGCAAATTATTGACAGAGACATCATTTAAAAAACTGCCATGGGAAATTCAAAAAAGCCTCTATTTATCGATGCCAAACAAAATATAAAATAAGCTCACAAGTATAGCTTTCATAGTATCACTAAATGTTTCACATGCAGTCTTAAGTGACGGCTCAACATTGTCCTTACAATCTTCATTAATAAAAGTATAATGAGCACTGAGATCAAAATAACCAGTTGGTCATGATGATGGAGAGATGATGGATTATGGAAGATGTATATGACTAGCTAATCTAGTGTATATAGTAACATATTGCTACTTGTATAGCAAATCCGGGACTTCTAATATAGTTCTAGCAAAATGCAAGTGGCACAACACTACAGGAGTACTTGTAGAACTATAAATTGGAAAATGGATGATTAAATAGTAGTATAATTAACTAGAAGTATCGTCAATGTGTTTGACCCTAGCATCGACAGTCAATTTTCCTCAAACAATCTAAGCCAAAATTGTCCTTTTGGATCATAGCAGATATTTCTTGAGTAGATATTTCTTCTACTGCGAACTGCTTACCCATAGCTGGACAATCAAGTTTGACAAGCATAGAACTCTGTGGTTAGCTATTCGGGAAGTCGTGAATATACTCAAATTTGGAATTTTTACCTCAAAATTCCAATTCGAGGACAGCGTTAATGGAGAACCCTACAGGATGACGACCTATGGTGCCTGCGCTCCACCGATTCAAAGATGCCTCAAAAGCAGGACGGTGCCAAGCTTCACCATATGGGATCTCCTGCAAGCAGAGACATCACCGAGTAGCTCTCTAGTCTCTATTGCGACATTGTGGAGAGAACGCACCCGCTGGGACCGTAGCAATTGCTCGGAGTATACAGAGTATTTGATGCGGTTTCCGTTTGAACGCAAGGCGCGAAATCTCAGAGTATTGAGTGTTGCCCAGAGTATTAGTAAAAGACTCATTTGTGCTTTCTATATTTGAAATTGAAATTAGTGCAAGTTAATTACAACTTTAACAAGCACGAATGAGCACGTAGACTTATTTAACGGAAGTTTAAAGTATAACTCTCCAGTAATTTACCTAGTACGGAACACTAAAAGAAAATCTACCAAGTAATTTGAGTTTTTCCCGAAATAATGCTAATTAAATAAATAATTCCGAAAATACTGTTGGGTTAAAAGTAATTCCCAAAACACTGCTGAATTAACCGTGGTTAAGGAAGCCCGCCACTTGAAGTGACGCCTTTTTTCTTGAGCCGCCACTTAAAATGGGGGCTTTATAAAAAAAACACAATTGGGCGTAAGATGTACGCTGGAGCTGTGCGGAAGATGGGAAGATGAAAGCGTAAGTTGAAAGCGGAAGTCTTGTCCGTTCACTTTTGTGTAAAATGGTCATAGTTTTGTCCAACAGAAGCTGGAAAGTAATATTGGTGCCATTTTATCTATCCAATTCGATCGCCATCGATATCTGTATTATCATATCAAAGACCCAAATCACTCGACCTTAAATCTACTATATTCCAACACTTTTTAACTGTATAGAGTGTGAATGAAAAATATATCTAAGGTATTAAAAGAGCCTAGAGCACCTGCTCATATTATGTTGCTAGACTTGTTTGCTATATTCTCTACGTTAGATAAGCTTCCGATCCACTGATCATCCACAAAAAGGTCAATAATGATTATTAATTAGGGAACTTCAGTTATCTGCTATATATAGTCTCGTGTCATATACCACGAATGTACTATGTAAGAGATATGAAGTTTAAATATAAAGTACTATTTCATTTTAAGGGTCAGATATGGTCTCGAACTTGGAAAAAAATGTCAAATAAGGCCATATTAAGGATGCTCTGTCCGGCCTCGAACTTGAATTCTTGAAGATAACTGCTCTTTTAACTGCGCAGTTATCTTCAATAATTCATTTGAATGCCTTGCCGATTGAAGTTTTAGTTTAAATTTGATATGAGTAAATTAGACTTAATGAATAATATTCTCAAAAAATTTCATCAAAAAATTCCACCGGGAACCACCCCAAATGGCGTCGGCCGGACAGAGCATCCTAAATATGGCCTTATTTGACATTTTTTTCCAAGTTCGATGCCCTATCTGACCCTTATCCCTTTATACTTCAATGGTTTCACTTTTCTATTGAAAAGCAGCTCAAGTGAAGGGATATTTACCAAAATTATAAGTCAATTAGTATCCCTCAACCCAAAATATCTTATTGCATAGAAATTAACTTGAAGATACACTCTCAAATCTTATGACGTATTTTAGGATGGAACCCCGTGTCTTAACACCAATAATTTTAGTAAGTTTAATTTGAGTGAACCTCTAAAGTTGGTCACATACTCACATGTGCGAAAATAGATTGGTCAAAAATTTAAAGCAGTTATGAGCGAGGTGGAGTGGGATCAGGTCGGGTCGGGCTCCGGGTCCAAAATATTCAGGCCCGGTGCCGGCCCGGGTTTGTACTAGGCCTGTCAATGGTTTGTACCAAAATCTATGATATGGAGTGATGAGCCCCTTGATGCTACTTCATACGTAGTATATCATTTTATTTGAAAATAAGTATATTAATCGAACATATGGCAAAGATGGTGACAGATGGGTTTTTTGCATTTCAGAAACTACAACGGTATTACGAAATGGAGGAACGTAATTATGTGTCACAGTTCCACCCATCCGTGCCTCAAGCCCATCAGCAAATGCATGAGCCAGCCTTTGGCTTGCATATCCATCTATGATAAGAAACCTACACCCACATCGCAATATGGGTTACCAATGAAATAGAGAACCACATTATTAGCAAATGTGTTTCTCTAGCTTTTTTAGTAAATCAATCACATCTTCTTCCTCTTCCCCATAATTTTTAAATAGACATTTTAGATTTATAGCCAAAATGCATTTTAAATATAAAACAACAAGAGTGCATATAAAAAAGCAGATATAGAACTATATGCGAAATTATAATCCTGGGATGGTAGTTGCACTGCATTTTCAAGTCAGCCCGTTAAAGATAGGGACTAGAACGGATACAATTGGGATACTTTCAGCACAAATGAGATGTTTCTTTTGAAAGCAGTATATCAACTCAGAATTGCTAGAAACAAAATCAAACTTTTAAGAAATGCAATGTAACAATCATGTAGGGAATTTCCACCTTTCTTGGAAGTTGCCAAGAGACATATAACACCTTCTAGGAAGGTGCTATCAAACACATGAACATGTAAGCAGATATGGAGATACTATGGAAGCTTGGATGCAACTTCCTCTTGTCTCCAAACTAGTCCTATAAATAGAGTGCTCCATTGTTGTTCATAGTATCAGTTTAGAAAGTGAGAAAAGTGTGTGAAGAGTGAAAATACACTTAGAGTAGAAGTGTATTGGTGAGGATTGGTTTTTTGTAATAGTTGAGTGTGAGAGTTTGCTCCTCCTATTGTAATTCTGTTCTTGATATTGAACAGAAGAATTTTCCAATCCCAACAAGTGGTATCAGAGCGAGGTTGAGTTTTCATACACTGTTTTCTCATTTTCAGATAAATTTCTACAGGTTATAAAATCTTGATTTTTCAAGTTGCTCGGAATCACGATCTGATCATACCGTTAGATTCGTATCGTCGAGACGAGAAATCTGGTATTTTTGGGGAATTTTTGGCCACCGGAAGAGGCCGTACGCGCCGCCCAAACTCGCCGGAAAACTGCCTGCGTCATCATTGCGACATCACGCAGTCCAGAGGAAGAAGACGAGCCACGTCAGCCGCCACGTCAGCGCCGCGTCAGCACCACGTCAGTTCACGTAAGCGCCATGTCAGCCGCCACGTCATCCGTGTAAGCCATCCTCTGGGTGCCACGTCAGCGCCGCGTCAGCACCGTGTGGCGCCACGTCATCGCCAGCGCAGTCCAGCTGTTGCCACGTCATCCGCCTGCTGGTCTTTCCACTGGTTTGCTGCTTGAACCGAACCGAACCGGTTCGAAGTTGTGGAGGCCGGTTCACCCATTTCCAGACCGGTTTTGGACGAGGTCAGACCGGTTTCCGTTATTTTCGGCCATTCTGGATCCTACGGTGAGCTCCGTTTGTCCAAATTCGGCTCCGAAAATAAGGTACGAGATATTTTGAGCGTTTTATTATGGATAAATCATCATCGGACACCATGATTGCGCTCACTTCCACAAATTACAATATGTGGAAGCCTCGGATGGAGGATTTGCTAAATTTGAGGGATTTAGCCGATCCTCTTGATAATAATGGCGTGAAACCGGATAAAAAGACGGATGAACAATGGACAAAAATGAATAGAAAAACTGTCGCACAAATTCGACAGTGGATAGATCATAGTGTGTTCCACCATGTTGCGCAAGAACAAAGTGCTTACACACTATGGGAGAAGCTTGGTAGCATGTATCAAGCAAAAACCGCCCGAAATAAGACATTACTAATGAGAAGATTAGTAAACCACAAGTTACGGGGAGGTATTTCGGTGTCAGAACACACCAATGGCAAAGTGACTATGCAGATGGTCACAGATGCCCTTATGAACGAAGAAGCCTGAAGAAAAGAAGCCGGGACTGAACAATCATATGCCTTCGTGTAAGAAACCAGCAGACGAGGGGGAGGCAGAAGTGGAGGAAGAAGTCGAGGTCGAGGTAGAGGCCAAGGTCAAAACAGAGGAAACTCTCAAGTTCGCGGCCGATCACAAGAACAAGGTATGTCCTGTGAAAACAATACTTGGTTTGAAGGATATTGCAATTATTGTGGTAATTATGGACACAGAAAAAGAGATTGTAGAAAGTTTCTACGAGAGCAGCCACAGACGAGTCAAAATACTAGCCAAGAAGATGGTGAGACCATGGTTAGTTTGTCATCAGACGTGTGTCTTGTTGCACATGGTGAACAAGAATGTTTACACGTAGGTACTCATGATGTTGAGTGGGTGATTGATACAGCCGCATCATTTCACGCCACTCCACACCAGAACTTATTCACATCTTATAAGTCCGGAGACTTTGGAGCTGTGAAGATGGGAAACACCAGTTTCTCGAAGATTGTTGGCATTGGTGATGTGCACATAACAACCAATGTCGGATGTGCACTTGTGTTGAAAGATGTTCGACACGTTCTGGATCTTAGATTAAATCTCATCTCCGGTACAGCTCTGGATCAGCAAGGATATTTTAACCGATTCAAAGAAGGTATGTGGAAGTTATCTAAAGGTTCCTTGGTTATTGCAAGAGGCCATATTTGTGGTACTCTGTATAAGACTCATGCAAAGTTGTGTCATCCGAGTCTCAATGCTGTTGAAGAAGAGATATCACCAAACTTGTGGCACCGGAGGCTAGGCCACTTGAGCGTGAAGGGATTGACAACTCTTGCAAAGAAGGAAGTCATTTCCATGGGCAAAGGTGTTGCCCTAGATCCATGTGAGCATTGTCTATTCGGGAAACAACACAGAGTTTCCTTCAGTTCTACCAGGAAGAACCATTCAGAGTTACTCAGTCTTGTACACTCTGATGTATGCGGACCCATTGAAGAGGAGTCATTTGGAGGAAGCAGATATTTCGTGACATTCATTGATGATGCATCACGAAAGGTATGGGCTTATTGTTTGAAGAGTAAGGATCAAGTGTTTGATCGCTTCAAATTATTTCATGCCATGGTAGAAAGAGAAACAGGGAAGAAGCTGAAGTGTCTACGTTCAGACAATGGAGGAGAGTACACTTCCCGAGAGTTCTCAGCATATTGCGCTGCATACGGAATCAGACATGAGAAGACGGTTCCACGAACTCCACAACACAATGGTGTAGCTGAAAGAATGAATCGGACCATTATGGAGAAAGTTCGTTGCATGCTGAGTATGGCTAAACTACCTAAGCCATTCTGGGGTGAAGCTGTGCTGACAGCTTGTTATCTTATAAACAGGTCACCTTCTGTTCCTTTAAACTTTGAAGTGCCAGAAAAGAAATGGTCAAGAAGAGATGTTTCTTACTCTCACTTGAAAGTGTTCGGGTGCAAGGCATTTGCACATGTGTCCAAGGAGTTGAGACAGAAGCTTGATCTCAAGTCAAACCCATGCATCTTCATCGGGTATGGTGATGAAGAATTCGGATACCGGTTGTGGGATCCCGAATTGAAGAAAGTTGTACGAAGCAGAGATGTTGTTTTTCATGAAAACGAGTTTCATGGGTGTGCTCCAATAATCCGCCAACAACATACTCCAGAAGACGAAGTGCCTGTATCATCAAACATTCCTCTCAGCGACGAGGAGATGTATGATACTACTAAACAAGAGAGTGATGGTTCAGTAGGTGATGATTATGCTCAAAGTGATGATATTCCTCGGCAGGGGGAGCCTTCATCTGAAGATGAAGCTGAAGGTACTCATGTTCGACGTTCTATGCGAGGCATAGTTCCACAGAGAAAGTATTCCACATCCGAATGGATACTTGTCAGCGATGGGGAGCCAGCGAGCACCACAAGATTGAGAGAAACAAAGAAAAAGGTGGAGGGGGAGATTTGTGGGGAATTTCCACCTTCTTTCTTGGAAGTTGCCAAGAGACATATAACACCTTCTAGGAAGGTGCTATCAAACACATGAACATGGAAGGAGATATGGAGATACTTTGGAAGCTTGGATGCAACTTCCTCTTGTCTCCAAACTAGTCCTATAAATAGAGTGCTCCATTGTTGTTCATAGTATCAGTTTAGAAAGTGAGAAAAGTGTGTGAAGAGTGAAAATACACTTAGAGTAGAAGTGTATTGGTGAGGATTGGTTTTTTGTAATAGTTGAGTGTGAGAGTTTACTCCTCCTATTGTAATTATGTTCTTGATATTGAGTAGAAGAATTTTCCAATCCCAACAAATCAGTGCATGCAGTATGAGTGGTACCTTCGAGTGAGAAGAGCGATACGATTCTTCAAATAATCGAAATAGCAGCAGAACGATTGATCAATCAACCAAAAATTGGCAGTTCATTTGATAGCACAGAGGGGCTACACTACTTAAATTCATCAATGTGAGAGCAGAGCCGTCCAATGACTTTGGAGGCCCTGTTCCAAATGTAAAATCGAGGCCCTATATTTATATTAAGAATATTAAAAAAAAACTCAAATGAGATACTTATACTGAAATCAATTGAATACTCATCAAATAATGTCATATTAATTTTAAAAATAATACGCGATCTTTCTCCTGTTAAAATCCTGTTACATGAATCCAATTTTCATTTCATCCGGGAAAAGCCATCTTTTTCTCAACAAAGTCCATATACTCTATCATAAAGCTACACAACTCATCAAGCCAGGACAGTCTACTACACGCCCTCAGTTCACTCGACTCCCGCCGAAATATTAACTCTACTAACTATTCTACTAATAAAAGGCCCAAACCAAACATAATATTAACTTAAAATAATAATAAATAATAAATAAACAGCCCGTAACCGGCCCACAGAAGTGGGTCCAAGCCCGGTCCCGCCACATGCTCTTCCCGCTTCATATCAATATTGATGTGAACAGAAAAATAAAAATTAACAGGGTGAACCGTTGCCCAGATAATCAACGATAAAAAAACCGTTGCCCAGAGCCAAAAGGCTCAAACCAATTTTATTCCTAGATAACAAGAATGAACCCTGGCGAGGGGTACAAATAGCCTTCTACAAGCAACCCTAATCAAGCCCAAATTAATTAAATCCTAATTAGGCCCATACTAACTCTACTAAGTCCTCTACTAATAAAAGGCCCAAACCAAAACATAACATTAACTTAAAATAATAAATAATTATAAAGACAGCCCGTAACCGGCCCACTGAAGTGGGCCCAAGCCCATCCCGCCACATGCTCTTCCCGCTTCATATCATTCAATCAATTTAAGTAAAACAAAAGTAAGAGTGCCGATAAACAACTTATTTTATTGATTAGTATTTATTTATATTATTACTATGTAATATTATTACAATGTAATACTAATAAATTTTTTAAAAATTGGGGCCCAGAAATCGGGAGGCCTTGTTCTGTAGAACATGTTGAACATGCTAAATGCCGGATCTGTGTGAGAGCCCCACTGCCCATTCCGAAGCAAAAGAAATTCATCATCCACATAAATAAGCCAGTCCAGAGAAGGCCATTTCTTTGCTTGATTGTTCTCCCCGCTGGCAGCTGCAGGGTAATGTGTGGCTGGCCAGAGTTTCAGACTGGTAGCTATTCATAGTGGTGTATAAACATATATCCGTTAGATGACTTTGACCCAAGAGTTTTCACTGATATTCTTAAGAGAAGAATGAATGTCGTCATTTATAAATGAAATACACCAAATTCAAGTATCACAAGTCACAACGTATGTGACGTTCAAATTGAAGAGTCAATCGTGGGTATATAACATGACACTTCCTTTGTATCTTTGTATGTGTTTTTTGTGACAAATAATTAACATTACAAGCATCTTTTATTTATGACTAAAATTACAAACAATTCCAAATAATCACTGAAGTTTGAAAAACCTTCTCAAGGAGGTCCTTCTCATGAACGTTGTGGCCGATGGAATGTGCATGCTTGTTTCAATGCTTCATCAAAGGGAAATATTGTTCAAGTGCATTTGATATGGATTTTTCTAAGAACTAATACAACCAGGGCCGTGCCTTGTTAGAGGCTGGTGAGGCAAAGGCCTCAGGCCCCCAAAAATGTTGAAAATTTAGGGGCCCATAATTTAAAATATCTTCCTTTTATTCATATGTATTTAAATTATAAAAGATGTGTCTTGCTTTAAATTCTATGTGCTATTGTGCTTCAAAACTAAAATAGCCCATCAAGCACCAACAAAGTGAAATGGAACGACTGAACATAAGTTTTGATATTTGAAATTGTAAAGATAGAAAGATTATGGCCCTAATTCGAATTTGTTTTGCATGATGAAAAAGATTTTTGTCTTAATCGGCGTGCTGAAATTGCTCCCAGGGTGATTTCTGATGCCATTGATTGATTCTCTTTTTTATTTTTGAAAATTGATTGATCCATGCTTAGAAAATCCAGCTTGTGTTTAATTTGGCATATTTAAACGAATTGAGATGCACAATTAAACAATTTCAGTTTTTTTACATTTAAAATTTAAATTGTAAGTAGGTTATGCACTCGTATTTACTAACATGTCAGTATGTATTACTTAGCACAGTTGTTTAACTAATATTAGTTTCAACGTTTGTTTGACATTTTGTGAATTAGTTATGTTATCAATTGACAAGTAATTTATTAAGCACCTTGATTAATTTATATTTTTGCGACTAATATTGTTTGAGGGGTTATACTTAATTAGTTATTTTAAATACAGTTGGTATTGTTATATTGTACATAGTATTATGTAAATATTTATTTTATTAATTACATTTTGATGTTTTATCTTTAGTTTCAAAACAAATTATACTACACATTTACATGAAATTGTAATTTATAGTTTTTTTCAAAAAAAAAATTTACAGGGGCCTTTTTAAGAAGTTCGACTCAGGCCCAAACTTAGGTAGGATCGGCACTGAATACAACAAGCAATGAGTTACCAGGACAAGCCGGATAACTATATCCCTGTCAAGGACTCAAGGGATACGTGACATATATCTCTACTCAAAGAAGTTCTCAGATGGTTGTGAATAAGAATAAAATCATTAATTGACTCTTGAGTTATTCATACGGAGTACTCCCTCTGTCCCTAAATGTTCTTATGTATTATAAATGTCACACGAATTAAAAAAGTGAGAATTGTATGGTGGAGAGACAAATGTGTAAGAATTGTTGTGAACCACCACAAATTCTTTACCAAAAAAATAGTGGAAGTTTTTTTTTGGACACCCAAAAAAGAAAGTTGGATGTATTTTTGGGAAGTATATGAATACTCCGTATATGATATTGTTGTGCGAAGTATATATCCTTATAGTTACAAACATCAGATTACTTTGGGAGCTTCGACAATTCATCTGAGTATATCTCGAATTTCTACTCCGCGTCTTTAAAACATTGACGTGCTTTTGTAGAGTATTTTCCTAGAATAACACTAAATAAAAAACTATTTCCCAAACTAAGGTTGAGTTAAACTTATTTCCGAAGATGCTGTTATGGTTAACTCCAGTTAATAGAACTGCCGATTTGTTGTGTGAGAAGTACGCTAATGGGCGCAGGACAAAGGGATGAACAATCGTCCTGGGTCCCACTACTAAAAATTTCTTTTTTTTTAAAAGTGCAATAAATTTTTAAATTTTACTCCGATTGTTATACAAAATATATCATTATTTATAATTGATTAATATCTTTCATATGACATCAATATTACATATATAAAAATAAAATAATAATTACTCACTTTAAAAGAACTTTTATTCTTTAAAATACTATAACTTTTTTATTTGTATCCCGATTTACAAAATAATATCATAATTACTAACTTTTTATTATCTCTTATATGACACCAATATTACATATATAAATTTAAAAAGTAATGTAGCACTTAACAAAACTAAAGTGCTATAACTTTTGATTTTGTATTATTGCGATTGTTACAAAAAATATTTAAATCTATAACTTTTTATTATCTTTCATATTACACCAATTTTACATTTTTAAGGTAAAAATAATAATTTAGCGCTCTTAAAAACTTCTGTGTTTTAGATTGTTACTCTAAATATTACTTCTATTTTGTACTACTCCTGTTATTACAGAAAATTTATAAAACTTCATAACTTTTTTTATCTTTCACATGACATGAATATTACATATATAAAATTATAAAATTAATTCTATTAATGTAATACTTTAAGAGTCGCACTTTTATCGTACACGCTATTTATCCGAGTGATAGTTTAGAACAAAGCTGCACAAATTCAAATACAAAGGTAAATAATAAAATAAAAGTGATAGCTTAGAATTTGAGCACTTATATTCTAAGCTAACATTGCAGATTACTAGTGTGCATGGTAAATAACGAATTTAAATTGCACAAATTAATAGATTGTTTTTTTATATTTAGGATATTCATGTTGTATGGAAGGTATAAAAGTTATGAATTTTGATATGTATTTTGTAACCATTGGAGCAAGTTATAACACTTCAAAAACAAAAGTTTTTTATGGTGTTATTTTTTTTTTCATTTTTATATATGTAATATTGGTGTCATATTAAAGATAATAAAAAGTTATAAATTTTGATTTACTGTTTGTAACAATTCGTGTACAAATAAAAAAGGTGCAACAATTTTAAAAATTAGTTGATTTTTTATTGGTGGGACCCAGGATTATTATTAAACTCTTGTCATTGGTTGGTTGCTACATTCCTACGTAGTACGCACTACGTGTTCAGTTATATAATACGGAGTATGCATAAGAAGCTGTTCCGTTCACCTGATTTGAATGTTTCTGATCTGAATTTTTTAAGTTCTGATCTGATCTGATCTGAATTTTTCTGATCTGATCTGATCTGATCTGAATTTTTCTGATCTGATCTGATCTGATCTGAATCTTTCTGATCTGAACGTTGCTGAACTGATCTGAATGTTCCTGATCGGATCTGATCTGATCTGAATGTTTCTGATCTGATCTGAATTCTTCTGATCTGAATCTTTCTGATCTGATTTGAATATTTCTATAATTGTAATTATAATTATAATTATTAGATTTATAATTGTAATTAAAAATATAACTTAAATAAAATTACAATTATAATCATAATTATAAAAAAATAATAAATAAAATTAAAATTAAATTAAATATTATATTATATTATATTATATTATATTATATTATATTATATTATATTATATTATATTATATTATATTATATTATATTATATTATATTATATTATATTATATTATATTATATTATATTATATTATATTATATTATATTATATTATATTATATTATATTATATTATATTATATTATATTATATTATATTATATTATATTATATTATATTATATTATATTATATTATATTATATTATATTATATTATATCATATTATATCATATTATATCATATTATATCATATTATACCATAGTATACCATAGTATACCATAGTATACCATAGTATACCATATTATACCATATTATACCATATTATATTATATTATATTATATTATATTATATTATATTATATTATATTATATTATATTATATTATATTATATTATATTATATTATATTATATTATATTATATTATATTATATTATATTATATTATATTATATTATATTATATTATATTATATTATATTATATTATATTATATTATATTATATTATATTATATTATATTATATTATATTATATTATATTATATTATATTATATTATATTATATTATTATAATATAATAATAATTTTATATTATTAACATTATTATTATATTATTATTAATAATATTATTATATTAATATATTAATATTATTAACAATAACTATAATATAATAATCATAATTAATATAATAATAAAAGTGATAAATCATGTTTGAATTTTTTGATCTGATCTGATCTGATCTGAATGTTTCTGATCTGATCTGAATGTTTCTGATCTGGTCTGATCTGGTCTGAATCTTTCTGATCTGATCTGAATGTTGCTGATCTGATCTGAATCTTTCTGATCTGATCTGAATGTTTCTGATCTGATCTGATCTGAATCTTTCTGATCTGATCTGATCTGATCTGAATCTTTCTGATCTGATCTGATCTGATCTGAATAAAATAAGATTAAGGAATAAGTAATAAGATTAAGACGAACGGAACAGCTTCTAAACCGCCAACTAGTTCGCGGGTCTCGTAACCGGAGTTTCAACAGCAAATTGGGAAATAGTTTAAACACAACCTTAGTTTGGGAAATATTTTTTTATTTGACATTATTCTGGAAAAAAACTCGCTTTTGTAACATGTTTAAGCTTAAAGTAGAGTACTCCTTAAAGTATTACTCCGTAACTCCGTATTTTTAATTATTAATTAATGATCACAGTAATACTAATTGCTACTACTATAACAACCCGCAATTTATCGGATATTCAAAATACTAAACATGACCGAAGCATATACTCCGTAGATATTAAAAAGAAACTAGTGTGCCGCGACGCAAATGGAAGCACACTATCTTGCAACAGTTCAAGTATCGGAGGATACTCCCACCCAAAGCCCAAATATTTTGTTTCACATGGAGACATTAAAGGGCCATGAAAGAGTAAATGATCAAGTCAATAACAAGTGTATTCAATGTCTGATTATTGTAGTAATAATCAATATGATAATATCAACTCATTGATCGATCACTTAGTGATGCTCAAATATTATAATGAAATATGAATGATGAAGTAATATAATTAATATTCAAGAGAGAGGGATTAAAGAAATAGCTCTGAACTTACAAATAATAAGCTTCAATATAGTAAAACCAAACCTAAAAGGCTAACTAAATTACAAGAAATGGGGTGGTTCGATCGGATAACCGAATGAGTATCCTTGGCAAAAGTATGGAAAGTCCTGAAATCTAATCAAACCCACTTTGTCTTGCTTTGTTGCATATTGTAGGATGTACGGGTCAAATCATACCCGATGGTTATTGGATGTATTCGACCAAGTGTGTGACCAAATTGGATTTTTCACATTTCGTTGTCTCCCATGAAGCTTCATTTCGTCTCTAGAAGCTTCTTCTTTATGCCCCCAAGTGATTTCTTCTTGATTTTCCATCATTTTTCATGCTTATTTGTGAATAATATTACTATCTCCGTTCCACTATTTTTGGGACAAAGGTGTGTGGAACAACTTTTAAGAAAAATGGAATTGTGTGGTTGATAATGAATTGATAAAGTGTGAATAAAGTAAGAATGAATCGTAAGCCGCCCTACTAGATGACGATACGGTTCTGGATCACTAAGGGCTGCACCAGTGGCAAGAGCAAGAAAATGATTTTGTTCAATAGGAGAAGAAGCCGGCTTGGAACCCAGGAGACCCGCCTGAGAGACAATATCCAAAATATATTTTCGTTGGCTAAGAAACAAACAACAGAACTACGAGCAACCTCAATTCCCAAAAAATATTTCAAAATACCCAAATCTTTCATGTGGAAGCAGGCCTTTAAGTATGACTTGAAGGTACATAATTCCGCTGAATTGTTACCGGATACTATAAGATCATCCACATAAATCAAAACGCTGATCTAAACAGTATTACGTGAATATGTAAATAAAGAATAATCAGCATATGATTGAGCAAACCCATATGTTTTGAGAGCTCCCACCAATTTAGCAAACCAACAACGAGGTGCCTGCTTAAGACCATAAAGAGATTTCCGTAAACGACACACCTTATTAGGGGAAGAAGACCGGAATCCAGGAGGATACTTCATGTAGACTGATAGACAATTTATAATAGTCCTCGCAAGTGCACGAGTCGTGGTAGTACAGTGCTCAAGTAAGGGTCGAATCCACGGGGAAAATGCAACTAAGTAATTGGAAAACTATTAATAAAAATAAAAGTGAAATAAATCTAACTAAAAAAAATGAGTTTTGAATTTGTTTGAGTTGAAACTAAAAAAGTAAAGCTTGAATTAAAATGAATGCAAGGAATTTAATTGAATAGAAATAAAGTGAGTAAGCAACTAATGTGAAATTGATTGAGAATTAAGCAAGAGAATAGATAGTCCAAGATTATGAGTCAGTCGCTAATTTTTAGTATTTGTGATTTAGTTAGTCAATTAGAATTGAAGGTTCGTTCTAGGCAAAAATATGACTATTCCGCATGGCGTCCAGAATAAGTCACGTACTTTAACTATTAATCAACAGAATATTATTAATTCAATAGTTAAAATCCATTAATCACAAAAGAACTACGGAAACCTGATTTAAGAACCAAATAGATAATCTAACAAGACAGTTCAATTATCTATTCTTTTATCCAAAAGAGCTCGAATTAATAGGCATGACATGTACTCTATTAATCCACTCAAACAACTTAATTAATCATATTAAAATTGGCCAGAAATTAACATAATCAATTAAGTGATTAAGAACAATGGATAAAACTCAATCAATTGACTTGACTAAAATCACAATTTATACTAAATCATAGCAACTTCATCATAATCCAGGACTTAAGAATTTAACTATTCATATTGAAGTAAAACAATAAGGATAAAATAGTGCAGTTTGATTATCTGAGCAATCAACAACATACGAATATACAATTGCTTGAAATGGACTTCTCAAGAATGGACTAATCATTTTCTTGAGTTGACATTTTTTTAGCCTAATGGACTAATCATACGAATATACATTTTTTCTTGAGCCTAATGGACTTAAAATGGACTTCTCAAGAAAATGGACTTCTCAAGAAAATGATTAGTGCGCTTGTTGCAAACTTCCGCACTCTCATAAGCATGATTCTCAAGATCATCTTCCTGCAACTTGTCCAAAGGAACAATAGGATCAAGAATATCAAGTGCAAAACACGAACTAGAATCAGCGGGCATGCTCATTGATTTCAAAATGGAAAACTCAACAGTTTCGTCAAGCACACTCATAGTCAATTTTCCATTTTGAACATCAATCATTGTTTTTGTCGTGGCCATAAAAGGTCTACCAAGTAAAATTGGCATGTCTTTTACATATTTGCACTGATCATCCATATCTAAAACTACAAAATCAGCAGGAATGATCAACTTATCAACTTGAACTAAAACATCCTCTACAATGCCCCTAGGGTATCTAATAGAGCGGTCGGCAAGCTGTAGGGACATAGTAGTGGATTTCAGCTCATTCAACCCTAATTTCAAGTAAACAGAATAAGGCATTAAATTAATACTTGCCCCCAGATCAAGCATAGCTTTTTCAGATTTAGAATTCCCTAAATTAATATTGATAATAAAACTGCCAGGGTCTTCTAATTTTGGGGGCAAATCTTTTTCCAAAATAGCACTAACAGCCTTAGAAACAAAAACTTTTTCATTGGGTTCATACCTACGCTTTCTAATGCTCAAATCTTTCAAAAAATTAGCGTAGGCAGGCATGTTTTTGATCATATCAAGAAGAGGCAAGTTCACATTAACCTTAGACAACAACTTATAAATCTCATCAAAAGATTTGTTAAGCTTAGAACTTTTTAACCTGTTTGGAAAAGGAACGGGTGGAACATATGGCTTAGGCGGCACATATGGATCTTCAGCTTTGTGCAGCCCGATCTCCTCATGCACTGGATCAGCTTCAACTTCTTCTTTTTCAGCTTCTACCTTCTCTGGTGGCTTAGAAATGGGTTGTCCTTCATCTTTCTCAATTACCTTCCCACTTCGAAGAACTGTGATAGCTTTTGCCTCCTCAGTGTGGCTCGGTAGCTTCCCTTGCACATGGCCTTGGAAACATTCAGCAATCTGCCCAACTTGTACTTCTACTTCTTTAAAGAGGCCTCGGTGCGCTGAAAACGCTGTTCATTTGTTTGCTGATTTTGGGTGCAGATTTGCATGAAAGTTTGCAAAGTATCCTCCAAATCAGGCTTCTTCTGTACATGTGGTGGCTGGTTGCTTTGTTGCGTGTTACTCCATGACAAATTAGGATGATTTCTCCAACCGGGATTGTAGAAGTTAGAAAATGGATCATTCCTTGGTCTTTGGTTGTAGGAGTTCATCATGTGGGCTTGCTCAAAACCACCTTCAGTTACTGCATTCACAACGGGAGTAGACATGCTCATTGTTGTCATCACAGAGCACATGTTTTTCATTTGTTTGGACAACTCGGACATCTGGATGGCTAGTTCTGTCCCAACTCCCACTTCATAAATTCCTGGAGTCCTGCCCCGCACACTTCTCTGTTGGGAATTAGCTCCCAGCATCTCATATAGCTCTAAGGTCTGCTCCGCGGTCTTCTCTCCCATTGCTCCTCCAGCTGCGTTGTCAACAATAGCCTGACATCCTTGGTTTAAACCGTCATAAAAGGTCTGATTTTGGAGTGCCAATGAATAGCCGTGATGAGGGCATTGAGTGAGTAGCATCTTGAATCTTTCCCACGCCTCATGAAATGGCTCACCTTCAGCTTGAGTGAAATTAGCAATTTTTCTCCTTAACTCTGAAGTTTTGGACTATGAGTAATACTTTCCAATGAATTTATTGTAAACTTCAGCCCATGTGCGCAACGAACCAGGAGTTAAAGACATAAACCATGTCTTTGCAGCATCTTTAAGAGTGTAGGGAAAACACCTCATCTTCAGCTCATCTTCAGTCACACCTTGCAAAGGAAAATTCTGAATAATGCCATAGAAATCTCGAATAAAAATCAGCGCATCCTCAGAAGAAAGCCCATGGAAGGATGGCAATTGGTTAAAATGAACAGTCTTGAGATCATAATTCCGGGCAGCTTCACTCAATACAATGCAGGACGGAGAGACACCTACAGTTGGTCTCCCAAACTCTTTCATCAGTTGCGCGTCACCCATCGTTGGATTAGGAACAAATTTGAGCCTCCTCTTTGTTCTCTTGTGAATTAAATCAACTTGGTCGATCAGCGGTATCAAATCTGGATTAAGTGACCTGCGACCAAGCATACAACAAAAACACAAAAAAAGAAAAACAACCACAACTATCTAAAATAAAACTAAAATAACAATTTTCCAAAAACTAGTTAAACAAATTCCCCGGCAACGGCGTCAAAAATTGATAGACAATTTATAATAGTCCTCGCAAGTGCACGAGTCGCGGTAGTACAGTGCTCAAGTAAGGGTCGAATCCACGGGGAAAATGCAACTAAGTAATTGGAAAACTATTAATAAAAATAAAAGTGGAATAAATCTAACTAAAAAAATGAGTTTTGAATTTGTTTGAGTTGAAACTAAAAAAGTAAAGCTTGAATTAAAATGAATGCAAGGAATTTAATTGAATAGAAATAAAGTGAGTAAGCAACTAATGTGAAATTAATTGAGAATCAAGCAAGAGAATAGATAGTCCAAGATTGAGTCAGTCGCTAATTTTTAGTATTTGTGATTTAGTTAGTCAATTAGAATTGAGGGTTTGTTCTAGGCAAAAATATGACTATCCCGCATGGCGTCCAGAATAAGTCACGTACTTTAACTATTAATCAACAGGATATTATTAATTCAATAGTTAAAATCCATTAATCACAAAAGAACTACGGAAACCCGATTTAAGAACCAAATAGATAATCTAACAAGACAGTTCAATTATCTATTCTTTTATCCAAAAGAGCTCGAATTAATAGGCATGGCATGTACTCTATTAATCCACTCAAACAACTTAATTAATCATATTAAAATTGGCCAGCAATTAACATAATCAATTACTCGTAAGTGATTAAGAACAATGGATAGAACTCAATCAATTGACTTGACTAAAATCACAATTTATACTAAATCATAGCAACTTCATCATAATCCAGGACTTAAGAATTTAACTATTCATATTGAAGTAAAACAATAAGGATAAAATAGTGCAGTTTGATTATCTGAGCAATCAACAACATACGAATATACGATTGCTTGAAATACTCAAATAATTAACAAAGACAAGTTTCTAATGAATAAAGTAGGAACAAGTCAACAAGAACCGGAGGAATTGTGGCTGATTCAAACCAGAAATTTGGCAGAAAAACCAGAAAAACAGTGCGTCGTTCCCAGGTCTCCGTTCTTCCTCGCCCTCCAGATCAGCCTAGCTTGCTTCTGTCCGATTTCCAGTCTGGCCTAGGCTCTTCGCCGCCAGATTCCCCCCTAAAACTTTGCTGCTGCGTTTTTATAGCTAAAGTATTGTAGCCGTTTCATCAGTTTGCCGCTATACACGCTAGCCACCTGAACCTTCGGTGTCGTTTGAATTATGAGACCAGGAGTCTCCCCCCCGCTGCACTTTTTTTTTGTTCTTGGGCCGAAAGATCCTTTTTTTTTTCTTCCTGAGTAGTTGGTTCGTAAGTAAGAGGACCAATCCTCTTTTTTTTGTGCGCAGGAGTCTTTCTCCAGTACAAAAAGTATTTGGTTCACTTCTTTTAATTTTCCAACAACCCTTGGAAAAGGAAAAATCTCCACAAATCAGTCCAAAAGTCCTCAAATCCTTCAATTAAAGTTCTCACCTGTAAAAATCATGTTTACACAAAATATAACTCAAACCTTATAACTATGAGCTTAGAATTATAATAAATTAATATAAAAATGAAGCACAAATTCTAGCTCATCAT
This sequence comes from Cuscuta epithymum, assembly GCA_945859915.1. Classification (NCBI taxonomy): domain Eukaryota; kingdom Viridiplantae; phylum Streptophyta; class Magnoliopsida; order Solanales; family Convolvulaceae; genus Cuscuta; species Cuscuta epithymum. The sequence continues at coordinate 2,079,035 of CAMAPF010001005.1, forward strand.
AGACTTCTTATTCGAGATCAACATGAAGAAAAGCATTGTGCACATCCATTTGGTGTAGTTCCCAATTTTTAGCAACCGCCACGGCGAGAAAAGCACGCACAGTCACCATTTTGGCAACAGGAGCAAATGTCTCGGTATAATCCAGCCCCTCCACCTGGTGATTGCCAAGAACAACTAAACTAGCTTTGAGCCTTTCTATGCTCCCGTCTGAGTTATATTTAATTTTATACACCCAACGACTACCCAAAGCTCGTTTCCCAGGAGGTAAAGTCTCTAAAGTCCAGGTACCATTATCTTCAAGAGCTTTAATTTCAGACTGCATGGCATGTCTCCAGCCCTCATCCTGCATGGTTTCGACAAACGTCCGTGGCTCAACTCCTGTGGTGACAGCAGCAAGAAATCTCCGGTGGTTTTTAGAAAAATTGTCACAATTAATATAATGTGCTATAGGAAAAGGAGTACCTGAAGAGAACTGCGGGTCCGGGGAAGAAGGTGATGGACTATTGTGAGCTACGGTGTGAGTAACAAAGTCTCGTAACTTGATCGAGGGATGCCGTATTGTAAGGATCTTTTCCGTCTCCGGCTCAGGTCTCCAACCTTCTACACTAAACTCACACACACCACTCTAGGGCTAGGCCACTCCATCTCCCATGTTTACTCACTCTTCTTCACTCCACTAAGGAACTCTCACACAAAGGGAAAGGAAGAAGGAAGACACTGCACAAGGATGTTCTCTCGCAGGCTTATCTCACAAAGAGGAAGAGTGTTGACTTTATAATAGGCTGCCTGCCTATTGAGAAGTCACGGGTAGGAAAAACAAGGACACTCACGGGTGTGAAGGACATTCACGGGTATAAGCCAAGACAAATGGGAGTGCAGCGGACAGCAAGCAATGGGGCATACCAGATAAGTCAAACAGGTATATAATTGATCAGATAATATACCAGGTAAAAGGTATCAAAGAGGGAGTAAATAAATGGGGTGCAAGCCTCAGCTAATAAAGTGGAAGGGAGGCCTTGGTAGGACCAATACCTGCAACATTCTCCACCTTATTGGTCCTAGGTGGTGTAGAGTAACAAAACAAAGTTGTGACAAGACTCATCATCGCCGGGTCACCCGAAATATCAACAGACACAACGGGCAAACACTTTATTAGGCAACCCACAGTTATCCACAGTCAAAATTTAACACGCGTTTACAGGACAAGTGCTTCTCAGCAGAAAGACACTTGGTACCCATATTCGCAGGGTTAAACTCCGACGGGATCTTGCACAGCTTGACTCCACCTGCATCAACAATATCACGTATGAAATGGAACCTAACATCAATATGCTTAGTTCTATCATGAAATACAGGATTTTTGCAAAGTTGGATAGCCGATTGGCTATCCGAGAAAATGGTAACTCCCTTTTTGAGAAACCCAATTTCGGAGACAAGGCGTTTGAGCCAGATGGCTTCCTTAAACGCTTCTGTGGCTGCAACGTACTCGGACTCAGTGGTAGAAAGGGCCACAATAGGCTGTAGTTGAGACTTCCAACTAATGCAAGAGCCACACAAAGTAAAAACATAAGAAGTGGTCGACTTCCTGTTATCTCTATCATTTGCATAGTTAGAATCAACATAACCAATCAATTCAATACCACTAGCACATTTAGAGAAAATTAATCTAGCTTCACAGTAGAAATCAGATATCTAAGCAACCACTTAAGAGCATTCCAATGGGGCAAACCAGGGTTGGACATATATCTACTCAAGCTACTAACCGCATATGCAATATCAGGTCTAGTGCTAACCATAAGATACATCACCGACCCTATTGCGCTGGAATAAGGCACAGATTTCATTTTCTCAATTTCAGGAGCAGTCTTGGGAGACTGGTCCTTACTTAACACAAAGTGAGATGCCATAGGGACATTAACAGGAGAAGCAGATAACATATTGAATTTACTCAAAACTTTTTCTATGTAAGAAATCTGATTCAAAGTAAGAGTACGCTTACTCCTATCCCTAACAATGTTTATGCCTAGGATCCTCTTGGCATCACCTAGGTCTTTCATGGCAAAATTCGCACAAAGACATTTCTGCACATCTTTAATAGCATTCAGAGAAGGACTAATTATCAGCATGTCATCCACATAGAGTAACAAAAATACAGGCACAGAAGAAGTATTTTTGAAATACAGGCAATGATCACAAACAGATTTTTGGAACTTCAAAGATATCATGCATTTATCAAATTTGATGTTCCACTGCCTAGGGGATTGCTTCAGGCCATACAAAGCCTTCCTAAGCAAACAGACATGCTCACTTCTCTTGGGATCCACAAAGCCCTCAGGCTGGGTCATATAAATTGTTTTATCCAATTCACCATGCAAAAATGCAGTAGTTACATCCATCTGTTTCATTTCCCAGTCATGGTGAGCAACTAAAGCAAGCATCATACGAATAGTGGTGAATTTAACAACAGGAGCAAAGATTTCTGCATAATCTACCCCCTCTTTTTGAGTAAACCCCTTCGAAACCAACCTAGCCTTAAACCTAACATCACTAGGTTCTTCCTTAACCTTAAACAACCACTTACACTCAACTACCGAACAGTTGGGAGGTCTAGGTACAAGGGTCCAAGTCTGGTTCACTCTCAAAGAGTCCATCTCACTTTTCATGGCATTAATCCATTTCTGAGACTCTTTGGAACCTAAGGCTTCACGGTAGGTCTTGGGTTCATTCAGCTCTAGGGATTCAAACACAGAAAATGCAAACATAGAAGTATCATGCACAATGAAAGCATAATCGGTTTTAATTAAATTAAATTAAAACCGAAATATAACAAATAGGAAGTTTACCGAAAAACTCACCTTCGCGAAACCCTAGGAGAGCGTTTCGACCTTACCTACCCAATTTTAAAAAAAATGGGATTTTTCTGAGAAGTTGACTGTGTTGACCGGCGTTGACCACCGTTGACCAGTTGACCCGGTCCAGTAGTCCAAGTCCAGTTGCACATTCCAGCCCAGCAGCAGCAGCAACCAGCTCCAGCAGTCCAAAATAGCAACCCAGCGGACTTCTCCAGCGGCCCAAAAGCAGGCCCTATAGCCCAGAGCCTAAATTAGACTGCTCCAACAGTCCAAGCAGCCTCGGTCCCCTGTATTCCATCTACGCGAGAATGGCCAGCCCTTTGCTACTTGCGTATCATCTACGCGAGGCCGAAGGAAATCGGAAGATGGCCGGCGAGCACACCGGCGACCAGCGGTTCCAGAGGCGAGCACACCGGCGACCAGCGGTTCCAGAGGCGAGCACACCGGCGACCAGCGGTTCCAGAGGTGAGCACACTGGCGACGAGCTTTCCTGAGGCGAGCGTCCCTGCGGCGTCGAGCTTCAGCGACGAGCTTCCAAGCGACGGGTCCCTCCGGTGAAAGGGCAGAAAACTCTGGCGACGATTTTAGCACCACTGCGACAGACTTGATCTCCAGGCGGTGATTTCGATGCAGCGAGCTATGTCTCTGTTCTGTGACCTCCGGAAAAATAACGACGGGCACTCAGGCAGAGAGCTCCGGGCAGCGAACGGCGAAGAACCAGGCCTTAGGGAACTCCAGCAAGCTCCAATCGATGGCGGCGGCGTACGGCGGCGGCGGACGGCGGCAGACGGAGAACTCCGGCTCTGATACCACTGTAAGGATCTTTTCTGTCTCCGGCTCAGGTCTCCAACCTTCTACACTAAACTCACACACACCACTCTAGGGCTAGGCCACTCCATCTCCCATGTTTACTCACTCTTCTTCACTCCACTAAGGAACTCTCACACAAAGGGAAAGGAAGAAGGAAGACACTGCACAAGGATGTTCTCTCGCAGGCTTATCTCACAAAGAGGAAGAGTGTTGACTTTATAATAGGCTGCCTGCCTATTGAGAAGTCACGGGTAGGAAAAACAAGGACACTCACGGGTGTGAAGGACATTCACGGGTATAAGCCAAGACAAATGGGATTGCAGCGGACAGCAAGCAATGGGGCATACCAGATAAGTCAAACAGGTATATAATTGATCAGATAATATACCAGGTAAAAGGTATCAAAGAGGGAGTAAATAAATGGGGTGCAAGCCTCAGCTAATAAAGTGGAAGGGAGGCCTTGGTAGGACCAATACCTCCAACACGTATACGCTGACCACGTCTGAGCTGCGTTGAATTTTTATCAGATTCATCATTAGGTGGATTTGCTGGCACAACCACAGATGTATCACTCGAAGTAATTTCAATCAAAGGTGGCACCATAGTGCCAGGTGTTGAATTAGGTGAGACACACTCATGAGAGGATTTATCATGGGCACTGGCAGGTGGCAATTGATCATCATCAAACGTATAAACATCAAGAGTTACAGCAGACAGATCAGAACACAACTCAGCAGACAAATTTGGATCATCGTTGGACATAGCAAAAGGAAAAATAGATTCACAAAATTGTACATCGAAATAAAAAATTCACGGGTGTCCAGGTCATATAATCTCCAACCCTTTTTACCAAATGGATATCCAACAAAGATACATTTGCGAGTACGACTAGAAAATTTGTCGCTTATTGCTTTATGATTATGAGCAAAACACAAACACCCAATAACCCGCAAATCATCAAAACAAGGTGGCTTGCCATATAAAATTTCAAAAGGGGTTTTATTGTTAAGGAGACTAGAAGGTGTCCGATTTATTAAGTGACCTGCAGCCAGAATACACTCTCCCCAAAAAGTTATTGGCAAACAACCCTGAAAATGCAAAGCTCGTGCAACATTTAAAATGTGCCTATGTTTTCGTTCCACACGTCCATTTTGCTGTGGGGTTCCCACACAAGAGGTTTCAAACAAGAGACCATTCTCTTCACAATACTTTTTCAAACAATAAAACTCAGTCCCGTTATCGCTACGTATACGTTTGATAGAAGCAGAAAATTGTCGCGTAACCATAGCAACAAAGGAAAGAAACATTGTGTACACTTCCTTTTTATCAACCAACAGATATATCCACACAGCACGGGAAAAATCATCCACAATGGTAAGAAAACTTTTAACAGCACATGTAGATGCAGTATTATAAGGTCCCCACAAATCATAATGTATTAATTCAAAAACCCTAGATGCTTTATTTGTACTCAAACCAAAAGAATTTCTGGTTTGTTTAGCACGAAAACAAATATCACACGGAAAAGAAACATTATCTGATGTTCTGAAAAGAGTTTTCACAATTTGACTAGCTGGATGTCCCAATCGCTGATGCCAAATGTCTGCTGTAATTTGAACCGCATTAACCAAAGAAGTAATCGGTGGCTTTGGCATGAGATAATATAGTCCATCCCTTCGTTCACCCATTCCAATCAGTCTCTTTGAGTGTATGTCCTGTATAGCACATATATTATATTTAAATTGTACCACACAATTTATTTCTTCGGCAAGTTGCGAAACAGAAATCAGGTTACATCGCAATTTCGGTACAAACAAGACATTTTTCAAGATAATATTTTCAGAAAAAACCACACTTCCTTCTTGTGTAGCTTTTACGTGTTGTCCGTCGGGTAAACCAACGGTATATGTTTTAGCAAGAAATTAACAATTTCCTCTAACAATCAAATAAAGAATTGGGGATTCGCACAAGAAGTAATCAAGAAAAATAAACGAATGAAATACTGAATTGGAATTTGGAAGGATGAGAATTTAACGAAACTATATTCTTAGCAAAGCAATTAGTGTGATCTAGTTCGAATGAATGTATGTTTACAAACTGTTCTTCTTAAATAGACTTTCTCGAGCCTCTTCCTCCTCAACTGCCCACCGAAATAGGCGGCACTGCATTTGAACGTGTCAAGCCATTTCTTTTGCTCCAAGCCTGATTCAATCTTATCCTGGCCGAACTGGACTTCGTCTATACTTCTTGGAAAATGGGCCGCATGCCTAATTTCATAAATCCGCCGCTGGGCCTCTTCATTTGCCGGCAATTTCCTGGCCCAACAATTGCCCCCAATTCGATGGAGTAATTGGCGCTGAGAGAAACGAACCGTCTGCCCAATTTCTACTTCGAATTTGAAACCAAACCGTCTTGGAAGTTGTGTGGCCGACTACTTTCTCATTCTCGTAATTGTCTCCACCGAATCATTCGCCATATTCTTCTTCCCTCTTCGAAACCCTTTTCTCCTCTTTCTTCTGCAACCACCCCGTCAGCTCCCATGGCATCCCCAGGCTTCGTTCCACAATACATCCTCGAACCCAAAAGTGCTAAACAAGCAAAACTTACTGAGGAACAAGTAGAACTTATTCAGACTTCTGCCGGCTTTCCCCCTACTGCGGCTATCCGTTTTCCGGCGGCGAATGAGCGTATGGACTGGTTTTGCCCTGGTTGGGTGAATTTCCTGTACTACCCCTTCAAGATTGGGATGAGATTTCCCTTCTCTCCCCTGACTCGGGGCTTCTTGGAGTTTGTGAACCTATCGCCTTCTCAGATTATGCCTCAGGTGTGGAGGATTCTTCGTGCACTGGAGGTTGTGAGCGAAAAGTACGGTATTCCCTTCGAGTTCGAGGACTTGGGCTTCACCTATGAACTCCGCACCTCCGGACCTGGTAGATTTACACTGGCTTTGAGAGATAGGAGGCCAAGACTCATCCACAAGGTTGACAAGGCAAATGATAGAGGTTGGATGCATGGGTACTTCTTCGTCCTTAAGGATTCGCTCGGTATTGAGGGGTCCTTCCTTGAAGATAACCTGCACAAAGGTAAAACATCTTCTCCCAACGGTACTCTGTTGTTTCTTCAATTCAGCACGTCCATACATATGTATACATGCCTTTTCTTTTTTCTTATTTATGTGTTAAGAGCCTCCTTCACAGTTACTTAACCAATTGCAAACCTTAATTCTTCAGAGAAGAAGACAATAGCTATCCCCTTCGGACCGAAATCAGAGGAGAGAACAGTGCGAATTCAGGCTATTCCTGTAGAGGACCGCTGGTTTGCGAACCTGGTTGCTGAATCTCCAGGTATGCCTCCCACTCTAACTCCTGATAGACCCGTCGGATTAAGGCGTTCTGGCCGCAATATGAAGGCTTCTCCTAACCTGATTCGAGGTTCATCTGTAGTCTCCATTGAGGATTCAGACCAGGAATCGGAAACTTCGAAGGCGGGTGCAGGAGATAACGCAGACGTCTTCACCCCTATGCAGGTCGTCTTCCCGGTGGGTGAGGCTTCTCTGCCGGCCCCTAATAAGTGCCCACCCGTGTCTACTGGTAAATATCGAAATCTCTCCTGATTAAAACTGCCCCAATGTAATGTGATTGCTTTTCCTGACTCCATCTTCTGGTTGTTGCTTTGCTGCAGCGGCTACGTCTTCTTCCAGCTCCCGTTTGGCTCCATCTGCTCACGAATTGCTTGCTCTGGCCTCCAAGAAGAAAAGAGCCTCTCCCAGATTGGCTTCCACTCCTCAAAAGCTCCCCAAGTTGTCCGTTATGATCGAAACCAAACCAAACTTACCTCGTCCCTATGAGATCAAAACTGTTCCGACCCTCAAGCCACTGGATGTGAAGATGTCACTTTCCCCTGACTTTTGCAGTCTACGAGACGTATCCCTGATGAGAGGAGAAGTACACAAGCTCATGCTTCCCTCCTCTCCAGATGTTTTCAAAGGCATGCCCCCAGCTGGATTACTGTCTGCATCCTCGGCTTATGCTTTTCAGGTAAACATAGCTTTTCTTAGTTCCTATTTTGTAAGCAGTCTCCTGATGTGATGGTGTGATCTTGTCAGAGCTTGCAAGCTGGGTTGGTTGCTGCCGAGAAAGTGGCTTTGCTGGAGAAAGCTCTTGACGAGTCTAAGCGTAATGAATCACTCTCTCGCACTCTTGCGGGAGACAATGCCAAGCTAGTTCAGGATTTGCAAAAGGAAGTGACAGCTCAATCTGCTCAAATCTCAAGGCTTGTCGACAGGATTAAAGTGCTGGAAGCTTATGGTCGGAGAAAGAAGCAGGAAGTCACCGACGCAGCTTGCTACTACGTCTGGCAAACGAGGGGAGAACTTATGGCTTCCTTTCTTGCGGGTGAGTCGTCTGGCTGGAATGCTGAGGAGGATATTGCAACTTGGAACAAGGTTCAAGAGGACATGGATCCTCCCGTTGCTGACGACGGCTTCGACGTAGGACAGTCTGATGGCGAGGCTGACTCCCAACATGCTTAGGTTGCTCTGTACCTTCTAATACTTTTGCTAAAACATTTCTGATCTTGCTCCCGGTATCCTGGTGGTTTATCCAGGACGGGATGTACTTTTGACTCTTTAAGCCTGTGCACTTGGTGGTTTATCCAAGGCTTGACTTTCATTTTGCTATGCTTGGTGTGAAAAACTTTGATGTGCCTGTTTTTGTATCCTGTGTGTGTGCACTAGTGCTGTAGATATATGTGATGTCATGTATGTTGAGTTTGGCCAAAAACATATATGTTGTAAGGGCCGGCTGGGACTGTAATCCATGATATTCTCATGGGCAGCCCAACCCTTTCCCTTTTTCGTGTTGATGTACAATACCCAACTGGGAAGGGTGTAACTGATGCTTCCCATCCTTCGTAAATTGGTCCTTTGCCGCTTATCTCATGTTGATCCTGCACTCACTACAAACCGTCAAAGTTGGCCGTCGGCGTTGAGCCAACGGCCCTCCGATGGTTAAGTTAGTAAGCAATTATGCATGTGTTTCAAGAATGAAATACACACCATACCTTTGACATGTCCTTCCTCGTCTACCATCTCTTTAAGTGAGCCAAGTTCCGAGATGTCATGTTCCTTATCAGGCTGTATGACGTATCCAAGGGTCCTACCCGGCGCTTCACTTGGCTTCCTGCATTTCAAAGTTTTGCTATATCTGGCCGTTGGCTTTTAGCCAACGGCCCTCCGATGCTTAAGTTAGTGACTCGCTCTAATCGGATCATTAAATAAGATGTACAAAGATTCAAAAATGGAAAAGTTTTAAGTGTACCGCATTCCAGCTTCTAGGAACCTGTTTACCGTCGATTGATTCCAAGCGATATGCCCCCTGTCCAATAATGTCGACGATCTGATACGGACCTTCCCAATTGGGGCTGAATTTCCCGCTTGCTTCATTCCCGAACGCTCTTCTCAAAACCCAATCTCCTTTCTTGAACACCTTTGCCCGAACGTTCTTGTTAAAACTCTTTGCCACCATTTGCTGATAGGATTGTAGACGGATCTTAGCTTTCTCTCTAATTTCGTCGATAGTGTCAAGATCGTGTATTAACTCGACGTTGTTCCGTTCTTCAGTCATAAGCCCGTATCTTGAAGATGGCACTTCAACCTCTGCCGGTATGACCGCCTCACAGCCATACACCAAGGAGAAAGGAGTCTGTCCGGTTGCATTCTTTGGAGTCGTCCTGTCAGCCCACAATATCAGGGGTAACTCGTCAGCCCATCTGCCTTGTGCTTTCTCGAGTCTTTTCTTCAAATTGGACACAATGATCTTGTTGCTAGACTCGGCTTGTCCATTAGATTGCGGGTACCTAGGAGTCGACGTCTCCAACTTGATGTTGTACCTTTCGCAGAAGCGTCGGGTTTTTGCACTTATGAACTGGGACCCATTATCACACACGATTTCCGACGGAATGCCAAACCTGCAAAGTATATTACGTCTAATAAAAGATATTACCTGTTCGTCACGTACCTGACGGAATGGCTCAGCCTCCACCCATTTTGAGAAATAATCCGTCATGGCCAACATGTAAACCTTCTGTCCTGGAGCTTCGGGCAGTTTTCCCACGATGTCCATTCCCCATTTCATAAAAGGCCAGGGTGAGAGGACCGGATGAAGCGACTCAGACGGCTGATGACGGATCGGTCCATGCTTCTGACAAGCCTGGCAACTTTGGGTGAAGGTGACTGCATCGCGCCGCATGGTTGGCCAATAGTATCCGAAGCGGAGAGCTTTGTTGGACAGACTTCTCCCCGCGGCGTGGTTTCCACACTCGCCTTCATGAAGATCTTTGAGAACCCTCATTGCTTCTTGAGGTGCTAAGCACCTTTGGTATGGACCTGCTTTAGATCTTTTAAACAGTACATCATCGATTAATAAGAATTTGGTTACCTTGGAGAGGAATGCCTTAGCTTCCTTTTTGTCTGATGGCAGGATGTTATGTCTCAGGTATGCTATGTATGGCTGCGTCCAGTCATCTTGTGAGGAGGAACTGATTGTGCTGACGGACTCCAATCTGTCAATTGCTGGACTTGTCAAGTGGACGAAGGGGATGTTGCTATTGACCTCTGCCCCCAGACATGACCCAATTGCGGCCAAAGCGTCTGCCTGTGTGTTCTCTTCTCTTGGTACTTGTTCAAGTGTGATCTCGTCGAACCATGCCATCAATTTCGTGACGACTTGCAGGTAGGATGTCATCTTGGGATCCTTTGCTGCATAAACACCATTAGCTTGGTTAACTATTAACAAAGAATCACATTTTACCTGGAGTAGCTTGACACCCAAATCCTTTGCCAAAGTTAGGCCTACGATCAGCGCCTCATACTCCGCTTCATTATTTGTGGCGTTAAAATCACAATGAACGGCTTGGAGCATAGTGTCCCCCTGTGGCGACTTTAGCACTACGCCTAGGCCTGCTCCGTTTAAGTTCGACGCTCCGTCCGTGTGCAATGTCCACTTCTGTTGAGGCAGACCGTCTGTGATGATGCATGCTTCCTTTTCGGCTTCGGTCTGGAGCTTAGGGCTAAAGTCCGCCACAAAATCAGCAAGCGTCTGGGACTTTAAGGCAGTTCGTGGCTCGTACCGAATGTCATAGGCTCCCAGCTGGATCGACCACTTGGCCATGCGACCTGACAATTCTGGTTTCCTCATGATTGATTTCATGGGATAGTTAGTCCGCACACAAATAGTATGTGATTCAAAATATGGACGTAATTTAACCGATGCAGTAATCAAAGCTAAAACTAGTTTTTCAAGTAAAGCGTACCTGGTTTCGGGTCCATTCAATGACTTACTTACATAGTATACCGGTGTCTGCATTCCGTCATCTTCTTTGGTTAACACAGCGCTGACAGCATGTTCTGAGACGGCCAAATACAGCTGAAGTTCGTCACCCTCTTTTGGTTTTGTCAACAATGGCGGGGTTGTCATATATTCCTTCAATCGCTGGAGTGCTTGCTCGTGTTGATCTGTCCACTCAAACTTCTTGTTCTTACGAAGTACGTCATAGAAAAGGCGACACTTGTCAGACGACTTGGAGATGAAGCGGTTCAGAGCAGCAACTCGACCTGTCAACCTCTGCACATCTTTGACTGACTTTGGTGATTCTATGTCAATGATAGCTCGGACCTGCTCTGGGCTTGCTTCTATTCCACGTTCACTGACGATATAGCCTAAGAATTCCCCTGAGGACACACCGAAGGCGCATTTCGCCGGATTGAGCTTCAGGTTGTATTCCGTCAACTTCTTAAATGATTCTGCCAGGTTGTCAACGTGGTCCCCAGCTTTCCTTGACTTGACGATCATATCGTCTATGTATACCTCCATGGTTTTTCCAATTTGATCTTTGAACATCATGGTGACGAGCCTTTGAAACGTTGCACCTGCATTTTTTAGACCAAATGGCATAACAATATAGCAATACGTACCTGTTTCAGTAATGAAGGCCGTCTTTTCTTGGTCATCAGAATGTAGCTGAATCTGGTGGTATCCACTAAAGGCGTCCATGAATGAGAGCATCTCGTGTCCGGCAGTCGCATCGGCCAAAACGTCAATGTGTGGCATGGGAAATGAATCCTTTGGACATGCTTTATTCAAATCGGTGAAGTCCACGCACACTCGCCATTTCGCCTTTTTTCCTTTTGCTGCCTTCTTCTTGACGACAACGACGTTAGCTAGCCAATCTGGGTACCTGACTTCTCTGGCTTTCCCGGTTTGGAGAAGGGCCTCGACTTCTTGGTTTATGATGTCGTTCCGCTCCCTTGCAAAACGTCTTCTTCGTTGTCTGACTGGTTTATATGACGGATTGACATTTAACTTGTGCGTGATGATCTTCGGGTCAATTCCCGTCATGTCTTTGTGACTCCAAGCGAATACATCTTTATGTTGTCTAAGAAACTGAACCAACTCATCCCTGAGGCTTGCTGGCAAATTTGTCCCGATGCGGATGACCCGTTCTGGATGCTCGTTGTCGATGACTACTTCTTCCGTTTTGTCGTCATCTTCCTCCAAAGCTGGGCCACCCTTTAATTGCTATGCTGAAGTTGGAGGGTTTGCTGTAGGCTTCATGGCTGTCTGATAGCAAGACTTGGCCACCACCTGGTCTCCCCGAATGGACTCTATCCCCCAAGGCGTTGGGAACTTGACGACCTGGTGATATGTTGACGGAATGGCTCCCATTTGGTGCAACCACGGCGTTCCCAAAATCATGTTGTAAGCTGGGAGGTCCTCGACTACATCGAACCTGACCTGTACATTAAGACCGTTAGCGTAAACAGGGAGAGAGATATTACCTATGGTCCGGCTCGGCTCTCCGTTAAAGCCGACGAGTGTGGATCCTGATTTTGCTATGTCCTCCTCTTTGATCCCCATCTGCTCCAGCATCCGCATGGTAGTTATGTTGGCCGTGCTTCCGTTGTCAACAAGGACCCTCTTCACTTCAAAGTTTGCCACCCTAAGGGATATGACCAGAGTGTCATGGTGGGGTTGTGTAGGGTCTGGCATATCTGATTCGTCAAAAGCAATGGCCGTGCTTCTCCAGTCGTCACGTCGTCTTTCTACTTGACATACCTGCAATGACTTGTCTCGGGAATACCCCCGAGCGTGTCTCTTGGCAGCAGAATACGTTAGGCCACATAAATCCGACCCGCCATTAATAAAATTAATTACCTGGCAGGGCGCCGAAGGTGATGGAGGCCGCGTCGCTTTAGTTGACGGTTTGTCAGCTCGTCCTAAAAGAGCTTTAGTTCGTTCTGACATGATTTCCGTCAGATACCCGTTCTTCAAAAGATAAGCGACCTCCTTTCGCAATGCGACGCAGTCCTCGGTGTTGTGCCCGATGTCGTTGTGGAAGTCGCAATGTTTGCTCGGGTCTCGCTTTCCTGCTGGCTTGTCGGTTCTTTTAGGCCATCTGACTTTCTCTCCTAGCTTTTCCAACGAGTTGATGAGCCCCGCTGTACTGACATTAAAGCAAAAGTCAGGGATAACTGGAGGTAGATCAGGATCGTCGAGCCAATGCGTCGCTGCCGCAACGGGTCGCTCCTCAATTTTGGCGTAAGGTTTGCCGGTTCGGTAGTCATGCCTCCTGGACGTACTGGATTTGCGGTGCCCCCCTCCATAACCGTCAACATGTGGTTGTGCCCGCAAATCTTCCTCTAATCTGATAAAGGCCAAGGTTATAGCCTGGACGTCTTCGAATGTGCGACAAGGAAACTTTGTCAACTCTCTGTACAACTCTGAATCATTCTTCAATCCCCTCCGGAACGCTTCGATCGCCGTAGGTATGTCACACCTTGAGATCGATACCTTTTCCCTGTTGAAGCGGTGAAGGTAATCTCTCAAGGATTCGTCGCGTTGTTGGATAATCCGGTACAGGTCGCTCGTTTGTTTTTCCAGGGTGCGGCTGCTTGCAAATTGTTGTGTGAATGAATCTACCAACTCCGCGAACGAATCGATCCCTTCATTCGGTAGGTTGACGAACCAGGTCAAGGCTGGTCCTGACAGCGTCGTCCCGAATCCCCGACACATGCAGGCTTCTCTTTGATCCGGGCTAAGTGCTACGGCCAACATGCGCTGTTTAAATTGAGCGACGTGTTCCACCGGATCTGACGTCCCATCAAACATCTTCATGGCGGGAGCAGTGAACTTCCTGGGTATCTCGACGTTGGTGATGCGTCTGCTGAAGGGAGACTCCGCGTAACATGTTCTGGACGCTCTGTCCAAAGGTGGGGCAACGCCGGGTAACCCGTTGATTTTATCCTGCATCTGACGCATCTGCTCTCTCAAGATAGATATTTCATCTGCGGTGTCTGGGTAGGCGGAGGCTGAATACGGAAGTGTTGTTGCTGGCGTCTGGGCGTGCTCATGACGGAGCGCCTCACGCGTTGTCTGCGCTGTCGATACGTCGGGTTCAGAGAAACGCCGTGGTCGAGGTTCCAAGAATGACACACTAGGCCCGCTTCTCCTGGCATCCTGCATAAAGTTCGACGGACCGGCATCTCCTTGAGTTCTGCTTCGGTAGTGGGGGATCGACGGATCCGACGGGATATAAGTCGTACGGGCCGACGTATTGACACCAGATGGCCCAGCATCTCCACAAGTTCTGCTCCTGTAATGGGGAATTGATGGCTCCGCTGGGAGGGAAGACAGAATCGTCACAGGCATACTCTGGGTTGCTGAATGCAGGCCTGATCCATTTGCTCCGACCCGAAGGGACTCCGGGAAGAAACAAACCGGTATGTTGGCTGGTGGAGTAGTTGCTGGTGTGAGGGGCGTGTAGGGGATGACCTGCGAGATGACCGTTGAGAATGGTTCCCCGGTCGGAGTTGTTGACAGACCCAGCGTGAGGGAAACTGGATCCGTCGACGTTACTGGTGGAGTCGTCGCCGCCGGAGAGAAACCGAGATCTAGCCTTGTTGCAGCGGTTGATGTATCTCCCCTTCGGTTGAGTCTCGAGTTTGAGGCTATCGAGACTGCGGATTGTACCTGGGAACGGAGTACGTCATTTTCGCGCTGAAGAAGGGCCATCCTTTCCGCCATCTCGCGCCGGAGCTCTTCTCGGACCGTCTCCAACTGCTCGTGGAATTCAATTAGCAGTTGATTCGTTCCTTCCATACTTGAATTCTTTCTTGCACGAGGCCCCACGGTGGGCGCCAAATTGTTTTAGCAAGAAATTAACAATTTCCTCTAACAATCAAATAAAGAATTGGGGATTCGCACAAGAAGTAATCAAGAAAAATAAACGAATGAAATACTGAATTGGAATTTGGAAGGATGAGAATTTAACGAAACTATATTCTTAGCAAAGCAATTAGTGTGATCTAGTTCGAATGAATGTATGTTTACAAACTGTTCTTCTTAAATAGACTTTCTCGAGCCTCTTCCTCCTCAACTGCCCACCGAAATAGGCGGCACTGCATTTGAACGTGTCAAGCCATTTCTTTTGCTCCAAGCCTGATTCAATCTTATCCTGGCCGAACTGGACTTCGTCTATACTTCTTGGAAAATGGGCCGCATGCCTAATTTCATAAATCCGCCGCTGGGCCTCTTCATTTGCCGGCAATTTCCTGGCCCAACAGTATAAGAGACACGAGTAATATTTTTTAAGCAATTAACGTTACCAGTGACATGATTTGTTGCTCCACTATCTATAATCCAAGAAGACAAATCAAAGGTACCTGTTATTCCTCGCAATTGAGCCGTGCTCCCTAAATAAGCATGAGCAGGAGATTGCAAAATTTTGTTTTCTCCACTCACAGGATGTTCAACGGTAGCAGCCGCTTCGTCTTTCTTTGAGTCTTTCTCGTCCGCCATAGGAAAATAATATTACGCTCGTATGAGCGTTTAAGGCTCTGATACCATGAAATAAATTGGAATCAAGTTGTTTTTTTATTCATTCGTATGGCATGCTTAAATACAAGTAAATCATATCGTAACAAGTCGGTGGAATAATAGTCCTAATCAAACTTAAAATAGCAAATACATCCGCATTTAAAGAATCCTATGTGAAAGCAAATACTACATGCTGGCATGCATCCATCCTCTAATAATACGAGTACTGTTATCTTAAAAGCTTATAATGCTCAATGAGGGTTAGGGCATTTTAGGAATGAAAAACATGTTGGTGTAATCATCTAGCTTAGTCATGTTGTACACTGTGTTTCACAATGTGTACTTTATTAAGAGAACTTATTTATCCGTTTAGTTTCCGTCTGATCCATTCCATCTACATTTTGTTATCGTTAAGTTGAATAGACCCCCGTTTACTTTCCGTCTGGTTGCTTCCCTCTGCTTTTGTTATCGTCATATTCTTCGCCTGTTCCTAACTATCACGCAGGTGGTCCATTTGCGCTTTAACCGTCGTCCGGATCTGCTCCAATCGTTTCCGTGTTGTCGCGTCATCCGTCCAGCCGTCAAGGTATATTTCCACTCCGTTTCTCCGTTTCTTGCTAGCTAGACTCTGTAATCCCCTTCGTTGTCCAGGTGTTGGAGTAGATTTAGTGTAAAAGGCCAAAATTGAATGGTTCGTATAGTGTGAATAAGGGAACTGAGTTGAAACGTGAACCAAAGTTAACAAATTGCAGGTAGATGGAGCTGATATTTAGCCAAATTATCCAGAATGGGCAATTTCTTCTGAAGCCACCCACCCTGCCCTCATTTTTGGATTGACAGTGTGTTCATATTTTCCCAGGGATAGTTATTCTGTAACACCGTCCCCAAATGTATTTACTTTTAAGTGAATAATGTATTGAACCTCGTAGAACGGTTAATGAGTATACGAAGTTGTGAACTTTTAATATTTCTTTTTTTTTGCGTGAATAGTAAGTTCGCACGTGGGGCCCGCACCGGGAGCGGGGGCCGCCCGATATTCCCGGGACCACATAAATTATTCATCTTGGTCTAGATAATATTACTATGGTGGTGGATAATTCATTTGAGCCATGGAAAGGTCCGGAGTTGACCGATTGGTCAAAAGAGGCCCAATTACCGGTATTGGTAATTTAACGGATAACAGCCCGAAATTGGATTTCGGAGACCTATAAATTAAAGTTGGGAAATGTATATTCATTTTAAGGGTCATAATGATTGAGAACACATAATATATTTTATTTGACCCGATAAAATAAAATGTAATTAAAACAGTCCAAAAAATACAACTTTCGGGACCGATTGTACACATCGGGACACAAAGGGATGACCTCCCACATGAGTGGGGGCCACCCCACGTTTTTGGGTGCTGAGAATGTCAAATAGGAGCTGTAAATAATGGGAAATGGGGCTGAGGGTGATGTTTTGGGTAAGAAGGGACAAAAGGTGGACCTCCACCCCACTCATTTGTCTAATTGAGACAAAAACCATCCCCCTCATCTCACCATCTCCACCCATTCGAACCAACACCCAAGAAGAGGAAGAAGAAGCTCTGAAATTCACCATCCTCCATAGCAAATTCGAGCTCCAGCAAAGGAGTTCCAAGGAGGAAGATTAAAGAAGGGAAAAAGCTAGGAGAAAGTGTGAAAATTAAGGTAATGACCTTATCATAACCTTTCCTTTATTTTCCTTCTACCATATGAGATATATATCATATGAAGAACCTTGAGGATTGTTCTACATGACGTAAGTGTAGAATAATGGGTTGGAAGTTGGTTCTATGTCCAAGAACGGACTTAGAAGCCAAACCAGCAAGTTCACCGGAAAATAACCTTTTAGAGGTTATTGGTATTGATTAAGGTTTTGTGATGTTAAAACCTTGTTAGGAACTTGATTAAAGTATTTTTGAACTTCGCCGGAGTTTCGCCGGAGTTTCGACGGAGTTGGTCAAAGTTCGCCGGAGTTGGTCAAAGTTCACCGGAAATTAGTCAAAGTTCAACCGGGGAGCGTAGAACGCGCGTGAGCTCACTCAAGGTGAGGATGACCGACTATATTGCTTATAATCTTTGGGTTAATTTCATAAGATTACCTAAAGTAATTAAATGTGATTTTCATGGATTATTAATGATTAATAATGCCTAAATGAGAATATTATTGTTTGTGAATAGAAGATGCATAACATACGAATTTATGAGAAAATTGTGTATGATGATGCATTATAAATATGATGGTATAAGGATTGTACAAACCACGAATTTTTGTGATAAAATATGCTTTTACTTCATGTATAGGAATCATGAATGGATAAGAGTGATATTTTTGATATTGAGATTAATACGTATACGGATTGGAAAACTTATAGGAAGGAGCTTTACAACTATGAATTAAAAAGCTTGGCTGTTTAAAGACTAATGGATTAGTATTTAAGTTACTAGTCGGGGATGTTGTATAAAAAGTGATAGAACAAATCCTAAGGGCTTGGATTGTGAAAGATACACTTTAAGTAGTCTAATGAGATGTCTTAAGGTAGGAATGGGTAACCACTAAGTTACATTAGGAGTAGGCCTCATTGGCTACTCATGATTGAGGAACTCTGGGCATAGAATTTGCTAGTGAGTTAGTATCGTGACTAGAGGAAGCCTCTAGCACGATTAAGAATGACTGGAGGAACACTTGGTCATATAATTAATAATGCGTTATCTTAACAATCTCGGTCATCGGAGTCATGACTGAGAAGGAAGGAGTTGAGAGCTGCTTCTCTCCTGGGTTACGCGACCTGGTTCTTCTTCCCGTAAACTCCCATGAGTGTTGTGCTTGATTCTTAGAAATTGATGTTTGGTGTTTGTTGATTGTTGTTTTTCCTGGATCCATCTTTAAATCCTGGATTAGAGCTTGGAAGGTCGGTTTATGCTTAACACCCAAATCACAAATCGCGAAACACTGTTCATCTCTCGTCGACCTGGGATTTGCAGCTCTTACCTGAGACAGGATTGGGACTTCGCTACTCGCCATCCGTTCTCAGCTGCACCTGGGTCGTATCATCGCTGACCTGATTTGGAGCTTTGCTGACTATGAAGACTGAAACACGACACCATCTGTGACGACTTCAGACCTGGTTTGTGATTCCTACGCACCTGGAGGTTTCAGACCGGATTTTTTGTCTGCACAGGTTTGGGTATCGTCTAATACTGACTAGACGCTGATTTTTATTTCTGAGGGTGGGGGCGATTCAGTGCTCTCTTTCCAAATGAAGAAGAAGAAAAACGGGGGGGCTATGGATTCTTCAACGATGAGACATACCAGGTCTAGTTCCAGGTTTGATCTGCTTGAGGGAAATGATGATGAATTCCCAGAACTCACCTCTGCTGTGACAGGGAGACCTGGAGTTCAGATTAATCCTGTGCAGGCAGTAGCTTTGGTTGATCATCCTGCTGTGCAAAAGAAAGGGGCTGGACAGCTAGTGGAACCTGCTGCTAATTTGAAGAACAATGGGCAAGTGGTGCTGAAGCAAAATGCAGTTCATGCCCAAAGCAGTCCAACACTGAAGGCTGCTTCAGCTAAACCAGACGCACCAGAGACTGCTGGGACTAAAGTAGTTGGGCAGACTTATATGCTGGCAGAAAAACCTGAGGCTAGAATGGGTAAGAACCCATGGAACACACTCTTTAAGGATAACCGAGCCCCAACTCATGGAATTAAATTGAGATTTATCGAGCCGAAGGGTAGTGTTTTGGACTTTACTAATAGGGTTATGCCGACCATGGTTGAGATGTGGGGACATTGTCTAGTTGGATGCTTCACAGGACGGTTCCCTGGCCTCAAGGCTGTCTATGAACTGAAAGAAAAGTGGGGAGTGAGGTGCCTTGTTAGGCCCCATGACAAAGGTTGGATTATTTTCAAATTTCAAAATGATATGGATAGAATGAAAGTTTTGAATGAGGGACCATATACCATATTTGGAAAGCTTCTTATGCTCAAAGTACTGTCTGAAGAATTCTCATTTGATGATGAAGAATTCCTCAAAGTGCCTATTTGGGTTAAATTGCCTAACTTACCCATGCAACTATGGAATGAGGAAGCAATGAGCGAGGTGGCTTCTATGATTGGGACTCCGTTAACGACGGACAGAATCACCCAAGAGAGGGCAAATCACAATTTTGCTAGAGTACTTGTCGAAGTTGATGTCTCCAAGCCGCCGCCACTATTGTTTCCTATACGCTTACCTTCCCAAAAGGTTTTCAATCAGCGAGTGGTATATGAGACCTTTCCGAATTTCTGTTTTCATTGCAAAAAATATGGGCACCACCCCTTTATTTGTAAAGAGCTAGCTGAAAAGGAATTAAAGGAGAAAAATGGGAAAAAAACGAACAAGGATGTTGCTATTATAAAAGATGCTGGACAGGATGATTTGAAGGAGACCGTGGAGAAGAGGATGGAGATAGAAGAGGGCAAACTGCCCAATGCTCAATCTGCGAAAGAAAAGATTTTGGTTGACCATGCTGCCTGCCCGACCGGGCATACCAGCGACCCGACCAGGACTGCCGGGCAGTCTGCAAACCAGGGCACTGCCGCTTTGTCTATGACTGAACCAGCTGCACAGGGACCTTCTAAGGTTGATAAAACCTCCGAGATTGTTTTGGAAGATGTCGAGAGGACTGTGATAGACCAAAGTGATGTGAAACAAAACGATGTGGTCATCAAATGTGAGGTAATAAACGGTAAGACACTTAAGTTAGCTGTCAAACCGTTTAGATTCGTGCAGGCTAGTGTGATTAGAGTGGATACCTCTCTCCGACTTACGGATGATTTGGATAGGAAAGGCCTTACATTTACCGCGAAATGTCTTGAAGGATTGCCGGGAGTTACAGAGAAGAAAGGGGAGATTTGCTTTGACTCAAAGTTCACTACTCCCTTCCGATGTTTTCTTGGATGTTAAATTAGTACTACCTAATTGTGATGATGGTTTTTTTTTTTTAAATTATTATTGCTCCTATTCTTTGGGAGTTATTATTAATTTGTGAGGTGGGGTCTGTCCCATTATGTTGATGCATTATATCTAGGTTAGTTTATTCTAGCTTAGATAGTCATTTTGATCTGGATTAGATGCATTGTAAAATGCTATTTTTCGATTTCTAATATACTTACATGTTATCGAAAAAAAAAAGAATGACTGGAGGAAGCCTCCAGCATTCGTGTAGGACGACTAGAGGAAGCCTCTAGCGTAGTGTAGGATGACTAGAGGAAGCCTCTAGCATAATGTAATGTGACTGGAGGAAGCCTCCAGCACAAAGTATGTAAGGTGATTAGAGGAAGCCTCTAACACCGAATTTAGTGACTAGAGGAAGCCTCTAGCACGACAAAAACATGACTAGAGGAAGCCTCTAGCATGGTGAACTTATATTGATGGGCGTGGCTTGAAGTCACGGGGAAAGGGTTGAACGTTTTCAAGGAAAACATAGGTCTTCGGGCCGACTACTTGACTTTATATATAAAGTAAGTATATTTTCAAAGAGGGTAACCACGGGTTATGACCTATATTATATTATCACCCTATGTGAGGGTCTTGGAAATTGAAACTTTGATTATACTTAGTATAGTTGTCATTGTACTTGTCAAATGCTTCCAAGTACTGACCTCCCCTTCACGGGGGAGGCCACCTCACAGTTTCAGGTAGGGGATAAAGCTCGCTATATTTGCCGTTGCTTGGGAAGCTTGAAGGAGAGAAGACGTGGTTCGTGCTTCCTCCGTATCTATTTTAAAAACATTTAAATAAATACTCATGGATATTATTTTGAATATTTATTTGAGGGCTTGTATGCCCGTGTTTGCCTTGTGTGGCTTGAATACTTGTATTAATGTCTCCGCTGCGTAATTAAATATTTTACATTATGATTGTTTATGGATGTACTATTGTGAATGGTATTCAAGACGCCTTGTATAGTATGGATGAGTTGGACTGCGGTTGACTATTCGTACTGTACGGCGGGTTGTTGACGTGTCCGGTAGGTCCGGGGCGTGACATATTCCCTCCAGTCTTATCCCCCCAAAAGAATAAATATTTTTTATTGTGATAGAAATAACCCCTTTTCGAAGGTAATATGCGGCTGCCAACACCCAATGATAGCAAAATGCGGCCTGGTATTAGACTTGCCTGATTTAGTAACCTTTCCTAATATAATACTCTTTGGGAAGGTTGCACTAACAACTTTATGTGTCTGAGGGACCCCAACCACATTTTTTTGTTGGAAATCTGCAAAATAAAGTGAAAGAGATTGTGGAATGTAATGAAAGCCTCAGGCTTCCTAAAATTCAGAAGCTACTTAACCTCAAATTATTGTTTATCTCATTAACTCTTCCTCTTGAAATTTTATAACCTTTTTGGTGATTAATTATTAAACTCGAAATAATGTGTATATCTAAGGTGGAATCAAATGAATTACGCTGAAACAAACATTGTACATCATCTTGGAGCTGTAGTGATCTGGGCGTGCTTTTCTTAGAATAGTCTTCATTTTTTAAAGAGATAAGGGTCAGATAGGGTCTCGAACTTGAAAAAAAATGTCAAATAAGGCCATATTTAGGATGCTCTGTCCGGCCGACGCCATTTGGGGTGGTTCCCGGTAGAATTTTTTGATGAAATTTTTTGAGAATCTTATTCATTAAGTCTAGTTTACTCATATCAAATTTGAACTAAAACTTTAATCGGGAAGGCATTCAAATGAATTCTTGAAGATAACTGTACCGTTAAAAGAGCAGTTATCTTCATGAATTCATTTGAATGCCTTCCCGATTGAATTGTTAGTTCAAATTTGATATGAGTAAACTAGACTTAATGAATAAGATTCTCAAAAAATTTCATCAAAAAATTCCACCGGGAACCACCCCAAATGGCGTCGGCCGGATAGAGCATCCTAAATATGGTCTTATTTGACATTTTTTTTCAAGTTCGAGGCCCTATCTGACCCTTATCCCTTTTTTAAAAGTAAAGAAGTAGAAGAGCATAGTGTGTTATTTTGCCTTTTCAAAATGTTTCAAAACTGTAAGCAAAACAACAATTTTTGCACACCTATGTGCTTCCATACATCAGCACTATTTAGGTCTTGAAGAAGCGGATTCTAAATGCTTGTAAAGATGTACAAGTCAAATAAATATGAACCTATAGCCTCAATTTGCATTAAGTTAGTAAGTTCTGGTTTACCTTCGTGTCAAGCATCCAATTTCAATTTAATCTCAAAAATTATTTTGAGAGACTTAGAGTAGGGCTGTCAAACTCCAGTTTGGATGTCCTAAATTACATTCATAGGTTTATTTTTTGAAATCCAATCAAAAGCTTACAGGAAAGAGAACTCCTAAATCTGAGTGCACAAGAACAACAGGATACTCCAAAAAATATGTAAAAACATCTAAATTCCTATGATCTATTTCAAGTTTAAACCTCTCCGTATATCTACCAAAAAATTGAACCAACTCACTGAACGCACAAGAACTCCGGGGTATCTCCCAGTTTTGAGACGAGCGCAGAGCCAATATGAAGGACCCTTCTATATACTTGCTAGAGGGTTGATGAGTGGTTCTCTTTCATGTTTTTAAAAATGTTTTTACATTATATTTTCTGAAGCCTAATGTATTTCATGCTATTAGTAAGGAGCAGGCTTTAACTCTTAACAAGGTTATAATTCATATATAGAAAGAGTTTGTGTATTCAATTTCTCGAATTTATAGTTGGATATTCCATTTTGAACCTTTTATGAGACAGATAATAATATACTACACATATATTTGGCTATTTGGGTATCTATGCAATATTAACTTCGTCCGTTGTCTGTTGAGGCTATCTTGTGGTGCCTGTGAGGCTAGGCCGCCAGAGTGATTTTCCCCTTTTATTGAGGCCAAATTTATCAAAGAGGAGTCAATCACAGCAATTAATTTTTGGGGACAACTTGCCAATGAGCATGAGAGCATCATTGCAGCATTAACTAATTATATCCTGCCTCTTTCTTTAAGTGTTCCATTATTTTATCATTTTTACATTTTATTTTAAAATAAAATGAAAGAGACCCCCCATATATATAGTATACAGTTTTTATTTTTCCTAAATTTTTAATGCTTGATCTTTTTTCTTTTCGGATTTATATAGATTATAAAAATACTTCAATTATTGGGGAGGTTATTTTGAGGTGTGTTCTAGGTTGGTTTTTTTTCAGGATTATATCACTCATATATCATTGCTACTGATTGTCAAGCTCTCTGCTTAGCTCATACGCATGCTTAGTAACGGGGAAACATTACACATGGTACCTAAATCATATTAGGTAAATAATTTCAATAAGCACAACTGGAATGAATCAAATGTCTTACTTTTAAAATGAATTTGACGTTGGAGATTGTGTTCACACATCCTCCCACAGGAAATGGCAGCTCTCATATAGGTGTAGCCGTGTTGCATGTGTGGAGGTAATTGAAACTGATGATAGTGACAATGTGAAACAACGGTCAGGTGGTATAACAACCCCTCAAGGGCCACGGGAGCGCAGATGCAGTTTGATGGGACAAGATAATTTTTTCGTTTGAGATCTTTAAATCATAAATGCAAGGGAACTGTTTCGCTCACAGCTTCAAGGCATTTGTTAATGAACTGATAAATGTGGGTGCGGAGAATATCTATTACTAGTCTGCGTATTATTATGTGCCTATTTGGTAGAGTTTAATCAGATGAATCTCATGTGCGTTTTGAAATACTAGAGCATTTTGCTGACATCCTTTTGAGCCGTTCTTTTGCTGTCCAGGTCTTGAGGTTACCTCTGCTTTCTGTTGTTGTCATCACTTCATAGTATTACATTCTTTCGAATTGCAATGTTGAGGATTTAAACACTACATATTTTCACCATGCTATTGATATGGCCAAACATATTCTTATAAAACCTAAACTACTAATTGATATAATTATTAGTTAATTATTTAAAACAAACTTAATAATTGATATTGAAATTACTATTGCAAATTCTTCACAAACAACTCAACAGAAAGACTCCAGTCTTAAAAACTGGCTCCATACCACCATGTTGAAATTTAGCTTGATATTATGGTTTGATATAACTAATAGTCTACCATATTTTGATGTGATATCTAGCCTTATTTAGATGATTTGTATTAAATTAGTTGATTTGTAAATCCCACATAATCCTCTTGTAATTACTCTCATTACCTTGTATACTCTCATCATTCTTGTATAAATAGTGATAATGTAAAGACATCTCCTCAAGGGAGTTTACACATTCTCCTATATGGTATCAGACTAAGTCGGTCCATTATTCCTGTGTTTCTTTTCTGCATTTTTTCACCATGACCGGAGAAGCCTCCTCTTCCCGAACACCTATTCATCCTGCCCTTACTCTCACCAATATCAAAACACATATTCCTATAACTCTCGATCTCAAAGACGATGAGTATTCCTCGTGGGTGTTCTTGTTTGAACTTCATCTTGAGGCTCATAACCTCATGTTCCTCATTGACGGCACTGCTGCCCCTAGCACCATTGACGGCCCTACCGCCAAACAACTTGACGCCATAGTCCGTCAATGGATGTTCTCTACCATGTCTAAGGACTTGATGCTTACCGTTCTCAAATCCGGTAAAACCGCAAAGGACCTATGGGATCGCCTCAAAACTCTGTTCCAAGACAACAAAGGCACCCGTGCCGCTCTCTTGGAAAGCAAGTTTGTCAATCTAAAATTTACGGACTGTTCGGACGTCGATGATTACTGTGACAAACTCAAAACCATGTCTGACCGTCTTCAGGATCTTGATTTTCCTATGAATGAAAAACGCTTGGTCATTCAGCTAGTCAATGGCTTACCTCCTGAATATGATACAGTAGCTTCCTTTATCTCCCAGTCTATGCCTCCCTTCGAAGCAGCACGATCTCAACTTCGTACGGAGGAGCAACGCCGGGCCCAGCAACAAACAACCACCCAATCGACTGCTTTAGCCGCCCAGGAATCACCGAACAACAACTCTGCTGCAGCTCTCACCGTATCCTCACAACAGGCTCTGTCTCAGGATCGCCCACCAGGGCCGAGATTCCCAAACAACAACGGTGGTCGCCGCGGACGCTCGCCGAGATTCTCCAGCAATAATGGTGGTCGCCGACCATCGAACTCTGCTTCGAACGGCGCTCCATACCCTGGCCGCAGTTATTCGCCGGATGTCCCTCAGATCGGGCCACCCTATTTTCCCGGCTACCCATCTGCTTGGCCTCCCTACTGGTCGATACCGCCATGCCCGTACCCGTCTATGCCGGCTTCGTTCTGGTCCGCATCTCCACAGCGGCCGCAGGGCTCTCGCCCCTCTTCCGGTCCACATTTGGGCCAACCCAATTTTGACTTACATAAGGATAAGGGCCAGGCCCTTATTACTCATACGGATGCTTCCTTGAAACCCGAAGACATTGCCGAAGCTTACAGCTCATTATCTTTGCAACAACCGGATGATTCTTTTTACATGGACACCGGGGCCACATCTCACCTCACGGCTAATCCAGGTACCTTGTCTAGTGTTTTTAATAATAGTGGTGTTCGCTCAATTTTAGTCGGGAATGGTAGTCATATTCCAGTTATTGCCTGTGGAACCAAAACCTTAACCCTCCCCGATCGCAATCTATATCTCAAAAATACCCTTGTTGCCCCCCATATTATCAAAAATCTTGTGTCTGTCCGTAAATTCACTACTGACAATAATGTTTCTGTTGAATTTGATCCTGCTGGTTTTTCTGTGAAGGATATGACTACGGGGACCCGTATTATGAGATGCAATAGTTCCGGGGAGCTATATCCAATAACTGGCAACGCTGTGTCCACCACCACCACTCCTGTTTCTCTTGCTGTTGTGTCACCCGACATCTGGCACAAGCGTCTAGGTCACCCTGGTCAAGCTGTTCTTGATTTATTACGTACTAAGTTTTTAATTAAATGTACAAAAAATAATGGTTTCAATCTTTGTCATTCTTGTCAAGTTAGCAAACATGTTCGGTTACCTTTTACCCCTTCTGGGCCCAACACTACCGCTCCTTTTGATATTATTCATAGTGATTTGTGGACTTGCCCACTCAATAGTAATACTGGCTTTAAATATTATCTCATTTTATTAGATGATTTTACCAACTATCTCTGGGTCTATCCCCTTAAACTCAAATCTCAAGTTTTTGGAAAATTCCTAGAATTTAGTAGATTTGTGCGCACTCAATTTGAAAAAGAAATCAAATCTTTTCAGTGTGACTTAGGTCGTGAATTTGATAATTCTCTTTTTCACACGTTTGCTAAAGAACGCGGGTTTGTTTTTCGGTTTTCTTGCCCACAAACATCACCTCAAAATGGCAAAGCCAAACGTATGATTCGTCGCATTAATGACATAACCCGCACACTTATGACCCATGCTTCCATCCCTCCTAAATATTGGGTTGACTCACTCTATATGGCAGTTTACCTTCACAACATCCTTCCCACCAAAACCCTAGCCTTCCGCTCTCCCGTCCTAGCTCTGTACTGTCGTCAACCTACCTATGATCACATCCGCACTTTCGGCTGTCTTTGTTATCCCAACCTCAGCTCCACCGCTCCTAACAAAATGGCTCCCCGGTCTACTCGTTGTGTTTTTCTCGGGTTCCCACTACAACACCGTGGGTATCGCTGTCTGGATTTAGCCACTGGCAAAATCATTATATCTAGACATGTTACCTTCGATGAGTCAGTTTTCCCTTTTGCAGATCTACCCACCTCCCCGTCCTCTTCTTATGACTTTCTAACACCCAACCCCCTTCTCTTACATCACCTTAACTCCCAACCACCTCTTACTCCATCACATCCCTCTCCCCCCCATTCGCCACACCAAAATACCCGCTCTTCACCACCCACAACATTTAACCCTACTCCACCCACTACACAATCCCCTCCACCTCCACCTCCGCCTGTTCAACCCACCCACCCCATGGCCACTCGTGCCTCACATGGTATATTTAAACCCAAACCCGTGTTTGACCTACATGTTCAGGCCCTCAACCCTATATCACCTCTCCCTCGCTCCCACTTATCTGCCCTTCAGGACCCTAACTGGAATGCCGCCATGCATGATGAGTACACTGCTCTATTAAAAACACACACTTGGGATCTGGTTCCCCGTCCCCCTGGTGCTCATATTATCCGGTCCATGTGGCTATTTCGGCATAAGTTTCATTCAGATGGCTCTCTACAGCGTTACAAAGCTCGGCTGGTGGCCAATGGGAAGTCACAACAGGTTGGAATTGATTGTTTTGATACTTTTAGCCTAGTGGTTAAACCTGCCACTATTCGCACTGTTCTCAGCATTGCTACATCTCGCTCATGGCCGATTCACCAACTAGATGTCAAGAATGCATTTCTTCATGGGGACCTATCTGAAACAGTCTATATGCATCAACCCCCTGGTTTCACTGATCCAACTCGTCCTCAGCATGTCTGCCTATTACGCAAATCTCTATATGGACTTAAGCAAGCACCCATGGCTTGGTTTCAACGATTTGCCACTTTCATCACTCGTTGTGGTTTTCAGGGCAGTAAATGTGACTCGTCTCTATTTGTGTATCACTCTGGCTCAGATACTGCATATCTTCTGCTCTATGTGGATGACATCCTTCTCACCGCTTCTTCGGATGCCCTTCTTCACCGATTTATCACATTGATGAAGCAAGAGTTCTCCATGTCTGATCTTGGCTCCTTACATCACTTCCTCGGCATTACTGTGACTCGATCTCCATCAGGTCTATTCTTGTCACAATCTACTTATGCTCAAGAAATTCTTGCTCGTGCTGCTATGACAAATTGCAAACCTGTGGCAACTCCTGTTGACACGTCTGCCAAGCTCAGTGCCTCTATAAACTCCTCTCCGGTTGATCCTACCTTATACCGCAGTCTTACTGGAGCACTACAGTACCTCACCTTCACTTGACCTGACATCTCCTATGCCGTACAACAAGTGTGCCTCTTTATGCATGATCCTCGAGAACCTCACCTTCAGGCACTCAAGCGGATCTTACGGTACTTACAAGGCACACTTAAACATGGCCTATTCATCTCGGCTAGCGCCATTTCTGGGCTCACTGCTTACTCCGATGCTGATTGGGCTGGATGCCCTGATTCTCGGCGATCCACATCTGGTTTCTGTATTTTCCTTGGAGACAACCTCATTTCCTGGTCTTCTAAGCGTCAGCCCACTTTCTCTCGTTCTAGTGCTGAAGCTGAATATAGAGGAGTTGCTAATGCTGTTGCTGAATCCTGTTGGCTGCGCAATCTTCTTCTCGATCTACATCTCCCCCTCCGGCGTGCTACTATTGTTTACTGTGACAACATTAGTGCAGTTTATCTATCTAGCAATCCCGTTCAACATCAACACACTAAGCACATAGAAATTGACATCCACTTCGTTCGAGAAAGAGTTCATGTCGGAGATGTTCGAGTCCTTCATGTTCCTGCCGAATACCAGTATGCTGACATCTTCACTAAAGGACTTCCTCGGCAGCTATTTCTACGTTTTCGTGATAGTCTCAGCATTCGTTCCTCTCCCGCTACGACTAAGGGGGTGTAAT
Organism: Cuscuta epithymum; assembly: GCA_945859915.1. Lineage (NCBI taxonomy): Eukaryota > Viridiplantae > Streptophyta > Magnoliopsida > Solanales > Convolvulaceae > Cuscuta > Cuscuta epithymum. Next base: position 2,108,221 of record CAMAPF010001005.1, read on the forward strand.
AGTCTACCATATTTTGATGTGATATCTAGCCTTATTTAGATGATTTGTATTAAATTAGTTGATTTGTAAATCCCACATAATCCTCTTGTAATTACTCTCATTACCTTGTATACTCTCATCATTCTTGTATAAATAGTGATAATGTAAAGACATCTCCTCAAGGGAGTTTACACATTCTCCTATAATAACGTATTCTTTCGTCTTGTAAAAGATTAGGTTACATGGGACACTTCTTTTCTGATACTAATGATGTGAAAACATGTAACTAAAGTTTTATGATGCATAAACTATCGTGGGCATTATCCTAATCGCGCATCGCGCGACATGAAAACTAGTATGTTAATAAATATGGTATGAGACGAACTTAATGGGACAGACGAAAAAGGTAAAACGATACAAGGTCATTTCTTCGCTTACCTTGTGTCCGACGGGCTCCCGGGACCCCAGGACTGCCATTAAATTTTGACAACACCTCCTTATCTATGTGCCGACATGTTCTTTCATTTTGTGGTTCGATTTTTTTGTTTTTTGTTTTGGTATTTCAACTTTACAAATGCTTTATCCTCTTACATCTTTGTAGCGAAGAATTTAGACAAATTTATTTGTACACCTTCTCATACGCATTCTTATACACTTATTTGTGGCAGATCAATCTTTTTTCTGTGAATGGCGTCCATAGACAAAACTTGAGTGTTTTGCCTGTGACAGACAAAACACGCCAGTTCACCGACAAAAAACAAAATGGGCTGCCACAGAAAAGTGTATAAGAACGTGTACGAATAAAATTTCTCAAGAATTTATGAACGTGGACATTTTTGTCTCCATGGGTCATTCTACCATAATCTTTTTTTTTGGGATGTATCTAAAAGTTTACTACACTTTCACTTTTTGAAAGCTTATCTGTATAAAATAATCATCTACTCTTACTTTTTCTACTTTTTTATCTCCTCTTTCGCACTTTTACACACGCTCTCCTACTTCTTATACACAATTCATTATCCCTACTACTTTACTCCTTAAATAATGTGTCAAATCTAGAGCCCGTTTGGTAGCACCGAAATCGGGTGGTTTGGCTGATTCTGCTGAAATTTATGAAGTTCTGGCTAAAGTGGCTGCATTGGTTGATTTTGCTGATTTAAGAAAAAATTATTTTTAAAATATATTTTATTAATAAAATAAAGAAAAAATTACATGTAAAAATAGCTAAAATGGTTATCGACAGTAACTTCAGCCAATACAGCCAGAAAAGTAACTCCAACCTTACTTTTTCTGCTTATATTATACAATTCAGCGCGCGAAAGCAAAAGTTACGTGTTTGGTGAAAAAGCTGGCTGATAAGCCTGATAAGCTGAAAAACAGGGTTGCCAAACGGCCTTCTAATATAGTGAATACGAGAGAGTGTTATTTTACCCTTCTACTCCCTCCGGGTTTTTTTAATCTTCACAGTTTGACTTCACACAAAATAGGGAAAGAAATTTGACTTTACTGTAGAGTACACTGTTGAGGCACTGTTTGGAACTGTTGAGGCACTGTTTGACACTGTTTTGATGTAGATTTCTTTGCCAAAAAAGGAAATAAGGAAGTGTGAAGTTTATTTTAGACCGTCCCAAAAAGGAAAGTGTGAAGTTTATTAAAAAGCGGGACGAGTATGTTTTTGTGGTAAAGAAGTCAGGAGTAAAGTATTTATTGCTCCCGATTTTTCAAATGTTGAATTCAGGTTTTACTAGGGTTTGGCTCAACAATAGTAGGGTGTAAGAAATTGGTTTTCATCCCTGCATTAATCCTTTTTCCAGTTTTATTTTATAGCGTTTGGCTCTTAACAAAAGTGGAGTGTAAAAATTTGATTTTTATCTCTGGCTTAATCCTTTTTCCAGGTTTATTGTATAGGTTTTGGCTCTTAACAAAAGTAGAGTGTAAAACATTGGTTTTTTATCTCTTTCAAAAAAACATTGGTTTTCTATCCCTGGTTTTTTTTATATCTCTGGCTTATCCCTGGCTTATCCTTTTTCCAGGTTTATTTTATAAGGACCAATCACAGGGAGTCTTTTCAAATTCCACCCTGAAGCTACCCGCTACGGCCCAATAAGCCCTAAACCACAATACGGGCATCGGCTACAACGCCAAACAAATTGACATCGTTGCGGCCCCCGGAACCATCACACGCTTCGGCCCCATAACAATCCAATCTGCGAGAATACCGCAACGGCTTCCCACGCATTGCCTCTTAACAAAAGCAGAGCGTAAAAAATTGATTTTTATTCATGGCTTAATCCTTTTTCCAGGTTTATTTTATAGGGTTTGGCTCTTAACAAAAGTAGAGCGTAAAAAATTGATTTTTTATCCATGGTTTAATTCTTTTTCCAGGTGTATTTTGTAGAGTTTGGCTCTTAACAAAAGTAGAGTGTAAAAATTTGATTTTATCTTTGACTTAGAAGCTGTTCTCTTCGCCTGATCTGAATGTTTCTGATCTGAATTTTTTAAGTTCTGATCTGATCTAATCTGAATTTTTCTGATCTGATCTGATCTGAATCTTTCTGATCTGATCTGATCTGAATCTTTCTGATCTGATCTGATCTGAATCTTTCTGATCTGATCTGAATGTTTCTGATCTGGTCTGATCTGATCTGAATGTTTCTGATCTGATCTGAATCTTTCTGATCTGATCTGAATCTTTCTGATCTGATCTGATTTTAATATTTGTATGATTATAATTATAATTATAATTATAATTATAATTATAATTATAATTATAATTGTTATAATTGCAATTACAAATATAATTTAAATAAAATTATAATCATAATCGTAACTATAATAATAATTAAAATTAAATTTAAAATGAAAAAATTTATACCTATTACACTAATTATAAATATAGATATAGTTATAATTGTAATTATATTTTTAATTATAATTACTTATATAATTATAATTGTAATTATAATTACAATATTTATCTCTATAATTGTAACTATAGTTATCAATATTATTATAATTACTCCGTAAAATAATTACAATAGTAATAATAATAATAATAATATTAATAATTATAATAAAAATAATAATTATAATCATAATATAATTATAAGTATTATTATAATTATTATAATTATAATTATATTAACATTAATTATAATATTATAATATAATAATAGTAATATAAATGCAATTAATATTATTATAACGATATTATTATATTAATGTTATTATTACAATAATATAATAATAATATGATTATTATTATTATTATTATTATTATAATTAGTATTATATTATTATAATATTATATTATAATTATAAGTATAATCATAATAATAATTATGATTGTAATTATAATTATAATTATTATAAATTTAACTAATTACAATTATAATTATAATTAATTATAGATATAATTATAATAATTACAATTGATTATACTTATAATTATAAGAATTTTAATTGTAATTATAATTATAATTGCATATAATTATAATATAATATTATAATAATATTAATCATATTATTATTATTATTATATTGTAATAATAATAATAGTCTTCTTAATAATTGCATTTATATTACTATTATTATATTAAAATATTATAACTATTATTAATATCTTATTTTTTTATCATATTATTAATATTATTAATAATAATTATATAATAATAATCATAATAGTAATAACAATATTAATAATAATTATTATATAATAATAATAATCATAATAGTAATAACAATATTAATAATAATAATTAATATAATAATAAAAGTGATAAATCATGTTTGAACTTTTCTGATCTGATCTGATCTGAATGTTTCCTATCTGATATGAATGTTTCTGATCTGATCTGAATCTTTCTGATCTGATCTGAATTTTTCTGATCTGATCTGATTTGATCTGAATCTTTCTGATCTGATCTGATCTGAATTTTTCTGATCTGATCTGATCTGATCTGAATTTTTCTGATCTGATCTGATCTGATCTGAATAAAATAAGAATAAGTAATAAGTAATAAGAATAAGACGAACAGAACAGCACCTTAATCCTTTTTCCAAGTTTCCTTTATAGGGTTGGCTCTTAACAAAAGTAGACTGTAAAAAATTGGTTTTTATTTTAGAGTAAACAACCATTATCACTCTCTTTACCTCAACCCTTTTCTCCATATCTACTATAAAGAGACTATGAGTGCGCCATTGTTGCTATAGAGGACTTCTCACATTTCCTTGTCATATCTTCTAGGGAAAAGGTGCAAATATATCCTCAAACTTTCAAAAAAAGGTCAAATAAGTCCTTATTTAGGAAGCTCTGTCCGGCCGTCACCATTTGGGGCGGTTCCCGGTGGAATTTTTTGTTAAAATTTTTTGAGCATCTTATTCATTAAGTCTAGTTTACTCATACCGAATTTCAGCTAAAACTTCGATCGGGAACGCCTTCAAAATAATTCTTGAAGACAATTGCTCTTTTAACTGCGTAGTTATCTTCAAGAATTAATTTGGTACGAGTAAACTAGACTTAGGTGTTGTTCTGTTCGTCTTATTCTTATTACTTATTGCTTATTCTTATTTTATTCAGATCAGATCAGATCAGAAAAATTCAGATCAGATCAGATCAGATCAGAAAGATTCAGATCAGATCAGATCAGAAAGATTCAGATCAGATCATAAAGATTCAGATCAGATCAGACCAGATCAGAAACATTCAGATCAGATCAGAAACATTCAGATCAAATCAGATCAGAAAAGTTCAAACATGATTTATCACTTTTATTATTATATTAATTATTATTATTAATATTGTTATTACTATTATGATTATTATTATTATATAATTATTATTAATATATTAATAATAATATGATAAAGAAATAAAATATTAATAATAGTTATAATATTTTAATATAATAATAGTAATATAAATGCAATTATTAAGAAGACTATTATTATTATTATTATTATTATTATTATTATTATTATTACATTATAATGATAATAATGTGATTAATATTATTATAATATTATATTATAATTATATGTAATTATAATTATAATTATAATTAATATTATAATTCTTATAATTATAAGTATAATCAATTGTAATTATTATAATTATATCTAAAATTAATTATAATTATAATAATTATAATTATAATTACAATCATAATTATAGTCATGATTATAATTATAATTATAATATAATATTATAATAATATAATACTAATAATAATAATAATAATCGTATTATTATTAATATATTGTAATAATAATATTAATATAATAATATCGTTATGATAATATTAATTGTATTTATAGTACTATTATTATAAATTAATATTTTAATTAATGTTAATATAATTATAATTATTATTAATTATAATTATAATAATTATAATTATACTTATAATTATAATTTAAAATTATAATTATTATTTTTATTATAATAATAATTATTATTATTACTATTGTAATTATTTTACGGAGTAATTATAATAATATTGATAACTGTAGTTACAATTATAGAGATAAATATTGTAATTATAATTACAATTATAAGTATATAAGTAATTATAATTCAAAATATAATTACAATTATAATTATATCTATATTTATAATTAGTGTAATAGGTATAAATTTTTTCATTTTAAATTTAATTTTTATTATTATTATTATTATTATTATTATAGTTACGATTATAATTATAATTTTATTTAAATTATATTTGTAATTGCAATTATAATAATTATAATCATAGAAATATTCAAATCAGATCAGATCAGAAAGATTCAGATCAGATCAGAAGGATTCAGATCAGATCAGAAATATTCAGATCAGATCAGACCAGATCAGAAACATTCAGATCAGATCAGAAAGATTCAAATCAGATCAGATCAGATCAGAAAGATTCAGATCAGATCAGATCAGAAAGATTCAGATCAGATCAGATCAGAAAAATTCAGATCAGATCAGATCAGAACCTAAAAAATTCAGATCAGAAACATTCAGATCAGGCGAAGAGAACAGCTTCTTAATGAATAAGTTGCTAAAAAATTTCATCAAAAAATCCACCGGGAACCGCCCCAAATGGCGATGGCCGGACAGAACTTCCTAAATAAGGACTTATTTGACCTATTTTTGAAAGTTTGAGGACTTATTTGACACTTTTCTCAAAAATGAATTATTGGTACACATGATTTCCAATAATAGTAAAAAAGCTACACATGCGCAAGCAATTCAACTACTCCGTATTATTTTTGACACCTAACAATTCTTAACATGTAAAAACGAACTAAATAAATTAGCTCATGGCTCATCAATCCATAATGAGGAACTAGGAGTCTAGGATAGAAAACCGAGTACAAAAACATACTACAATGCTACATATTAGAAGGGTGCTAATTGAGTCAATAAATGGTACATCATGTAAAATTCTTTTATTAACGAGGAGGAGAGGGGGAGGGGATGAGGAGGAACTTTTACTTCACCTATTGAAATTCTAACAATCGCAATGACAATCACCGTAAGTCGTAACATGAACTCTTGAATTCAAGCGGCGGAGTACTATTCATGATTAAGGGTGGATCCAGTCGGCATTCCTGAATGGATCGAGTCCGGAAAACCGACTTGATGCAGGACTGAGTACCCGATCGAGTACCGGACGATCAAGATCCTGGTTCACAGTTTTGTGGACCAAACCTTGTTCTGATCGGACCCAGTTTCTTTAAAGATTCGCTCCAGCCAAAAAAGGGGAAAAAAAATTAACAGGAACCGAGTCCGGGACCGAAACCGGACCGGCCAGGTGTCCATTACCAGCCCCGGAAAAAGGCAGTTCGGGAGTGCGGACCAAGGCCCAACCAATTTTTTTGGACTCTTAAATACTCCCTCCGTCCCCAAATGATTGGTCATTTTGACTTTTCTTGATCAATGGTGTTAAAATTTTGACAATGATTTGAGATATTATATTTGTGTAATTTATAAATTTTATACTTTTATGAAAGATTTTTCAATAAAAAATATGCTCATATATAATTTTCATATTTTAAATAATTTTGTATTAAAAAATATCATTGGTCAATCTTCTTGGTAGGCCTGGACTCGGGCCGGGTCAGGCACGGGCCGGGCTTAGGCCCGGCCAGGTCGTCGGTTCTGGAAAGGTGGACCCGGGACCAGCCCGGGTAGCCACCGGTTCCGGGCCGGGCCTCGAGCCTCTTATAATATATATTTTTCCTTTTTCTAAATAACCCCTCACCCCCACCCCCCACCCCCCCAAACCACCACCCCAAATGGCCAAAATACCACCCAGGAAAGTAAAAAAATTGAAAAAACAAATAAAATAGGTTAAAAGCCCGAACCGGGCCCGAAACCGGCCAGGCCGGTTCAATAATAGGCTGACCCGTACCGGGCCACTCCTCCCAAACCAGGCTCAGACCCGGAACCGGCACCCGGTTCCAGGGCCGGGTGGCCCGAACCGGGTCCAGGCCTACTTCTTGGGACAAAATGGGTATGACATTTATTTCATTGCTGGATAAATTATTATTACCTTCCAATTTTTTTTGTATATATTAGTACTCGTGTTATATGTTTCTTTTCAGCAGGTAAAGCCGTAAAGGGATCGATCACAAGATTAAATAAATGAAAAATACATTTAAACATGTATTGTTCACACAACAATAATGGATTTATCAATGATAACAAACATTATATTGCTAACTCTGCCCTCTATATCCCCCAAATCCCAATCCGACATGTGTGAAGTTCATCTTAAACAAAATTCCCATTCTTCTGTAAGCATTATTATTTGAACCTTGACTCGACCTGAAGACTAAAGATAACATTAGGTAGTTAGAGAAATAACTTTATATAAGAGCTATTTACCGATTTACCCTTAATGGTATCATGTAAGACTAGGGCAAAATATCTGTTGAGAATAAGGCTTTGTTTGAAAAGCACATCGGTTATGACAATCAACTCTATCAAATAACTATTATCGTTCATTTATTTAGAGTTTTGAACATTACAGATTCCAATCATTCCATACGGTTATGACCAGGAAGATGCAAACCGAGCATTCCCTATCCCTAATGCACGCTATGAAATTAAGGTTACACCACAAACATTTCACAGCAAGTTTTGTTATAAGTAAATATGTAAATATAAAAAACTATTACACTTGAGCATCTCTGGTGCAGCTGGGGCTCCCATTTCCCTTCTGAGGAGGCGGTTTGTAAAGAACATCGGTCACGTATTTTGAGCCAACGCGGCGAGTTGTTGCCACTCCCACCTTTTCCCATGAAAACTTCCTGTCATACACATTGGTGCAGAGATGGTTCAAGACCACACGATTGGGGGTCTGGTCAGGTGTCTCTTGACCAGTGGTTAATCTCCTGACGGTCATAGGTTCCAAAAGATATGGAGGAGCCTCAGCCGGGAGCCCCCACTCTTCATCTTCTTTTATGTTATAGACATTGTCATAACTGGACATTGTAACAAAATTCCCATTGGGTCCATTAGAAGTTAACTTATTGGGCTAGTAGTTGTATGAGAAATAATAAATTAGTTAACCCATAAGTTAGAGTTAGTAAAGAAAGATCTAGAGTAGTCTTTAGTTAATGTACTTATTAAATAATTCTAGAATGTTCCTAAGCTAGAATTCTATGGAATATTGTAGAATCTTAAGGAAATAGGAGTGCCTAGAAGGATCCTATGAGACCTATAAATAGAGCACTCCTCACTCATTTGTAATACAAGTCAAAAGCTCCAAATCAATAAAAGTTCCAAGTTCTCCCATAATCATCTCTCTCTAAAATCCTCTCTTCCATACACAATCACCCAAATATAATACTCATAAAGTCCTTTATTCCAACAATGGCGGGGTTTCGAATCCTGAGATAATTGGTTCATGTTCCTGCAAGCAAATTATACATTAAAGCGGGAAGTTAAGTAACGGCTAGAGGAGGCAACCACTGTACACTTGCTACCTGAAGCAGGGAGTAAGGCTACGGGCAGAGAAAGCCACAAGGGTCTGTTTGGAGCCCAGGAAATTCTAAGGTAGAAAACAAGAAAAATAAAGTTGAAATTTGAAAGGAAAGAACTGTCTTCCATCTCCTCCCTACCATTTTCTGAGATCCAAACATACACTTGATTATATTCAAATTTTGTTTGTATTTTCTAAGGCAATAGACAAAAACAAATTTCCTTCATTATTCCGGTTCAGGAATGGGTTCAAGAAAATTGTGTGAGGATAGCTCACACAATCTTGCTTGAAAAGTAGTTTTAAAAAACACTTAAACATTGACATAACCTTTACTTAAGCTTTCAATGCACCGAGTTAATTATACTATTGCTTACTTCATTTTGACCATGCTGAGGATTGTTCATCTTGAAGAGAGTAGAGGGGCTAGCCAAGTATGAAGAGTTGTCAAAAGAGAAATCTTTATCTAAATGGAAGAATAGCCTGAAAAAAAAAAGTATGATGTTATCCTGCAACAAGACTAAAGCATAATTCAATAGTATTTACATATATAAAATATAAATAATGCTACATTGACCTCATAAAACATGTTTACTGGCATGTGATATGTAGAAAGACACTTTACATTTAACTGAGCTACTACTATAATAACAGTGAAGAACTAACTTTAGACAAGCAAAGTGTTGAATTTAACAGAACAAATCAACGCGCTAAGAATTAATTGATGATCATCTTACAGAAAACTCCTAAGGAAGTTTAATATTTTCTTTTCCTCCTCAAGACATTTACTTATCCGAAGAAGGAAGCATGCATTTATAGAAAATTGTGCCCACCATTATTAAATCTTTAATCACCTCATGCAGAGTAATAAACGGACACGTTTCTACACCGTTAATCTCAATTGCCAAATGCATATCGAGTTCAGCTATACGTGGTGATCATGCGCAAGCCACCGAAATGCTATCATATGTGTATTTGTTAAATTTTTTACTTTTGAAACTAAGATGTTACAAATATCTGTACAAAGCAAATGAGCCATTATGTGACACCAAGTCAAAATTTCCTTACCCTGAACACTTTAAGCAATCCACTATCACCCTCCACCTCCTGTTAAAGTAATTCTAAGAGGTAGAAAGTAAGCTTAACAAAAATCAATCTACTAACCAGTACACACACACATATAAGTCAACTAGAATTCATGAAAAATTAGGAAACGTTTAATGAAAGATCCTATCATCACTAACTTTCACTTTCCAGACAGTAAAACATTAATGGTAAAACTTCTGGTTTTGATCTTCAAGTTTAAATGGATAAAATAAATCGGTTCCCCCTTCAAATATAATGACTTGGATGCTTTTGATCATGCTGTTAGATTATTTATCAGATTTAGATGAAACTCTCTGCTAACCATACTGTTGGAAAAATGTGTGAAAATTGCATTAAATGGCTATTTTGGGGCAATTTTTTGAGTGGGGTCCACTTCCGATTTGGGTCGGGTCAAAGTGGTTTCGGATTGTCCTTGTTAAGGGCTACAATTCGATATATGGTACGCTCAAAACGGATAACGGGTGAATGAGAAATCGCTTTTCGAAGTTTACCCGTTAGAATGGAAAAACTGGGAAAAAGGATGGGTTTCTAGTGTTAATTTCCCACACCGGAAAACCCAAGGGATTTGCAACCCTTTATAAAGGGACTCCCCCCTTAAGGAGTTAAGATTCCTTAGGGTAGAGGCTCTCTCCACGCGCGCAGGGGGGGGTGCAAATCAAATCCCGAATTCGGAGAAGAAAAACCGCGACTTGCGTGCGCGGGCGACCTGCGGACACGAATGTCGTCCAAAAATCCATCTCTCAAGAGATACGGGTAATTTTTGTTTTCTTCCCGAAACATATATTTTTCCCAGTTAGCAGAATTGCTCCGGGCAGAAGGCCACGACCAGAGGTGGTCCGGTTCTGATGACCGCGCATCAGAACTGCTCCAGTTCTGATGGCCCTCGGGCAGAGGTGCTCCGGTTCTGATGACCGCGCATCAGAACTGCTCCAGTTCTGATGACCTTCGGGCAGAACTACGCAGGGGTCTTCTGATGGTTTCTGAACCGTTACAGCAATTAATGCCCAACGTTTATATCTTTTAATGCAGCGTTAAATGGACAGTTCATGGACGAATCAATGCCCAACGGACTGGTCATTGATGTCCAACGTTCAGGTCCATTAATTCACTATTTTCATACAACAAATCCTCCTATATAAAGGCTGGCAGGTGGTTTGCAACAACACACGTTCTTACACGCATTCTTGCACTCCATACACGTTTTAGCTCTAAAAACACACTGCTAGCACTCTGAAAATTCCTTCTGTGTTCAGTCTTTGTTCTCGTTCGTTGGAACTTTTGTTTGAGTGCTCAAACACTAGTTCGTTGTCATCGTATCCTGGGAAACTATTGTTGCAACGCTCCTAGCACCGTGGGAGGCAACAAATACGTTTTAAGGACATCGTGCGTAGCACGAGCTTTGACAAATTTCTGCTCCATCTCATTTCTGTTTTCTTTTGTCATTTTATTTAATTAATTTTCTTTATTTTCCGAAACACACCCAACAATCTTAAAACGTATTTGTTGTGTTAAGCTTGTATCATACGGATACAATCTTAAAACGTATTTTGTTGCTAAGTTTGTATCATACGGATACAATCTTCAACTGTAGTTTGTCACTTCTGTGAACGAACTTAAATCTTTTTTTGTGTTTTCGGAAAAACGTTAAGAAAACGAAAATGACTTCTCAAGAAAACGAGATTGGTGTTGGGCAGAATGTTCTGAACGACAATCACTCTGAAAGCGGAGCACCGGTGAACAATAGTTCACAACGCGGTGCATCTGCTTTGGCCAACCAAAGGGCTATCCCTATGGTGACCGTGCCAAGCAACTCTGTGGAGAAACCCGAGAAATTCAATGGGTTAAACTTCAAGAGGTGGCAGCAAAAGATGCTATTTTATCTCACTACTCTCGGTCTTGCGAGGTTCTTGACCGAGGATGCTCCGGTTGTAACCGGGAGTGAGGTAGATGTGCAATCTCTCAACGCGGTTGAGGCTTGGAAGCATTCTGACTTCCTTTGCCGAAACTATGTGTTGAACGGGCTGCATGATGCTTTGTACGACGTATATAGCAAATTAGCTACGGCTAAGGAGCTATGGAATGCTTTGGACCACAAATATAAAAGCGAGGATGCCGGCGCAAAGAAATTTGTTGTTGGTCGATTCCTTGATTTTAAAATGGTGGATTCGAAGACGGTCTTGAGTCAAGTTGAGGAGATGCAAATGATCTTCAACGAAATTCGAGATGAAGGAATGACGGTTAGCGAGTCTTTCCAAGTGGCGTCAATTATACATTTGTTGCCGCCGGCTTGGAAGGATTTCAAAAACTACCTTAAGCATAAGCGAAAGGAAATGAACTTGGAGCAATTGATCCTCCGTCTGCGGATTGAAGAGGATAACCGGAAGAACGATGGGAAACTCCCAATTGTTCATGGCGCCAAGGCCAACGTGGTGGAGCATGCAAAAAGCTCCAAAAATAAAAATAATGGGAAGAGCAAGCTCGGTCCCAAGGGAGGCATTTCCAAGACAAAGTTCAACGGAAAATGCTTCAATTGCAACAAGAATGGACACAAGTCCTCGGATTGCAAGGCACCAAATAGGAAGAAAGATTCTCAAGTCAACTTGGTGCAAGGTGGGCAAAAGGATGAAGACATCATCCTAGCGGCTGTGGTTACGGAAGTCAACCTCATTGGATCCAATTCCAAAGAGTGGTTTGTGGACACCGGTGCAACCCGGCACATTTGCTCTAACCGGGAGCTATTCGCAACCTTTGAGCCATCAAACGGTGAGAAGGTGTGGATGGGAAATTCTGCTCATTCCGAGGTGGAAGGCGTGGGCAAGGTGGTCCTGAAGATGACTTCGGGCAAGGAGCTGACTCTCAACAATGTGTTGTACGTCCCGGAGATACGCAAAAACCTGATCTCGGGCTCATTGTTGAACAAGCATGGCTTCCGCATGGTCTTTGAGTCGGACAAACTAGTTTTGTCTAAATCGGGAATGTATGTGGGCAAGGGGTATGCAGTTGATGGGCTGTTTAAGCTCAATGTAATGACTATTATTGATAATAATAATAAAATCTCTTCTGCTTACTTGCTTGAGTCTTCCAATGTGTGGCATGGTAGACTAGGACATGTTAATTTTAATTCTATACGTAGATTAATTAACATGGAACACATTCCTAAATTCACAATTGATGTGAAGCACAAATGTGATATTTGTGTTGAGGCAAAACTAACGAAAACGTCTTTCAAATCGGTTGAAAGAAAAACGGAACCACTAGAATTAATTCATAGTGACGTTTGTGATTTTAAATCAATACAAACACGTGGTGGTAATAAATATTTTATTACTTTTATCGATGATAGCACTCGCTATAGCTATGTTTATTTGTTGAAAAATAAACACGAAGCAATCGATAAATTCATTCTTTATAAGAATGAAGTGGAAAACCAACTTAATCGACGGATTAAAACGGTTAGGAGTGATCGAGGTGGTGAGTATGAAGCACCAATTGGTGACTTTTGCGCTAGTGTGGGTATAGTACACGAACGTACCGCCCCCTATTCACCTCAATCAAACGGTGTTGCCGAACGAAAGAATCGCACATTGAAAGATATGATGAATGCGATGCTAGTAAGTTCGGGCTTGCCACAAAATATGTGGGGCGAAGCGATCTTAACAAGCAATTACCTTTTAAATAAGGTTCCCCGGAAAAAATATGATAAAACTCCATACGAGTTGTGGAAAGGCAGACGGCCTTCCTATCAATATTTAAAAGTGTGGGGGTGTCTTGCTAAGGTGCTTGTACCAACACCTAAGAAAATAAAAATAGGTCCAAAAACGGTGGACTGTATTTTTATTGGATATGCACAAAATAGTAGTGCTTATCGGTTTTTAGTGTACGATTCGAATAATCCGGATGTACATAAAAACACAATAATCGAGTCAAGGAATGCATCATTCTTTGAAGACGTATTTCCATGCAAGTCCAACGATGGACCTAGCACGTCAAAACGAACGTTTGACGTAGCTATGGAAAATACTAGCGAGGGATCCGGTGAAGAAGCCGAACCTCGACGTAGCAAACGTGCTAGAGTTGAAAAATCCTTCGGACCGGATTTTCTCACATACTTGGCAGAATTCGATTCGAATATTCTAACTTGTATGGTAGAAGATGAACCGGATTTTCTAACATGTTTGGTAGAAAATGAGCCACGGACTTATATGGAAGCCGTAACGTCTACCGAAGGACCGATGTGGAAAGAAGCCATCAAAAGTGAGGTGGATTCTATCCTAAAAAATCACACATGGGAATTGGTTGATCTTCCTCCGGGATGTAAACCTTTGGGATCCAAGTGGATTTTTAAACGTAAAATGAAACCGGACGGTTCCATTGATAAGTATAAGGCCAGACTTGTAATAAAGGGATACAAGCAACGTGAAGGCTATGATTACTTTGACACGTATTCTCCTGTGACGAGAATAAACTCCATTAGGATGATACTAGCAATTGCCGCTCTGCGGAATTTGGAAGTTCATCAAATGGACGTAAAAACCGCTTTTCTAAACGGCGATATAGACGAAGAAATCTATATGGAACAACCTGAGGGTTTTCGTGTTCCAGGCCAAGAAAAGAAGGTTTGTAAATTAATTAAATCATTGTACGGATTGAAACAAGCCCCTAAACAGTGGCACGAAAAGTTCGATCATGCAATGTTAATTAATGGGTTTAAAATAAACGAAAGTGACAAATGCGTCTATGTGAAAAGCACGGTAGACGGCTATGTCATTTTATGTTTATACGTGGATGATATACTCATCGTGGGTAGCAATAATCTAATGATTAATTCTACCAAAAGCATGTTAAATTCTAAATTCGACATGAAGGATATGGGGTTGGCCGATTTAATCCTTGGGATTAAAATAATTAGAGGACCTGACGGTCTGACGCTAAGCCAATCTCATTACGTTGATAAAATCCTTAATAAATTTAATAAGGACGATTATCAAGAGGCAAGGACGCCATTAGATAAAAACGTACATCTGACCAAAAATCGTGGAGAGTGTATTTCTCAAGTAGAATACGCTAGGATTATTGGCAGTTTAATGTATCTAATGAGTTGTACCAGGCCTGATATCGCCTTTGTGGTTAGTAAGCTTAGTAGATATACTAGCAACCCCGGTGATGAACACTGGAAGGCAATAGTAAGAGTTTTGAGGTATTTACGAAAAACCCAAAATCTTGGACTGCACTATGGAAGATATCCAGCTGTACTTGAAGGGTATAGCGACGCTAGTTGGATATCTGACATTAAGGACTCAAAGTCCACAAGTGGATACGTTTTCACTTTGGGAGGTGCAGCCGTGTCGTGGAAATCCTCGAAACAAACGTTAATAGCTAGATCCACGATGGAATCTGAGCTAATAGCCTTGGATAAGTGCACTGAAGAGGCTGAATGGCTACGCCATTTTCTCGAGGATATTCCAAGTTGGGAGAAGCCTGTCCCTCCAATATGCATACATTGCGATTGTCAAGCGGCAATTGGAAGGGCACAGAGCAATCTCTATAATGGTAAGTCTAGACACGTCCGCCGTAGACATAATACCATTAAACAACTTCTCACAACGGGTGTTATCACTGTTGACTACGTGAAGTCAAAGGATAACATAGCGGATCCGCTAACCAAGGCATTGGATAGAGAATTGTTGGAGAAGTTGACACGAGGAATGGGATTAAAGCCCGTGAATTGAAAAGTTCTATAGTGGATACCCAACCTAGTTGGTCCTAGGTTCAAATGGGACAACTAAATTATAGTGCGAAGGATGGTCACTGTGGGGGTCCCGGACTCCTACCCACTCCTCGTTGAAACAGTGACTCCCGCACGAGGTTAGCAAAAACGTTTGCTTTAATGATTCTAAAATGTTGATCTACTCGATAACATTGGAAGAGTATGCGGGATACTCGTGAAAGAATCACCTATGTGAGAGAGAAGAGGGCCGCTTCAAAGGAGAACTGTAAAGGCTCAGTTCTTTAGAAACTCTTGCAGAACCAGGACGGTGACCCATGGCCAAAACGGGCACACCCATGAGAACGGAACAAAGTTGGAAGATTCTTGTGTAAAGATAAGTCAATGTTTACACGACGGCGGTATAGTTCAAAGACATCGAGTCTACTAGACAGCCAGTAAATAAACGTGTCTTTACGGCGGAAGGTTCAAAGGATTAAACCTACCTCTCCGTATGCAAGGATCATCCGGTGAACACAACGTGTCCTCCTATCTTCGTGTCTTTTTAAGTCTCGAAAATCAATTTTCATTCATGTGGGGGATTGTTGGAAAAATGTGTGAAAATTGCATTAAATGGCTATTTTGGGGCAATTTTTTGAGTGGGGTCCACTTCCGATTTGGGTCGGGTCAAAGTGGTTTCGGATTGTCCTTGTTAAGGGCTACAATTCGATATATGGTACGCTCAAAACGGATAACGGGTGAATGAGAAATCGCTTTTCGAAGTTTACCCGTTAGAATGGAAAAACTGGGAAAAAGGATGGGTTTCTAGTGTTAATTTCCCACACCGGAAAACCCAAGGGATTTGCAACCCTTTATAAAGGGACTCCCCCCTTAAGGAGTTAAGATTCCTTAGGGTAGAGGCTCTCTCCACGCGCGCAGGGGGGGGGGGTGCAAATCAAATCCCGAATTCGGAGAAGAAAAACCGCGACTTGCGTGCGCGGGCGACCTGCGGACACGAATGTCGTCCAAAAATCCATCTCTCAAGAGATACGGGTAATTTTTGTTTTCTTCCCGAAACATATATTTTTCCCAGTTAGCAGAATTGCTCCGGGCAGAAGGCCACGACCAGAGGTGGTCCGGTTCTGATGACCCCGCATCAGAACTGCTCCAGTTCTGATGGCCCTCGGGCAGAGGTGCTCCGGTTCTGATGACCGCGCATCAGAACTGCTCCAGTTCTGATGACCTTCGGGCAGAACTACGCAGGGGTCTTCTGATGGTTTCTGAACCGTTACAGCAATTAAGGGAAATTTGTTAAAAGAGTCCTGTAACTTTGGCCAATAGCCGATATTGATCCTATAACTTTACATACTTGCAAAATACATCCTTCAACTAATATATTTGTTCAATTTGAGGACATTACCGTCGGAAAGTTAAATTTTGGCCGGAAAGTTACATGTCAATCTCCGTTGTTGTAATCTTTTCCTAACGTTTGCAGCTGACTTGGATGTGGGCCCCTTTTATGACTTATTCTCAAACACTTCATTGTGCTCTGATCTCCCAAATCCCCCATTAGAACAATAAGAGCACAAAATCTAAGAGAAGAACGGAGGCTTCGTAATTCTTGGTCCGGCTTCTCCACATATGGAAGGAAGGTGAGTGTGTGTTCCTCTAAAGTGCAAATAATGGCTCAGGCAAGGATCTATGGAATATCATTGTGGTAAGAAGGCCGGTGTTTAAACTTCATAGACTGATATATGGCGAGGGAAGGAGGTTCCATGTGTGTTCCAGAAACAGAGTAAGAACTCTAAACTTTTTAGTTTTGTAGGTTTCGAATTTTGCTTGAAAAAATTAAATATTTTATATGTAGTATTACTTTGATATAAGAGAAAAAAAATATCATGTTAAAGGTTCTAACAAGACATTGGAACAAGAATAATAGCTGATTAGCAAAACTAACGAGTTGTCTTTTACTTGGACCGTTTCTATGGTTACAAATGGAGGCTTTTAAAATTGATAAGTGTCAAGAATTTAAAAAAAAATAGCTTGATGTGCAGTTTTTTCTTTATGTTCATTGTTACAATTTCGTATTTGGAATTTATAAGAAATAAATTAAAGATGTATAATCTACTACTCTGTATTCAGTTTAATCTAGCTTTTTTTTTTAATGTTTTATGAATCAGAGAGTGTTTTCTTTATGTGCAGGATGTTTTAAAATAAGGAGTGTTTGGGAGGGAACCAAAAACAGGGTCTCAAGTCTAGGTCAGCTAGGCCATATGAAAAAAATGAACAAGTGGCGCTGATGTGTTAATTTCCGGCGGAATTATTACTTTCCGACATAAATGTCCTGAAATTGGACAAATGTGTTAATTAGAGGACGTATTATGCAAGTAAATGAAGTTAGGGGATCAATATCGGGCACCACCAAAAGTTACGGGACTAATTTTACAAATTTCCCCAGCAATTAATGCCCAACGTTTATATCTTTTAATGCAGCGTTAAATGGACAGTTCATGGACGAATCAATGCCCAACGGACTGGTCATTGATGTCCAACGTTCAGGTCCATTAATTCACTATTTTCAAACAACAAATCCTCCTATATAAAGGCTGGCAGGTGGTTTGCAACAACACACGTTCTTACACGCATTCTTGCACTCCATACACGTTTTAGCTCTAAAAACACACTGCTAGCACTCTGAAAATTCCTTCTGTGTTCAGTCTTTGTTCTCGTTCGTTGGAACTTTTGTTTGAGTGCTCAAACACTAGTTCGTTGTCATCGTATCCTGGGAAACTATTGTTGCAACGCTCCTAGCACCGTGGGAGGCAACAAATACGTTTTAAGGACATCGTGCGTAGCACGAGCTTTGACAAATTTCTGCTCCATCTCATTTCTGTTTTCTTTTGTCATTTTATTTAATTAATTTACTTTAATTAATTTTCTTTATTTTCCGAAACACACCCAACACATACTACAGAAATACTACGTAGAACTTGGAATATTTATCGAATAGCTACCATAAATTTTTATTTTTTATAAAGTTCTACGGAGTACAATCTTGTAACTGCTAACTAACCTTTCTTAGACTTCAAAATATTACTCGTATCATTTTTGTTATCACTAGCATTAATTCGGATAAGTTAACTATAACAACTGCAGATTCTCTTGTGTGATCTTTTATTTGAAAGACAAATTCCCATTCTCTGAAGAAGAGTGAATCCTATATTGTAGTGCAAACAGCATATGAAAGATTTCAGAATGAAACGACACCCTTCATTCATTCAACAATAATAAAAAGAAAAGAGTAAACATAGGATCAAAAGTGTATATTTATGAAAAAAGAAACCACTAGTACAAATCTCAAAGAAGGATGCTTTCCAAAAAATAAAAAAGCTATGCATAAGTGTCACCATGCATTTGCAAGCAATTCAGCTGATAATTAACACACCTAAGAAAGTTGCAGAGGTAAAAAAAAATTAAGAAGAATTGATTGAATTAGGCCTGGGCTCTTCAATTAGTAATGAAGACCTACTGTGTACGGAAGCTGTTAAGCCCAGGGGAAAGTAAAATTATGGTAGAAGAGTTGAGATTAAGAACTGAATGCAAAAACATATTAGAAGGAAGCTAATTGAATAAGAAAATGGCGTATCCAGTAAAGCTCTCTGATTGAAAAGAAGAGGAGGAAAATGAAGAAGAAGAAGAAGAATAAGAAGAACAAGAAGAAGAAGAAATGCACCTTGAATGGCGAGAAGATATGAACAAAGCAAGTGCCACCAGCGGTTATAAATAGCTCGAAACCCTGATAGAGAGTGAAGAAAACATGGAATCGGAAAATCGGCAGCATATTCATCAAAAAAGCCATTTCCTGATACCGTCCGCCAGCTGATTCTGAAGAGTCCAAAGCTACAACGACCTGTAATGATTTCATCTTCCCTGATTTAGTTTACTTTTGAACAAAAGCGGGCGAAACTGAGGATGATGACGGGAGGGAAGCGTTGCAGAACATGTCAGAGTCGTCTCCTTCCTCATCAGTTCGGCCCCACGCGACGGCGAAATCCAGCATGAAATTCCGGCTAGCAGCGACTTCTGGTGTCGTTGCTGGATGTTTCGCTGGTATGGACGGACCGTTTGGGACAGCCATGTATTGGGCTTCACAATAGGTCTATGGGTCATACTTTCGTGGGTTGGGCCGAAGTCTGAACGTAGTCTTATATAGGACTGTATTTTTTCAAACATACGGAGTAACTACTTTCTTCAAACATAAGTACATGACTATGATGACTATAAGAGCATCTTCAATGCTCTACTTTCAAAAGGAAGTAAATTTTGCCAAATGTCAATAAAATAGAGTAATGTGAATCCATGTCATATACAAATCAAAAGAAAGAGATAAAAGGCTCCCAATGCATAATGTTAATAGCTTGAAATAACCACACGTCACTTATTAATTATTACTAAATAAAAATAGAAAATATTTCATAAAAATTGTAAAAAGAATTGAAAGAATAGGATAAAGCCAAACACGGTTGATAAAGAAATTAAAATAAAATAGTTGTAGACAAATTCATCTACCACAATAATGCATAAAATGAAGAGAAAAATTGGTCACAATAAAAAATTATGCAAGTAAGAATTACAGAATAGAAAATCTAAATTCAAATTGTATGTGTGTATATATATATATATACTCGTATATATATTTGTATGCGTTACGTGTATTTTTGGGAACCATTTTCACTCCACTATGGGTAAATAACCGTATGATGGCAAAAAAATAGCAATTGTTAGTTCATATTTGATGAGTCATCATGTTGAACACGCTTTCTAAAACTCCAAATTGGGTTTAACAGCGTCGAATCCACGTAGACTTAACAGGCCACACCAAAGAAGGCATTGGAGATGAAATAAACTACCACACTTTCTAAATTCTTATATGTGGCAAATTTCGGTTCTGTCAAAAGTGAGGGTTGGAGATGCTCTAATCTTCAAAGGAAAAAGTATTATGACTTTATTTCTAAGATGATACTTTATTTCTATTAATAAAAGCATTAATTGGATTAAATAAGGCGTTACATAAACAAGGCCGTAGAAAAGAAATATCATGTTGGTAAATGTATATAAACACAATACATCTTAGAAATACATACCACAAGATAATAAAAAGAAATATCTTGTTGGCGTATCATTATATAATTCTTACTAATCTTTTGAAAATTTCTCAATCCAGAAGTAGGAAGATAGATGAACTATCAATTTGAGACCTGAAATATAAAATGTGTTGGTATATGGCTCGAATGATTAAAAACTACTTATCTAGGATCTAAGTTTTCACGAATTTTATTATTTTCTAATTTTAATTTTTTGAATAAGATATAATTTTGGAAAAATTGAAAATAATAATCTCAACTATTGCCGGTCTGCTAACAATAATCCCAACTATTGATTATTTTTGTATAATCCCAACTATATGGACCATCCGCCAATAATTGTCCATGACCGCATCTTACCTACTATAACAGGTGAATTTTTAATAGAAATTAAACGTAAAAATGAAAATTTTGGATTATTTATAAGGATTACCTGCTATATCTCTTTAGAAACTATAAGAATTTATTTATAGTCGGTTATGTCGGACCATTATTGGCGGAAAGTCCCTAAAGTTGGGATTATTCTGAAATAATTGATAGTTGAGATTATTATGAGCAGACCGCCAATAGTTGAGATTATTAATTACAATCAATTTTTCCAACAATGTACGTCATGTTCCTTGGAAATGGACCATGATGTGTGAGACACAGTAAGTCCATTATAACAAAACATATTTGGGACCGGGATAGGAACGTGTTAGGGGGTGAAAACTCTGCTATTTAGCTCTTACATAAAGACTTCAAATTTTAGCTCTTAATAACGACCCATTTGCCTTCAAAAAAAAAATAACGACCCATTTTATCCATCTTTGATATGTTGTTGCTTCTCTTGGTTGGTTTTGAGATTTTGATGCTTTGTGTATTGAACTCATTTATACTATTACCAATCTTCAACTCCAAATGCCAAGATGCCTTATAATCTATAGAGCCATAGAGGGATTCAACTCCTATTGTTTATATGTCAACATTTAGTGTTACAGTATCGAAAAATTCTTACCGCTTAACATTTTACCCCTTCCTCTTATGATGAGTTCATGATTTGCTTGTTTTTTTGAGAATCAATGATTTGCTTGTTATCAATGGTTTAGGTCTTTTAACTTCGATCGGTACTTTTTGTTAATGCTATTTAGTACTCCGTATATAGTAACGCTCATTCACATTCCCTACATCAACCATAAGTAGACATTTTTACTTTATAAATAAGCAAGTGGAGAGAAAATTAGGAAGAAGTTATAACTAAAATTCATAATAACATGAATTCCAACAATTTTGTGGAATTAATGGATCATTTTAGTCCAGTTCCTTTTCTTTTCTATTTTAACTAGGCAGGTATGAAAAATGGGAAGGAATAGCCTTCTTCTTCCCAACCTACTTTAAGCTACTGCCCTGAGATGGGTTTGTAATTTTTTTCATCATTTAGTAGCTTACTAACCTACTTTAGTTTAGAAAATATAGATGAAGCTTGTGTATAATTTTCCCAATCATTTTCATCTTTATTATTTTGTTTTCCAACCATTCTAAAAACACCTACTCTTTACTTATAAATAAAATATAACGTTGTATGTTTGAAATAATTAATCCCTTTCCTAAAGAAATCGAACAAAATTTCCCATATAAAATATCACATTGAACTAAAAGAAAAGTGATTATAAGAGTGATACTTTGTCAAGGAAGGCTACAAACACACACATGTGTGAGTCAACAAATTTTGGCCCCACATTTTTTAATTTTGTGGGGCTTGAATCAATGGCCTCATTCGACTTGAGATAAGAATGGCCATATCATGATTTAAATAAAATCTAGAAAAGAAAATTTTAACAAAAGTAACAAATCTCTAGATAACTATGAATATAAAATTAAATATGCATGCATATACTCCAATGAATATATATATATATATATATATATATATATATTTGTGTATGTTGGTCAAAACAAAAATAGACAAGAAGTGAAACAAAGAATGTAATTGTTTGATTTATTTAAATATGATCTCATTATATATACTTTATTGATCTGGTTTAAGTTTAATTGTTCTTGTCTGGTCTTACATGATTTTATAATTTATATTATACTAGTATGTATTTGTGAAGCCAACTGGATCGACACTTATTTGCTCAGTAATGCTCACAACAATTTATTTGATCACAACAACTTAATTTCGTATTTCAGCATTAATAAGGTTCCTCATTTAATCAAGAAAGCTTTAATTACAGACTATATGAGTATGCCTTATATTTGTAGAAGACATGCTCATATATACCCGATTTTGGTGTTTTACCAACCGAATTTAAAAAATATATGAATGTAATTGAGACTAAAATTAGAAATACACGGGCTTTAAAAACATTTGTTAGAGAAGTGGGCTGCAGCAGTGGCCCAAACATGCTGGACTGCTGGTTTGAGAACTTCGTTAGAACACGAATATTTCTTGATTTTCTTCCACGACCTCCGTCTGAATGTCACTCCAGAAGTTCCTTCAAAACCTCAACACTGTCAAGCAGTGGCGGAACCAGGGGTGGGCGAGCCGGTGCCGGCGCCACCCCTTCGCCGGAGATGCTAGGGTATATATATATACAATTCCCACAGCGCTCCTGGTAGTCGTCTTCCTTGCCCCTGCTGTTTTCCGCCGACCTACTCTGTTTCGTTGGACAATCGATGAGTTCAAAGGTTCTGCTTTGTTATGTTTTTTACTGCACCCATACGACGGCGTCTTAGTAAGTGTAAAAAATAAATAGAAACGACATAGCATAGCTCATAGGCATACTTTAATATTGATTGTTATCAGTTACTCCGTATCACTTATAATTATCAGCCCAAAGGCCGTGGCTTGACCGAAGGCCCAGCCGCTCATATTCTAGAATCACAAATATGAAACGACCTTTGCCCTTGTAGTCGATAGCGGTTTGACCGGGTCTTCCGATGGGGTGAGGACGGAGCATTGAGGAAACGCAAGCCGCAAGCATCAAGCCTTTCTCTGTATGCTCATCTGGGATGTAGTGGTTCATTATTTCTTTGTTTAACTTGCTACTCCGTATTATTTAGTTTTTTAGTCATTTAATTTTGAATTTTTCGTATTTTGGGTTGCGATTAAGGCTGGTTTATTATTAATTGAGGTTTTAAAGGTTGCTTTCCTTTGCGAATTGCTGAATTGAGACATCTTATAACTAGTAATCATTGTTTTTAATTATTTAGTTTAGCTTGCTATTAATATGTTCCGTACAGTTTTAGAGTAAAACTTTATCCTTTTAATTATTTACTTTTTCAGGATTTAAAGTTTCAGAATTTCAATTATCTTTAATTAGTGTAGGGATTTATATTGTTTTATCTACTATGTACTTGTGTAAATAACTTAAATAAATAAAAATGACCAATAATTTATATTATATTACATAATATTATTAATGATTTTTATAATTTTAATATTTGTTAGATTACCTATGTGTAGTTGACCCCAATTTTTTTTGGGAATAAAGGGGTGTTTGGAACTGATTCTGCTTCTTTTTAAAAGCAGAATCAGAATCAGTTTTTAGAAGCTGGTCTCCCCCAACTTCTAAAAAAACTGATTCTAGGAGTAAATTAGAGCACCAGAATCACTTCTGCACTTTCACCCAAACACTCCAGCTTGCTTCTCCTTCCTAAAGAAGCAGAAGTATTTTTAAGAATTAGATCCAAACACTCCCAAAGTTTAGAGGTTATTGTTGTTAGATTATGTACGTCTATATTACTATTGTACTTTCTCATATTTTCTGGTTCCGCCACTGCTGTCAAGCGATGTCACAATAATCTGCCAAAACCTCACCTTCATCAAGCAGTCAAGATCGGAGACGCCACCATCAACGCAGTCCTTGCCAACCACCACCCCACCGCCATCCTCCCCAAGCTAACCCCTACCCTCGTCCACCTTATTATCTCTGACCCACATCTCAAGACCCCGAAGTGCATGGAATTCTTGAGTTTCCTCCTAAAAAACCACTCTTTAATGTCTTTTGAGCTCAATTTTGATGCCCATTTGACTCTTATCTGCAGCCTGGCCGAGGCCAAAGAGTTTTCACTTGCTGAGGGCATTCTGGGTTCTATCTCAAATCTTAAAAGCTTCAGGTATACCGTTTTAGCTTCTTTTATTGAGAACCATGATGTTTCTTTGAGAGTGTCTTCGAAAGTGTTTAATTGGTTGCTTAAAGCATACTCCGATAATCAAGAATTTGGAAAGGCCTCTGAGATATTTGATCATATGATTGTTAATGGTATAAAGATCAATGAGAGGACTTGTACTATTCATTTGATTGATCTTATGAAATATGATCAATGCGGATTAGGACTGCAATTCTTTAATCAGATGGTCAAATCAGGTATTCAAATTTCTGTGTTTTCTTTGACTGTGCTGGTGGATGGGTTGTGTAAGTTTGGGGAAGTAAAAAGGGCTAGAGAGCTTGTGGAAGAGATGGTTAGTAATAATAAAGGAATAAAACCAAATATTATAACCTTTAACGCACTTATTGAAGCCTGTACTAACAGATGGAATTTTGAAGAACTTAATAATGTGTTGGCAATCATGAAGCAAGAAGGTGTAGATTTTACGGTTGACACTTTTAGATTTTTGATTTATGGGTATTCAAGCAATGGGAGGATGAGAGAAGCAGAGAGAATAATCATGGAGATGCATGAAAAGGGTTATAAGGTGGGCACCCATTTCTATAATTTAATCATGAGTGGGCATTGCAGATCAGGTGAATTAGAAAAAGCATTTTCTTTAGTTTCTGAGATGAATGAAAGGCATGTTTGGTTAGACATGGATACATATTGGAGTTTGTTTAGTGGACTTTGTAAGGTTGGCCAGTTTGAAGCGGCCAATGAACTTGTCAATCTGATGCAGAGCAAAGGATTTGAGTTGGACCAAGTTATTTTTGAGACCTTAATTGAATGTTATTTGGATGAGGGGGTAATGGAGGAAGCAGTTAGTATCTTAAGTTTGATGGAAGTGAAAGGATTTTTCCCTGATTTGGCCCATGTATGAGAAGGTAATTTGTGCATTGTTCAAGCTGGGCCGAACTGAAGAGGCAAAGTCGAGACTAAAGTTCTAATCAAGAGGGGATCTCCAAAGAGGAGTTGAGAAACTCTATTCCATTTTTTTACTTAGAAAGAAACTTAGTTCCACAAGAATCTGTTTCCTTTAATGAAAGAAAACATCAGCTCTTGGAGTGATATAAATGGTGAAAATGTTTGCATAAAGGGAAAAGGGGCAAATAAGCCCTTGAACTAATCAAAAAAGTGCAAATAAGCCCTTTTGTAGGAGGTTCTGTCCGATCATCGTCATTTGGGGAGGTTCTCGGTGGAATTTTTTGATGAATTTTTTTGAGCATCTTCTTCATTAAGTCTAGTTTACGCATACCAAATTTCAGCTAACAATTCAACCGGGAAGGCACTCAAATGATTTTCGGAAATATACTGCGTTGTTTAACTGCGCAGTTATCTTCAAAAAATCATTTGACTGTCTTCCCGGTTGAATTTTTAGCTGAAATTCAGTAGGACTAAACTAGACTTAATGAATAAGATGCTCAAAAACTTTCATCAAAAAATTCCACCGTGAACCTCGCCAAATGATGATGACCGGACGGAACCTCCTACAAAAGGGCTTATTTGCACTTTTTTGATTAGTTCGAGGGCTTATTTGCCCCTTTTCCCTTGCATAAACATTGTCAATCAAGTTGCCTAGAAAGGTAAAATATTGGGAAAAGGTGCAAATAAGCCCTCGAACTAACCAAAAAAGTGCAAATAAGCCCTTTTATAGGAAGCTCTGTCCGATCATCGTCATTTGGGGTGGTTCCAGATGGAATTTTTTTATGAATTTTTTTTAGCATCTTCTTCACTAAGTCTAGTTTACCCATACCAAATTGTAGCTAAAAATTTAATCGGGAAGGCAGCCAAATGATTTTCTGAATTATACTGCGATGTTTAACAGTTCAGTTATCTTCAAAATTTGTTTGACTGCCTTTCCAGTTGAACTTTTAGCTGAAATTTGGTATGGTTAAACTAAACTTAATGAAGAAGATGCTAAAAAATTTTCATCAAAAAATTTCACTAGGAACCGCTTCAAATGGCGACGACTGGACAAAGCTTCCTATAAAAGGGCTTATTTGCACTTTTTTTATTAGTTCGAGGGCTTATTTGCCCCTTTTCCCTAAAATATTTGCAGAATGTTGCACTTGGTTTATGAGTCATGGAATGAAGAGGTTAAAAGAATCTGACCAGTTTCTGAAACAAAACATCTGCCATGGATTTAGATTTGGTATCAGCTAGCTACAAATTTTGGGATTCACGGGATGCCCTACGATATGTGATTGCTGAAATGAAATTTGTCACTAACAGTTTCTGGTATCAAAAGAGATCTTTGCCAATGGACACGAAAGAAAATATCATGTTTTAGTTAAAATCACTAGGAGACTAGTTGTGGGAGGATGGGATTAAGGCTAACTTCATGAAACCACATAGGAAGGAATGACTTTGATGGGGATGAAGAACCGGTAGAAGGATATTAAAAAAGTGATGAAATAATCCAAGTGACCAAGAGGCTGACATCCCAAGTAGTTCAAGAATGCTTTTATAGCTTGCCTCAGCCTTGCCTCATCTGTGGGATGAGCAAACATTTTGAATATTTCTCACTAGGTTGTCGCAATGGATGTCAAAGAGCTGTGGGCCTAAGCGATACTTGGGCAACAAGTAGTTTAGTAGTCAGTATGCAATGCTTGAATGTGGTATAAAATAGTTCAATATCCATTCTAATGTACTACGTATTAGTGTATAATGTTAATACCCCTCCCAACCCAGAAAGACTCACCATCGTTGGGTTTTTTTATCAATGATGTTGAAATTTGACCAACTGTACACTGTATTTTTATACAAGATTATTTATAGTATGAATATGATGCACAAGTGTTCTTGGTTAAATTTACTAATTTACTTACGTACAAGATTTATTCTAGCACTACTGATAAAAAGAGAACCAGTTCCTTTTTTTGTATAGGGTGGAAAAGTATTTTTTAGCAAAAGGCAATGACTTGATTCTTGTGACTGCTATCCCACGGAACCATATATTGAAAACATCAAGGAAAATATGAACTACACCAAAAAAGAGAACCAGAATACTTAGGGGACTGCATTGAGGTTTTTCTTTCTCGGATTTGATTTCGCTATTTCAGTTGGGAAACATGTCAAATTAGAGGGTCAAAGTTGATTTGGACAGAAAACGAACTAGGTGTAAATGTGCAGTCTGTCTAAGCAACGCCATGACAATCAAATTGTCAATCATTTTGCACATTTAAGGGTTAAAAATCTAAAAACGCATTTGTGTGGTAAAATCTAAAAACGCATCACAATCATGCTATCAAACACGTTCCGTCACATATTTAGGTCATGAATGTTGCATTTGTGTGTTTGAGAAAACTTTAAACTAGACCTTCATACTTTGGCCAATTCGTCAACTAAGTCCTCGTACTTATTTATCACTCAATTAAACACCTGAACTCTCAAAAAGTGTTCAATTAGGCTAATTAGCAGGTAACCAACCAGTTTCCCGTTAGCTACCCGCGTGGCAGTCCACGTGGCATACTACATGGTAATTATTTTATTTTTCTTTTTGTTTTTATCTTCCTTTTCTTTTGCTTTCGTCCATCTTCATTCCTTCTAACCTATAGGAAGCACTGAAATCCGGAGTCCCCAAATCTGCGAACTAGAAGATGAACAGTGTCCTCTTTCTGGAAATCTTCAAATCAAGTCTTCAGACTGGTATCAAAACAACCGTCTAGTTGAGACAGTCCCAGATGATGCCTTGATTTGAATTTAATCGAGAGAATCCAAAGAAATCCGGTAAATAGAAGCCGCCGCCGCCGGAGAGAACAACTGAGCCGTGTCGTACTGTGTCGCCGGAAGAGGGAGAGGAAGTATAACGTCACCGGTAAATATAAGCACGCCGGACGTGCCGCTGCTGACCGACGAATTCGGTGAACAGTGATATCTGCGACCTAATTCAAGAATTCCTTCGTTTCTGTTGTAATATTCGATTTCTCTCCAAACTAATCGAAGAATAAGATGAAGAGGTGAAATAAGAACAACAAACAAGAAGAAATTCAAGATTGCAGGCTTACCATCGGGGAAGGAAGAGAACCATCGGGGAAGGAAGAGAACGAAATGAAAGAAAGAGGAGGAAAAGAAAAAAGAGAAAAAGAAATAAAAGGAAAATGACATGTGTCCGCCATGTGGACTGCCACGCGGGTAGCTAACAGGGAAACTGGTTGGTTACCTGCTAATTAGCCTAATTGAACACTTTTTAAGAGTTCGGGTGTTTAATTGGGTGATAAATAAGTACGAGGGCTTAATTGAGGAATTGACCAAAATACAAGTGCCTATTTGAGAGTTTTCTCTGTGTCTTTTGATGAAATCAACTCATATTGGTATTATTTTTGTCAATTTGAGCCTTTGAGGTGTCCAGTTTGTAGCTTATTTAAAATTAACAGGTTTTGAGCTATGTTGTAAAAACCGGACCGGAGAGTGACCCGGTCACATGACTGGGTCACGGGTCAACCCGGACCCGGTGGGTCAACCCGGTCAACGCCGGAAAACCGGTCATTGATATACGTCTATATAATAATAGTAAATATATAATTATATATATAATTATAATAAAAATTAGTTATTATTCATAATAATCAACTAACAATACTACTTATTAAGCATTTAATACACTCATAATATTTCAATGTATATTTTGATCTTATAAAAATATATAATGATATTTTTATTTTTATTGTACATCTATATTATAATTTGGCATGATGTTCATTCTTAAATAAATACATAAATATATTACGTAGTTTTTCTTTTTAAGGTATTGAAATTGCAATTTTATTGGTATAAAAAATGCATTAAAAATAAAAAAGAAATTACTTTTTTTTGGTAAAAACACCCAAAAACTGGGTTTTACCGGGTTTTTCGGGTTTCTTGGGTTCGGGTCTTGACCAGGTTTTCCCGGGTCAGCCGAGTTTTTCCGGTTTTTGACCATTTCCGGATTTTGAAAAATCCGAACCGGTTTTTTGTCCGGGTCAACCCGGCCGGGTTGGGTCGGTTTTTTAAACATAGGTTTTGAGTACCCTACTTGGAATTCCTTGTGTCAGTATCAGTCGGAGGTGTTAATAAATAGAATGTAAGATATACTCTGTTAATACTACGTAGTATATTATTGAGCCCAACCTTAGTCCTAAACCAAGGCAGTCGGTTACGTGTGCGAATAGAACATCCTTTCTACGGCTGTTCAACAAATTATTCATTTACACAAGTTAAAAAGAGAAACAAAATGGAAAAGGCAGACAGTCAGACAAAGGAAAAAAAACAGAGACCTCCTCAAGACTTCATACACCACACAGATGGTTTCCCATGGATGGAATGATGGGAGAACATTTTCCAGCTATGTCATTGCACAAATTTGCAGCTACCTTCTCATTTCTCTCTCGAAGTGGTAATTCCAAAAGTGTACTGCCTTTACGTCCCGAGAAAAGATCAAACTTTTGTAGGTAGCTTCCATCAAAGCTGCCATTAACTTCCCCCGACATCGTTTTGTTAGGCATCAGCCTAATCAGTAGTTTTAAGTAAGGGGGTTAGGGGAGTTAAATAGCTTATTAAGTGCCTCTAGCTTATTTAGTTGTCTATTTAGTCCCTGCGTGGACTTTTGTTATAAATAGAAGCTGGGGTAGCCATAATAGGTAGACTGTTATTTTGATTATCGGTTGCCTTGTTGCCTAAGTCCCGGTTGCCTAAGAAGTCTCTGTAGCCTACGGTTTATCTCCTTCCATCAATAAACACTCTTTCCTTATCATTCTATCAGATCTGTGTTTGCTGGTTTACTGTTTACGCTCAGATTATACCAGGTTCCTATCATTGGTATCAGAGCAAATCGCTCCTGGAGACTTAATCGATCGGCACATCTCTATCGTGGAAGAGGAAAGTCGATTGTCGCGATACTGAGATACGAACGAACGAAGATGGTCGCTGAGAAGAGTAGAGAACCGCGATGGACAGAACTGAACGCCTTTGGTTTGAACCTGGAGGTGCGTTCGAACCTGGAGAAGAGTTCGAACCAGAAGAAACGTTCAGACCTGGAGATGGAGATGAAGTCGACAATACTGCAGGAGTCCATCGCGAAGGTGAACAGTAACCAACATCGACAAAGGAATCAATCGTTCACAACTCGCAGTTCACAGCACTCTTCACATCGCACTTTGCATCTCTCAGTCGCTGGAAATACCGTTGAACTACCGTTGTTTAACGGGGATGGGGATGATGTAGGCAGTTGGAGTGTGAAGATGGAAGAATACTTCCGTATCAAATCTACTGCGGAAAAACTTAAGGTTGAAGTAGCTTCAGAGGCTATGGAGGATGATGCGTTGTACTGGTTTGAAGGGTGGGAATTTCGAACGAGAGGAAAGAGTTGGGAAGTTCTGAAAGAGGACATAAATCGGCGTTTCCAACCACGCAGTCGGAAGTCAGAGAACCAGAAGCCGCGCTCTTCAAGGAATTCTCTCAGTTCGAAATCGCAGAGTTCGAGACTGTCCTATCCTTCCAGTCTGCAGGGGTCTTCGCAAGCAATCTCACCTAATTCATCAGCTTCATTGCAAGCAGTTTCTCTGAGTCCACAAATGGAGTTAGTTTCATTTCCACAACAGTCTGTGAGTCAGCTACAACCTATCCCTGAGGATACACTCATTGATGATGATGATGAAAGACGAGAGGAGACATCTGCTGGGGTGAATCATCTCTCGAGTACCCTGGAATATGAGTCTGTTGAGGACAAAATTGGCGGTTCTGAATTGGAGAACCCAGTGGTTTCTGACTCAAAATTGCCGATGACAAAGTTGCTTGTTGCTGAAACCCATATAGGTATTCTGGGAGATCCGGTCACTACTGAGCTTCCTATAGACAGAACTCAAAGTGATTCTGGCATGAAAAGGAGAGGGAGTACAGAATTAGTAATTGACAGTGATGGCCATGCCAAATTGGATGAAAGGAGGAGACGGATTCAAGAGTTCATTGATGTGAATAGCCCTTATATGATATTACTTTTGAGTACAAGAGATGGTGGTTGGGAAATATATCCCAGTAGCCTGAAATATGAAAAGCAGTTGGAGAATGGTGAGACTGCTTTTGGAAGCTGTGCAGATGTGGTAGAAAGCATAGTCGATCCTAAGACACTTGATAGAGTGCAGCAGTTTGTTTCTGAAGAAAGAATAAGCTATGTTTGTATGGATGGACAGATTTCTATTCAATCAGTCCTTAACTCAAATGAGGCTGAAGAAAGAGTTCATAGACAAGAGCAAAAGAAGGTAGTCACCCTGTATATCCCTTTAGATTCTTCTTATTTATGCTCATTGGCTGATGTTGGCCATTGCATATATGTATCTGGTGAACCTTTGTGTTATGATTGGGCTCGAGGTGCTCTTGTTCTTTCAGAGCAAGTTGGACCTATCTTTCCGGGGCTACCAATTTGCCTTTTCCTTGAATATGATGGATCTTTGACTGAAGGTGAATGTGTGGGTTTTGAGACTTCTTATACTGGCAGGGGGATAGGTGAATGTTCAGGTAAATGGTCTCAAATAATGACTGGTGATGTCCAAGATAAAATCAGTTCTAGTTACATTCTGAATTTGACTACTGATAATGTTGAAAGCTGCATAGAACTTATTGACTCTCATATAAGAAAAGATGGGATGAAAGGCAGCCCTGGGAGTATCTTTGCTGGACCAGTAGAACTTGGGGAACCAAAGCCTATAAGGGATGCATTAATAAAAGTGGTTAGCTTGCTGGAGGATATCTTTGTTAGGCCCACATGTATAATCAAGGAGGCTTGTCTACCAGCAATTCTGGGAGTCCTAAAGAGATCTACTGATAGAACAGCTGAAGTATGTATGGGTGTCCTTGAAAAGGTTAAAGCTGGTTTGCTCTGCGATTCCTTCAGTGATGAAACTCCTCAGATTCTTTCTATTTTAGAGAAGATACTGCGGAATTATGAGGGAGATCCGGGTAATCAAGTTGCTGCGGTCCTCTATGATGTGGCAGCTGAAATTACTACAAGGGCAGCTGGGTTTTATCTTGCAGAACCTTTATATGATGATATTGGTTACAAAGAAGAGGCTTCAAGTGTAATTCCAGGGAGTTCTTATATGCAGTTTCCGCTCCTGTTTGCTTTGAAAGATATGAAGATGAAAAGTCAAGCAATGAAGTTCAGGGGAAAGCAAGCTGGGAGGTATTGGGAAGGGAGAGGTGCAAGAATCAAGTGCAAGCGGAAGATCATGGCTGACTCCTATCACCCACCTTGAGGGCAAGGTGGTTGTTTAGGGGGGGAGTAATGTTAGGCATCAGCCTAATCAGTAGTTTTAAGTAAGGGGGTTAGGGGAGTTAAATAGCTTATTAAGTGCCTCTAGCTTATTTAGTTGTCTATTTAGTCCCTGCGTGGACTTTTGTTATAAATAGAAGCTGGGGTAGCCATAATAGGTAGACTGTTATTTTGATTATCGGTTGCCTTGTTGCCTAAGTCCCGGTTGCCTAAGAAGTCTCTGTAGCCTACGGTTTATCTCCTTCCATCAATAAACACTCTTTCCTTATCATTCTATCAGATCTGTGTTTGCTGGTTTACTGTTTACGCTCAGATTATACCAGGTTCCTATCACGTTTTCCCTGAAATAGGTACTAGCTTATGACTCAAGCCAAACCTATCACAAGATTCTTCATCCTCAACAGAGTAGTAACCATTCTGTTCTTGACCATCCAACAGAGCAAGATCGTCATATTCCTCATCTGATTTCGTTGATTCCTCATCCACCGATCCCTCCATCTATAAAAAGAGCATGAACAACGTTAGCGGCAAGAGTCAGTTTAGTAACCTATTTTTGGCATATCAGTTTTTGGACAGAATTTCTATCTAAAACATCCCCATTTTGACAGTATCAGCTGAATCAAAGCAAAGTAGTACATAATACACTTCTAAAGATATTGATTCCTTTGCTTATTACTCTGTATGCAACACATTTTTACAATGTTCCTGGTTTATCCTCTGTCATTTTGGTCACAGCAGAGGCACTTTAGTCGAATTCTCTTACTATCAAATCATCAAATGGTTCCAGTTATGACAAAAATAAAAAATAAAAACAGCACAACTTTGTAAATCAACAAATCATAAATATTAATCCATCTCAAAATTAACTCTCTACTTGCTTTTGGCAGTAGGCACAGAATTTACGATAATAAAGTTGCATGCTTGAAATTCAGTTAGAAACAAAAAACTAAGGGCCAGTTTACTTATTTCTCCAGCTTTCTATTTTTGTTTCCTGTTTTACATTCTCTAATTTTCTGTTTCCATTTTCCAAATCAGAACACATGTTGGAAGCATTAACACGCTCAACGCACTATAGCACCGAGTATTTCTGTTTTGGAAAACAAGAAAAAGTGACTTCTACAACTTAAGAAGAAAAGCAGAGACATGTCTCGTTTTTTCAATTTTAGAGAATAAGCATGTAAACACATTTGCCAGTTTTCCTTCCTCCTGTTTTCTCCGTTTTATACTTTTTTGAAAAAACCGAAAATATTCTTCTTAGTAATCATTCAAGTTAAACATTCATTCAATCCTTCAAGGAAAATAGATACTTTATTTAGGGACAACCCAAAGGGGCTAGTTACAAGTTAAGCAAATGGAAAAGAATTCCATATAATATGGCGTCAAAGAAGACAAATGCATACCTCTTCATGAATATGCTTTGAATCCTTATTAAAATCCTCATCACTATCTATTTCAGGCATTTCATCAAACTCTTCATCGCTACCATTGACAAATTGTTGCTCTTCGAGCTAATGAATGAAAACACACATAAGTCAGTGAGATTGGGGAAAAAATTAAAATGGTAAGACAGCACATTAAATCACAACTAGAAACACAAAAAAACAGCAAATTCATTTTGAAGATAGAAATCAACTCAAACGCACCTCCTTAGAAGGTCCGTCATAGAACCTTGGTGAACTGCAGCAAGACGAATGATACCTACTGCCATTGTCAGTCAGCTCCCCTTTTGATCCATCTAAACTATTAGCATGGCTTGTACAACCAGTCTCGTTTGGCCAAGCACTTATCCCTAAGTAACCAAACTGCAGATTGACCGGTTCAGCCTTCTGAACATGTAACGGTCCATAGTCCATAAATATATTGTCATTGGTATCCAATGAGTATATTGGCCAAGCCTTTGCTACCGACCCGTCATAATTGACAAGAGCCATCATATGCCTAGAAGAACCATTTCTCTGAAGCAGTTTAAGCACACCCTTTGAGCTCCAGAATTTGCAGCACGCTGATTTCTGTATTCCTCATTAATAACAGAAACTGTGTTTGTGGAAGCATCATAAAGCTTCTCCCCTGCCTCACGCCTCCTTAGGCAACTGAATGCTGTTGCATGGATCGATGCTACACTTCTATCAACATTAGTGTTGTTCACTTTTGGCACCAAATGCTTGTCAGCACAATTGCAGAGATATTCTTGTATAGTCCTGATGTTACGTATATATTTGACATATTTGTTTTTGGCTGGGTCCAGCGTCATGTATTTCGCACGAACTGCAAATCTTTCCAAGTGCTTTTCTTCATTTGCGATGTAAATCATGAAAGGTAGGATTGAAGGGTGTTTTTTCATTAGCCCCATCTGCATGTTAAAGCTGAATTGCAATCAAATCCAGAAGATGAAAAAAAGTAGTCATGTCGGATTAAGGTACAACTTTTCAATTTTCAAAAGGTACAACCCTTAAAAGTCACGGAATCAGGCTTTCAATTTTGGATTATTAACTAAATATATTCCCAACTATCATCAAATTCACAAATCTATCCTATACTTTCACTTTTATTAGAAAAAGATTCAAACTTTAACTTTTCTCACAATTACAGGTTCAATGAATGAATTAGTAAAAATTAAGAAGAAAATCATATTTATATTTCATATTTTTTCACTTCTTTCTAATTTTAAGTTTATATACTTGTAGTCTTGTATTGCTTATATCTTATAGGTAGTGATAAAAATGTGTAATTTTGAAAAAACAAAAAAGAAAAGCATAATTGTTGAAAAGATGAACTCTAAGTCTTTTTTTTAAGTGAAAGAATAGGATAGATTTGTGAATTTGATGATAGTTTGGAATAAAATAAGCTAATAATCCTTCAATTTTTTATACTCCGTAGTTTATTCCTGATTTACCTAAGTTTGCCAGATTGAACATGTTTGTAACATGGTTTGACAATTCACATATCACATGAAAAATTATCCCATATAATGAGCTAGGGCTCTGTGGGGGAGGCAAAAAGAGTTTTCCGAACAAGACGTTTTGGGACGGAGGTAGTAGCAAATTCTTACCACAAAATTAAGGCTCAAATGAACACCCTCCACAATAACCGATTCTTTACGCTCTTCCCATGCAGTAATTAATCTATCAAGACTTTCGATAACCATCTCACTCTGAGCCTTAAATCCTTCAATTGCCATTTGTTTCGGGCTAATAAAATTGATGGGATTAGCCGCATGCTTTTCTAGTGTCTGGATAGAATAGCCTAACTTCTTTGCTTTCCTTTTGGCCTTTGATTCAGCAACTGCTAGTGGATCTAAATGTTCCCCAGCATGGTAAGTTGAAGACCAAAGTAGAGGGTTCTCCTTTTCATTGACAAAGCTCCTCATCATATGCCTAATTGAGTCTGTGGATATTACAGTTGTGATCCCCAGCCTGCTTCCCTGTGGAAAAGAATTTAATTAGAGAAATTAAGGTATACTTAAAACTAAGATAACTACATTGTTTCAAAACTACTGCCACCTGCACCCCTTTAGAAAAAAAAATGGGTGTGTTTGTAATACTGATCTATATTTTACAAACATGATCCTTTCTTGGGGGACAAAGATAGTTTTGTTACTTCATAGTTTTATATCACTTGAGATCTTATAAAGTTATAGTACAACCAATAAACCATGCAAAGTCATATAATGCAAGGTTCGAAATTGAGCATTGCGTGTTTGAGGCGGTTTCTTAGCATTGCCTATTGCGTAAGCCTCATTGCGCAATGAGGCGTAAGCCTCAAATTTTTACCAAATTTATTTATATAAAAGAACAAATAATGTAATTAATACTAAACTAAATGTATATTATTCAAATAATGTAATTAATTAATACTAAAGTAAAAGAATGTTAATGTAACTAATGTCATAATAATGAAAACATCCAAAATTGAGGTCATAAACCCATCCAAAAAGTATATTCTAATTTATTAAAGTTCTAGTCATAAACCCATTCAAAATTGGGGTCATAAACCCATCCAAAAAGTATGTATTAAAATACCAAAGAGGAATCAATATTACTCCCAATTTAAAATAACAAAGAAGAATCAATAATATTACTCCACTACGTAATAGATGTTCCACTGTATTAAAATAACAAAGAAGAATCAATAAATTACTCCTAATGATTTAAAAATTCAACTATGTATGATATGTTCCACTATGTATTAAAATAACAAGGATGAATCCACTAACTACAAAGAAACTAAAAATAACAAGGATGAATCCACTAACTACAAAGAAACTAATAAAATATTACTTCTGCACTTTATCCGTAGTTAAGTACCTTTTTCCTTCCCATCCAGAACATATATCAATAAAAAATATACTATGTATAAAATATTAAACCCATGCCTGCCGATAAGGATGAAAGCAGAGAAAAAGTTGCAGAAGATTTCTTCTGTGCGCAGATAAGAAATCAACGGAAGACCGAAGTAGGAAATACGAAGTAGGAAGGTTGCAGAGACTCCTTATATACCATACACGTCTAACCCTCTTAAGATATACGAAGTATATTTTTTTTTTAAATTTAATCTGGGCTGTAGCAGACGGCCCTTTTTTTCGTCGCGCCTCAACATTCGACTTATGGCGTACGCAATAAGCGTACGCCTTTTCCAAAAAGGCGCAGA
Source organism: Cuscuta epithymum (assembly GCA_945859915.1). Lineage (NCBI taxonomy): Eukaryota > Viridiplantae > Streptophyta > Magnoliopsida > Solanales > Convolvulaceae > Cuscuta > Cuscuta epithymum. Next base: position 2,146,156 of record CAMAPF010001005.1, read on the forward strand.
GTTCTATATTGCCTAATCCCGTTTCAGCCTTGTGTCCTAGAATGATTAAAAATCACAAGGCTAGCCTTATTGCGTAGAGGCGGAACGCAATTTTAAACAATGATATAATGTGCAGGTCCAGTAATCTCCTGCTTTGGTGCATGTTTAGTGTGTGCAAAGTGCAAACTGGTCAAGTATCAGATGGTATATCATGTCAATACCTCCCGTCATGGGGATTGAGGGGGACAACTTGCTGAAGGAGTTGAGCCATTCAGAAGTCATCAAAGCATAACAAGACTGGTATAGTTAATGAATTAATCAAAGCTCAAAATGTAAAACCACCCCTCCCAGAGTCCCTGATAATAAACCTATAATAAGTACATGTGAATGAAATTGAAGTTCAAAGAATGGATACAAATAATAATAAAAATAAACAATTAAAGCAACTAAAACAATTAGGTTTCAGCTACTTAAGAACTCTACCAGCAATGCAGAAAGAGTAGATTTTCCGCACCCACTTGTCCCACATAGTAGCACAATAACAGATTCCTTCCTTTCTCTTATCCTGAAGAATATTGTTAAAGAAAAGTAATGACTTCCATTAGTACTTATTAGTGCCAAAAATGATGGGGAAGTAACACAATTTGTATCACATAAGTGACATAACAGCCTGTGTAATAAATAAGCTAAAGTAGCAAGTAGATAACCATTATGGGAACAAGTACCACTTTGCATGAAACCTCAAAATTTTACACATTAAAATTAAACCAAGTACCTGATAAAAACAAGTCAGATCATAAACTCATTATGGGAATTTTGTTGAATGCACATTATCAATTAGCTCTTACCTGCACGCGATAGCCAGGTCAGCCCTCTGGTTTGGGCCGATGTACTTGTATTCAGTGAGAGCATCACTTACAACATCTAGAAATGATTTTCTTTTAACCACCACAGTTGTCCGCCTCTTATACGACTCAAATGATTTCCTTGTGCTTATATCACCATCTTCATGATGACGTTTATTTGAGTTATCTTGCTCCAATGTATCTGTACATAGTAGAGTTGAAGTGTCACCTGTACATTCACTTCTGATCTTCTCAAAAACCCTTCTGCTAATCTGATTAGAAAAACAGTCTTTCAGCAAGATAAATGAATTATATACAAACATATACTGACATGGACTCTCTCTCTGTCTATACACACACACACACATCCAAGGATACTATGATAGTGGAAGTCTATGGATAGTATGGTAGTCATACACTATTAGTGTTATTGCAGAGAGGAAAGTCTAGGCTGCAATATGATATTTTGTCCGATTCATATTCACTTTATATGTGAATACTCATTCCATACACGGAGTTGATATAGAACCAAGGAACATTTAGTTTTCCACATCGAGCTATTTGTTTCGCTTAATATCAAGTTACATTATCATCTTATGTCTAACTGCTCTAATTTCTTTACTTTTATGATTTCAAATCCAAATTTCATTATATAGCAGAAGAAACAAATCAACATGACAACATCATCACTAAAGTAAATCAATAACATATAAATCATAATACATATCAAGAATCTTAGATGTCTACATCTAAAGAATTACTTGATTAACTATTGACGTCAAATCTATGGGCATTTATTACGATTTTAAAAAGGAAAAAAGTAGACCTGCTTTTTATGAACAAAGCTTGAAAATCGGAAATTGAAGTACTGAATGAACAATAGGAAGCAATGAATGTGCAACATGCAACTTGTGTGAAGGTCTTATTCCAATAGTACAAGCATAGAAGTTTAAAATTTAGCTTGATCAAACTAAATTGAGACAATTATAGGTCATATTCTGCAATCTCATGGAAGAGTGCTTCTAAATCAGATGGAATAAAAAAGTTCAAAATATCATGGATAGCTATGTTATACTATTTGATGGATATATACTATCCTGGACCAAGGTACCCGAGATTATGTATTTCTTGTATTGGGGCCTAGCCTGTAGATTGTATCCGGCCCATGGCATTGTCTAGGTCCATAGGTGTTTTCCCTATATATAAAGGACAGAAGAGATTTATTATCTACATTACACTTTACTTCTTGTTCATTTCTCTATCTAGATCTTATATAGAATATTATACATCACTATCATTAACAAGATGGTTGATTTTTTTTTTGAAAGGACAAGATGGTTGATTTAAAAAAATGCTAATTTTAATTGTTCAGTTTTTCATTGTACAGTGCCAGTATAATACGGACTAAAAGTTGACAACCCCAGCATGAATTATATTAAAGTTATAACTTATAAGTTATAAGTGCTCATCAGAAAAGAGAACTTTCACATAACGTCCATTAATTCTTAAACCCATTTTTCTAAGGCTGAAAGCAAAAAAAAAAAATCAAAAGGTACTTTATTGTTTGGGCTTTCTAAAATGTGAATGCGGGAACAAAAACAATAACTTCATTCCTAATATAATAGGAAATAATATTCCTTTTTCCTGTTTTTGCATATTCTAAACCTATTGTAGTATATGTTCAAGATAATGTCAACGTCCTTGAATGGGATAGGACTCGAACTTGTGAAGGAAGTACTATTCTTAATTAATAGGCTAACTTTACTAAAGTCTAACTTTAGAAAGAATTGGCAAACTTTACAAAAGTCTGGTACTTTAGAATAGTATTAACTAAATTTTTCTAAGAAAGAGTGATGAAGCCGAATAATCATCCAAAAAGAGAAGGAATGCACCAAAGATCAATAGCAGTATCAAGCCTAATAGACACCCAATACCAAGAATCTTTGCTAGATTCTCATACTCCCTTATTAATTACTCCATCAAATTGTGCTCATTGGCAACTATCCGGCATGGCTAATTTTATGCCAACCGGCATGGAATAATTTTAAATTTACTTGCACCAATGACAACAAAATAGCATATTTGACAACTGTAAACTATAAGAGGACTAACTACTACGTATCGACATACAAATGCTGCAAATAACAGAGATACTACGTATTTTATTTTATTTTTCGAAAAAAGAAAAATAAATGAGGAGGGTAGAAGCACAGAAATACCTTAAAGGCATGTCTGGGTTTGCATCCCATGAGCTGCAGAGTACTCTGTAACACAGCACGAGTGTATCGAAACGCGTCTTTCTCTTTCTCTCCCACTTTTCCATTACCAGTATCTTCGCATACCTCGTCTCCCTCCACCACCACAATGTACAGCAGCTTCGAGGAATCGGCGGCCATTCTCTATTGCGAACGATACTTTAGCGAATGAGAAAGCATAAGTAATTATGCAAATGCGAGAAACTAGGAGACTCAATCAAAAGAGAAAACATAAATCATAAAATACGGAACTTGGAGACAAACACAAAAATGCTTTCTTTAGGGAGCGCTGAATATGAACTTAAAGGAAAATAATACGAATTCAAATTTTCAGACAAGTACCCGTCAGGTTAGGTTTTGCAGAGCGGGGAGGAGCGGTCCGGGAGACCGTCGTTCAACGAAGAGGTGAAAGCTTCAATAGGATGTTCTCATGTCCGGTTCATGCTTGTACCCATTTCTCTCGGACTGCCTTCTGCCCTTTTATATCGGTAGATAACACCGTGACGCAAAGTTTCCAAAAATAGACCTTTTCGCCGCAACTCTCTTTTATAATGTTCCAAAAGTTTGAATTATCAATTTGGTATTCGAGAAGTTATAATTCAGGATGATTCAATCAGTGAAATGATGATAGATCTTGTACTTGTGCGCATCGGATATTCAGCCCAACACGCAAGAATTGTACTATTCTTAAATTTTGCAATTTATCATTAGTGCTCTTAAATGGTTTCATTTTTTCGGAAATGTTTTTACATTTTATTCAAAGAAATGTGATAATTTATTCATCAACCTCAATACTTTCCTCATAAAATTAGCAATAAAAATAAATTGATGGTCTCCATCTTTTCTATCCAGCTAGTAGCCATGCCAGTTGATTTTAAATGAGTTTCATCATTAAATATATTGTTGTCAACTTCAATTGTAGGAGATTACATAAAATGAACATGAACCATGGTTGTATAATGCGAACCTGAACAGACCGTGTTACACTCACTTTTCAGTTGTTTATTCACTCATTCCTGAAATCTCTACCTAGGGGTGAACAAATCCGACCCTACCCAATTGACCCGATCGGATATATCTGATTTTATTTTTTGGGTCAGATAACCCGACCTGAATAACCCAAACCCGGTCCGATTTTTGCAAACCGAGAGTTAAGCGGGTAGGGTTACCAATTATGCTATCCGACCCGCCCAAAACCCGAACTAGGGTACTATATATACTACTTTGAATTATTATGCATGTTCAAATATCTCAATTATTGTATGCCAATTACCGAATTATGCATATTCAAATATTCCAATTTCCAAATTTGTAAAACTATAACTTTGAATGTTATATTGTTATGATTTTGAATGATATTTTGACCAATTATTATTTTATTTATCACAATCAAACATGCCAATCACCATATATTACTATTTTACATGTTCAAATATGCCGATTACCGTATTTATACAACTATTACTTTGAATGTTATACTAGTATAACTTTGAATGATATTTTTGCCAATTACTTTTTTATTTATCACAATTTCAACAATACACTACAAGAAAAGTTGTCTTTTGTTTGTCGACGCAAAAAATCAAAAGTCGACACAAATACTTCATTTGCGTCGACAAGTGGACGCAAATGGGTCGACGCAAAAACTCTTTTAGCGTCCACATCCGCCGACGCTAATAAAATTTATTTTTTGCGTCAACAAAAGTCGACGCAAATAGTAATAAATATGAAAAAATAAAAACATCATTTGCGTCCACTTGTCGACACAAAAACTTTGGACATAAATGATACTTTTTCTTGTAGTGATAATAAATTAAAATCCGAATGGACCCGAAAACCGAATCAACCCGAAAAACCCGATAATTTTTTTGATCGGGTAGGGTTTGAAATTATCAATCCGATACCCGAACGGTTTACCATTTTTTAACCCGACCCGCCGAACCCGACCCGTGCTCTGCCCTATCTCTACAATCGCTTCATATTAGGCATGGAGCCGGTTTGGTCCGACCGGCCCGGCCTAGGCATGGCAATGGGTCAGGGCAGGGCGGGTACTGCAAGACCCGGACCTGCCCCATGACTTGGCGGGGCGGGTCCGCCCCGCCCCGTGACCTGCACGGGTCCAAACTTGTTGACCCGTGACCCGCCCCGCCCTAACCTAATTAGCTAATATGTATTTCTATTTGTGGGAAATTGTTACCAATGAATCTACATAAAGTTTATCTATGAATAATAATTAAAAATTAATATATTAAATCAAATTCATGATACGCTAAAAATTTCAAAAATTGAGGAAAAATTACTCAACCTTGAATAGTTAATCTATTTAATTATATTAATAATTGAATATATGTATTAAAATGCTATATATAACGCATACATTGATAATCCGTCGTTCATCTCATTCTAATATATATATATATTAATATATTATAAGATAAAAAAAATTTAATATTTATTGTATACACACATATGAATGTTGAAGTATATTTTATGAGCGGGGCGGGTCGCGGCAGGTCGGGGTAGCACGGGTCAATACTAAAACCCAGACCCGCCCCATTTGCAAGACGGGGCGGGGCGGACCCGCCCCAAATGTCTCGGGCCAGGTCTGGTCATTGCGGGTCGGTTTTTTTTTTTGACATCCCTAGCCCGGCCCGCTACTGTCCGGGACCGAACCGGGCCACTACTGTGCGGGACCGGACTGGTCCAAGTGACCGGTACCGGTACTGGGCCGGTACCGGTACTGGGCTTAGGCCCGACCCGAGGGAGTAACCGGAGGCGGTTCCAGGACTCCTAAAATGCAAACTGGCCCGGCCGGTTCAGGCTTTATATTTTTATTTTTATTTTTTTGGTTTTGGGCTGGGTTTATGTGGGTTGGGTGTGGTGTTTCCGAGGGGTTTGGGGTGGGGGTTGGAATAAATACGAAAACACAAAAAAAAAATACGGAATCGACCCAGCCCGGAACCGGTAGACTCCTGAGCCGGTCCCGGGCCTTACCCAAAAACATTCAAGCCCGGCCGGTCCGAGGCCCGAACCGGAATCGGACCGGACCCGATCCACCCCTACTTCATATTATTTTTTCATAACCCGTCTTTTCTTTTATAAGATGATCACACTGTGTTAGTAATGATGGATAAACATTTAAAGAAGTCACTTATAAAATTACTCTAATTTTGTGCAACAACGACAGCAATTAACCGCATTTCGCAATGAGGAAAACAATGAATATATCTTGTGTATGCTTTCAATTTGAGATAAAGGTTTTCAATTCATTAAGCTTGTCACGCATATTAGAAGCTCATTCATATCTTTGACCTCAACTTTGGTCAAAGATAATACATAATTTTTTGGACAAAGATAGTACAGAGCACATGTTTAGCACAGAAGCAATGTCACTTTTCACAAAAAGTGTGGTGGTACCAGCAACATGTTTACCTCTAAAACATTGCTGCATCATAACTATGTGGTCATTTATACATCTGCCCCTGCATCCACCTACATCCTGAAAAATATTGTGTGTTTCACTATTCTACTTGTTTGTCGTGTCGTTCACACGAATCTTGATGGCTAACTAATGATATGATTAACTAATAATGATCGTATTGAATTTATTTTAGGCTCAAATCTAATTGCATCACATTCAACCAGAGCAAAGTAGATTGAATCCGATTTTGTTCACCCCTCATTGAAGGGTGAACTTCACCCCCTCCTCTCCATACTAGCCATTTTGCATCACAATTTTTTCCTTAAAATTATTATAGCTTTTTTATTTATAATTTAGTTTTCAGAAAACATATACCAGATTTAATAACTTTTTATCCATTATATTTTTAACTTTTTATAATGGTACCCATTCTGAACATAATTGTTTTTTTTGTTAAATCTATTTTTAGCTACACTTTTTAAAATTTTACATATGCAATAGTAGTACCACATATTGATATATCTTTTGAAAAAATTGAACCAAAAATGAAAAAGCTATGACAATTACAAAACTGTAATGTATTATTATGTCATGTGGTATCATTGGAGAGTGGGGGTGATGTTCATCCTCTTTTGAGAGAGTGAACAAAATTGTTCTCAACTAAGGGATGTTTACTTCGACTTAATGGGATTAATGGATATTCTCACTTAATTGCTCAACTATATAGTCATGTTTACTTGTGCCTTAATTACGACTTAATCAACGTTGATCTACACAGTGACCCCCCCCCCCCCCCCCCCCCCAATTAATTTGATGTGAATTGTATCTGCAATATTTTTATGTTGTTGCCCGAAAAGGGTGGATGCTATAATTAATTAACCTGGAGGTTGAAGTTTTTAGTTAGGTTGCAGAATGATTTTTTATGAACTGAGAGTTATATGGGAGTCCATCTTGGTTGCAAGTTGTATCGATGTGTGCAGTACAATGTCAAAGAATTTTTAGCAATTTTTTGTGTGCCTTAGAACACCTAAAACCTTATACTTTTGTTGTTAAAATTAAAGTCTGATGATTTAAGAATCTCTCATATGAAAAGTTAATTAACTTGCTTTAAAGAAATATCTTTAAAATTCATTCTATATATAGAAAAGCGGATTTTTAACAGCAGTAGTTTTATCACCGCACTCACACTTATTTTTCATATATAGAAGACATCTTTGAAATGTCTATATATAGCAAATTACTTTGTTATTGTTTCACAATTTAGTTTGTTTTTTGTACATATTTTACAAGAACCTGCAACATTCATGATAACATATTTGAATAATTGAAACATGAAACAATATTCAGCAATGAAGGAGGAGAAGTAGAAGGTCAAGGAAGTAAAGAAGAAATCGATGGAACACAATAGGGATACACAGAGCATACAAAGATAAATCAATTTTGCTCTTTGTACACACATTTGTACACACCATATACACACTATATATATTTTAAAAAAATTACCCCCTTCCCCTCAGATTTCACCATCTCACCATCAGCCCACCTCACCTTCTCTCCGCTCTCTCCATTCCCCAAGAGCCTCCCAGAAAAAAATTTCTATTCTTTCCCCTTTTCGTATCTATCTCCCTTCCCAAATCCCTAATCCAATCAACAAATATAATTTCCATCGTCACTTGTCTTTCTTACCTCAAGTCCGAATCCAACGAGATTTATGCCAAGGGTGTGGTTACAGTTGGAATCAACGCAGATGAGGATGACGGTCGATTTATGCCGCTCGAACGAGAACTTCCACCAATGAGCCCAAAATTGTGGCAGCTTCTTGACTGGACCCTCAATTACATAGGTTCTTGCATTAAGTCATTTTTTCCCATAAGTATTTTACTTAGTGCGTATGGAGAGTTGGGGGAAAGGGACTTTGTAAATTGCTTATTCTTTTACAAACTCTTAATTGATGTTTTGTCCCAGTGTAGACCTTCTTAACGATGAATTCCATTTTGTCTGCAAATTAAACTACCTGATGTGTACAAGTAATTTTTTTGCTTGTATTAAAGTCATTTTTTGGTCCCAAATGAGGGGTTTTGGGAGGCTCTTTCTGTAGTAAGTGATATCCACTACAGAAGGGTGTCATTTTAATTTAGTTTTAGACTTTAGTTTTGTATTTGTTGTGGATTGGATGATCAATATGAAAGTTAGTTTCTTGAAGTTGCATATTTTACATGTGATTGTCTTGTTTTGTTTGTTATGAAGGAATTTGCATTTTCTCTATGTGAAAGAATGCATGGTGTCTTTGAGACACACTTTACACTACAAAGTGTACTGAAGAGAGATTTTGTCATTACAAGTTAATTTTAACTAGTTCTTTGAATGATTTTTTTAGTATGTTGTGTGATTTCTGGAATTGTTTAGGAGAAAATACTTGCTCATATATTAGCTTTTCTAAATTCATCAAGGACAGTAGGGGAGAAACATGATATCATGCAACACTCCAAATTTATAATTACATAGACTAGAGTTGAAATTGTATTCCACTAACGGCAATCTTTGGATTTTTGTATTTTGAAATGCCAGACTAGAGTCATACTAGTGCAGTCACTTAAATTTAAATGCTTTTAAAGATAGTGTATAAAAAACCTTGATGTTCATTCAAAAAAGGATCCTTAATATATTAGGTTGAGTTGTTTAAAGATAGTGTCCTTTGAATGTTTTTGGATTAGTGATTTGTATATCCTGTCTTTCTGTTTTTACTTGAAGTTAAATGGTCCCTTATATCTTATTTAATCATTATGCTCTGTCATCTGTCATCTTACTATTTGTGTTAAACTGTCTTAAAATAATTATGTTCTTATTACTCAAACTTTTATTCATAGTCATCTTACTATTTGTGTTCATTTTCATTGATTCCTTGCAGTTTGATCGGGAAGAGACAACAATGGTCAGGAGACAACAATGGCCAGGCGACGACGTTAAGAACGTTATATTTGTTGTTGTCATTACTATGTCTGTTACACAAGCATGCGCTAAACAGCAAGATTGCGAGCTCCAACGGGAAGAGAGAAAAGCTCCAACGAGAACCTAGCCGAGACTGCTTGATTTCGCCGGTACATGGCAACTCCCCCTCGGCAGGGGGAGAATTTGCCCCCCAAGCGCTCTTATGCAGCGACTGTAATCGGAATCCCAAAGAATCGTCCGTCTCTAGACGAACAATCGAAACTCCAATTTGGGCGACACAAAGGATGTATTGCCGTAAATATTCCGGCGGCCCGCACATCAATCTTAACAGAAGATCTAAAATACACTCTCATCGGGCGTTTCACAAAAGGCAAACCTCCAATGGAGGTCATCCGTAAGTTTTTCGATTCACTTGACTTTCATTCTCTTACCATCGGTCTCCTTAACCCCAAGGAAATTGCCATTACGTTTTCGGACAAGGATGAGTATATCAGATGTCGGAGACGGAACCCATGTATTGTGCGTGGACATTCCATGTACATCTCGAAATGGTACCCAGGGTATCATTCAGAACGAGACTCGCCTGTTGTACCTACCTGGATTAACTTTCCAGGCCTTCCTTTACATCTTATTGACCAAGAGTTCCTATTTGAACTCTGTTCCTCATTTGCCCAACCGCTCTGCTGTGACCAACCTACCCTTTTGAGAAAAAGGCTGTCAGTTGCCAGAGTTCAGATTGAACTGGACTTGCTCAAACCATTACCTGAAAAAGTCTGGATAGAGGATGAGGGTTTTGAAGGATTCTGGCAGTCTATTGAGCTGGAATCCCCCCTCCCACCTTTTTGCACTCATTGCTCCAGACTTGGGCATAAGTTGGACCAATGTAATAAATCCACTCAGAATAATGCTGACAAAGGAAAAAAGAAAGTTTATTTTCTGCAAGTGACGGCTCCCGAACAACCTTCCCATATATGGAAAAGAAAATCAGAAGCAGGACCATCCACCAACATTCTTAATGACAACAGTTGAACTGAGGACAACAAAACTGACGAGGCAACAAAAGAAATCAATCAAGAGGAACCTCTGGAGCAATTTGAGGATGCTCTCCCCTAACTGGAGGAGCAAATTCAAACTCCACCACAGAATACTGAGCTAGAAGATACCCCGGCCATGTCTAAGGATCTGCTTGGACACGTTAACAACAACAAGGAGGCAACCACCGCAGAACAGCCCCCCGAAACAACTTTCAGCCTGAAGAAAAGGAAGAAGATCCAAGTGAACCTCTAATATCCCCCGACAGTAATTTGGATAAGTCTCATCCAAGCCCCACATCCCTCCCTCTCCCATCCCTCACCCATGATAATATCTCCGATCTTATCTATAATGAACCTTTGCATAATCATTTTTCTGTTTTACAGAACTCGAGTGATGAAGATGAGGAAACTGACTTTGAAAAGGAAGCTTCAACTACTAACCAAAAAGGGTCCATTTCTGATGATGAAACTGTTTTTAAAACATCAAAGAACAAAAAACCTTTGACCCAGTTTAATAGGAATTCTCCCTATGAAACTAGGTCCAAAAAATTCTCTCTCCAACAGTCTTTATGATTAGTTTTCTTTTCTGGAACATTTTTGGACTGGGTAAAGAGCAATCCTTACACAGTCTTAAGCAACTAAAAAGAAAACATTCTCTGAACTTTATTGGTATCATTGAACAAAAAATTCAACCAAAATTTTTAACTAAGAAAAAAATGATGCTTCAATTTCCTCATGCTTTTGCTCACTCCCAGAACAGATTCTGGATATTTTGGAATAACGAAAACACTATCTCTGTCACCCATGAAGGAGTCCAATCTATGTCTATGTTTATTACTAACAATGGAGATTCAGTCCCTCTGTTGGTTACTATTGTACATGGCAACAATGAAAGAATTCAAAGAAGACAACTTTGGTCTGAGCTATCCTCACTTAGGACTACTTATCCCAAGGCTCCTTGGATTATTGCAGGAGATTTCAATACTATAACCCATTTGGGCGAATACAAGGGTAATTCTACTCCCTACATTTATGATATCACTGAATTTAATGACTTTATTCATGCCAATGCCTTAATTGATTTTCATATGGATGGTGGGCCTTTTACTTGGTTGGGTAGAAGGAGAAATGGTTTGGTTATGAAGAAACTTGACAGGGTCCTGGTCTCTGATGACCTTATGCAACTTAATAATAACTTTAAGCTTCAGAGTCTTCATAAAACTATTTCTGATCATAACCCGCTTTTGTTTATTGATTACAAGACAACCTCCACTCCTAAATCTTTTAAATTTCAGCACATGTGGCTTACTCACAAATATTTTTTAAAATGTGTGGGGTCCCCATCCCTAAAGCTATTGGTCATACCCTGATTTGCCTTATTCCTAAGGAGCAAAATGCATCTATATTTTCCAAATTCAGACCTATTAGTCTCAGTAACTTTTTAAGTAAAATATTAACTAAAATTTTGACTACCAGACTGTCTACTATCATCCCCAAGCTTATCTCTGCTAATCAAACTGCTTTTCAAAAAGGTAAAGAGATTAGCGATAGCATTTTAATGCTAAAAGAAATGATTAATTGCATTGACAACAAAACCAGAGGGCACAATGTTCTTTTTAAATTTGACATCCGTTCTCTTTTAATCGCAACATTATACTTTTTGCACTATTCACATATTCTACTTTGACTATATTTTATTCATTAATGTATTATAAAGTAATTTTTTTAAAAATATTATTAAATTCTTCTCATTCTAAATTTTTAAAAAATGAATTTTTAAATTTTTTACTAATAAAGAATGAAAGATATTAATTGTCAAACTTGTGTATTGACAAACGTGAAATGTTGACTGTTGCAATTAAAAGGGAACGGAGGAAGTATTTTTTGAAGGTCGTAATAGTAAAAAAAAAAAATTGGAGGTGGGCCTGGGCCCAAAGAAAAAGCGGAGGAAATCAAGAGAAACGTTGTAATAGGAAATTGCACTGTAGGTATTTCTTGTTCTCAGCTCTCTGATCAGAATGAAAGATAGTTCTCTTTTTTGCAAAAAAAAAAAAAAGAGAGATATGCTGGGCGTCTTTGCACAGTAGGTATTGATTGAGCTTTTCATTTGCAGCAGGTCTGCAGCCCTTCTGTAACTTCAAACGTCAAACGCGCATAGGAGCTAAAGCTGGAAGCAGCAGAGGGACCCCCGACCGCCGTACGCCGTGCTCGTCCCGTCTTGGCGCCGTCCGCTGTGGAGCCGTCACCTGTCCGGTAAGTTTTCCAGTTAAAAAAACTGTGCCTGTCCTCAAAATATTTTTATATTCAAAATATAAGACTTCCAGCTCGAACGAGGAAGCTAGATGTCGTACAATGCCCTGCTGTCCCCGGAGCTTCCATCTCTGGCCTCTTCCCGGCCTTCTTTTTTTCTCCGGCAGTTTTTGCCGGTGCAATTTCCTCCTTTTACCTTTTCACTCCCTAATTTTTCCGATCGTGTGTTTCCCCCTTCTTTTTTTCTTTTTGGTTTCTCTGGATGTTATAGATCTGGACTTATGTTTTTGTTTTCTTTTTGTCCAATACTGCAGTAAAATTGGACTGAGGCTTATTATTATTGAATATTTAAGCTGGAACGACCCATTATGCATACTCCGTATGGAGTATTTACTTCCACATTTTTAGTTTTCCTTCTTCTTTAATCGTAGTCATCCAGCTTTTTCGTTTTTGTGTTATTGTTATTACCTTTTCTTTTCTTATTACAATGTTTGGTATTATCACATTTAATTTTTGGGCACTCTGACATTTTCTAGCAATATGATATTTTCCTACATTCTCACAATGGTTATAATATTATGACATTTTTTTTGTAATGTTTCTAATGACAATGTTTCACATTATAACGTTTTTTGACATTGTGATTTTTTTTGAAAGGCTTTGGCATTGTGACTTTTTCCCTACATTTTTACAATGTTACAATGGGGGTGTTTGGATCTGATTCTCAAAACTGATTCTGCTCTTTCAGGGAGCAGAAGCAGAAGCTGGAGTGTTTGAGTGAAATTCCAGAAGCACTCCTGGAGCTCTAATTTACTCTCAGAATCAGTTTTTTTAGAAGCTGGGAGGTACCAGCTTCTGAAAACTGATTCTGCTTCTGCTTTTAAAAAAGAAGCAGAAGCAGAATCAGTTCCAAACACCCCCAATATTGCGAATGTTTATTTTGGCAATGTACATACTGATAATGTTTGACAATGTGTCATTTTCCCCTACGTTTTGCTAATGTTTACAACATTATTACATTATTTATTTTGACAATGTGACATTTTCCTACATGTTGACAATGTTCAAAATTTTGTGTATGCCACCACGTCAGCAAAGTCACTGTTGTCTGGGTTGCCACGTGTGCCCCATGTCAGCGGATGACCTGCTAACGTGACATGTAATTAACTTGCTAATTGACTCAATTGCACGTTTTTCAAAGTTCAGGAAAGTTTGTTTGATTTTTTTCAAAATATAACGACCTAATGGACTCTTTCGTGACAATACGAGAACAGTTTTCCTTACATATTTTGTTAGCTTGGATTATTTTTTGAAAGTTTGTTCAAAATTTGCAAGGTATTATTTTTTGAATATTGTAAAGGATTCTCACCGGGGAGGAGTCTTCTCACTACTTCCCCGCTTACAGCTCTGAAAAGGTTAGTTATAAATTACTCTTTGCAGTAGGATGCTTTTTTTTTATAAAAAATGAAAATACATATGGACTTTTAGAATAAACAGAAAGTGTAAATGTAGTGGTTCAAAATGATAAGAAGGTTGAGCTAATGATGTGGCAAGTCATATTAGATATATAATACAAATGCTTTACAAAAAAAAACCTTAAGAATGTTAGTTAGAGTACGAGCTGAACATTTATTTAGTGGTTCATGAGTCTAGGAATTCATGTAAGAGTGATTATGAATTACAACTACAAGGTTTCTAAAACTTTCCTTAAGTTTTCCACGCTCAAGGGCTGACATTTATTTAATCGATAATTCGATAGACCTGTATTGTTAGTGAAATGGTAGAATATCAATTGTATGACTAATAGTTTTTTCTGTTTCAAGATATTGTTGCCTCCCTTCAACCAATGTGTTTCCAAAATTGTTAACTGGCAACGCCGGGGGCGGCTACGTGCGGACATGCAGAGATATCGTAAATATAAATTACCAACACTGATTAATTAAATGTTTCAATACAAGAGCCAACAGACATTTGAGCGTGATGCGTCAACAAGCCAACCTTCCATGCAATCCAACCCACCTGAATCCTCGAACAATCAGCCCCCACCATCCACTCAACACAAAAGCCAAACAGTCAATTTTTCAATTACGTTATGTCTGTATACAGACAAAAAAAAACTCTTCCCAAACATGAGTGTGTAAGTGTGTGTATGAAAATGTGTACCTCAAACTGGATTGATTTATTACTCCCTCCGTCCCATTTAAAGGTTCCCGTACACTATTCTCCGGTCAACGTGCATTGTTCTTAATATCTTACTTTATATATCGAAAGTTTATGAAATTTAAATTATTTTTTGCAAGTTTTGTAGCGATTTTAATGTAGTTTCTGAATATGTAAATTTTATTTACTAAAAATAATTCTACTGATGACAGGGATCAATTAACTTTATGGTCAGTCAAACATTGTAAATCGTGTGGGAACTTTAAAGTGGGACGGAGGGAGTATTAAGTGTACTGTGCGTGGGGAGGTAAGGTGGGGATCATGGTTTGAATGCCCGATATATACGTATAGTTACATACGGAGAATGCATTGCATGAGTTTCATCGTTTAACCATAATATATATACTTATACCCGCTCGCGGATATAATGGGAGAGCTAGCTAGGTAGACAATTAATGCACTTGCACCCAGTACGTGTGTAGCTCGATCGCTAAATTAATTAAAGTACGTAGCTAGCTAGTCGTATAGTAGTGAATGGGAATTAAGCTAGGTACGTATGTAGATGTAGTAGTACTACTATATATTGTCCTCGATCTATCGGCTCTGATCTCATCTCTGCTATGTTGAGCTAGCTAGCTTCAATTCAATATATATACGTACTGTACTATACTAGCGTGCATGTGCGGCGTGACACTACATTAAAATTGATTTATAGAGGCATGTCATAATTGCCCCTAAACATAGCAAAGTAGCCTCTAATGCTTTTTGGAGGCACTTTAGTGGTTGCCAACAAATAGTCCGTCGCAAAATGATGGTTGCCTCTAAAAGCACCCTTTAGAGGCTAAAATTATTTTGCTTCTAAAAAGATATATTTAGAAATAACCAGTCTTTCGCCTCAAAATAGCATTAGAGGCAACCATATTATGTTAGGTCAAAATATTATTAGAAGCATCCCTATTAGAGCCAAATAACAACCATGCGTTGACACTAAAAATGTGCCTTTAGTCATAACCTTACTATATTGCCTCATATTGTCAAAGGACTCTGTCGTGAATTAGATGCAGATACTTCATTCACATAATATATTACTTTTAAGATGCAATAACAAATGAGGGAAAAGCAAATGAATCATCCACATTAATATTTTATTTATATATAACATGAAATGACAATGAAGTTTCAATCATTCAACATTTTGATTACATTGAGTAACTTTCTCGTAAAACTAATCCAGAACTAGTCAAAAACTCCATAATATGAAGCTCAAGCTAATGTGGGAGGTCACTCATCTTCTTTGTCTGTATGTGCATATTTGTGCTCCACATTCACCTGCCATATTATAAATAGTAAATTAGTAGTTTTTCTCAACTAAAAGTAATTAACATAAATAATGTAACTATGTAAGCAATTAATGGAATTTCTCATAAGTTATTAGGTCTAAAATAAAATAGCCAAAATATCCAAGAGGTAGAGCATTTTTCCATTCAGTAAATGTAAATACTACTTCATATGAATTTAAGTTGAACAATCATAGTGTCTGACCATATTGTGTATCCATGTTCAAGATGAATATAAACCAAAAATAAACAAGACCTTTGACTTTAACACATTCCATCTGTGAGAAAACTCCAAAATAAAAGGGCAATATATTATCAAAGGAAAGTAGCACTAAGCCAATAATCATGTTAGAGCAGCAAGTGACTTGATAAAACTGAAAAAGATAAAGACATAACACAGCTGAATTTTGAAATCTAGAATTTGAAACACATTTGAAACAATATCTCAATTTAAATTTCAAGTA
This sequence comes from Cuscuta epithymum, assembly GCA_945859915.1. NCBI lineage: Eukaryota > Viridiplantae > Streptophyta > Magnoliopsida > Solanales > Convolvulaceae > Cuscuta > Cuscuta epithymum. The sequence goes on from CAMAPF010001005.1 coordinate 2,162,850, forward strand.
ATGAGCACCCTTACATGTTGTCATCATAACGTGGACACTTGAACTAAGTACTTATTTGTGCTTGCCAATTTGCCATAGTATCCTTTGCAGCTTCACAATTTTTGGAAAATTTGCGAACTTTACTTTCCTTGAGTCTGAATTGAGAAGCTAACAAGGATCGTAAACTCGTAAACTCATACGATCTAATTAATTAACAAATAAAAAATCATTAGCGCCTCAAAAGTAAAGTAATAATACCAGCCAATCCCAGTAAGACCTAGTTAAATGTTAGAAAATTAGGCATTTAAGAAATCAGTCAAATTTAATTGACGAAACATTTAGGGATTAAAGCTAAACCGACAAAGAATCCGATGAAATAGAGATGAAGAAGCTTGAATGAAAAGATGAATACCGATCTGCCAAGCAGCTCGATGCAAGAAAATATCTTCGCGCTGTTCATGGCAAAAGAGATTTAGTAGCAGCTCTCTTCGGCCGGTTCTTGTCAATTGCAGATGCCGCCGCTTGCAGCTTCGGTGAAGCAGAGAGGTAGGGTTTTCAAGTTTTCAACTCGATCCTCTGTTTTAGAATTACTCGTGGAAAGCAATAAGGGTCATTGAAATATTCGTAAGCGGTAAAATTTACGGAGTACTCCGTATAAACTAAAGGGACAACGATAATTAAAATGAATAGTGGTGTCCACTAAAAAAAGCTAATACTCTCTCTAAGGTAGTTACATAGTAGAACTGATTTAAGTAATGGACTAATGGTAGTACCTTGCCATTTTAATTTGGCATGCAAGGAATCAAAGTAATGGAAAAAGTACGTGGATCTTTAAATGGGATAATTACTTAGAAGTTTTGAATTAGTTTCAATTGCATACCAAATTACACCAAAATATATTAGATTCGACTCAAATAGACCGGATCAGACTAGACCAGATCAGACCAAACTTAAATAGATTAGACCGGACCTCGAATTTAAAAATACTCAAGACCAGATATCTACCAGACCGTACCAGATCAATTCAGACCAGACTAAACCATAGCAAAGTTAAATAGATCAGCTTAGGTCAGACTAGACCATATCGAAAAATTTCAAACTGAATAAAAACATCATTACTCTGTATTAATTTTATATATTAATTTTTTATATATTAAAGGCTATATAAAAGCGCTCTCTAAAAGGATATTTTAATTAGACTAATTTCATCTTAGACAAATTAGATCAGATTGATTCAACAGCAATAAATAAACTTATATTTAAAAGTACTTATTACCATCTAATATATTTATTCAATAGCAATAAATAAACTTATATTAGATTTTTACCAGATCAAATTGGACTAGTTCAGCCGACACCAAATGAAACCAGATCAGAAAAAGTAGATTAATTCAATAAAGAAGACAAAATTAAAAGGTCTTCGATCCAATTAAAAAAGACATTGCAAGGTAAAAGTAGGACTGAGCTTTCTCAATTAACAAGGAGGCATGAAGCTAAAAAACTTAAAAAGATCCTCCAAACCCAATTCAGACATAAATTACTCTAATAATTTGTGTATAATCTCTTATAATGTACGGAGTACTTAAAATTTGCTTTTCTACAAAATTTTGTGGTCGCAGTCACTAATGCTAAAAATATACTGATTAATTACTACTCCGTACTTTAGATGCAAACATTTAACCGCACGGGGAGGAAATACTTTAGAGGCAGGCGTACTTTGGCGACAACCTTTTAGAGGCACCAAAAAAACAATGCTCCAAATAGTGACTTTTAGAGGCACCCATAATACCAATGCTCCAAATAATGACTTTTAGAGGCAAAGAGGATACGGTGCCCCAATTTACATGAATTAGAGGCAACCACTGTTTACTTAATGCAAAAAGGGACTTTTAGAAGCAATACAATTTAACTTGCCTCCAAGAGTTGCCTCTATAGACAACTTTTTTTGTAGTGTGATAAAAGATGTCGAGAGAGTTAGATGAAGATGGCATAATATCATACAGTGCTGGTAGCAGGAGGAGTTTGGCTTCCGGGAGCTGGCGGAGCTGGCAATCCGGCAGCAGGCTCCAGCAGAACGGTGGCTCGGTCGGAGCTCGCGGCGGGAGGAGGAGGAGGAGTACGAACTGGTGTGGGCTGCCATTGAAAGGCTGCCCACTTTTGAAAGGATGAGGAAAGGAATGCTGACGGGTGTGGTTGCAGGTTGAATCAACGCAGATGAGGATGACGGTCGATTTATGCCGCTCGAACGAGAACTTCCACCAATGAGCTTAAAATTGTGGCAGCTTCTTGACTGGACCCTCAATTACATAGGTGCTTGCATTAAGTCATTTTTTCCCATAAGTATTTTACTTAGTGCGTATGGAGAGTTGGGGGAAAGGGACTTTGTAAATTGCTTATTCTTTTACAAACTCTTAATTGATGTTTTGTCCCAGTGTAGAACCTTCTTAACGATGAATTCCATTTTGTCTGCAAATTAAACTACCTGATGTGTACAAGTAATTTTTTTGCTTGTATTAAAGTCATTTTTTGGTCCCAAATGAGGGGTTTTGGGAGGCTCTTTCTGTAGTAAGTGATATTCACTACAGAAGGGTGTCATTTTAATTTAGTTTTAGACTTTAGTTTTGTATTTGTTGTGGATTGGATGATCAATATGAAAGTTAGTTTCTTGAAGTTGCATATTTTACATGTGATTGTCTTGTTTTGTTTGTTATGAAGGAATTTGCATTTTCTCTATGTGAAAGAATGCATGGTGTCTTTGAGACACACTTTACACTACAAAGTGTACTGAAGAGAGATTTTGTCATTACAAGTTAATTTTAACTAGTTCTTTGAATGATTTTTTTTAGTATGTTGTGTGATTTCTGGAATTGTTTAGGAGAAAATACTTGCTCATATATTAGCTTTTCTAAATTCATCAAGGACAGTAGGGGAGAAACATGATATCATGCAACACTCCAAATTTATAATTACATAGACTAAAGTTGAAATTGTATTCCACTAACGGCAATCTTTGGATTTTTGTATTTTGAAATGCCAGACTAGAGTCATACTAGTGCAGTCACTTAAATTTAAATGCTTTTAAAGATAGTGTATAAAAAACCTTGATGTTCATTCAAAAAAGGATCCTTAATATATTAGGTTGAGTTGTTTAAAGATAGTGTCCTTTGAATGTTTTTGGATTAGTGATTTGTATATCCTGTCTTTCTGTTTTTACTTGAAGTTAAATGGTCCCTTATATCTTATTTAATCATTATGCTCTGTCATCTGTCATCTTACTATTTGTGTTAAACTGTCTTAAAATAATTATGTTCTTATTACTCAAACTTTTATTCATAGTCATCTTACTATTTGTGTTCATTTTCATTGATTCCTTGCAGTTTGATCGGGAAGAGACAACAATGGTCAGGAGACAACAATGGCCAGGCGATGACGTTAAGAACGTTATATTTGTTGTTGTCATTACTATGTCTGTTACACAAGCATGCGCTAAACAGCAAGATTGCGAGCTCCAACGGGAAGAGAGAAAAGCTCCAACGAGAACCTAGCCGAGACTGCTTGATTTCGCCGGTACATGGCAACTCCCCCTCGGCAGGGGGAGAATTTGCCCCCCAAGCGCTCTTATGCAACGACTGTAATCGGAATCCCAAAGAATCGTCCGTCTCTAGACGAACAATCGAAACTCCAATTTGGGCGACACAAAGGATGTATTGCCGTAAATATTCCGGCGGCCCGCACATCAATCTTAACGGAAGATCTAAAATACACTCTCATCGGGCGTTTCACAAAAGGCAAACCTCCAATGGAGGTCATCCGTAAGTTTTTCGATTCACTTGACTTTCATTCTCTTACCATCGGTCTCCTTAACCCCAAGGAAATTGCCATTACGTTTTCGGACAAGGATGAGTATATCAGATGTCGGAGACGGAACCCATGTATTGTGCGTGGACATTCCATGTACATCTCGAAATGGTACCCAGGGTATCATTCAGAACGAGACTCGCCTGTTGTACCTACCTGGATTAACTTTCCAGGCCTTCCTTTACATCTTATTGACCAAGAGTTCCTATTTGAACTCTGTTCCTCATTTGCCCAACCGCTCTGCTGTGACCAACCTACCCTTTTGAGAAAAAGGCTGTCAGTTGCCAGAGTTCAGATTGAACTGGACTTGCTCAAACCATTACCTGAAAAAGTCTGGATAGAGGATGAGGGTTTTGAAGGATTCTGGCAGTCTATTGAGCTGGAATCCCCCCTCCCACCTTTTTGCACTCATTGCTCCAGACTTGGGCATAAGTTGGACCAATGTAATAAATCCACTCAGAATAATGCTGACAAAGGAAAAAAGAAAGTTTATTTTCTGCAAGTGACGGCTCCCGAACAACCTTCCCATATATGGAAAAGAAAATCAGAAGCAGGACCATCCACCAACATTCTTAATGACAACAGTTGAACTGAGGACAACAAAACTGACGAGGCAACAAAAGAAATCAATCAAGAGGAACCTCTGGAGCAATTTGAGGATGCTCTCCCCTAACTGGAGGAGCAAATTCAAACTCCACCACAGAATACTGAGCTAGAAGATACCCCGGCCATGTCTAAGGATCTGCTTGGACACGTTAACAACAACAAGGAGGCAACCACCGCAGAACAGCCCCCCGAAACAACTTTCAGCCTGAAGAAAAGGAAGAAGATCCAAGTGAACCTCTAATATCCCCCGACAGTAATTTGGATAAGTCTCATCCAAGCCCCACATCCCTCCCTCTCCCATCCCTCACCCATGATAATATCTCCGATCTTATCTATAATGAACCTTTGCATAATCATTTTTCTGTTTTACAGAACTCGAGTGATGAAGATGAGGAAACTGACTTTGAAAAGGAAGCTTCAACTGCTAACCAAAAAGGGTCCATTTCTGATGATGAAACTGTTTTTAAAACATCAAAGAACAAAAAACCTTTGACCCAGTTTAATAGGAATTCTCCCTATGAAACTAGGTCCAAAAAATTCTCTCTCCAACAGTCTTTGTGATTAGTTTTCTTTTCTGGAACATTTTTGGACTGGGTAAAGAGCAATCCTTACACAGTCTTAAGCAACTAAAAAGAAAACATTCTCTGAACTTTATTGGTATCATTGAACAAAAAATTCAACCAAAATTTTTAACTAAGAAAAAAATGATGCTTCAATTTCCTCATGCTTTTGCTCACTCCCAGAACAGATTCTGGATATTTTGGAATAACGAAAACACTATCTCTGTCACCCATGAAGGAGTCCAATCTATGTCTATGTTTATTACTAACAATGGAGATTCAGTCCCTCTGTTGGTTACTATTGTACATGGCAACAATGAAAGAATTCAAAGAAGACAACTTTGGTCTGAGCTATCCTCACTTAGGACTACTTATCCCAAGGCTCCTTGGATTATTGCAGGAGATTTCAATACTATAACCCATTTGGGCGAATACAAGGGTAATTCTACTCCCTACATTTATGATATCACTGAATTTAATGACTTTATTCATGCCAATGCCTTAATTGATTTTCATATGGATGGTGGGCCTTTTACTTGGTTGGGTAGAAGGAGAAATGGTTTGGTTATGAAGAAACTTGACAGGGTCCTGGTCTCTGATGACCTTATGCAACTTAATAATAACTTTAAGCTTCAGAGTCTTCATAAAACTATTTCTGATCATAACCCGCTTTTGTTTATTGATTACAAGACAACCTCCACTCCTAAATCTTTTAAATTTCAGCACATGTGGCTTACTCACAAATATTTTTTAAAATGTGTGGGGTCCCCATCCCTAAAGCTATTGGTCATACCCTGATTTGCCTTATTCCTAAGGAGCAAAATGCATCTATATTTTCCAAATTCAGACCTATTAGTCTCAGTAACTTTTTAAGTAAAATATTAACTAAAATTTTGACTACCAGACTGTCTACTATCATCCCCAAGCTTATCTCTGCTAATCAAACTGCTTTTCAAAAAGGTAAAGAGATTAGCGATAGCATTTTAATGCTAAAAGAAATGATTAATTGCATTGACAACAAAACCAGAGGGCACAATGTTCTTTTTAAATTTGACATCCGTTCTCTTTTAATCGCAACATTATACTTTTTGCACTATTCACATATTCTACTTTGACTATATTTTATTCATTAATGTATTATAAAGTAATTTTTTTAAAAATATTATTAAATTCTTCTCATTCTAAATTTTTAAAAAATGAATTTTTAAATTTTTTACTAATAAAGAATGAAAGATATTAATTGTCAAACTTGTGTATTGACAAACGTGAAATGTTGACTGTTGCAATTAAAAGGGAACGGAGGAAGTATTTTTTGAAGGTCGTAATAGTAAAAAAAAAAAATTGGAGGTGGGCCTGGGCCCAAAGAAAAAGCGGAGGAAATCAAGAGAAACGTTGTAATAGGAAATTGCACTGTAGGTATTTCTTGTTCTCAGCTCTCTGATCAGAATGAAAGATAGTTCTCTTTTTTGCAAAAAAAAAAAAAGAGAGATATGCTGGGCGTCTTTGCACAGTAGGTATTGATTGAGCTTTTCATTTGCAGCAGGTCTGCAGCCCTTCTGTAACTTCAAACGTCAAACGCGCATAGGAGCTAAAGCTGGAAGCAGCAGAGGGACCCCCGACCGCCGTACGCCGTGCTCGTCCCGTCTTGGCGCCGTCCACCGTGGAGCCGTCACCTGTCCGGTAAGTTTTCCAGTTAAAAAAACCGTGCCTGTCCTCAAAATATTTTTATATTCAAAATATAAGACTTCCAGCTCGAACGAGGAAGCTAGATGTCGTACAATGCCCTGCTGTCCCCGGAGCTTCCATCTCTGGCCTCTTCCCGGCCTTCTTTTTTTCTCCGGCAGTTTTTGCCGGTGCAATTTCCTCCTTTTACCTTTTCACTCCCTAATTTTTCCGATCGTGTGTTTCCCCCTTCTTTTTTTCTTTTTGGTTTCTCTGGATGTTATAGATCTGGACTTATGTTTTTGTTTTCTTTTTGTCCAATACTGCAGTAAAATTGGACGGAGGCTTATTATTATTGAATATTTAAGCTGGAACGACCCATTATGCATACTCCGTATGGAGTATTTACTTCCACATTTTTAGTTTTCCTTCTTCTTTAATCGTAGTCATCCAGCTTTTTCGTTTTTGTGTTATTGTTATTACCTTTTCTTTTCTTATTACAATGTTTGATATTATCACATTTAATTTTTGGGCACTCTGACATTTTCTAGCAATATAATATTTTCCTACATTCTCACAATGGTTATAATATTATGACATTTTTTTTGTAATGTTTCTAATGACAATGTTTCACATTATAACGTTTTTTGACATTGTGATTTTTTTTGAAAGGCTTTGGCATTGTGACTTTTTCCCTACATTTTTACAATGTTACAATGGGGGTGTTTGGATCTGATTCTCAAAACTGATTCTGCTCTTTCAGGGAGCAGAAGCAGAAGCTGGAGTGTTTGAGTGAAATTCCAGAAGCACTTCTGGAGCTCTAATTTACTCTCAGAATCAGTTTTTTTAGAAGCTGGGAGGTACCAGCTTCTGAAAACTGATTCTGCTTCTGCTTTTAAAAAAGAAGCAGAAGCAGAATCAGTTCCAAACACCCCCAATATTGCGAATGTTTATTTTGGCAATGTACATACTGATAATGTTTGACAATGTGTCATTTTCCCCTACGTTTTGCTAATGTTTACAACATTATTACATTATTTATTTTGACAATGTGACATTTTCCTACATGTTGACAATGTTCAAAATTTTGTGTATGCCACCACGTCAGCAAAGTCACTGTTGTCTGGGTTGCCACGTGTGCCCCATGTCAGCGGATGAACCACTCTTACATGAATTCCTAGACTCATGAACCACTAAATAAATGTTCAGCTCGTACTCTAATTAACATTCTTAAGGTTTTTTTTTTGTAAAGCATTTGTATTATATATCTAATATGACTTGCCACATCATTAGCTCAACCTTCTTATCATTTTGAACCACTACATTTACACTTTCTGTTTATTCTAAAAGTCCATATGTATTTTCATTTTTTATAAAAAAAAAGCATCCTACTGCAAAGAGTAATTTATAACTTACCTTTTCAGAGCTCTAAGCGGGGAAGTAGTGAGAAGACTCCTCCCCGGTGAGAATCCTTTCCAATATTCAAAAAATAATACCTTGCAAATTTTGAACAAACTTTCAAAAAATAATCCAAGCTAACAAAATATGTAAGGAAAACTGTTCTCGTATTGTCACGAAAGAGTCCATTAGGTCGTTATATTTTGAAAAAAATCAAACAAACTTTCCTGAACTTTGAAAAACGTGCAATTGAGTCAATTAGCAAGTTAATTACATGTCACGTTAGCAGGTCATCCGCTGACATGGGGCACACGTGGCAACCCAGACAACAGTGACTTTGCTGACGTGGTGGCATACACAAAATTTTGAACATTGTCAACATGTAGGAAAATGTCACATTGTCAAAATAAATAATGTAATAATGTTGTAAACATTAGCAAAACGTAGGGGAAAATGACACATTGTCAAACATTATCAGTATGTACATTGCCAAAATAAACATTCGCAATATTGGGGGTGTTTGGAACTGATTCTGCTTCTGCTTCTTTTTTAAAAGCAGAAGCAGAATCAGTTTTCAGAAGCTGGTACCTCCCAGCTTCTAAAAAAACTGATTCTGAGAGTAAATTAGAGCTCCAGGAGTGCTTCTGGAATTTCACTCAAACACTCCAGCTTCTGCTTCTGCTCCCTGAAAGAGCAGAATCAGTTTTGAGAATCAGATCCAAACACCCCCATTGTAACATTGTAAAAATGTAGGGAAAAAGTCACAATGCCAAAGCCTTTCAAAAAAAATCACAATGTCAAAAAACGTTATAATGTGAAACATTGTCATTAGAAACATTACAAAAAAAATGTCATAATATTATAACCATTGTGAGAATGTAGGAAAATATCATATTGCTAGAAAATGTCAGAGTGCCCAAAAATTAAATGTGATAATACCAAACATTGTAATAAGAAAAGAAAAGGTAATAACAATAACACAAAAACGAAAAAGCTGGATGACTACGATTAAAGAAGAAGGAAAACTAAAAATGTGGAAGTAAATACTCCATACGGAGTATGCATAATGGGTCGTTCCAGCTTAAATATTCAATAATAATAAGCCTCCGTCCAATTTTACTGCAGTATTGGACAAAAAGAAAACAAAAACATAAGTCCAGATCTATAACATCCAGAGAAACCAAAAAGAAAAAAAGAAGGGGGAAACACACGATCGGAAAAATTAGGGAGTGAAAAGGTAAAAGGAGGAAATTGCACCGGCAAAAACTGCCGGAGAAAAAAAGAAGGCCGGGAAGAGGCCAGAGATGGAAGCTCCGGGGACAGCAGGGCATTGTACGACATCTAGCTTCCTCGTTCGAGCTGGAAGTCTTATATTTTGAATATAAAAATATTTTGAGGACAGGCACGGTTTTTTTAACTGGAAAACTTACCGGACAGGTGACGGCTCCACGGTGGACGGCGCCAAGACGGGACGAGCACGGCGTACGGCGGTCGGGGGTCCCTTTGCTGCTTCCAGCTTTAGCTCCTATGCGCGTTTGACGTTTGAAGTTACAGAAGGGCTGCAGACCTGCTGCAAATGAAAAGCTCAATCAATACCTACTGTGCAAAGACGCCCAGCATATCTCTCTTTTTTTTTTTTTTTTTTTGCAAAAAAGAGAACTATCTTTCATTCTGATCAGAGAGCTGAGAACAAGAAATACCTACAGTGCAATTTCCTATTACAACGTTTCTCTTGATTTCCTCCGCTTTTTCTTTGGGCCCAGGCCCACCTCCAATTTTTTTTTTTTACTATTACGACCTTCAAAAAATACTTCCTCCGTTCCCTTTTAATTGCAACAGTCAACATTTCACGTTTGTCAATACACAAGTTTGACAATTAATATCTTTCATTCTTTATTAGTAAAAAATTTAAAAATTCATTTTTTAAAAATTTAGAATGAGAAGAATTTAATAATATTTTTAAAAAAATTACTTTATAATACATTAATGAATAAAATATAGTCAAAGTAGAATATGTGAATAGTGCAAAAAGTATAATGTTGCGATTAAAAGAGAACGGATGTCAAATTTAAAAAGAACATTGTGCCCTCTGGTTTTGTGGTCAATGCAATTAATCATTTCTTTTAGCATTAAAATGCTATCGCTAATCTCTTTACCTTTTTGAAAAGCAGTTTGATTAGCAGAGATAAGCTTGGGGATGATAGTAGACAGTCTGGTAGTCAAAATTTTAGTTAATATTTTACTTAAAAAGTTACTGAGACTAATAGGTCTGAATTTGGAAAATATAGATGCATTTTGCTCCTTAGGAATAAGGCAAATCAGGGTATGACCAATAGCTTTAGGGATGGGGACCCCACACATTTTAAAAAATATTTGTGAGTAAGCCACATGTGCTGAAATTTAAAAGATTTAGGAGTGGAGGTTGTCTTGTAATCAATAAACAAAAGCGGGTTATGATCAGAAATAGTTTTATGAAGACTCTGAAGCTTAAAGTTATTATTAAGTTGCATAAGGTCATCAGAGACCAGGACCCTGTCAAGTTTCTTCATAACCAAACCATTTCTCCTTCTACCCAACCAAGTAAAAGGCCCACCATCCATATGAAAATCAATTAAGGCATTGGCATGAATAAAGTCATTAAATTCAGTGATATCATAAATGTAGGGAGTAGAATTACCCTTGTATTCGCCCAAATGGGTTATAGTATTGAAATCTCCTGCAATAATCCAAGGAGCCTTGGGATAAGTAGTCCTAAGTGAGGATAGCTCAGACCAAAGTTGTCTTCTTTGAATTCTTTCATTGTTGCCATGTACAATAGTAACCAACAGAGGGACTGAATCTCCATTGTTAGTAATAAACATAGACATAGATTGGACTCCTTCATGGGTGACAGAGATAGTGTTTTCGTTATTCCAAAATATCCAGAATCTGTTCTGGGAGTGAGCAAAAGCATGAGGAAATTGAAGCATCATTTTTTCTTAGTTAAAAATTTTGGTTGAATTTTTTGTTCAATGATACCAATAAAGTTCAGAGAATGTTTTCTTTTTAGTTGCTTAAGACTGTGTAAGGATTGCTCTTTACCCAGTCCAAAAATGTTCCAGAAAAGAAAACTAATCACAAAGACTGTTGGAGAGAGAATTTTTTGGACCTAGTTTCATAGGGAGAATTCCTATTAAACTGGGTCAAAGGTTTTTTGTTCTTTGATGTTTTAAAAACAGTTTCATCATCAGAAATGGACCCTTTTTGGTTAGCAGTTGAAGCTTCCTTTTCAAAGTCAGTTTCCTCATCTTCATCACTCGAGTTCTGTAAAACAGAAAAATGATTATGCAAAGGTTCATTATAGATAAGATCGGAGATATTATCATGGGTGAGGGATGGGAGAGGGAGGGATGTGGGGCTTGGATGAGACTTATCCAAATTACTGTCGGGGGATATTAGAGGTTCACTTGGATCTTCTTCCTTTTCTTCAGGCTGAAAGTTGTTTCGGGGGGCTGTTCTGCGGTGGTTGCCTCCTTGTTGTTGTTAACGTGTCCAAGCAGATCCTTAGACATGGCTGGGGTATCTTCTAGCTCAGTATTCTGTGGTGGAGTTTGAATTTGCTCCTCCAGTTAGGGGAGAGCATCCTCAAATTGCTCCAGAGGTTCCTCTTGATTGATTTCTTTTGTTGCCTCGTCAGTTTTGTTGTCCTCAGTTCAACTGTTGTCATTAAGAATGTTGGTGGATGGTCCTGCTTCTGATTTTCTTTTCCATATATGGGAAGGTTGTTCGGGAGCCGTCACTTGCAGAAAATAAACTTTCTTTTTTCCTTTGTCAGCATTATTCTGAGTGGATTTATTACATTGGTCCAACTTATGCCCAAGTCTGGAGCAATGAGTGCAAAAAGGTGGGAGGGGGGATTCCAGCTCAATAGACTGCCAGAATCCTTCAAAACCCTCATCCTCTATCCAGACTTTTTCAGGTAATGGTTTGAGCAAGTCCAGTTCAATCTGAACTCTGGCAACTGACAGCCTTTTTCTCAAAAGGGTAGGTTGGTCACAGCAGAGCGGTTGGGCAAATGAGGAACAGAGTTCAAATAGGAACTCTTGGTCAATAAGATGTAAAGGAAGGCCTGGAAAGTTAATCCAGGTAGGTACAACAGGCGAGTCTCGTTCTGAATGATACCCTGGGTACCATTTCGAGATGTACATGGAATGTCCACGCACAATACATGGGTTCCGTCTCCGACATCTGATATACTCATCCTTGTCCGAAAACGTAATGGCAATTTCCTTGGGGTTAAGGAGACCGATGGTAAGAGAATGAAAGTCAAGTGAATCGAAAAACTTACGGATGACCTCCATTGGAGGTTTGCCTTTTGTGAAACGCCCGATGAGAGTGTATTTTAGATCTTCCGTTAAGATTGATGTGCGGGCCGCCGGAATATTTACGGCAATACATCCTTTGTGTCGCCCAAATTGGAGTTTCGATTGTTCGTCTAGAGACGGACGATTCTTTGGGATTCCGATTACAGTCGCTGCATAAGAGCGCTTGGGGGGCAAATTCTCCCCCTGCCGAGGGGGAGTTGCCATGTACCGGCGAAATCAAGCAGTCTCGGCTAGGTTCTCGTTGGAGCTTTTCTCTCTTCCCGTTGGAGCTCGCAATCTTGCTGTTTAGCGCATGCTTGTGTAACAGACATAGTAATGACAACAACAAATATAACGTTCTTAACGTCGTCGCCTGGCCATTGTTGTCTCCTGACCATTGTTGTCTCTTCCCGATCAAACTGCAAGGAATCAATGAAAATGAACACAAATAGTAAGATGACTATGAATAAAAGTTTGAGTAATAAGAACATAATTATTTTAAGACAGTTTAACACAAATAGTAAGATGACAGATGACAGAGCATAATGATTAAATAAGATATAAGGGACCATTTAACTTCAAGTAAAAACAGAAAGACAGGATATACAAATCACTAATCCAAAAACATTCAAAGGACACTATCTTTAAACAACTCAACCTAATATATTAAGGATCCTTTTTTGAATGAACATCATGGTTTTTTATACACTATCTTTAAAAGCATTTAAATTTAAGTGACTGCACTAGTATGACTCTAGTCTGGCATTTCAAAATACAAAAATCCAAAGATTGCCGTTAGTGGAATACAATTTCAACTCTAGTCTATGTAATTATAAATTTGGAGTGTTGCATGATATCATGTTTCTCCCCTACTGTCCTTGATGAATTTAGAAAAGCTAATATATGAGCAAGTATTTTCTCCTAAACAATTCCAGAAATCACACAACATACTAAAAAAATCATTCAAAGAACTAGTTAAAATTAACTTGTAATGACAAAATCTCTCTTCAGTACACTTTGTAGTGTAAAGTGTGTCTCAAAGACACCATGCATTCTTTCACATAGAGAAAATGCAAATTCCTTCATAACAAACAAAACAAGACAATCACATGTAAAATATGCAACTTCAAGAAACTAACTTTCATATTGATCATCCAATCCACAACAAATACAAAACTAAAGTCTAAAACTAAATTAAAATGACACCCTTCTGTAGTGGATATCACTTACTACAGAAAGAGCCTCCCAAAACCCCTTATTTGGGACCAAAAAATGACTTTAATACAAGCAAAAAAATTACTTGTACACATCAGGTAGTTTAATTTGCAGACAAAATGGAATTCATCGTTAAGAAGGTTCTACACTGGGACAAAACATCAATTAAGAGTTTGTAAAAGAATAAGCAATTTACAAAGTCCCTTTCCCCCAACTCTCCATACGCACTAAGTAAAATACTTATGGGAAAAAATGACTTAATGCAAGCACCTATGTAATTGAGGGTCCAGTCAAGAAGCTGCCACAATTTTAAGCTCATTGGTGGAAGTTCTCGTTCGAGCGGCATAAATCGACCGTCATCCTCATCTGCGTTGATTCAACCTGCAACCACACCCGTCAGCATTCCTTTCCTCATCCTTTCAAAAGTGGGCAGCCTTTCAATGGCAGCCCACACCAGTTCGTACTCCTCCTCCTCCTCCCGCCGCGAGCTCCGACCGAGCCACCGTTCTGCCGGAGCCTGCTGCCGGATTGCCAGCTCCGCCAGCTCTCGGAAGCCAAACTCCTCCTGCTACCAGCACTGTATGATATTATGCCATCTTCATCTAACTCTCTCGACATCTTTTATCACGCCGCACATGCACGCTAGTATAGTACAGTACGTATATATATTGAATTGAAGCTAGCTAGCTCAACTTAGCAGAGATGAGATCAGAGCCGATAGATCGAGGACAATATATAGTAGTACTACTACATCTACATACGTACCTAGCTTAATTCCCATTCACTACTATACGACTAGCTAGCTACGTACTTTAATTAATTTAGCGATCGAGCTACACACGTACTGGGTGCAGGTGCATTAATTGTCTACCTAGCTAGCTCTCCCATTATATCCGCGAGCGGGTATAAGTATATATATTATGGTTAAACGATGAAACTCATGCAATGCATTCTCCGTATGTAACTATACGTATATATCGGGCATTCAAACCATGATCCCCACCTTACCTCCCCACGCACAGTACACTTAATACTCCCTCCGTCCCACTTTAAAGTTCCCACACGATTTACAATGTTTGACTGACCATAAAGTTAATTGATCCCTGTCATCAGTAGAATTATTTTTAGTAAATAAAATTTACATATTCAGAAACTACATTAAAATCGCTACAAAACTTGCAAAAAATAATTTAAATTTCATAAACTTTCGACATATAAAGTAAGATATTAAGAACAATGCACGTTGACCGGAGAATAGTGTACGGGAACCTTTAAATGGGACGGAGGGAGTAATAAATCAATCCAGTTTGAGGTACACATTTTCATACACACACTTACACACTCATGTTTGGGAAGAGTTTTTTTTTTGTCTGTATACAGACATAACGTAATTGAAAAATTGACTGTTTGGCTTTTGTGTTGAGTGGATGGTGGGGGCTGATTGTTCGAGGATTCAGGTGGGTTGGATTGCATGGAAGGTTGGCTTGTTGACGCATCACGCTCAAATGTCTGTTGGCTCTTGTATTGAAACATTTAATTAATCAGTGTTGGTAATTTATATTTACGATATCTCTGCAGGTCCGCACGTAGCCGCCCCCGGCGTTGCAAGTTAACAATTTTGGAAACACATTGGTTGAAGGGAGGCAACAATATCTTGAAACAGAAAAAACTATTAGTCATACAATTGATATTCTACCATTTCACTAACAATACAGGTCTATCGAATTATCGATTAAATAAATGTCAGCCCTTGAGCGTGGAAAACTTAAGGAAAGTTTTAGAAACCTTGTAGTTGTAATTCATAATCACTCTTACATGAATTCCTAGACTCATGAACCACTAAATAAATGTTCAGCTCGTACTCTAACTAACATTCTTAAGGTTTTTTTGTAAAGCATTTGTATTATATATCTAATATGACTTGCCACATCATTAGCTCAACCTTCTTATCATTTTGAACCACTACATTTACACTTTCTGTTTATTCTAAAAGTCCATATGTATTTTCATTTTTTATAAAAAAAAGCATCCTACTGCAAAGAGTAATTTATAACTAACCTTTTCAGAGCTGTAAGCGGGGAAGTAGTGAGAAGACTCCTCCCCGGTGAGAATCCTTTCCAATATTCAAAAAATAATACCTTGCAAATTTTGAACAAACTTTCAAAAAATAATCCAAGCTAACAAAATATGTAAGGAAAACTGTTCTCGTATTGTCACGAAAGAGTCCATTAGGTCGTTATATTTTGAAAAAAATCAAACAAACTTTCCTGAACTTTGAAAAACGTGCAATTGAGTCAATTAGCAAGTTAATTACATGTCACGTTAGCAGGTCATCCGCTGACATGGGGCACACGTGGCAACCCAGACAACAGTGACTTTGCTGACGTGGTGGCATACACAAAATTTTGAACATTGTCAACATGTAGGAAAATGTCACATTGTCAAAATAAATAATGTAATAATGTTGTAAACATTAGCAAAACGTAGGGGAAAATGACACATTGTCAAACATTATCAGTATGTACATTGCCAAAATAAACATTCGCAATATTGGGGGTGTTTGGAACTGATTCTGCTTCTGCTTCTTTTTTAAAAGCAGAAGCAGAATCAGAATCAGTTTTCAGAAGCTGGTACCTCCCAGCTTCTAAAAAAACTGATTCTGAGAGTAAATTAGAGCTCCAGAAGTGCTTCTGGAATTTCACTCAAACACTCCAGCTTCTGCTTCTGCTCCCTGAAAGAGCAGAATCAGTTTTGAGAATCAGATCCAAACACCCCCATTGTAACATTGTAAAAATGTAGGGAAAAAGTCACAATGCCAAAGCCTTTCAAAAAAAAATCACAATGTCAAAAAACGTTATAATGTGAAACATTGTCATTAGAAACTGATGGTCCCGGATAGAGGTAAAAGTCTAGAGGGGGAAACTCATAAAATTGAACCGAGTTGCAAGGTCCAATATCTGACCTTATCATCCTTTGAGGTACCCCCAACATTTCTAAAAACTTTGAGGGAAACTCATAAAATTGAAAAGGAGAATGACAATTTTGAAATCTTCGGCGAAATTGTGGGATCGAAACACTTTCCATTGACCATGCTAAACATTATTTTTTTTCCTCACTCTCACCACATAAGTCAATGGAAATCTGGATATTTGACCCTGGAAAGATTTTCAAAGTGAAGGGTCAGAAAATTGAGCATTTCTATCAATTCTATGAAAGTCCTGGGAATGAAAATTTGAAGAAGATAAGTTATCATGATCCAAACTTGAACGATCGGACACAATGATGGCGTCGTGCCGCGACGTTAAATGAGGCGCTTCTTGGGAGGCAACCCATGCAAGGTACGTTTACTTGTTTTATTTTATTTTTGCACTTTTCAAAAAAAAAAAGTTAGGCCTGGGGCAAATACCCGGTCGGGTATCACTTTGACCCCGGTTATGTACCTTTTAAAAACATCACACCCGCCCCATCACTCGGGCGAGGAAGGCAAAGAAAAAGCAAATCTTGTTCCACCCGACCGGGTAACTCAATTCACCCGGTCGGGTATATTTAATTGAGTTATGGGAATTCCTACGGCGTGATTTTCCCGATCGAGTATTACCCCAACTCGATCGGGCCCGACCCCGGAACAAGCCAACCCGCGTATACCCGATCGGGTATGTCAGGGAACCCGAACGGGTACCCGAGTTTTTAGCCCAAAACCCACATTTTCGAACCCCCTCTCCAAAATCCTCCATCTTTAAACCTTCTTTCTTCACTATCTCCATCAATACTCACCCAAACGTCCTCATACCACCACCAAAACACTCCCCTTTACAAACCATAAAAAAAAAACCATATTTTCTCCTCTCCATAAAACCCAAAACCCCAGCCCCCCCGAAATTCAAGCTCCAAAAAGGCAATCAATGGCACCAAAGCAGGACAGGGCCGCAAGTTCACAGGCTAGGGGACCGATTCAGGGCTACGAGGATGTACATTCCAACAAGGTTATTACGGAGACGAGCACTAGGGACAGTGCTTCGAACTAAGTGAGGGGGAGTCACTCATTGATATGTACTTAAGTTTGATACCTTGTAACTGGCATTATTTTCTTCACATGAAAAAAAACAAAAAAAAAACAAAAGAAAGAAAGAAAAAAAGAGAAAAAAAAAAAGAAAAAGAAAAGAAAAGAAATGCTAGTTAGGTTGAAAACCCAAAAACGGGCAATCTAAGCAAAAAGGGCTTCTAAAAATGAGTGAGTGGAAAGGATGAAAAAAAAAAAGATGTTAGGATGAAAACCTAAAAAGGCTCCTAGGCAAAATGAGAGATATGAGAGATATATTTGTTTTTATAGGACATCATTTAATCTCTTGAACATGAAAAGAGGAGAAGAAAAGAGATGAGCATAGAAGGCCATGAAACCCAACAAGATATTGTTCGTTGAGTAAAACATTCAATGTAAAACTCATGTTTTACCCTTGGTGGTCTTTTGCTTTTTCTTGTTGATTGTTGAACTCTTGAGGACTTGGAACAGTTAAACATTGGACTTTATTCGAGGACGAGTAAAGAAGCTAAGTGTGGGGGAGTTGATATTCATGTAATTTCCGATCGTATGTTTGTATTTTTAACTAGTTTTTATTAGTTCTAGTTGTGGAAATTACACACTTTTGGTGTAATACTTTATTTTCATTTTTATTTGTAATTTAGTTAGATTAGGATTTTTGTGAGCTAAACAGGTCAAAGATCATCTAAGGGATCAAGATTGGACCTTAAAAGATCAAGGAAAGTGCAAGGAGACAAGAAAGATTTCGATTTGGAAAAAATACTCATGTACCCGGTCGGGTATTGCCTATACCCGATCGGGTAATTGCTTGATTCGACTGTCCAAATCAAATCCAAAGACAAATGATCGTGGGAGCAAATTTTCATAAAGATTTGTCACATACCCGATCGGGTATATACCCTTACCCGATCGGGTATGCCCAAAAAAGTGACTTTCTGGGCAATTTCCTGAGATACCCGGTCGGGTATCAGACCCTGCAGCTCCCAAAAGCCTATAAATACACCCCTTTCCTTCACAATAAAATCACCAATTCTTATATACTTCTAAGCTCAGTTTAGACAAGTTATTTCTTTATATTTTCTTTATGTTTAGTCTCCAAATGAGGAGTTAAACTCTTCCATCTTGGTTTTGCTACTTTGAAGCTTAATGATTTGTAAGTTGTGAGTTATTTTCTTTAATCTTCTTCCTTGAATATTAATTACTTCTTATTCATATTCCATATTAATATTTGAGCATTGCTTAAAGGATCAATTAGTTTTGTTTCATATATTAATTATTACTAGAATCAATCGGTTAATACGCTTGTTATTAATTCGGTTCTTTCAATGGTAGTAAACTTGGGTTGTTAATGCATGCTTCTCATGATTGATAAGCCAAGAGGAATTTATTATATTGATTAAACCAATAAACCGCTTGTGTTGAGGTTATCAATCTCAATCATTTTCATCTTAAGTTTATTGCTACTATCAAGTTAATATACGGCGCTTCTTGATAGTAAGTTTTATCAATGAACGCTTCTCGTTATTAATAACTACCCTCGATGAACTGGATATACTCCTCGATTGAGTATTCGAGAGGAAGATAGTTAAAGATATAACCGGGATCGACGAACATTTCATTAAGTGGATAAAAGCAAAGCCAAGTCTTCTTCTCATTAATTAAACCACATAAGTCGTTCATCTTTGTGTTTTAAATATAATTTTAAATTCATCAACCAAACATAAAACCCTCCTTTGTTAATTATTTATTTCTATAAAAAGAAAAGTATTCCTTTCCCTGTGGATACGAACCTTTAAGCAATATACTACGTATATTTGTTGTATTGTATTTATTTTGAGTGCACACCACGACAAAGTGCACGTCATGGATATAGTTTATTCATATATTAAAAAAATGCCAAAAAGATATTATTTCCAAATCACTCAAAACATGGAGAACATTAATTCACCAATGTAATTGTTGTGGTTTCAATTAAGCTCAAAAAATTAATCACTGAGAATAATAGAGTGTTATTTCATAGATATTTAAATTAGGTTTGTGATTTATTTTTTCAGTAAAATATAATTATTCGCATTTGTAATAAAAATAATACCACATCCGTCCCACTATGTTTGGGAAAAGGAGTGTGACACAACTTTTAAGAAAAAGTGAAATTGTGTGGTTGTTAATGAATTGAAAAAGTGTGAAAAAAGTAAGAATGAATTGTAACCACACAAATATTACCAAACATGGTATGAGACAAACTTAATGAGACAGACGAAAAAGGTAAAACGGGACAAAGTTAGGGGGACGAAGGGAGTAATTCCTTTGCTATGTTTTTTGAAATTATAGTTATTAATGGATAGTATAGAATGTTTTTAATTTGACTAAAAAAAGTTGGTCGGTTTAAATTTGGTACGTCTATTCTTAACATGGTATGGTAGTTATTTTTTATATTTTTTAGAGGTATCAAAATCTGTGATGTGGAAGCTCTTCTATTGCATATATTTATTAAACAAATAAAGAAAAAAGATATGAAAAATAGCTGAATTGGTCTTCTATAATAATTTCAAGTAATATGATCAGAAAAATAATTGTAATCTTACTTATTTGGTACTCCGTAACTTGTCATAATTCTATCACATGTACATGAACTCTCCATTTGATGCTTCCGGATTGAATATCACCGAGATTCATAATTTTGACATGCATGATTGCATGATTAACTGATACTTTTACCCGACTGGGATAAAATTCTTATACCTGATTTTCAAAAAGAGCTGATAGATATTTTTCCGATCAACAACTTACTTCAATTTGGTAATGGAATTTGCAAATGGAACTTTAATATGTTAGTAGGGGCATATGCATTTTGCATTCTGTTCCATATTGCTTCTTTTTAATAGGGGCCAATGGTTCTTTTTTCTTTTCGGATTTCAATATTGCTTCAATGCGGTTGACCATATACTTTACCTTGTGTAATACGAAGTACATAGTACCTATTTAGTACTCCAAAGTATACACTTGATCATCTTTAATACTCCATTTGTTCACCTAAGATTGTTCAACTTTACCTTTTTGAGATATACTACTAAAATTGTTTCATACTAAATTAGATAAAGTTTGTACGGCTCTGAATCATTTTTACTTTATTCTCACTATATCAATTCAATATCAACCACATAAACTCACTTTTTCTTAATAATCATTACCTCTTGTTGTCCCAATGTCAGTGAGACAGAGGTAGTAGATAACTCTAATAGAAAATTGTACGAAAATTGTCTTATCTACTTTCTATACTCTTTCTATCTTTAAATCTGGCAACACATTAATGCATTTTAATGCTCAAAATATGGAAAGTAATTCCTCCGTCAGATCCACTCAAATTAGCAAAGTTACCAAAGTAATAAAGTGGACACTAATTCATGGGCGGGCATTCACTTTAGTGTTCACATTAATTTCCCATTATTTCCCATTATGCCCTTATTTTGAGCTGCAAAATTCCCTCCAAAAGTAGTAGCAACTCTGCTACTTTATATAATATAAAGATAAAGATTATGGAAGTGTTACGGAGTATATCTTTTTTTTTTTGAAGGAAAAGTGTTATATCTTAATAATGTTATATTATTAGGTTGAAGTGTATACTCCCTCCGTCCCCCAATTATTACACTTCAAAACTTTTTTTATTTGGCAAATTATCTACATCAAAATAATGTCAAATAGTGCAAAGCAGTGTCAAACAGTGTCCAAACAATGTCAAATAGTGTTTAAACAGTGCAACACAGACTAAACAGTGCACTTCATAACAAAATCAACTTTATTTTCTTAATATGTGTGAAGTCAAACGGGGAAGGAGAGAGTATTAGTTGAGTATTAGTTTGCCGATGCAACACGACATTATGTCGTCGAAGCAACATACTGGATACCATACATTGGATATGAACTCTTTAATAGTCTGAGGTCAACAATCGTACATGTGGGGTGCGATAAATTGACGAATATTGAAACACAAAAAAGTCAACGAAGAAAAAGTAGATAGATCGAGGAGCATAGAACCCGTTTGATAGCGCGAAAATCGGCTATTTTGGCTAATTGTGTTGAAACCTATGAAGTTCTGGCTGAAGTGACTGCATTAGCTGATTCTGCTGATTTAAGAAAAAATAGTTATTAAGTATATTTTATTAATAAAATAAAGAAAAAATTATATGTAAAAAAAGCTAAAATGGTCATCTACATTAACTTCAGCCAATACAGACAGAAAAGTAACTTCAATCTTACTTTTTCTGCTTATTGCACAATTCAGCGTACAAAAACAAAAGTTACGTGTTTGGTGAAAAAGTTGACTGATAAGCCTCATAACCCGAAAAACAGTGTTGTCAAACGACCTCTTATTTTAATTTTTATGTCTTCGGATCATACTCAACATTCTTTCTTGAAATATCTAGAAAAGTACTAATATAATATCATAATAAACCATGCGTGCATCTGAATTATATATGCGTTTTTATTAGCTAAATTGTATTACTCACTACAAAAAATTTATGAGATCGATACACATTTAGCAAGGATTTATCAATAATTTTGTTCCAAATAGTTCGTTTTAAATTGTTTAAATCTATCAATTTTGGAAAACCTACCTATGTCAATCCCGTATTTTTTGTAGTGAATTTGAAGAAGTTAATTGACAAACGTTCCGCTTTCATGCTTTGTACGGAGTTACCATGACTTTTCACCTTTTCCTTTAGATATATTTCAAATAATTTCTTCATTCTAATTTTACTTTTTGATCTTTTCTTTTCAGCTCTATCACCTAGCCTCAACTTTCTTGCAGTATTCGATCACACAGGTCCACTGTTTTACTTTTAAATTCTGTTGAAATTCATGTGCGAAAATAATTACATAATGAGCACATAGGGTTTGAAACTCTAATTTCAACTCTGATTATTCCAGGCTTCTCCAGCCCCTCCCCAGCCCCCTCCCCAGCCCCCTTCCTTAGACTCCCTGGAGTAATAAAAGAATAATTAAAAAAAATGGGCATAACATTTGTGTTCGTCATCTAATTAATTACAACAAAGTGGTACTAATGAGGTGACTTTTTTCAAAGCTAAGAAATCGGCCGACCAAGGACCAACCCATAAAGGCATAAACCATGCTAATTTATATACTCATTCATGAAACACCAATCGCTCATGTAAAGCATACTCCATCCCCGCGTGAAAAAACAACAATTTGACACGAGCTACAAAATACTCGAAATCATCAGTAAATTATGTCAAATAAGTATCAATCTCATAACTTTTTTGTATTACTCTGTATGTCCATTCCACTAAATTTGACTAATTTTCTTTTTTTGTGTCTCCAAAAACTTTGTAACATTCTTTTCAAAGTAATGAAATTGTGACTCTAATTATTTCACTCTCCTCTACACAAACATCAACCACAAAACTTTTACTATTTTAATTTTACATTCAACATTAACTTGACAAAATTGAACGAGATGGAGTTAACAATAATGTACTCTTAGGGATTTTAGTGCCTTGGCTAGCGCTCGACTAGACAATTAACAATAACAATATACTTTTTCATCAATGAAGTAAAATTCAATGATTAAATTACAAAATGCAAATTTAAATGAACCCAACAAAATCACGATCCAAAAGTTTGTAAATTTAGCAACAATTAATCACAACCACATGTTATACCAAACAGAATTACATCAAATAATCAATTTTTATCAAATAATTATACAGAGAAGTTTTTTTCTTTTTAATTACTTAAAATTTTTAACTATTCGATTTAAAAGTTATGAATATCTTTTTAATTACTTATGTCAAACATATTCAAAAAGTCAAAGACCATTATCGAAGTTGGTTCGATAATGAGAACGGAATCCACAAATTACCGGAGTTCAGAGGATGCACCAAATCAAAAAGTCTGCACCAAATCACTATACTACTACCATTTTACTGCACAAATTACCGGAGTTCATACACACAAACATGATACTACTACCATTTTACTGCACACTACGTTTTTTCTCCAACTAGTCTCGCTGCCTAGGCACTAGGCATTGGGCTGGAGGCTCCATTTTGAACATTGATTTTCTCATTATCAGGTATATATATTGAACATCACTGCCGTGTAAACATATATTGAAGCTTCGTGGAGCGTAGATCCCGCAGCCAATGGTATATGGCCGAAGGGTGCCTGGTAGCCGAAGGGTGCCTGGTAGCCGAAGGCTCCATGCATGTGCCGAAGGCTTCCGGGTAGCCGAGGGCTACTGTGTTACGCCGTTTTCTCCCAGTAGTTTTGTACGCTCAAATTTGGGTGCCCTGTGGAGTTTGGAGCCCTTGGCCAAGGAGGCCAAAGGCACCCATATGTGCGTTATGGGTGTCTTGATACTTGGGCCACTGTGTTTGGGCCTTGTGTGCTCACTGGGCTCGTTGGGCCTGTGTAGGAGAAGAAGGAGTCTGTGGGCCGGGGGTCCCTGGGCCATATACTCCATCATATAGATTATAAATCTATGTTTTCGCCCATTGAGTCCATTTATTAAAATACTATCGTGTTCAAAATGAAGTACTACGTATAGTTTAATTTTGTTATTTCATCCTTCGATACAACTTTATCTAATAAAATGATTTTATATATCTAATTTTATCATATTGCAATATAAATTTTTTTTAGGCCTGTCAGTCTATTACGAATTTACAAATTTCTTCATGTATGCACTTTTTTCAAGAACAAAAGTTTTGCATGTATTAAGTTAATCCCACATATTAGAAGTTTTGTCATATCTTAAACCTCTTATGACTTTAGATCAACATGATTCATACTTAATCAAAATTTCATCAATGCCACATTTCAAAGAAAGATCAGTGATGATATCAACAACATGCCTGGGTGCATAGAATCGCTCAATTACAACTTATTTTTGACATTTATCTTTCCACTACAATTTATATGCTCTTCGATGAATTATCCCTATATCTATTTTGTTGTCCGTGAAACAGGGGCATGATTTTTATCTTAATTACTACAACTGAATTTCGGGATCAGAAGCGGGGGCACTTGCTCCTCCCAGGACCCCCAGGTCCTCCATTAATGGTAAGTAGGTTTATTGAGTGCAGTCTAGCAACATTTGCGTGCAGTAACATGGTAACATGGTAACATGGTAAGTTAAGCTTAATTATTTATTTAAGAAGTGTAAATGAGATATTAATTAATATTTTCAATTATTTTGTAGAAATAATACCAAACATATTACCAAATTAAAATAAAGATGTTGGGTGAAAATGTAATTGGTAATTTTTTGTCACGATAAGGATGTTTTCTTTTGAACTGTCTTCAGTCGTGGATTAGACGAGACCAGACTTAAACAAACCAGACCGATCAAACCAGATCAGACTTGGACAGTAAAAAATACATATTGAACGAATATTTAACATTTCAGACCAAACCGGATAAGCAAATTACCGTCCAAAAGAGAACATCGTAAATATATTCAAATTTTACACACTTAGGTAAAAGTAACTCGTAGACACTTTAAACACATTTTCCCCATAACTTTTTTTTGATAATATATTTAGGAAAATCACTATTTTCTAAATTAGGAATCATTATTTACACGTTGAAATTTGAAAGCATTAAAAGTAAATCATCAATAAATAATACAGTTTGAGCCGAACTCTTTTAAACAAAAACCATAGAAATTGAATAATGATTGAAATATTGAATGGAGTAATAGTACTTGCTTGGAGTAAATTCATTACACCGTAAATTGCCTATAACTGAAATTGAAAACTTAACACAATTTTTTTTCGTTGGAAACATAACACAATCGAAATTAGCGTTTAAAAAAATCCCTTCATCATGGTCAAAAAAAAAATCCCTTCATCACATCGTTAAATTAAAACCTAAGAATTTCACTTGGAAGCTAGATTTAGTCAAACATCTAAACATTATACTCCGTATCTAAAGGTAGTATAGTGGCGAATTTCTATCCTCTTTAATTTCCTGAAAACTAGTTAAATTAAAACTAAACGAATGGCGAAAAAGGAATACGGAGTAGTACATTGTTGCAGAAAAATGGAATGGAATGGCATATATGCACTTTGAGAACTTAAAGTGAAATAGTCAAATAGAAAGCATTCCAAAGTTAGTAGATGTCTTAATGATGATGCATTTATACATGCACTTAGGTAAAGATGTCATCATGATGGCATCACTAAGACATCTTTATGACTTTATCTATAGACTATACTAAGATTTGTAGAATTGAAATATCCTAAAAAATAAGGGAGAATTTTTGGTTACATATATGGGTGTTATTTGGTTAGTGGTCTATCAGACACTTTTTGGGATGTTCTGACTATCAATTGACTTTCATTTTATCCTTTCAAGCAGCTATTTAGGTGTTTGATTATTTAGTCTTTTATTTGGTTTTTGTGCCAATTCGCCAAAAATCAAAACTACACCAATTCACCAAAGTTAGTGTTTTGCACTCGGCCTATCAATCACTTTTTAATTGTTTTGACAATCATTTAGCATTTTATTAATTTCATACCGCTATTTAGGTGTTTCGTAAATCAGGTTTTTCTATTAACTGTTTAGACAATTACAATGATAAGCACATAAAATCAAAGACATCCATGGAAGCGGTTTGATAAAAAAAAATGAAATTGAAAAGTCGCCCTACCATTTAAGTAATGACAGTATGACACTACGAACTACAACACCCAATCGAGCAACTCATTTTCTAATCGTGAGCCCGTGACGATTTTGTTAGGCGTGAAACTAATTAAATTCAAGACGATTACATTACTTTTTATGACAATTGAAGGCATTAAAATATGAAATAAGTTCACTTTGTTGATCCTCGAGGAGAATTAGAACTGATTTGGTAGCAGAAAATCGACCCATTTGCTTAATTCCATATTTCCATATCTGTTGAAATTTATGAAGTTCTAGCTGAATTGGTTGTATTGACAATACAATGACTTTAGCCAATACAGCCAGAAAAGTAACTTCAACCTTACTTTTTCGGCTTATTACACAATTCAGCGCGTGAAAATAAAAGTTACGTGTTTGGTGGTAAAAAAAGCAAAGCTTACATAATTGGTGAAAACTAACGGACCGAAAAATAATATTGTCAAATGGCCTCTTGATGGTTTGGAATTGAGTAGCAATTCAATTAGCAAATATTTGAAGGATTTGAGCTCACGGTCTCTCATCCACCATAAGTTATTCCCTCGCATCTGAAGCAAAATACGATTATCTACAGTGACTTAATTAAAAAAACTAATCTAGTACTCGTATATCTTTAAATTTAAAGAAAAATTTATAATCCCCCATTCCAGAAAATTCTTCTCACTTTGATTTGGCACAAAGATAAAGAAAATGAAAAAAAGTGAAAATGTATAGTTGTGATTGTGTGTGAGAAAAATTTGAAATGAATGTAAACCATACAAATTATCGAAAAATGGTAAGTGAGAAGAGTGCGCTAAAAACCTCTTTTCTTTATTCCACCTTCTATCAAATAGAACAGTCACCATAAGCTGTTCCATACCTGTTTCGTTGAACAATACATTACTAAAAAATAGAACAAAAATTTGAAAAACATATCATACTCACCGTAAAAGCTGTGTAATTGTGTGTAATCATGAATTCAGTTACTACCAACACATTTTGACTGACAAAACAAGATATTTGACTACCTATATATGTAACTACCTGACTATACATGTAACTATCTGACTACCTGTACTCAATTGAATCACAGAATGCAAACTGTCTTTTGAATTATTGTATTACTCAAATTCACTTATAAATCATAGCACAGAACTACTACAATGACTACCACACTGAACTATGCATGTACACGTTCAGATTGACAAAGCCATATTCACAATGTAACTAGTAGCTAATTGACACTCCATTTCTTTCTCCTACTTACATGGTAGATACTACAATACTAACTCTCCTTACTTTCATAACCACAACCTTCCTTTTACATTGACTGTTTTGTCTTAAAATTCAATCTACACTATCTTTACATGTATCACAAAAATCATACTTCCTTTGTTCGGTAATAAGTGCAACATGCACTCAGGCACGAAAATTAAGACACCGAGTAAAGGTTTGGAACATCACTATTTTACCCTTTGAAATTAAGAAAAGCGGAAGAGGCAGCCACAAAAGAAAAGTGCTACAGTAACCAACAGTTTAAAGAAAACAGTGCGCCCTGGTCTGCTTTCACCTTCGCCCCTAGCCAGCTGCTCATTGGAAGACCTCTCTTGAATCTCACCTAAACTCCGATAAGCGGCTCCTTTTCAACCCGGCGTGAAGCCAGCTCAACAAACCCCCTCGTTTGCTTCCGCCAATCGTCATCCACTCATCCCACATGAAGATCTGGCCGCCGCAGCAGCCGGCCGCCGCCTAGAGGAAACTATTGTTAGGTTCAAGAAAAATTTATAGTGTCTCTTAGGTTGTGGACTCGTGGGGGAGTAACATCAACAAAATTGGTTTCATGTCCGCATATTTCTTCCATTTCTTTCATTTCGGTCGTAATTAAAATCCAAATCAAAGAAAAGAGAAAAAAAAACGAGGGAGATGATGGGGAATGGAAGAAACAAAGAAATAGCTGAGTTAATCATAAATGAAGACATACATGAATGGAAGAAGAAGAAGAACAGAAGATGGTGTAAGGCTGCTTGCAACCCAGGGTTGAATAACCCAAATTCATTCTATTCACTCCAAAGGAGTACTGCAAACCATGTATTGTTAGGTGGGAAAGTGGATGCATAGCACCCCTTGGAGGGGATTTGGGTGGGTACATTGACCCACCTTTTCCACTGGCCGTTGTACAACAGGAGGAATGGAGCAGCTGCCATACGTGCAGGGCCTAGCAGTCAGAAACATTTTGCACGGTCCAAATGAAGTTGTGCTCTGAACTCACTGGAGTGCGCATGACATTCATTGCTTGAGACGTTGCTAGCTTTTGAGCTGACTTAATTAAACAAAAACCATTTTTAAATACTTATGATTTTTTTTATCGAAATGTTTAAAATTTTAAATCAAAATTATTGGTAAAAACAAATTGTCATATAGTTGATGTGTGATAATGAAAATAAGGTTATACAAATTTATTTAAAAAAAGAAATTGTGCTGGGTGAATATATTGACGGTGCTGGGTTGCAGAGAAAAACTAATTGACCGGGTGAATACGTATAAAATGGTGGTAAATTTGATTTATTGACGGAGGCGGGTTGCGGGCAGCCTAAAGAGGAATGTAATCGGTGGGTAGGTGGTATTGGGTGGTGAGTAAATAATTTAAAGAAAATTTCTGAAAACAGAAGAGATAGGCCATAGCCCATAAATAATGAGGGGCATAGAAGTCCTTTTGTTTAGTATTCCTTTCCCAAAATAGAAACGTTGCATTTATTTTGAAACTGCCGAAAACGGAAAGTGTTGCACTTATTTAAGAACGGAGGAAGTATGTTTCTGCTTTAATTACTTACTATATCAAAGTAGTCATCACTGACACTGTTTTACTTTTCAAATTCATCGCCATACATATCATTACTGATACATAGAAAAAACCTAAACATACCTCTGATCGCGAACAAACGTGTGTCAGTAACTATGTCTTCCAATCTCTGTTGAATTCGCGATTGCGTCTAGCGTCTTCACCGTGTGTCTCAGTCAAATTCACGATCCTCTTCAGCGTCTTCAACCATGGATTCTTCCGTTCGCAGTGAATGAAGCTCTGAGTCGTTTAACTGATTTTTTGATGTTTTATTGACATGTTGTAACGAACGCCTCTGATTTAACCACGTGTAAAATCTAATCTTCCGTATCCAGACTTCCGTAAGCTGAAGTCATATTTTTGGTATTTTCCATTTAAAGTCACTTTTGTGTGAAATACGGCCCAATTAGTAAGCCATGGAAGCCGTAGTTCGCTCCCCAGGCCTTCCGTCGTCAGCTCTAGAGCCTGATTAAGCCCCCGAGAAGTGTCACGCTGGTTTGGAATTGAAGGCCTATAAGGGAGAAACTGAGAGAATCGGAGGAAGCCAAGCCAACTAGAATCGGGGGAAGGAAGAGGATGAAGGGAAATAATAAAACGACGAAGAAACGAGAGATCCAGAGTGTAATAGGAGATGGAGACTTTTCTGAAATAATGAAGTCAAAACTGAAAAGATAAAAATCGACAGATGAAAGAAAAAAAGTCGGGTGACATAATTGAAATGTAAGGGTTAAAAGTGGTTCAAACGGGTAATTTTCACGAATAAAAAGGCATATTCCCTCGCATCCGAAGCAAAATACGGTTATCTACAGTGGCTTAATTTTTTTTTATCATCTAAAGTGGCTTAATTTTAGAGGCCATTCGTTAGATTCATGAATCTAGGATTTGCTATGAGAATTGGTAACTTTATTGGAAATTTTATTAGCTTTGATGGGAGTCAGTTTGATGAAAATGTGAAGCCTATATGCGAATTAGGGTTAGAATGGATATTAGGAGACCCCTGAAAAAAGGAACTACTCTCAAATAAGAGGGTATCAACCAGTTGGTGGATTTCAAGTATGAAAAACTTCCTCATTTTTGTTTTGTCTGTGATATTATTGAGCATTCTTATAATTTTTGTCGAGTAGTGTATGAGGGAGATTATGTCACTTTTGATAAAATTTATGGAGTTCGACTTAGAACTGGTGGTGTGGTGAAGACTAACCCTACATTTTTAAGTGGCTAAGTGAAGGGTTCTCATGTACTGGTGTGGGTGCACCGTAACGGAGTGATAGTCAGGGCACATGAGGGCAGTGCTGGAAGGAGGCTACTATAGGAACTGGAGATAGCTCGATTAAAGAAGGGAACTCAATGAGTTCGGAGGCAGTGTTGGGAGAGCATAAACGCAGAAGAATCAGGGAGGAGTAGACTCAAAAGGGTGCAGCGGTAGAGGATATGGGCCGATATGGCTCTGGATAAGCAAAAACAACGGAGAGAAGACGAGCTTCAATCAATAGGTCCACCGGATCACGAGAGGTTGCTGGACAGACCACTTGGTTGTCTTTTGACACGACACTTTACTTTGGAGAAGAACTACGAAGTATTTTATTTCCGTTTTTTAGTAATTGATTGCTTTGATCAGTCTGTTTGCTTTTTTATTATTTTGATTTATGTTTGTAAGACTCCTACATTAACTTTGGGGGATAATAAGTCTACTCCAACCGTTTTTGACTTATGTAAATGCATTATAGGATGAATGAGTTATATTGTTTGTTTGAAGGTGATTAAGAGTAAGTGTAATTGGAGGGTGATCGTTCTATATGACTTTTTTTTGTTAAAGATTTTTCCGAAATTATATTCAAACTACAATTCCGTGGGTATGTTTTCAACCCATTTCCCATTGCAGCACAATCACAGGATTCACAGCTTATGTGTAGAACCAAAATGGCCGTCAACGCTTCATCGCCGGCACCGAGCCCATCACGGCCATCATCCCGAGCTTCCGTCTTCTCATCCACGCCTAGAAACGCAAATTCCAGATCCTCAGAGCCGCCAATCAGCGTTAACACCTCCGCCGAATATAACTCCGCAGCCACCAATTCCCCCAGCTTCCGGCTTGATACTTCTGTCGCCACAGCCGCCGTATCCAGCTCGTTGTCCAACCTCCGGCAATCGCTACCGGAGAGATCACAGGTTTACGAATTTTCTGAAATTCGAGCTGCAACAAACAATTTCCTCTCGAAGCGCTTCTCCTCCACCTCCTCTTCCCAATCATGGCGGTGCGTCCTGCACGGAAAAGAAGTCATCATATTCCAGCGAATAGTTCGAAGATCCATGGAGAAATCGGGACTCAAAGCGAAGTTATCGATCATTTGCCGGAGCCATAACCGGAGTATAATCAAGCTCCTAGGCGCGTCAATCTCAGGCAATCAGATTTACCTTGTTTACGAATTTGTTCCTGGATCCAACCTCGCCCTGTGTCTTCGAAACCCTAGAAACCCTAGCTACACCGTGCTTTCCACTTGGTTGTCCAGAATGCAAATCGCTACAGACGTAGCTCACGGATTAGATTATATACACAATATGACTGGACAGGGTTCGAATTCGGCTCACAAGCATGTGAAGAGCAGCGGGATTGTTATCACCGAGCCGTCATTCAACGCTAAGATCTGTCATTTTGGAGCGGCGGAGCTCTGCGGCGAGACCGAGATCCCGTCCCTCGGCAGCGGCGGAAGTACAGAGGAACTCCGGTCGACAGAATTGAGATCTGAGAAGCGGAACCGGCAATTCGAAGGAGTAAGCGGTTATATGTCGCCTGATTTTCAGCGCTCTGGCATCGCGACGCCGAAATCCGACGTATACGCATTCGGAGTTGTGCTTCTGGAACTTTTCTCCGGCGAGGAGCCGGTTAAGTTCAGATACGATAAGTCGAGTGGAGAGTACACGAAAGTTTCTGTAGTGGAGACGGCTAGAGATGCGATTGGCGGCGGCGGTGGCGTGGAGGAGATGGAAAGGGGGCTGAGACGGTGGGTGGATGGGAGGCTGAAGGACTCGTTCCCGGTGGAAGTGGCGGCAAAGCTTATCAGGCTGGCGCTAGATTGCATACACGTGGACCCAGAAGAGCGGCCCGATATGCGCCGCGTGTCAGGGAAAATATCGCAACTCTTTTTGGAATCGGAATATTGGTCGGCCCAAGTTCAAGTTCCTACCGCAATATCTGTATCATTCACGCCTAGATGATTAAAAAAGATTAAATCATGTAAAATGTAATTCGTGTCAAAAATTACAATTCTAGAACAATATGTTACGAACTCTTAAAACAATAGAGCATATTCCAATTTTAACCAAATATGTTTGGAAAACGGTCAGCCATTTTTTGGCTATTGAGATCAAAGGAGCCAATATAATTGTTTGGTAAATGGTAATCACATGCTCAGCTTGGTTGTTGGGACTCAAAAAGCTGAAAACCAAAACGCTTGAGGGGGCAGCGTTTGGATTCGGCTGGTCCTTGAAAACCCATCCATACCCTTCTGAGGTGAATGTCCATTGTCATTGTTTCCTCTTAGCAGCGTCCCTGTACAAATTTCCAACAAAGCTCTCGAATCCTTTATTTGCTGTTACACCCAATTTAATGAAACAAATGAGAAATTGGAAAAGAATGGGCTGCTACACGAGATCCCGAGCTGATGAAATCCGGATTTGGTTATGAGATTTTGATCCATCGCAAATCAAATGATAAACAAGGAAGAAGCAAAAGAAGAAAACAGAGTAGGAGAAACTGATGAAATCCTGATTTACTCTACATTTGTTTTTAATATGGAGTATCAATAATGCACATACTTTTTT
This sequence comes from Cuscuta epithymum, assembly GCA_945859915.1. Classification (NCBI taxonomy): domain Eukaryota; kingdom Viridiplantae; phylum Streptophyta; class Magnoliopsida; order Solanales; family Convolvulaceae; genus Cuscuta; species Cuscuta epithymum. The sequence goes on from CAMAPF010001005.1 coordinate 2,195,835, forward strand.
TTGGCAAAACTGTGTGCATATTTATTAATTTTAATTGTTTGCTATTTAATTAAATTTAGTCTCTTAACTTTTTTAATTGAAGTAAAATGATTTATACCTACTTTAAGTAAATGTTGGTAATATTATTTTTATATGCAATAGCTAAAAATAAATAAAATACTTATGTCCTTATATGTCTTTTTACATGCGAACATGTATTCTCAAACAACTAATTTACCAAACATTTGTAGACAAAAAGCTAACATAACCAGCCAATTAAAATAGCTGATACAACCAACTATTGTCAACTAGCTGTCATAACCAGCTAACAGCTAACCGCCAACGACTAATTGCCAAACAAGGCCAATATGTGGAACAATTTCAATTTGTACTACTGCTCTTTTGTGATTTTGTCTTCCTTTGGCGGCTTCACATCAGAGAAAAATAGAAAACCCACACCCATAAGTTTGCGACGGTGACCTTTCCAACAGTCGCCAATGTTTCAGAATAGTTACGTAATCCGTTTTATAATTACGAGACCTTTTGGTGCACCCGTTTGGCACACTATTTTTTTATCATGCTTATCAATCAAATTTTTCACCAATCACGTAACTTTTGATTTCATGCGCTAAAGTGTGTAATAATAAAAAAAAAGTAAGTTTGAAGTTACTTTTCTGACTGTATTGGCTGAAGTTACTGTAGAGAACTATTTTAGCTATTTTTTCATATATTTTTTCTCTAATTAATTAATAAAATATATTTTAAATATTTTTTTCACAAATCAGTAGAATCAACCAATACAACTAGTTCAGCCAGAACTTTATAAATTTAAACAGAATCAGTCGATTCAATCAATTTCAGTGCTACCAAACATGCTCTACATGTAGTTTACGAATTATGTAAAAAAACGTACATTATTTTATGACTCCAGTGAGAATGGTTGAAAACTCAATCTTAAAGAAATAATACACGTAGTACTATTTAATAATGTAGTTATACAAGGATTACGTTGTAATTTCCTAAACTTGATTTTAGTATAAATACACCCTCAAGGCACCCAATAGGGTAAGCCATTATTTCCCAAAATTATTGTTTTGCATACTACTTCGTATTTTGAACTCAAGTACTATTTTAATAGTACAACCCGTTTGGCACACTATTTTTTTATCATGCTTATCAATCAAATTTTTCACCAATCACGTAACTTTTGATTTCATGCGCTAAAGTGTGTAATAATAATAAAAAAGTAAGTTTGAAGTTACTTTTCTGACTGTATTGGCTGAAGTTACTGTAGAGAACTATTTTAGCTATTTTTTCATATATTTTTTCTCTAATTAATTAATAAAATATATTTTAAATATTTTTTTCACAAATCAGTAGAATCAACCAATACAACTAGTTCAGCCAGAACTTTATAAATTTAAACAGAATCAGTCGATTCAATCAATTTCAGTGCTACCAAACATGCTCTACATGTAGTTTACGAATTATGTAAAAAAACGTACATTATTTTATGACTCCAGTGAGAATGGTTGAAAACTCAATCTTAAAGAAATAATACACGTAGTACTATTTAATAATGTAGTTATACAAGGATTACGTTGTAATTTCCTAAACTTGATTTTAGTATAAATACACCCTCAAGGCACCCAATAGGGTAAGCCATTATTTCCCAAAATTATTGTTTTGCATACTATTTTGAACTCAAGTACTATTTTAATAGTACAACTCCGATCTATCTCGAGTATGGATATTGAAATCAATGTTGCACGGTTGAATTTCAAGTTGATATGTATCCATTCTTCAATACAAAGTACTACGTATATTATATGATCAAATCAAATATTGGATACTACATAAGTTGGCAATCTCATTAGAGTTCAGCTTTCCCCACCCCACCGCAAGTAAAACTTTTTGCACGCCCTAATTTCTAGGGCTACAACTTCTCTCCCATATTAATTGATATTAAAACGCTATGAGGTAGAAGATGCAAAGTGTGCCGTTGAGGAAATCGGGCATGGAATTAAATTAGTCTCCTTGTACGTACTCCGTTAGTTATTCATCATAGGAGAACAATATTGTAGTTTGTTAAGTTGACGGTATTATACTATTATGTGTTGTCCAATTTGGACACCACAATATCAAGATGGCATTATTATTACGATCGTTTTTAGATAGTAAGCTCTCAAAATACGGGGACCAGTTTCAAATTACTGCCAATTCTTTTAATATAGATTTCACAACTTTATATTTATATATGCCAAAGTATGTCTAGTATGACAATATTCTGCTAGTGATAATCCGAAAGGTAACATGACAATATCAATTTAATATGACTCTATTCACTGGGATCCAAAAGTTTTGTGATATAAAATTTAAATTGCATAAATATGGTGTTTTTATGCTTACATTTTCTTACTCTTATCATTATGGAAAATTGGAAAATGGAATATTGTATTCGTGTTAAATCAAAACACATGCGGTTTACTCTTTTAATTACCTCACGTATAGGAGTAAAATATGATTAAACATATCACTTATTCACTATTTCATTATGTTTGATTTTAGTTGTGGCATAGACGCATAGTAATCTCTCTGTCCCTACATAAAGATTATCCTGTTATGAATTATAAACATATTATGGAAATAAATATTTTTCCTTTGACTTTCTGAAATGCCGCTTTTACTCATGATGTTTTCTTTTGGACTGTTTTCAGTCCCAGACCAGACCAGATCAGACCAGATCAGACTCAAACAGATCAGACCAGACCAGACCAGACCAGACCACACCAGACCAGACCAGACCAGACTTGGACAATTATAAAATACACAGAGACCAGACGTTTACCAGACCAGACTAGACTTAAACAGACCAGACCAGATCAAACCAGACCAGCAAATTTCAGTCCAAAAGAAAACATCCTCAAGTGTCAATTTTACTCTAGATTATATTGTCATTATCATTTAAAGGTAGTAGTGTAAGTTGATATTCCGTATAAGTTTGCTTATTAAATAGAAAAGCTAGTGTAAAAATTAGTTAGGATGAAGTAGAAATCTGCCATGCCTATGAAGATATGGTACAGTATGAGTCTTGTAAATTTGAGCACTTTTTGAATGTGTTATATACTTATATCTTAATAATATTACTCGTATATTATTATGTTGAATTGTAGATTAGCTTGCTGATGCAACAAGACATTCATGTCGAAGCAACATACTGGATTCCACACACTAGATAGACGAATATTAAAACCCAAAGAAAGTCAACGATAAAAGTAGTCAGCAATCGTACTTCTGAGTTGGGAGACGTATATATATAGACGAATATTAAAAGAGATATTGCCCGAAATAGGACTAAAAAAGTTTGAAAATTCCAAAATAGGACTTCCATGTTTTTATTCCCAAAATAGGACTAATTACTGTCATGTTTTGGCAGTACCAGACTTCAAACATGGCAGTATTTTCCAAATTTGATAGTAATTAGTCCTATTTTGAGAATAAAAACATGACAGTCCTATTTTGGAATTTTCAAACTTTTTTAGTCCTATTTGGGGAACTTTCCCATATTAAAACACACAAAAGTCAACGAAAAAAGTACGTAGATTGATACTACCTCCGTCCCTTAAAACTTTGCCAAGTTTGACCGGCACGGGGATTAATAAAGTAAAAACTGTGTGGTAGAGGTTTGTGCAGAGGAGAGAGAATTAACAGGTACCACAAATTTTTTACTTAAAAGAGAAAGTGACAAAGTTAGTGGGACATCCAAAAAAGGAAAGTTGACAAAGTTTTAAAGGACAGAGGGAGTACTAAATATAGATACAAACACTTTTCCACAAAATTCGTCGGTGTGAAGGAAAATTAATTGTGTTAACAAAATTTATATGTAAACATATTTGGCACAGACAAAAATATATGTGCACAAACATTTTTTGTGTACACCCAGGGTCTATATAAATACATACATTGATACGTTGAGGGAATTAGGCATGGAATAGGTCTCCATGTACTCCGATAGTTATTCATCCTAGGAGAACAATATTGTAGTTTAATTTGTTACGTTGGTGGAATTATGTGATGTACAATTTTGTAACTACAATATCAATATGGCATTATTACTTCGAACTTACTCCGGTCCCAAAACAATTTCATACGTTCCTTTTTAGGTAGATTCAAAATAAATTTTACGCTTCTATTTTTGACAACTTTTCAATATAAAGTTACCCTTATACCTTTATTTTATTACCTACTTTACAATTTACATTCATTTTCTCTCTCACTACATTTTACCTACTTTATTCAGGGGCATGATAGGAAAGTCAAAATAAAAAATTCTATTTTCTTAAAAACCGTGAAGTCAAGTCAAAGTCAAACTAGGGCTGGGCATATCATTGTTCCCGCGTGAAGTCAAGTCAAAGTCAACCTACTAGTTACTGTTCACGCGTGCACCTAATAGTTATTGTTCACGCGTACAATTACATAAGGTAATTGTGCAATTAACCTACTAGTTATTGTTCACGCGTGGTTCTAAAAGGCGCTAGTCGGGCACCAACACAGCGCCTAGCACCTAGGCAGCTAGGCGGGCGCCTAGACAGGGATTAATCGGAGACATAGAAATTACAGTTTTATTAATATTTTTGCATAAATATGATTAATAATGTTGTGTGTGTATATATATAAAATATAGACACACATACACACATTAACATGCATGAATGATAAGAGTTTTCACATTTAATAAGATATTATACATACTTCTTAACTTCAAGTAATACTACGTAACAATTATTAATAAATAATAATAACACTTAAGAATATATATATATATATATATATATATATATATATATATATATATATATATATATATATATATATATATATAAACAGATGAATGATCATGTACATATGGATGTACGGGGGGCTCCGTACGGACAAAGCCATTAGAGGCCCTTCCGGGTGGAATTTTTTGATGAAATTTTTTGAGCATGTTCTCCATCAAGTCTAGTTTATCCATACCAAATTTCAGCTCAAAATTCGATCGGGAAGGCAGTCAAATAAATTCTTGAAATATATGGCGCATTCTGTGCACATATAATGTGCAGTATATTTCAAGAATTTATTTGACTGCCTTCCCGATCGAATTTTGAGCTGAAATTTGGTATGGATAAACTAGACTTGATGAAGAACATGCTCAAAAAAATTCATCAAAAAATTCGACCGGGAAGGACCTCGGATGGCTTTGTCCGTACGGAGCTTCCTGTACATCCATATGTACAGGAACAGCCCTCTAAATAAACATGTATAGTATTTATTTTAATCTACAACTAATAGCATTCTTCATATGCGTTGTTGTTTAGAGTTAATGATACATATATCTATTAGAATACTAAAATAAAACGCAAAATAATTTTTTTGATGAATCTAGATGCCTAGGCGGCCGATTAAGCGCTCTAGGCGGGTAATTAGGCGCCTTAGGCGGCCGACTAATTCACCTAGACACCAAATCAATTAGTCGGAGCGCCTAGACTAAAATCGGGGCACTCGACTACCGCTTAGCGCCTAGGTGGGGATTAGTTGGGCGTCTAGAGCGATTTTTAGAACCATGATTGTACGGAGTATATATGACAATATTCCGCTAGTGATCATCAGAAAGGTCAGATGACAATATCAATTTAATATGACTCTATTTCACTCGGATCCGAAAGTTTTGTGATATAAAAATTAAATTGTACTAATATGGTTTTTTATACATATATTTTTCTCTTATCATGGAAATTGGAATATTGTATTCCCTTAGTTATAACACGTATATAAGGAGTAATATATGATTAAACACATATCAATAGTTCATATCACTACTTATTCACTATTTCATTATGTTTGTTTTCTGTTGTAGCATACTTCCTCCAATCCGTCCCTATATAAACAGTTCGTATACCATGGTATCACCCCACGGTGAGCACCGTGCTCCCACACCTAAAACGACGTAGTTTTGCACAATTTAAAAAAAAATCGCATGAACAGTAACGCGTGAATAGTGCACGCGTGAACAGTAACTATTTTTTTGTCCCAGTAGTATGAATGATGTAAGTCGCGTGTAAAGATATGTAACTCACGTTATTGATCAATGTAACGTAAGTCCATTCGAAATGTAACTTATCAAATACATAGTATAATAAATAAAACATTGATTTCAATGTAAATAATGAAAAAGAGAGTTTAATTGCACAATTACCTTATGTAAACCGTGAATATGTTTGGTTTTTAATATCTTGACTTGATAAACGATTTAAGAAAATCATTTTTTTGTTTGAATACCAGGTGTTTTTTTATGTAACTCATGTTATTACAAATGTAACTCGTGTTGTTGACAAATGTAACTTAAGTATATACAGAATGTAACTCGCGCTTCAGAAGATGTAAATCACTTATAATAAATGTAATGTAACTCTCATGCACATAAAGATGTAAATCGTTCATAAAAAAGTGTAACTCCATCAATTATCAAAAGTAACTCGAGGAACCCATGTGTAATCTGATTGTTTAATTCATTATATTCTAAGGCAAATTTGGGATCGGAGATAACTGGTCAGAGAGGCCAAAATAAACGAGCCGGACATTCAGTGGCTTTAAGCCAAGTTCCCCATAGAATGGACAGATGGTATATGCCATGGCTTCCTCCTTTATCTAGCCTTTATTAGCTCCCACTTCACTCTGGAAATAATTGTCGCCCCCTTGCCGGAGTTTCGGTCTCTATTATCATCGTTCTTGAATACTCCTTCCATGGATGGCCCGGATAGCTAATAGTCTTCGCCTTCTCCGGGTCAAGAGTGTCGTCGGCCAGAATCATGCAGTTCTACAGAAGATTCCGATGGTCTGCCGCTTGTCAGTCCTCCGCTGTGCCGTCGCGATGTTCTGGAAGAGGAGACGGTGTTCCCGAAGATGAAGTCAACCGTGCAGTGATGTACACTACTAGAAAAAAGGTTTTTAACAATGAAAAATATTGTCGTTATAGGCTCAAAAGTTGGTCGTTAAAGCTTTTAACGGCCACTTTTTTTTCGTCGTCAAGTGGTTGTTATAGCCTCCGTCGTTATTAGTTTTAACGACAAAGTTCGTCGTTAATAATTAACGACGACAAATAATATCGTCGCTACTTATTAACGACGAGCTTCGTCGTTAATAATTAACGACGACGCAAGATATCATCGTTACTCATTAACAACAAGAAACTCATTTGTCATCACATAATAACGATCATTGTTCTCTAAAAACGAGAATATATTTAACCATCATTATTTATATACATTTTTTAACATCATTATTATCGAATAATGACAACGTTTTTTAATAATAAGATTAATAACCACAAGCTCCACAAACAAAGCACTTGTGCATTGAACAACTCATTTATTCCAAATTTCTTCTAAATATAACAACTATGGTAAGTTGATACAATATCATAATCATCCACATTAAATAAAATCTCAATACGTAGTTCTAAAAATACATGTGTATCATTAACTATATGTATCCTTGTCTAGATGGCATTGACGTGCAGCCCCAACCGAAATTCTCATCTTTAGTACCTACAACAAGAAGTGCAGCCCCAACTGAAATTCTCATCTTTAATACCTACAAAAAAGAGCAGAGAATTCAAATTTTCCAACAAAATGACATATAAAATATAAACACTTATAAGAGAAATAATCAGCTTCTTAAACAAAATTATATTTCCCAATAGCAAAATTCACAATAAACAATGATAAATTCAACAATAAGCAGTGATTTATTCTTATTTTGATAGACTATTAATAACACATTTAATTCTGCGCTTTTACTTCATTTACTACCATCTTTAGTCATACATACCTTGTAATCCACTCTAGGAAGGCATAGAAACATTAAGTTGCTTCACCAACATCTCTTGAAATATTCTCATTTGAGACTCCACACAACCCACACGATCCTTAAGTGCAATAGTTTCATCTTGAATCGTCTCCACACAATTGGCGAGAAACTGAATTTGTTTTCTAGTAGCATTGAACTCAACTTGAAGTTCTTCTCTACTAGGTTGCGGTCCAATTTTATTTTTACACTTTATTCCTCCTCCAAAAACCATTGTGCTGCCTATATACGGGAAGAATACAAGCTGAATATCACACAACAAGAATATGACTGCACACTCTAAAACAATACATACTGTCCAACGTGTGAAATAAATATGCTAGGCAGAAATGGAGAAATGGGAAATTATACCTCGACATTTGATAGTGAAGGATCTTTTTTCATTTCTAGTGAATTTCTTCCTGCAAAAAATGATAACCATAAATATGGATACAAGGAACTATGGCTATCAAGAGACGTAATTAACAACTAACACAGGGAACTATGACAGCTCTTTCTTTTTACTGTGAGCCCTCTTCATTTAACAACCAACAGTCCACAAATTAATGGATACAGGGAACTATGGAAGCCCTTAATTTATTTTCCGAGCTAGATCTGTTTCGCATGTGTTTATGCAAATATTATATTTTCAGACTAAAAAATAGCTACATTCCTATCAAATAATAAATAAGTGACTAACAAAAAGATAAATAAGTCTCAAACATGGAGAAAGTGAGATACCCATCATCAATTCATAATTAACACTTAACACTATTTGAGGGGCATCAATTATCAATTCAACATGTTCCCATACTAGTTTTCATACTCCATTTCATTCAACTATTATAGAACACATGTTCCCTCACATTTTCTGTGCCATTCATCATTTACTACCCTACAAACTTGAGGTGAATCAAAGCTATATGGAGCTTTGTAGTACATACTATACATTAAAAAGCACACAGAACAATTCAAAGTGCCCTGCCACAAGAATATATAGTAGCCCGGCTAATATGTGACAAAGTCTTCACTCCAAGCAGTGGCGGACCGAACATGGGGGCAAATGGGGGCTACTGTCCCCCCAAAATTTTATTTTCCTAGGTATATTTACCCCGAAATTTTAATATATATGTATTTGTATGTATATTTTTACCATGCCGCCCCTCCTAGTCGGAATTCCTGCGTCCGCCGCTGACTCCAAGTTCACGTGACTGCGACAAACACTTCTTACTTTTTCTTCTTGATATCACATAAAATCCTTACTACTATAACCTCAAATACTCTTTGTGCTACTTATTGGCTTATTTGAAGAATAAAAGTAAACATAGCAGAAAAGAAAACTACTAATAAATAACAAATACTTACTGTTTGGATCTCCTTGAGTTCTTGGATGCAACTCTATTTAATCATCACATTTGGATCATCCAAAATGTTTCTCCCTCTCTTTTATTCAATCCCAATAGTCTTTTGACAAGTAACAAAGCTGCCACCTTCAATAAATAAAACTTTTAACTTAAAGTACTAACTCCTAAAAGAGAATATAGAAAATGAAACCAATTGTTGATGACATACCTTTACCATTTGTTTCTCCCAAACATTTATGATATAACTCTAATTCATTCTCAGAAACATCATCGACAATGTTTCTTCCTCTCTTTTTTTTCAAATGCATTATTCTTCTTAGAAGCAAAACAGCCACATCCTTAAACCATAAAAAGTTTGGATTGAAACATTAAATGGTAAAGCAAAATAAGAATAAGTGTATACAAATTATTAGTTGTCAAACCTTTATCATTAGAACCTCCTAGATAATCACCACACCTACTATGAAGCACACAATGAAAACATTTGGTCTCTACAAAGCTATATTGTGTAATGTTTTTCAAAAGAGAGCAATATAGCTGAAAAACTTCCACCCCTGGAAATCACTAAATAACTCAAAAATGGAAAACATATACAACCATTAGGTTCAGACCAAACATATCAAAGAAAATCAATTTACCTTTAATTTTCCTTTTCAATTTCTTTTTAGTAGTAATCTACCGTATTAAACTATGCTAAAATCATTCAAAAAATGTGAACACTTAAAAGATTTATAGATGATACTTTATATAATATCAACCGAACATGATGAAACAATGTAAAAGTTAATAACTCAAGTCCTTAATGTATTAAAATTAAAAATAAGAAAAAGTTTATTTTGTAAGAATTTAGATAATATAAATAAAAGGCATAAATTCTTCACCAATTTCCGATTCAATAATTATAAAAACTATCAAACATAAAGATTAAAAGGATCAGCGATTCAGCCAAGAGAATTTAATAATAATAAAATCAGCCAAGGAAAAAAAATCAGGCAAGCAAATCAATAAAGCAAACAAGTCAAGCAAATTAATGAAGCAATCCAGTCAAGCAAATCAACCATTCATTAAACTTATACAGCGACAACCCTATTGATTGATGAAAACCGATTACCCGAATAAGATTAAATTAATAAATACCGACGATTAAAATACCTGGAGCAAGCTAAGGAGGTTAAGAAATCGAACAAGAATCTTAAACACCCAGGTTGATGGATAGAGCGAGAGGAAACTTAGCCGAGCGATTGAACGAGCGAGAGGCCAGTAGTGATCGAGCGATGAAGTAATTAGAAGGATCGAGCAGATGGCGTGCGTGGAAGGATCGATCGAGAGATTGACCTTCAGAATCCTTTGCCTGCTGCAACGATAGAGAGTAGAAGGCGGCTTGAGTTCAGAAAATAGAGATTAGGGCAATTGATCGATTAGCGGGGTTTGTTTTCATTACCAAGCGGCGCCACTTTTAGGAGCGAAAAAAAGAATTCGGGTTGAAATTTAGGCGGTGTACTTCATAATCATACGCAGTACGGAGTATTTGTAATGAATTTTATTATAGTAGTACTAGTACTATTTTATTATTCAAAATTCAAAATAGCATTTTTCCCTAAATTATTTTTAATTTAAAAATAATATATATATATGGAAAAAATGGTATAAACGATGATTACATATTGATTAATAGCAACGACACTTCAAATATGGTCGTTACAGATAAAATATAATAACGACGAACTCAATAGTTGATGTTAAAAGATATTTTTAACGACAAAATGTGAGAGTCGTCGTTATATACTGGTCGTTAAAAATCATTTTTCTAGTAGTGGTAGCAGTCGCGGTAGAATAGGGTCGTTGTGTATAGGAACGAGAGTTTCTTTTCTTTTAATTGATAAAACTGCGTAGTTTTGGGATCGGTACACCATGCACATGGTGCACCGATCCCACGGTATAACTTGCGCTATATAAAGATCTCATTTTGAATTGCACGCGTATCAAGAAAATATATTTTATCACTGTGTCTTCCTGAAAGGTCTCTTTTATTAAAAGGTAAATTTTATTAGAGTATATTATTTTGACACTGTTTGACCCAGCTTAATTAGCAATTTAGAATTGTTTAATTGTGTAATGTACTGTCATTATCATTTAAATGTAATAGAGTAAATCAATATAAATTTGTTTACGAAATAGGAAAATGAAAGGAGTAGAAATTTGTCGTTTATGAAGATACAATACATTATGAGTTTTGTCAATTTGAATACTTTATTATTTTTAATTATTTTGGATGTGTTATATCTTAATAATACAGTATTATATTAGTAGGTTGGAGTGTATATTAGCTTGCCGATGCAACAAGACATTCATGTCGTCGAAGCAACATTCTGGATACCATACATCAGATTATCAGACATGAACTCTTTAATAGTCTGAGGTCAACAATCGTACTTGTGAGTGGTAAAATATACCGTACACCCGGTACGTTGTACGGTCCTCACCGTACAACCAGGTATTTTTGTAATTAATTAGAATTCAAGTGGTAAAGATCTGTTGATTAAGAGGGACTTGAGAATCGATTCGGTGGCGTCGAGGTGTTGTTCGTTGAGATTCTGAGGGTTGATGAAGAAGACGCCGGATCGAAGTCTGCTGCTCGCTGGTGTCCTGCGGGTTGACGAACGAGAATCGCAGTGTGGCCTTCTGCTCGTTGGATCCATGTGTTATGCTCTTGTATTTTACCCTTTTAGTTTGGTGACGTTAACCTAGCAAATGAGGCTACTTTATTGACGTATCTTCTGCTAGATACAAAGTATGTTTATCTTTTTTTTAACGGATGACCATTTTTAGCTCGGATTTTAATATTGTTATTGTATGTTACTCCCTCCCTAATATTCATATCTTCCCACTTTCCATTGTTGGTCGTAACATTCATATCTTCCTATTTCAAAATCTTCCTATTATATCTTGAATAATTTTAAAAATAATATACTATTACAACTACTTTTTTGGATTTATCCTTCATTCCAACACATTATTTCATTATCTTCCCATCATACCCTCAATAATTTATATCCTCTTTCACTATTCTTAATCTCACCTACTTTTGAACGGGAAGATATAAGTGTTACGAAGGTAGTAATATTTTTAGCTTGTTAATTATATATAAGTTCTATGTTATATTGAAAATGAGTATAATGTTTATAATAAATGTGCACAATGATTTATACATAAATGAATATTTGAGCTCGTTAGAAAATTCAAATGAGCATACACACATAAAAATTTGAGCATATTAGAGAATTCAATGCGTTTTTTTTTGAATTTTTTGAGAGTCACTTCGTAAGATGTGAATGCTCATTGCATATTGGTGTAATGCTCATTTGATATTTCAATGAGCATACACTCATTTCATATTTCAGAAGTATAATTTTACAAAAATGCGTTTTTAAATTTTTTGATACTCATTTTGTAAGTTATGTATGCTCATTTAGGACTGTTTTATGCTCACTTTAAAAGGTTGCACACTTCAAACATATCATACTACATTAGATTCACATTAGAAATCAGTTTTATGTTTATTTAACAGAAACCATTATTTCCATCTCAATAGAGGACGTCTGATGCTCAATGAAAATATCGTGATTTTCAACTAACAAATCAACTAACAAATTCATTAGTGCTCATTTTGTTAGTTACGTAGGTTCATCTGATACCGATCTTATGCTCATATATTAGACTTACAATACTCAACGTAATAGACCGGATGCTCATAAAAAGTTCATCAATGCTCATTCACAAGAAACTGTGGGTTTCATCTTAATGGCAGATGTTTGATGTTCAATTAAAATTTCATTTCAATGTACACTTTGTAGTTATGTATGCTCATTTTGTACTGATGTAATGCTCATTTTTACAATGTCATATCAATACATATTTCAAAAGTATCATATTATATTAGACTCGCATATTGAAATTAATAAGAGTGGATTATAGATATAATTTAATAAGTTTTTATAAAAGAAAAAATAAGAAAAAGAAAGAGAATTAGAATATATGAAGCAAATATCGTGAAACTCATTGTTAGCCTCCTAATACTCAATAAAATATGTTAGATGCTCACTAAAATTACATTATTGCTCATTTAGCGGAAGACGTGATTTTTCACTTAAATTACAAAATTGTCACTGAAAAAATTGGTCTGTATTGATTGTGGGTTGTCTCCCTTAGTTGGGCCGGGTGTACGTACACCCGGTGGTATGATATACGTACTCCTTGTGAGTTGGGATAGATAGACAAATATTTTTTTTGAAAATCAATAACTTAATTATTATTAATAAGGATAACTAGAAACATAACAATCAAAAGCCGAAGCATTACAATCACATCATTCAATGCTACACTAGGGCGAGACAAAAAACAAAAAAAACCACATAAAAGCTATGATGTTCGCTAACCCTGCAACTATGTAGACTCGTCCAGCAATTTAACTGCTCGTGCTACTCGAAATAGGTCCGGTTTGACCAGCCACCGAAAAGGATTTGTTAAACTTGCCAATTTTTCCAGCCACCATTAAGGAGCCAGGTGCAAAAAATGTTCCGATTTCACCAACCACCGGAAAGAAAGCAATCCATTCACTCCCATCTTATAGATAGACGAATATTAAAACACAAAAAGTCAACCATTATTATTTTAATTCTCATCTCTTCCGCTGTTTGCTCGGATCATATTCAACATCCTTTTTTGTCATGTCTAGAAAAGTACTAATAATATCAAAATAAACCATGCGTCTGAATTGCATTAATTTTATACGTATTAAAAGTCGGGCTCCTATACACTATTAATGTTAATGATTAAGGGACAAAGAAAGTCAGAGGGCAGATCCGTCGCTAGGTAATTTACGATTTCGGTCTTTCTTGATCAAAGTTCGGTCAGTGTTTCCCTAGCGAGATCTCTCGCATAGGGTTTTTACTTCGCCGTCTTGGTGCAGCGTTTTTCTTTCAATCGACGCAGCTCTGTGCCGGATTGCCGTGGTTTGAACGTAGCTCGGGATGAATGATTGTGGCAGCGAGAAGATGGTGGAAGAAGCAAGAGAGAGACGTAGGGATGATCGGGGCATGGTTAACATGGAGAGGCTGAACGCTCCATTCGATGGCATGGATTTGGGTCATACGACGGGTACGCCACTGAAAGAGGGTATCACTCGAGCGACGGTCCGACAGGGCCGGCTCTAGCGTTGTGGAAGCCCCAGACGAAAAAATGTTTAATGTTAACATACCATATTAATCTGATTTATATGACACAATATTTGAGGAATCAAAATTTGTCTCTACAATCGATCTATAGAGTTAGCAAACTCTTTAATAACTAAATCTCTTCTAAACTTATACTTTCTTTTTGTGCATTTGAAGTCAAATTTTCATTTACCCGTCATGAAAATTCCTACATATTTAGCATATTTATAGATAATAATTAATTAAAAAATCATCAACACAAAATCAGAAATGTGGAGTATTAATTACTCGTATAAAATATGAGTGGACAAATAACTAAATGCCCAATATTATTTCAATTTACAACTAAAAAATATTAGTGTGAAACATAAATGACTCATGGTGAGTAGCAATGTTTTTTACTCCGTATTAAGCTATTAAACAAAAAGGATCATATAACGACAAAATTTAAAATGTGGAATTGTGGACACCAAGCCAACACCACAGACCGGCCCATCAATTTCAAACAAGGTCTAAAGATAACTACTTCGTATAAGTCTAGAACGCTAGAAATACTCACCTTGGTTCTGGAATTTTAGAAGTCCGGAAGAACCGAAATGATAATCAATAAAAAAATCGGGAATAGAAAATACTCAAACAATCAATCACAAATCGAAACGGCGGAACCGGACTTGAGAACGAGCTGATGAGCTGCTCTTGTTGACTGCCGTGCAGGGCCGGCTCTAGCCTTTTGGAGGCCCCAGACGAAAAACGTTTAATATTCGCATCTCATATTAATCTGAATTACTCCATATATAACACAGTCATAGAAAAATAAGATAAAATAAACATTCAACATCTCCATTCTCAATGCCAACAATATCTGAGGAAGAAAAGGTTGTCTTTACAATCCATCTGTAGAGCCAGCAAACGATTTAATAACAAAATTTCTTCTAAACATATTCCTTCTTTTTGTATATTTGAAGTCAAATTTTGGTTTACCACTTTACCCGCCATGATAATCCTACATATTTAGCATATTTATAAATAATAATTAATAAATATTTGAAAACCACAAACAGAAAATAAGAAATATAAATTTATTTCTTGTAAAGTCATTTTTTTGTGATAGTATTTATAAAGTTATTAACAAAAACAAAAAAAGAAGCATATAATGACAAAATAAAAAATGTGAAGACCACAGACCGTACCGCGCACCATCACTTTCAAATAAGGTCTGGACTGAAGAGAACTACAAAGCTAGAAAATACTAATATTGTGGAATTCTGGAAGAACCAAATTCTGAAATCGGATAATCAATAGAAATCGAAAATAGAAAATACTTAATTAATCAATCAGAAATCAGAACCGATTGCTTGTGTGTAATGCAGTCAACTAATACGACGTTTGAGGCTTCAGGCTGGAAAGTGTTCTTTGTCCAAACTTCAAATCCAATTTCAACGATTACGGAGTAAATTCATATACAGAGTATTACTAATAACTTGTTTTTGTTTTGAGGCCCATGAAATAGTGAGGCCCTAGGCAAGTGCCTAGGCCAACTGGCCATATGGCCGGCTCTGTAGTGCCGTGTGAACGATCGTTTGTGATGATTGAGATAGCAGAGTGCGGTGGTGCGTAATAATATCAACGAAAGTTTCTATCAGCGGTGGAGGCTTCCAGCTTGGAGAAATGTTCTCTGTACAAACTCCAAATCCAATTTGAATGACAGAGTATTACTAATAGCTTAGTTTTGTTTTGAGGCCCCAACAAATTGTGATGCCCTAGGCAACTGCCTAGGCCAACTGGCCTCATGGCCGGCTCTGCGGTCCGACCTCCGCCTGAACCACCACCATGGGTTGTACGAGGTGCTAGAATCCGTGAAAGTTTTCCTAGTAGTTTTTATCTGTTTGTCATTTTACTTTCTTGTGTTCATATTTGTTGTTGGTTTTGACAATTTGTTTGAGTTTTTAGTCTTTTTATGTAATTGGGTATGGTTGGATCTATAGGAACATGGTTGGCTGTGTCAAGCTCATTACATGGTTAGCGATTCGTGTTGCTCTTTCAGGGGTGACTGTCTCAAAGTCTCACCATAGGGTTACAGTCGTAGTTGTTGGAGTTTTAGTTAGTGTCAGTTTTATTTTCCCTTTGCTTGATGTAATGATCTTGAATCTTTTGATATGAATAGATGCCTGTTTTGATGATAAAAAAAGGCTAAAGGGTCAAATAGGTACATGAACTAACTTAAAGTGTTCAATTAGCCCCTTATAAGGAGGTTCTGCTCGGCCGTCGCCAATCGGGGCGGTTCCCGGTTGAATTTTTTGATGAAATGTTTTTATCATCTTCTTCATTAAGTCTAGTTTACTTATATCAAATTTCAGCTAAAATTTAAATCGGGAAGGCAGTCAAATGATTTTCCGAAATGTATTGCGTTGTTTAACTGCGCAGTTATCTTCAAAAAATCATTTGACTGCCTTCCCGGTTGAATTTTTAGCTGAAATTTGGTATGGGTAAACTAGACTTAATGAAGAAGATGTTAAAAAATTTTCATCAAAAACTTCCACCGGGAACCGCCCCCATTGGCGACGGCCGGGCAAAACCTCCTATATAAGGAGCTAATTGAACACTTTAAGTTAGTTCATGTACCTATTTGACCCTTTAGCCTAAAAAAAGTCGGGCTCCTATATTGTATCCGGAGTATGTTTACGTTGAAGAAGTTAATTGATAGACGTTCCATTTTCATGTGTTTTGTAAGTTTTAGTGTTTTACCATGATTTTTCACCTTTTCAATTACATTATCAAGTATTTCAAATAATTTTTCATATACGTAGAGTACTCTTTATTACTCCTCCGTATTTAAAAGTTCTCTACACTTTCCTTTTTGAGATTTATTTAAAAGTTCCCTACATTTTCCTTTTTTGATAAGTTTTTTCTTTAAAAATACTCAATTACTCTTACTTTTTCTACTTTTTATCCTCTCTTTTCTACTTTTTCACCTTCTCTCCTACTTTTTCAATATTACGCTTACTATTCTACCTTAAATCTTGTGTCATAATCAAACGTAGCGATCTTTGAAATACGGAGAAAGTGCTTGACACGAAATCATAAGTAAATCTGTCCTACTAAATTTGATTAACTTTCTTTTTTTGTACTATGTTCCAAAAAAAATTCAATTTTTTAAAAACAATGAAATTGTGACTATTTATCCCCTCTACACAAATATCAATCAACGATGTTTTTAATACTCCAATTTCACATTCAACTTCAACTTGACAAAATTGAATAAGACAGAATTAACAATAATGTACTCCTCAAAATTTCAGTGTCGTTGGCTCGATTAGACAATTAACGATAACAATATATTGTTTCATCAAGAAGTAAAATATAATGATTAAATCACAGAATGCAAATTTAAATGAACCCAACAAAACAACGATACAAAAGTTTGTAAATTTAGCAACAATTAACCACAATGGCATGTTCTACCAAACAAAATTACATTGAACAATCCATTTTTATCAAATAATAATAATTTTTTTTCTTTGAAAATCTTTTCAGTCACTAAAAATTAAATGTTACTAAAAAGTTAATCAAAATATATTTTCAATCACTTATCAAATAATTATAAATTATATTGAACAAAATTACATTGAACAATCGATTTTTATCAAATAATTATAAATTTTTTTCTTTGGAAAATCTTTTCAGTTACTAAAAATTAAATGTTGCTTAAAAGTCAATGGAAATATCTTTTCAAAAGTCAAAGACCATTAGGGAACCAACTTCGATAATGAGAATAGAATCTACGAATTACGGAGTATATATCCTATTTCTAATAGGCACGGGGCACAACGGTCTGAGGTACATCAACTGACATGCTGTTAGCTTGAATTTCAGACTTTCAGTCATTAATTTGTAGCATAATTGTTAACCATTTCTGAATTTGAATTTCAATCATTAGGTTGTAAGTTGTAGTTTAATTGTTAACCATTTCTGAATTTGAGTTTGGGCCATTAGGCTACATACTGTCATTGTTAACTCAGTCACCATACATAATATGTGTGCAGTCACCATACATAAAGGTTCTCCGATCCACTTCTCATTGTCTTGGATTTTTAATAATCAATTCATTTTTCTTTTCTGGACCAGGTTAATCTAACTTTTTACTTTACTGCTATTTCTTAATGTTTAGATTCAGGATGCATGGAGGAGAAAGCTGGTAGTGGACAAGAAATCTAGGCAAGGTTTTTCAAACCACTACCTTTTTCTTTTACAAGATGTTTTTAATCATTTTATATGAAGAATGAAAGTTAGAAAGACAAGAGGAAGTCATCAGTTAGCATGTTACTGAGCAAGAAAGGTGAAAAAGAAGAAATATGGAGTCGTAGAAATGAGCAGCCAGCTCAACTCAAACCCAAGATGTAAGATTATTTTTTAAACGGATGGATTTAGGAGACTTGTTTACATTGGGCTCTTCAACACTACAGCCCTAGAACTAAGATCATTGATATATGGATGATATCTTACTTTTAGGTATTCAGATTATATATCATAAAGCTTTTATTACAGATTTACAGGTCAACCTTCCGGTGGAAACCTTCTTGATTTTCCAGCTATTTCCTAAGTGGGAGAAGCCTTTCATCACCCTACCATGATGGTATGTTCATGCATGTTAAATTACAAGCACACTACATTAGTTTTGTGGCCTGGCAACTATTCTTATTCACTTTTACATTTTCGAAGGTAAGTTTGACTATTTTTATGATTTAAAAACAAGTTTTTGCTATACTTTCAAAGGTTAAATGTATAACCTCTCTTCTATTAAGAGTTAGGACTTCTGTTGTCAAGTAAGCAAGCATGTAATTCTATCTATTACGATACTGTTGTGTTTTTTTCTAAAATGAAATTGATTTTAATTCTTTTAACTCCTTTAAAATTCTTCAAAATGCTTGTTAACAATTCTGGTAACAAAGAAATACTACATAGCATTATGTTCTTATCATTTTACATGTTCTTACTAGAAGTGGTTCTATATGTTTACACAATTTATTTTAACAATTTTACAGGACATATATTGCTTAAATGTTGATGGTGCTCTATTTGAGGTTATACTATTTTCACCAATTGCTTCCTTTTCGCATTGTGAGTTCTCTGATTTTACACTTCTTTCCATCATACTATCAGGTAGATAGATCATAATAATGACTTTCTCTAAGATTTGTACTTATAAGCTCTGCCACCATCCTGTTTTTTGGTATAACTTATTTCTGGAAAATACTTTGTGAAGACTTTTATGAGTATTAAATTCTATAAAACTGTCCAGGGTCTGGAGCACATGTCTTGATTAACTAGACGTGTCTGTTTCTCTTATTCCCCTCCCTTTACAATACATATGCACATTATGTACTTTTTACGTGTAGTTTATACTTATCTTTCTTATGAAAGAGAATATTAAAGTTAACAAGTACTCCCTTCAATAAATTAGGGCATTTCTATGTAAAAAATAATAAGTTTTGGTTAATGTATCTACATCACTCATATGTGTTATGTTAAACTGTGCAGTTTAATAAAGGGAAGGTTGATAACTGAAAAAAGGGAGTATAATTTTTGTCACTCCAATATTCTCCATTTCAGCATATATCATCTTACAAGGCCTAATCTATGCAAATATAAGTAAACTCACCCTTGCTATTGTTTTCAAAATATGAAAGATATAGTGTATTTAGTTTTCTAATTAGCTGGATTTATTGTGTGATTTATTAATATATACTTCTTCATATTTTTAATTTCAGAGATTCTTCCATCAGGGACTGCTCTCCGGAAGAGATAGATTCATAGATCAAACATGATTTTGTTGACCATCATGTCTTCATAGAAGTTAGAGCTGTTGAAGATAGCTTTAATCTTTTATTTATAACACATAGAGCTATTGACCGTCAGGTCTTCGTTTAAAGCATTTGACTTGTAATCCACAACTAAGAATTCCGACCGACATAATGGAATTGAGATTGCAGCTTGTTTTTGTACCTTTTGAATTTTCTACTTGGAAAACTTGTTACATTTACAGCTTTATCTGTACGTTTTTGTGGTGGATGTCTTTCTTGTTATTCAACGTGTGGTGTTGACTGCATAAGAAATGAAGATCTATGCAGGCTTTTAAATCTTGAAATCATTCTGGATCATGTAGTATAAAATAGGTTTCTACATCGGTTCTTAGAGAAATGATGTTAAATATTCTAGATCGGTTATAACTGATGTAGTTTATTAGTGTTTTCACGACGGTCGTTGAAGAACTGATTTTGAATTATTTCACATGGGGTATAACTGATGTAGTATGAGATAGCAGTTCACCATTCTCTTACATTTAACATCGGTTCTCTAATAACCGATGTAACAAATTCTATAACATCGTTTCCATAACCGATGTGAAATCAAGATACTTTTCACATCCCCTGGATCCACATCGGTTACAAAACCGATGTGAAAAGTCATTTTTAACCGATGTAAAAAGCAATTTTTGTACTAGTGCACGCCGTATATTAACCTAATAGTAGCAATAAACTTAAGATGAAAACGATTGAGATTGATAACCTCAACACAAGTGGTTTATTGGTTAAATCAATATAATTAATTCCCCTTAGATTATTAACCATGAGACGCATGCATTAATAATCCAAGTTTACTACCGTGAAAAGACCGAACGATTAACAAGCATATTCGTCGAACGATTCTAGTAATAATTAATATATGAAACAAAACTAGTTGATCCTTTAACTAATGTTCAAAATATTAATATGAAACATTGAAATATGAATAGGAATTAATTAATATTCAAGGAAGAAGATTAAAGAAAATAACTCACAACTTACAATTCATTAAGCTTCAAAGTAACAAAACCAAGATGGAAGAGTTTAGCTCCTCATTTGTAGACTAAACATAATGAAAATATAAAGAAAACACTAATCTAAACTTAGTTTAAGAGTATATGTGAATTGGTGATTTTATTGGGAAGCAAAGGAGTGTATTTATAGGCTTTTGGGGGCTGCGTGGTCTGATACCCAACCGGGTATATAGGATACCCAACAAGGTATCTTAGGAAATTGCCCAGAAAGTCACTTTTCTGGGCATACCCGATCGGGTAAGGGTATATACCCGATCGAGTATGTGACAAATCTTCATAAACATCTGCTCCCACGATCATTTGTTCTCGGATTTGATTTGGACAATCGAATCAAGCAAATATCCGACCGAGTACATGAGTATTTTTTCCACTCCCCCTTGACCGTGAGCAACTGCTGCGGTAATATTGCCCCCTGCCGCCGAGTTTCGTCCGGACATCCCTGCTTTATTCCGGTTGCGGTCTTCCCACCAATCTGGATACCCATAGATTTTAAAACAAGCACTCACATCGTGACCCTTCTGCTTGCAATGAGAACACACCAGCCGAGCCTTTTCAGTTTTATCCAGTTTTCCTTTGCCATGATCAGCCTTAACAGCAAACGCTTGAATATCAGTGGCGTGGGTCTTGCCCCGCGCAAGTGACCGCGACCGTTCTTCTTGGAGAAAGGCCTGGTGCGCACGAGCAATATCCGGCAGAGGTGTATGGGACAACAGATTCGACTGAACCGTGCCATAAACTTCGTCATCGATCCCAATCAAGAATTGGTGCAGCTGCTCTTCTACTCTATCCGCGGTGTATTTGTCCGCTACTCCACAGGTACAATTCCCACACGTACATGTATGCGGTGGTTTGAGACGATACAATTCGTCGTACAGTCCCATGAGTGCAGTGAAATATGCGTCAACAGTCATTGATTTGGTCTGTTTGCATTCAGCAATCATCGTCCGCAATTGTTAAAGGCGTGGCCCGTTTGCTTCACTGAAGCGTTTCTCCAAATACTGCCATAACGAGCGGGCCTCTTCATGAAAGGGTATTGAAGCTGCCACGCTCGGATCCATACTCCGCAACATCCATGAAACGATCATGGAGTTGTTCGTGTCCCAATCCAGAAGTTTAGACGCTGCGGTAGGTTTGCGGAGGGTCCCGTCAATGAATACATACTTCCGTCTAGCCTTCAAGGATAAACTAAAAGCTCTTGACCAGGCCACATAATTGTCACCTTTAAGAATTACGTGGGTAATTAGATTTCCGGACTGATCGCCGGAGCTCAAATAATAACAAGAGGTTGGGTCAAGCCTCGGTGTCGCGTCGTCGGTCATAGCTTTCCTCGCTCAAGCACGCTGGTGCTGCGATGAAGCTAAGGTGATGGTCAAGATCGTATTAATCTGATACCATGTTAATTAGGAGAATATTGCATATTAGGAGAATAATGATTCCTTGCCTTTTCATTGATACATGATCGAATATATATACAAAGAGTAAAGAAACCCTATGTAACAAATGTGGCCACAGCCTGTATCTTCTATGCACAGCCTAAATATAATTAATATAGTACAACATTTAAGCCCAAATATGCTTCATGCCCAACACTAAGACATCTTTATCCATAGACTATATTAAAATATCCTAAAAATTAAGGGATTGATTTTTCATTTTCTTGATTAGATAAATTAAGGGATTGATTTTTCACTTTCTTGATTAGATATATGAGGTGTTTGATTACTAGCCTATCAGACACTTTTTGACTATTTTAACCATCAATTCGTTTTTTACCATTTCAAATGGCTATTTAGGTGTTTGGTTAATTAGTTTTATGTATTGGCTTTTTATGTCAGTCAGCTAAGAATCAAAACTTCACCAAATATAGTGTTTCGCACTCGGCCTATCAATCATTTTTTGGCTGTTTTGACCATCAATTAACTTTTTGACCATTTCAAACCGCTATTTACGTGTTTGGTTAATTAACTTTTTCTATTGACTATTTAGACTATTTAGACGATTGCATGACTTTTTATGCCAATTGAAGGCATGAAAATATGAAGTTCACTTTGTTGATCATGGAGCCATGGAGGAGGGAGAATTAATGATTTGGAATTGAGAAACAATTCAAGATGAATCATTTGGAAATCGAGCGCAAATTAGCAAACATTGAAGGAATTGAGGTCACGGTGATGACTGATATGATGATATCTCTCATCCACCATAAGTTATTCCCTCGCATCCGAAGCAAAATACGATTATCTACAATGGCTAAATTAAAAACAAATACATCACTACATAACCTAAACCAAGTAAGTACAATCACAACGTAAAGACTTCTGAGTTCAAAGTGCAACAAAATGACAATTACATATCAACAACTAATAGTGTATATCAATAAATTTATTCTACGTAGTACTTCCGTTCTCTTTTAATTGCAACATTAGACTTTTTGTACTATTCACATATTCTAATTTGACTATATTTTATTTAGTAATGTATTATAAATTAAATTTTTAAAAAATGTTGTTAAATTCTTCTAATTCTAAATTTCAAAATATGAATTTTTTAAACTTTTTACTAACAAGGAGTGAAAGATATTAATGGTCAAACTTATGTGTTGACAAACATGAAATGTTGACTGTTGCAATTAAAAAAGAACGGAGGAAGTACTAAACGTGAAATGTTGACTGTTGCAATTATTACTCCGCATGTAATAAAGTATAAGTAAAATCGCAAAAGAAAAATTCAGCCTATTGCACATTAAGGCCGAAAAAATCAGCATATTACTGAATTAAAATCGAAGAAATCAGCCTATTAATATTTAACGGGAACAGTGATGTGATTTACAAATGTTACCAGTATGATACTAATTATGCGAGGGATGAATGATATTACCATATTTGGACCGTATAATCATCTTATTCACCCCTAATATATAGATCAAACATCGAGTCTATTGGGCCTAGGGCCCGACCGGATGCCTGTGGGCCACCAATGGCTATAAATTCCCTATAATGACCTTTCAAAAGTGATTTTTTCTCCTCACGAACAAAAAACGTTAATGAAGTATATTCTCATATATCCCAGGGGTATCACATTTACGGACAAACCACCTTCTGTAAATCACTTAGTACAAAGTAGTCGCCGAGCCAGAGCCCGTGTCACCAAGGCTAGCTCCCGGGATGAGTTCCCAGATTGTCGAGATAAGTTCATATCCGCATCCGAGTCCGAGCTCGTGTCCACTGAGCTCGGCGCCAGAGTCAGCTTTTAGGTCATTGAGATAAGCTCGAAATTGCAGCCGAGCCCGAGCTCACCACCAAGCTTGAAGTCAATTGAACTGCCTGCAAGGTCAAAGAAACAGTTGGGCATTGTACCAATCAAACAATTGTCCTTGTTATTTTTCCAATCAACTTTACATGTGTCTTCTTGTTATTAGACTATCATTTTATACTTGTTGGCCACCTCCTTCGAATGACATATTTTATACTTGGGCCACTTTATAAGCCCCAAAATAGGAGGCCATTCAACATTTTATAATTGTTAGCCAAGTATTGCGCGTGTCATCACCTCCTTAGAATGACATCTTTTATACTTGGACACCAAGTATTACATTTTTAGTATAAATAAATTAAATATCACCTTTCAATCTGTGGAAGGGGATCCGATTTTCTCCGTGCAAACTTGTTATTACTCTGTCTAAATTCTTACTCACTTTTACTTAGCACTTTCAACCTCTCTATTCCCGGATTCCACCTACCTCTAAGGTCGGATATCCATCAAACGTTATGGCTCCAATTACCATAGATTCGGATGGAAATAGAAGTGGATTTAATCCGGCCATTTTGTTTGGAATTCTAATGCTAGTTTTTTGGGTGTTGGATCCGGCATTTCTACTTTGATTCTTTGAATGTGATATCGTAACGAATGAGTGAATGACCTGTTTTGTTATACTTTGCATTATTTATTAATGAGAAACGTGATAGGCATTTACAAAACGAGGTATTGTGTCTATGATTCATTGATTGGTCCAAATCATCATGGAGTATTACGTTTAATTTATATTTAATTAATTCAACTGTAATATTTTAATTGATCCATGTGGACAAAAATCTTTGAAAGTACCATACAATTCTTATTTTTTAATGTTGGTCTATAGTTACATTTCATCCCACAACAAGAAATTACAACAACTAATTAACGAGGATATACCCCACATGCCATTAGCGAGGGAGATATCAGATGAGGAAAGCGTTTTTGTTTTTGTTTTTCTTAATCTAAATATGTTTGTTGAACTAATTTTCATTACACTCCTAGTAAGAGTTTTTTCGGGTTTGTCCTTTTGCATTTCCATAGCACTTTGTCACTTTCCCCTGCTTTCTAAATTTATAAATTTCAATTAAACACATCAATTTAATTATTTTTACAAATAAATGGTTTACCCTAAATCAAATTAATTGAGTATTGCAATTGTTTGGGGGTAGAAAGTAGAAACTAGAAAGTTTTATAAAACTTGCACAATATAAAACCAAAATATATTTAAAGTGCAAAAACAAGACTAAGTATGTTTTATTTCTCAAATACTACGTAGAATTCATTTAATCCTACTCAAAGAAAAAGTTGAGTAAAATTTCTCAAGATAAAATTTCCCAAGGCGTTGGATCATCAATGAAGAACAATCCAAGACAGGTTTTCCTGCCATTTTTTATATGCTTAATTTTTTCTAGGCATTTTCTTTTGTTTTTGTTCTGTCATTTTTTATAAGGAGTGTATAGATTGATAGTTTGATGTTGCTCACAAGAACTTCTTCTCCCCAATTTTATTGATATTAAAACGCCCTATGAGGGTGGGAGATGCAAAGTGTGCCGTTTAGAGGAATTGGACGAGGAATTAAATTGGTCTTTGTGTACGTACTACGTTTGTTTTTCATCCTAAAAGAACAATATTGTAGTTTGTTACATTGGCCGTATTATGTGTTGCACAATTTTGACACTACAGTATCAAGATGCATTATAATGGGAAAACTATCAAATAAGCCCCCGTACTATGCCATAAAAGTCGATTAGGCCCTCGTACTTTACAAACACTCGATTAAGTCCTTGAACTATTAAAAAACGTTCAATTAAGCCCTTTCGGTGGGTAAGTAACCGGTTTCCCGGTTAAACGGCAATGACGGCGACGACGGCGACGATGTGCTCGAACCCCAGCAATGGCGGCTGCCGGGAAAAGGTTACATTTAACCGGGAAACCGGTTACTTACCGACCGAAAGGGCTTAATTGTACGTTTTTTAATAGTTCGAGGACTTAACTGAGTGTTTGTAAAGTACGAGGGCCTAATCGACTTTTATGGCATAGTACGGGGGCTTATTTGATAGTTTTCCCCATTATAATATACTTCTTCTTTCCCAAATTGTTTCTTCTTTCATTTTTGGTCCACCCGACTAAATTGTATCATACAAAATTAATCTATATCTTTTATCAATTCAACATCAACCAAATAAATGTAACGTTTTTAATAACCGCACAATATCCTCATATCCTAAGGTTAGTAGGATGAGATAGTATGATTTGGGTAGTAACCTCTCAAAATCGGGGATGAGATAGTATGATTTGGGTAGTAACCTCTCAAAATCGATCTCGGGGCAGTTTCACAAGCTTTATATCTATATACTCGGTTGTCCGTATATGCCAAAGTGGCCCTAGGGTGGCAAAATGTCTCAAAATTGAATTACTTTGAATTTGCTAGTGGTTTTGGAAATCTAGTATGACAATATTCTGCTAGTGATCATCAGAATGCAAGCTGACAATATAATTTTAGTTTAACTGTACTTCACTGGGATCCGGAAGTTTTGTCATATGAAATTTAAATTGCGTAAATAAGTTGTTTATTTTTATACATGTTTCCTTTTTTACTCTTATCATGGAAATTGGAATATTGTGGATTTGTGGTTTACTCATAATTAAGAAAATCTTTTTAATTAAAGACCTCACATAGGAGTAAAATATGATTAAAAACGTATCAATATATAGTTTATATCACTTATTCACTATTTCATTATGTTTGATTGGTTAATTGTGGCATACTCTCTCCATCCCTATATACAAAGATTCCGCTTTGAAATGATTATTTTTCCCTTGACTTTTGAAATGCCATTGTTAGTGAGAGATACATTTTACTCTAAATTACATTGTTTTGACATTGTTTAACACCGTTTAACATTGTTTTGCATTGTCTTGTCTCTCATTTAAAGGTAGTAGAGTAAGTTGATACTTCCTCCGTCCCAATTTGATGGTCCTGTATTTCCTTTTTGGGATGTCCCAAAATGATGGTCATGTTTCCCTTTTTGGAAAAAAAGATGTGGTTCATATCGTTTCACTTTATTATACTCAAATCTCAACTACAATTTTTACCTTTTCAACCACTTTATTAAAATTTGTGCAGAAAAGAAATGAGACTATCCAATTGGGACAGAGGGGGTATAAGTTTGCTTACTAAACGAGGAAAGGAGATTTTATTTACGGACATTCACTAAAAGGAAAGTGTGAAAAAATTATTAGAGCATCACCATTCGTAATCTCTAAAAATCAATATATTCTATGATCCTTACCTTTTAAATATTGTTACATAATTAATTTTTAATTAATCTCAAAATCCGTTTATACATCTCAACCATCATCTTCAAATAATCCGCTTTTTTCTCAGCCATGCATTAATGTATTACATATACTTTTCAAATAATCTTAAAATATTCCGGATTCATATTTTGATCCCGGATTATTCTAGCAAATAATCTCATTAAATAATCAATGTCTCTCAATGATACTCCTCCAAAAAATCCGCCATGTCATCAATTTAATCTCTTAATAATCCTTCCAATGAGGATGCCCTTATCATATTTAGGATGAAGGGAGTGGAAATTTGCCGAGGAAGATAGAGTAACGTACATTATGAGTCTAGAGAAATTGAGCACTTTATTTATTTATTTATTTATTTATTTATTTATTTTGAATGTTTTATTGTATCTTAATGATATTACTCGTATATTATTACGTTGAAGTGTAGATTAGCTTGCTGATGCAACAAGACACTCATGTCGAAGCAACATACTCGACACCACACAAGAGAAATGAACTTATTAATAGTCCGAGGTCAGCATTCGTACTTGTGAGTTGGGATATACGTAGTATAGAGGAATATTAAAACATAAAAAAAGTCAACGAAGAAGTAGATAGATCGAGATTCGAGAAGCTTATGTCAATGTAAATTTCTACATGTTTTATTTTGGATTGAAATTTGCTAGTCTGATTTGATCTGGTCTGGTCTGGTCTGATTTGGTCTGGTCTGGTCTGTTTAAGTTTGGTCTGGTTTGGTCTGGTCTGAACTGGTCTGGTCTTGTCTGGTAAACGTCTGGTCTATGTGTATTTCATAACTATCCAAGTCTGGTCTGGTCTTGTCTGGTCTGTTTAAGTCTGATCTAGTCTGATCTGGAACTGAAAACAGTCCACAACAAAACATCCTTTGTTATACTCGTATCATTTTACGGAGTATCATTTTATCATTTTATTTATTTACGGAATATCATTTTATCCTTCACACAAAGTCACAAACAAAATAAATATAAATACAGTCATTTTGCGACAAAATTTATCTTGCGAATGAAATTGTTTGTATGAACCAAATTTATCTGTAAATATGTCTGCGCACAAACAAAAATGTGTGTGCACTGACACTTTTTGAGTATATACAGACACCTAGTGTCAGCCGACCCCTTGAAATTTTGAGAATATAGAGAGCACTGAAATACATTTGATTTGATATATTGTCGCTCTCTTAACTCATTATGAGTAAGAAGCCATGACTCCAGCATGAAAAAACAGCATTATCTAAACTTGAAATTAGTAAATTTTGGTGCATAATTAATAAAATGAAAACGTATGGTTGTGGTTGAGTAAGAAAAAGATAAATAAGTAGTAGCCACAAAAAATTCCAAATAGAAAAGTGAGAACTATTTTTTGGGATAGCCAAAAAAGAAAGTGAGAATTATTTAATGGGATGGAGGGAATATCATTTATCTAAGTTATACGGAGTATATATGAAAGTTTCAACTCAAATATTGTTAAAAAATGACTCGCCCATTTTATTCTGTTTTTAGTCAGGTTTCAACTAGGTGAGTTGTTTTTTTAGTTCCGCCATTGCATTGAGAGAATTAGGCAGGGAATATAGGAGAACAATATTAAGTTCTCCTATATTTAGTTTTTTTTAGAAAAAAAGCTTATACCTCTCAATTAATGCAATAAATTAGTCAAATATTAAGTTCTCCTATATCAAACGATGCAAAACAGTGTCAAAACAGTGGCAAACAATGTCGCTACAATGTTAAGTCAAATTTATTTTCTTATAATGTGTGAAGTCAAACTAGAACATTAATTTAGGGACGGTTTTGTTTTTGAGAATGGGTATATCTTTTCCTTTGTCTTCCCGAAATGCATCTTTTATTGAAAGGTAAATTTTACGGTAGGATATACTACGTACTACGTATTATTTTTACACTATTTCATCCCGTTTAGCATTGTTTTGCATTGTACCATCATTATTATTTAAATGTAATAAAGTACACACAAATATTCCTGTCCGGAAATTCCGGAAAGGAACCCCGTCCGGAAATTCCGGACAGGAACCCCGTCCGGCCTCCTTCATTTGGGGGCCTTCCCGGTGGTATTTTTTGCTCAAATTTTATGTGCATGTTTCTCATCAAGTCTAGTTCATCCATACCAAATTTCAGCAAAAACTTCAATCGGGAAGGTCGTCAAATGATTTTTGCAAGTTAACTGGTCCGGAATAGGTATTGTCCCAAAATAGGGTAGTTTCAAACTTATTTCCCAAATAAGGGTATTTTGTCCATGTCATCGTGCCATGTCAGCACATGGCCTTAAATTCCCATTTCCATGTCATTACACACCCATCATTGGTCCATGTCATCGCATACACCTTTCATATAAAATTATAAAAATTGAGAGTTTTTGGATTCAAACCTACACCCATTCATTGTACTTACAAACACACACCATTACACTACTGCTACAAGTTGATATATTTCGTATTTTTATCCTATTTGTATTCATATTGTGGCATTGTATTCCTATTGTGCCAGTGACGTGTAACTAATAATGCACTAATAATGATAACAAGGGGAAAATGATTTAAATACTCTAAACTTTAACGAAGTGTAAGTTAAGTACCCCAAACTTGCATATGTAATACTCTGTATATACACCCGAATTTTATATAAAAAATTACTTTCACACAATGATTATATATATTTTTTACAAATACAAATTTATTGGAATAGTTACAAAATTTAAAACAATTAGTTTTATTAGAATGTAGTTAACATTATAAAATTTCATTTGTGAAATAATAATAAATGTTGTATTTTAAATTATGTACTTAACACTAAAATTATATTTGTGAGAAATATGTGATCATGGTGCTAATATAATTATTTTATCAAGTTTGGAATATATTTATTACATGTGCAATTTTGGGATACTTATCTCACATCTCCTCAAAGTTTGGGTTATTTAAATTATTTTCTCCTAATAATAATAATAATAAAATAATAGTTATTTATCCAATAAGATAGATATAATCAATATTAACTGTTATCTGAAAATTTCTAATCTTCATAAAAGTATTAAACTTTTCTAATATTTACTCATCTAATATTTACTTATCTAATAGAATAGTTACTGATAGAATTAGAATTTTTCTAATATTTACTTATCTAATAGAATAGTTACTTTTCTAATATTTACTCATCTAATATTTACTTCATAAAAGTCATCTGATAGAATTAGAATTAATAGTTACTTATCTAATATTTTCTCAACTTCATAAAAGTATTAAACTTTTCTGAGCTCAAATATAATTTTTTATGACAACTTAATATTAACCGTTATATACTGTAATATACGGAGTATAACACTTCATATATAGATAGAATTAATTCTAGTTTTGGTCGTATGAGTTTTATGTTATTTCCACATTTGATTCACGTCTTTGACTTTGACCACTTTTGGTACATGCGTATTGTGTTTTCACTCGTACATGGTACTTCCGGCAACAATTCTGGTGGTTAAAATCGCCGGAGAAGGACAATAAATGGTCAAGAAACATTAGTCATGTACCGAAAGTGGACAAACTGAAAGACGTGAACTAAATGTTGAAATGACATAAAACTCGTAGGACCAAAAGTGGAAATAATTTTATATAGATAAGTGTTATATATATGATTACCCAATATAAAAATATTAGAAACTCACAAACAAAAATGTAAGAAAAGGTACTACATAATAATAACAATCAACTCTCACAAAATGTATCACATTAAATTAATAATAAAAGTCACCCAAATCACTATAGCACCGCATCAACGTATGTTTTTATTATCTGTAAAAATCGTATGTTTTAATTAAACATGCTCACAATACCAATAAAATCTATTTTAAAATTATGATGGTCACAAGATACACCTGCGGTGCAGTGGTCTAGGGTGCCCAAGCCTCAACTTTTTTATCATTTTATATATTACGGAGTATATATGTATGCAATGACATGGATTATGATATGGCAGGTGAATGATGTGTGCTGACATGACATGATGACAAGGACAAAATAACCTTATTTGGGAAATAAGTTTGAAATTACCCTACTGGGAAATAAGATTATAAAATACCCCTCTTCCGGAAAAAACTCGTTATATCTAACTAGGTTGAAGTGTACATTAGCTTGACGATGCAACAAGACATTCATGTCGTCGAAGCCACATCATACTGGATACCATACATTAGATATGAACTCTTAAATAGTACCGAGTATGAGTTCAACAATCCTACTTGTGAGTTGGGATAGATAGACGAATATTTATTTAAAACACAAAAAAGTCAACCAAAAAAAGTAGATATATCGAGGAGCTTATTTTAATTCTTATGTCTTCGGATCATACTCAACATTCTTTTTTGTAATATCTAGAAAAGTAAGTTTTTTGAAAGAATATTATTAAACAAAAATGTATTTAGTAAAATAAATCATAGTATTTCATGTACTAATATTTGTGTTTTATTAGCTAAATTGTATCCGGAGTATGTATTACTTTGAAGAAGTTAATTGATAAACGTTCCACACCC
This sequence comes from Cuscuta epithymum, assembly GCA_945859915.1. Classification (NCBI taxonomy): domain Eukaryota; kingdom Viridiplantae; phylum Streptophyta; class Magnoliopsida; order Solanales; family Convolvulaceae; genus Cuscuta; species Cuscuta epithymum. Next base: position 2,228,318 of record CAMAPF010001005.1, read on the forward strand.
ATTATTACTGTCTCTACTTTTGTAACTCTGCACTTTTATTTTACTTCTACTCTTGTATTGGCAAGTTTATTTTAATAAATCTCGTAAATATCCCTCCACATTTACCACACCCATCAGGGTGAATTTCGGGTTTAAAAAAAAGAAAAAAAAAACTTTCCACTTTCATGTTTTTGAAAGTTTTAGTGTTTTACCATGATTTTTCACCTTTTCCTTTAGATATATTTCAAATAATTTTTCATATACGTACTCTTTACTACTGATTTTTTACTTTTTGATCTTTTCTTTTCAACTCTTTCACATAGCCTCAACTTTCTTGCAGTATTCGATCGATCACTGAGGTCCACTATGTTACTTTTAAATTCTTTTGAAATTCACGTGCAAAAATAATTAAAAACTGGGCATAACATTTGTGTTCGTCATGTAATTAATTACAACAAAGTGGTACTAATGAGATAACTTTTTTTCAAAGCTAAGAAATCGGCCGACCAAGCACCAACCCATAAACCATGCTAAATATATACTCGATTCATGAAATACCATCGCTTATGTAAAACATACTCTGTCCGTGCGTAAAAAAACAATTTGACACGAGCTATTTGATACGAAATCATCGATAAATCTATGTCAAATCAGTGTCAATTCATAATTTTTTTGTAGTATGACCTGTCCCACTAATTTTTTTTGTATGTCCCAAAAATTTTGTCATTTTCTTTTCAAAGCAATAAAATTGTATGTGACTCTAATTATTTCTCCATCCGCTGAACAAACTTCAATCAACTTGACAAAATTGAATGAGACGGAGTTAGCAATAATATACTCCTGGGGATTTTTGTGTCCTTGGCTCGACTAGACAATTGACCATAACAATAATTTTTTTCATCAATGAAGTAAAATGCTATGATTAAATTACAGAATGCAAATTTAAATGAACCCAACAAAACTACGATGCAAAAGTTTGTAAATTTAGCAACATGCCAACATCTAATCACAACGACATGTTATACGCCAATCACATCAAACAATCGATTTTTTATCAAATAATTATACGGAGCAAATTTTTTCTTTACAAATCTTTTTTGTTTAAAAGTTTTTTTTGGAAGAAAAAAAATTATGATGAATATTTTTTTGGTAAAAAAAAGTTATGAAAAAAAGTTACAATCTTTTTCTTCGATTTAAAAGTTATGAATATCTTTTTAATTACTTATGTCAAACATATTCAAAATGTCAAAGACCATTAGCGAGCCAACTTCAATAATGAGAATATAATCTACGAACTGCGAAGTACTAGTCAGTACGTGTATATCAATATTTCTAAGGTAGATTCTATGGTATCCTTAAGGTACCATACTTTTGTCCACGTAGACTAATGAGATCGTTGCAGTTGACTTATTTAAATCGAAATTTAAAATAATATAACGATATGGACTAATCAAGTTAATAGAAGATACGATAGTCCGTTTTTTAAATGAGTACCGAAGTTCTCACCTATTTCTAATACGCATGGGGCACGGCGGTCTGAGGATGGACTGCCATTAGTGCTATACTGCTATAGACTTATCGGGTTAATAGCTCTCTTTAACTAATTAGTTGTCAACCACTACGGCAATGCCGCATTATTATTCTATTTGGGGTTTGACACTTTTATTTTACTTTTTGTTTTTAGAGTCCGTACCAATAAATTGACTATATTAATTGATTTATTCTGCTCCAATTTAAAAAGTGAAAATATTGTTTGATAAATTAGAGATGTTCAATTCTAGCCTTTTTTAATAGAATGGTTGAAATGAATTGAAAAAGAGGATGAAACCCTATCCCTAGGCCCCTTGCACGAGATGGACAATTAATCGGGAGAATGTAAATTGTAGGGGTGAGTTCGGCTGAAACGGTTCGGTTTTCACCTAAAACCAAATGTCAAATCAAAGTAAAAAAGTTCAATTCGGTTTCAGTTTTCCTGATTTTTTGTTGATTAAAAAAAGTAATTGGGAAAAAATAAATCACATCAAACTATAATTAATAGTAATACAATACAAAAACATAATTAAAAAAGAGAGAAGAAACATATTCACTTCCAAACAATGAATTAGTGAGTGTATATTAATTTAGGAAATAATTACATGAATATGACTAAAATAAAGATGGTTTACAAAAATATGACTCGTTACTAGAGTAGTAATGAAATCGTAATAATTCATGTTCAAGTTTTGAACTTAAGTTACCACAACACTACGTTGTAGTAATGAATAGTCATATTTATGTAAAAAAGTTTTATTTTAGTAATATTCTTGTAAAAAACTCTTAATTTAAACATTTTCTAAATTAATTAAACCCAGAAGTTTATTTGCGAATTATATATAGTTTATCGCGGGGTTAAAATTTTATTTTTAAACATTTTGTCCACTAATTCATTTTCCTTTGTACATTTTTTAGACAAAGATATTTATGCTCTAAAGTTTTCCATTTTCTGCTTTGTTGTTTAATGTATACTTTATATCAATACATATTTGTTCAATATAAAAATCATGTGGTAACAAACACACATAACAAATAATATATCAACAAAATATCATTGTCATGCAACAATAAATAAAATGCAAATCTCGATTTAAAATATCAACATATTAGTATTATAACAATAGACTTAATTGTATGTACAAGTATTTCTCTTAATTAAACATAAGTATCAAATGTCAATATCTTGCATATCATAATAAATCTAGTATCAAACATTAATTTTCTAGACAAAATACTCCCTCCGTCCCACTAACAATGGGACAAGAGGGAGTGACACACAAACTAATAAAAAGTGAGTTATGTGGTTGATATTGAATTGATAAAGTAAGAATAATTTGGAGCCACACAAATTTTGCCTAATTTGGTATGGGACAATCTTATGGGGATGGACCGAAAAGGTAAAATGGGACAATCTTAGCGGGACAGCGGTAGTATTATACTTATGCTTAATAAATAAAATAGCATGTTTTTAAAAAGTTCGGTTTGTTCGGTTTTGAGATGTGAAAACCAAAAGCGAAACCAAACAACGGTTCTATTTTTCGAGTTCAATTTTGGTTTCCCCGCGGTTCGTTTTTTTTTATTGGTTTTCGGTTTTGGTTTCACTGACCCACCCCTAGTAAATTGGACTTTAATCACAAGCTGACAGATAACAAATGAGGCTCTAACCCAAGTACTTGCAGAAGCCCTATGCATTGTTACATAGTAGCCTCTCATCGCAGTTGCCACTATTCGAACCCGAGACACCCCTTGTGACACCCCCCCATCTATCAGTTAAGATACGTCCATCGACAACGGCTTGAATTGGAAATGTTGCAAATAGCAAGTATTTTGGGTTAATGTTTCAAAATATGACATTTTTGACTAATTGATATGACCAAACAACTAAATCATCAATCATATTATTGCAACCTGACAACTAATTTTGCTAGTCAAACCCACTGAATAATATTGTTATTGACAAGTCGCTAACATGATCTCTATTCACTATATGCCAACACATCCTTTATGTGTCTTGTTTTTGTTTGACGTAGCTATTAATAAAGTGAATGAAAAAGTAAAAGTTGTTAACAAAAACCGCTAACATAATCCGCTAGTTATATATATAAAGTCATGGATGAACCCTAGGGCGTGCAACATTCAGTCTGCCTCTTCTCGTCCGACTCAACAACGACGGAGAGGACAAGATCATAGGTTGGATTACAGAATTGACTTTACACTCCTTATCCTGTTTGATCTACCTATTCTGCTCTAACTCAACAACGACACAGAGGACAAGATTGTAAGTTGGTTTACTGCTTCTTCATGGGTTCCATACGAAGGTGTGTTGATTCCAAAGTTGTCATTGTTAGGCTTTTTCTCTGTTTGATTTAGTCTGGCTTAGTTTCGCTGCTCTGGCCAATGTTTCCTCATTTTATTGTAAATGTTCTGTGTTGCTAGATAATGCTTTTCTCTTTACATGCTGTCAGACTTTTGTGAGAGTTGTTATTTTTCATCGTTATCTAATGGAGAATATATCTAATTAATGCTTATGGGAGGATGCAGACTAAGGAGGGAAATAGTGAATTGATGTTGGAATTTGGCGCTCTGGATATTGGCGGTGGGGAATGGGAAAATTCAAGTTTTTCTGCTGTACCTAGAGTTGTCACGGATAAATCTATCCAGCTTATCTCTTTTCGTGAGACGATATCAATGATACAGCGTCCAAGAAGATGAGTAAGCGTTGAACATATTGGGGATATGTGCCTTTTGATTCAATTTTATCATGAGAGTGACATCTCTTGGATGGTGCAAAGTGGTATGTGGTCTTTCGATCAGAATTAGTAGTTACTAAGAGGGTTGAAGCGGGTCAAGTGGCTAATAGACCTTTAGAGGTGGAGTTGGACATGTTGAATTTTGGGTTCAGATCCATAAACTACCTTTAAGCTTCATGGCTGAAAAAAATGGCAACAAACATTGGTCGTTAGTCGTTACCTAGGACAACTGAGTCAGATTGATGAGAGGACGCTAAAGGATGCTAACAACGATTATGTTCACATTCGCGTTTCCATAAACATCAAGAGTGCGTTGAAAGAAAGAACACGGATTAGAGAAGAGGGTGACAGCTTATCCTGGAAGGACTTTAAGCATGAGAGACTTCTTAATCTTTGCTTCATCTGTGGGGTATTAGGACATACTAATTGGTATTTTTAGACCAACACTCGTTCGGGACTGTTGATCGAGAAGAAGTCTTATGGCCCTTGGACGCGAGCAAATATTTGGCATGGAGGGATTCACCCGAGCAACAAATGACTCGTCCCGCGTGGAGTAGTTACTAGTGATATATTTTTTATCCGGAATAGCAGGCTCTTATCCCATCATCCTCCACCGACCTAATAGGGCATAAATGTCTTGAACACGGTAGCCATTTGGGGTAATGAGATTGACATTGTTGTTCATGTTGCCATTGACTCTCTTCTCGGGCAGCCGTTTGTTGGGCAAAACGGGCCTCAATTCACCCATATATTCGATCATCTATATTTTTTTAACCTGAGCTAAAGGCTCCGCTAAAACAATCAACACCCTCGGGTAACGTTTGGATTTGTGACGCAACACCATAGCACCCCACCCCTTATGTTGGGGGACAATCTTATAAAATAGCTTGGAATAATGTGTCATCCTCATCATATGACCGACCCTCGAACTTTGTTTGACCTTTCAATTCATAGTATGTCCCTTGTTTCACAACAATTGAGATCTTGCACCACTAGTTTGATTCGAGACTTACCAAACCGGGTAGCCTCCTTGTCATTTTTTGGAATTTTTTTCCAATTTCGAAGTCATCTCTTCTTCCGCTGAATCTGGATCAACTCCATTCGACACAGCATCATCATCTTCTTCAAAATCTAGTCGTGCTCTAGCCATCTCTAAACCTTCCATCATTATATAGTTATCGGATAAAATCTTTGTTGACGAGATGTGGTAAATTTGCTACAATCGTCCAAACTCTATGTCAAGGAGAAAGTAATTTGCGACACATACCAGCTTTATCTAGAGATAGTTAAATCCATAACATACTATTAACAATAGATATACGTTTTTTTTAAAATGAGTTTTATTATTAATAATGGGAATAACAAAAGGTAGAAGAAAGAAAAAAAACTAAAGAAAACAACAAAAGAAGAACACTAGATATCTAATACCCTTCACGCCCCTTATAATTATAATTTTGTCATTTCTTTTTTAGTTATCCCATTTTTTTGACTTTTTCTTTTCATTGTTGTTACTGTGATTTCTTCTCCTCTGCATAAACTTTAATCACATAATATTTACTTTATTATTTCACGTACTGGTCAAACTTGACAAAATTTTGAGGGACATGACATCATTATTTAAAAAGCCCATATAAAAACGTTGCTCAAAAGTTGTTTTCGACTCATTCTCATACTAAATTACATTTACTATATATTAGAAATACTTGTTTTCCCTTGCCAAACAGGCAAACCCATGAGATGGAGTATATTGAATCTACATGATAGGGATTAGGGAGTATTGCAGTTTTTACACCATAATAATGAGGTGTTAATTTATCCAATCACGAAGTCCGACAGCCCCAAAGACCTAACCGTCCCCCATAACAAGGAAAGGTCAAACAGTGAAAAAGAAAAATCTCATCATACAGCCGTCAATCCCAAGAATTGCCGTTTCTTTCCAAACGCACCTCTAATTTCTACCTTATTACCAACATCTCCCTCCTCTCCACGGACCACTCCAGCAACCAGCACTTCTTCGTACGAGTTTATTATATAAATCAATCTCCTGCGTAATAAATTGGGTTGGGTAACCCGTTGCTTTTACATCTTCACAACTCATATCAAACCGCGGTTTCGAGAAAATAGGGAAATTTCCCAACGGAGCCTCTTAAAACAAGCCGTGTTTTTTTGTGTATCCGAAGAAGAAGAGGAAGAAAAGATCCGTCTTTGCCTCTGTTCTTGAGAGAAATGCTGTTCAAGATCTGAAATTTAGCAGCGCTGGGCTTTTCTGTTTGCGGAAGAAAGAATGGGGAGCAAATGGAGGAAGGCGAAGATGGCTCTGGGATTCAATATGTGTCTCTACGTCCCCAAAACGAAAGATGAAGAGGAAGAAGCGCCGCCGGGAACGGTTCCGTCGGCTGCCGGCAGAGCTTCTGATGCTATTTCCCTCTCACCGGACCCGACCCAGAGCTTTGATTCGCGGCTCGTCATGCCGACTACCCCCACCCCCTCCTCCTCCGGCCTCCGGCTGTCCAAACACAGCTCTAGATCTTCTAAGGTCAGTAAAAAACGGGTTTTTCAATTACTAATCAGTAATTCCACTTTTCTTTAACATGCATTGGATTTGATATTAATGCCATAATGATTACGGAGTATTATTTTCTGTCTCAGTATACTGATTTATTAGCAACATGAAATATGTTTTCCTATGTAAAATTGCGTTTTTTCCTTGAATTTAGCGCTATGTAAGGATAATTGTTTTCAAGATGTATCTGCATTGGTAGATTCTGTAGAGTGCGATGAATCAATTTAACCAACCCGTGTTTTGCTTTACCCGTGTATATGCATATACTGTACCCTTTAAATTGTCAATTCTCTTTAGAGAAAGATAATTGCGGTCAATTGTACTACTACCACCTCTGCCATTTTTTTTTTAATTTCCTGCTACTACATATCAGTCCTTTTTACCTCTATGGATCTCTCCATACATGTCTGTCAAGTGGGGTAGAGTTTCCCCCAACCCACTTGTGAGGCTGATGTGGGGGTGGGTGGGTGGTGGTAGGTTTAGTATATGGAGGTGATAACCATAGATGTACTTATATATATTCTTTATAAATAATGGACCTTGCACTATTGTGTTGTGCGACGTGCGGGCTGATAGACCGGCCTCAATGGCCGGTCTTAAGCGCACATTTGTCGCCATACCGGTAGTCAACGTGGGTGTTTAGGGCTTGGGCCCACTATTCTTTGAATAAAATCTTTTGTTTTTATGTGTCAAAATTTTAATGTAATAATCTATATGAATAATTTTTTTATCTTCCACCCAATCTGTTTTTCTATACTGATTTAAGTCACTGTTACTGGTAGGGTGGCCCATAGTTTTTAGTGGGTTAATGGGACAGATATACTATTGTATGTGATATATAGCTCTCAGTGGTGTGGTGATTAAAGTAGGGAGACCCTTTTAAAAGACCTTAGTGGTCCATTGGCCTTATTGTAAAAAGGAAATAACATTATTATCTTTCTCTCTCCCTCTTTTTCCCTCCTTGAGTTACTTGGAGGGGAAAGTGCTTTGCATGGTCAGCAAACACGACAATGCCCATTTGGCCATTTCTGATCTAACTCTCCTTTTCATGATAATAGTCCAAGAAAAAAGCATGTGGATGGTTGATTGAGAGGTTTCCTTGGTTGAATTCCATTCACCAAAGCTAATATGGGGAGATTGAAAAATAAAAGTGATGAAATTCTTATCATCATTCCAATACAATGATTTCCACTTTGGGATACACGTGCTTCTTTTCTTCCTATGTCTGAGCTCTCTTGAGAGGCTCATAATTTTTGCTGTGAAATGCGCTTAAGTGCTTAACATTTAGGTGGAAGACTAGGCCTGACATTAAGTTAGAGATTAACTATTCGGGATTAGCGTGATCTAAACAGAGTTAAAGAGGGCCTAAAGGGCTCAAGTAAAAAAACTATGGCATCCACGGAAATCCTAGCAGGCTTAGCTCAGAGTTTCTTAAAAATTTAACAGTCCCCCCCCCCACCCCCGGAATATCTACTTTATGGTATATTTGGGTCTGAGAATTTATAGGAAATGGTAAAAAAAACTATGGTGTCCAAGGAAATCCTAGCAGGTATAGGAAATGGTAAATGCTAATGAAAGATACACTTTTTGTGTTTGCTTTTACCTTGGAAAATGCAAAGGAATATGAAACATGATGAATGTTTAGCATATATCTAGATGTTTGATCTATATATTATATACATTAATTAATAAATGAGTATGGAGACTGACTAAAAAAAGATTTTGAATTTTAGCATATCTAATATTTCTCTCACTTTTTTTTGTACAGAGTACCTTTCTTGAGGTTTCCATTCATATTTTCTTTCCATAATATTTTCGGGATTTTCCAGGTTCCAAATGGACAACTTAATGTTTGTTGATGTGGATTAGTGGAAGAATCTGGGGTGCAGCATTGCCATCATTTAGTTGGCTCTTTATATTTGACGATCTTTTTTGCTTGCAGTTTCAGGAATTTCATACACTTTCTTCTGTAACTCTTGTAAAGTTACTGTTAACCCTGTAAATCATTTTTTGTCTCTTTGTATTTGATGATCTTGTTTGTTGCAGTTTCAGGAATTTCATAAACTTCTGTATTTTTTTTTCCCATTGTTAACGCTATAAATTACTTTTATCATCAGAAGATGTGCACGATATGCTTGACAAGTATGAAACCGGGACAAGGCCACGCCATTTTCACTGCAGAATGCTCACACTCCTTCCATTTCCACTGCATAACCTCCAATGTGAAGCATGGAAACCAGATCTGTCCAGTTTGCAGAGCAAAATGGAAGGAGATCCCCTTCCAGACCTCTCCACCCCATAATTCCCCCCTGGAAAGAGCCAGGACCAATCCTCCTCGTCCATACTGGCCTCAGTATAATGCTTTGCTCACATCTCTGAGACGCTCTTCTTCGCAACTTGGTTCGTCAAATGCACATAACTCGGCAGAACCAGCAGCTGTCTTTGATGATGATGAACTTGTTGACCCTGAACCGTTATTTTGTGCTGATAGGGCTAATGCTTCTCATTCTGTGGGTGTGGTAGAAGTCAAGACATATCCAGAGATATCTGCCATTTCAAAATCGTCAGCTTACAAAGATTTTGCCGTTCTGATTCATCTCAAAGCCCCACGGTCAGACGGGTACCTGAATTCCAGGGGCGAGTATATGGGGACTCAAAATTCCCGGGCCCCGGTTGATCTTGTTACTGTTCTAGACGTTAGCGGCAGCATGGCAGGTACGAAGCTGGCTTTACTAAAACGGGCAATGGGTTTTGTCATCCAACATCTCGGCCCGTCCGATAGGCTCTCAGTAATTGCTTTCTCCTCATCCGCCCGGCGCCTCTTTCCTCTTCTTAAGATGACTGATTCGGGCAGGCAAGAAGCGTTACAAGCGGTCAACTCGCTAAGTTGCAATGGCGGAACCAACATTGCAGATGCCTTGGTAAAGGCTGCACAGGTCATGACTAACCGAAGGTCAAAGAACCCAGTCAACAGTATAATACTGCTCTCTGACGGGCAGGACACGTACACTCTCAACAATCCGTACGGAACAAATACGGAAACGGGTTACAGGTCCTTACTCCCTGTCTTGATGCGTCGTGGATCAGGTCTTCATATTCCGGTCCACACGTTCGGGTTCGGGTCTGACCATGATGCCGTGGCCATGCACTCTATCTCAGAATCTTCCGGAGGGACGTTTTCTTTCATAGAGGCGGAAGGAGTGATCCAAGATGCTTTCGCTCAATGCATTGGCGGGCTTCTTAGCGTTGTGGTTCAGGATCTACGGATCGAAGTAGAATGTGTGGACCCCACATTGCAACTCGGATCAATAAAATCTGGAAGCTACAACAACTCTTTGAAACTGGGCAAAAGAGGTGGCGTTATAGAAGTTGGAGATTTGTATGCCGAAGAGGAAAGAGATTTTGTTGTTATGATGGATATACCCACTGTTCATGTATCTACAAACGACCATATGAACCTCATGAGTGTTAAGTGCGTGTACAAGGACCCAATTTTAAAAAACATGGTGAAGATGGATGATGTTGCTGATGTCACCATCAGGCGTCCTATCTCGGTTGATCGGGAAGAAGTTTCCATGGAGGTCGATAAGCAGCGGAATAGGCTTCGGGCAGCGGAAGCTATGGAGGAAGCCAAAGCTGCGGCGGATCGTGGCGAGTTGACAGCCGCGGTGGCTATAGTAGAGCATGCCCGGAAACAGCTTTCGGAAACTGTGTCTGCCAGAGCAGGAGAAGGACTGTGTGTCGGTTTGGATGCTGAATTGAGGGAAATGCAAGAGAGGATGGCCAATCGCTCAACTTACGAAGCCTCAGGCCGGGCTTATGTGTTGTCGGGATTGAGTTCACACTCGTGGCAGAGGGCAACGGCCAGGGGGGACTCCACAGAGAGCACAAGTCTTGTGCTTGCTTACAAGACGCCTTATATGGTGCAAATGATTAACCGGTCCCAGAATACAGCTTCGGGTAGTTCCCGACCGCCACTACGGCAAGCACGGTCCTTTCCTTCGCCTCCTCGACCACGTTGATGCACCTGTTGGGCACATAGTCTTGCAACACATGATTCTCATTTGTTTTCTTTTCTTAAAAACTCCTCTTTCGCTATTTTTGCTTTCTTTTAATATCTACATAAGCGGAATTTTGGATGCAGCTGGTCAGTAGGAAATGGTTCTTTGATTTGGGGGGTATATTTTCATGTTTTTCTTTGGGGAAGGTAATTGGGAGGAGCCAGGGATTTGAAAGCATTGTACATACAGAGATAAAATTCATGCTTTTTTGTTGTCCCTTTTTTGTTTATTGGATGATGATGATGATGATGGAGATCTAATTTTGGACTAATAATAGTACTTAGGGCAAAGGCGGTGTGTGGAGTATTTAATTTGTCGATGTATGAAAGTATATCTGTTCTTTTCACCATTGGTTAACATGTCATATGCTAGTGTCTATTTTGTTATATTATTTCTAGCCAAGTGGATTTCCATCATTTGCAATGGAGTCAAAGATTCATTATTTTTTGATTTGAGAATATGATAGAATAAAGCAAAATGGTTCATTAAACTATCTGCGCTTCTTTGTTATGAAGCAGCAGTCAGTCCGTACAATTTTGGACGCAATTTTCATTATAGGTCATTCGGAAACTGTCTCTTTGTGCTTTAGTACAAGGGTAAGACTGGATACATCCGACCCCCCTTGTGGCACTAGGGTAAATGAAATGAAAATGAAAATGATGATTTCTAGCCAAGTGGAACAACTTCCAAATAGACTATTTGAGCAAAAAGTAAACAAGGAATTGATGATGTATTAGATTATGTTATTTATTGGAAGGCAGGATGTACATTTATTTGTTACTTCTTAAAACTACTTCTCCTCCATGAAGGGGAGGACAAACAAATATTAGAGAGTTTGAGTAGATATGCAAATTTACTTCAAAGTGTTCTATATTACTTATACTTTTAAATAACTAATTCTACTTATACTTTTTAAAAAGAACTTTAATCAATTCCAAAAGCATTAACATTTTTAAAGTATATGTGGAGGTAATTATTATTTTTGAATAACAAGTACTCGTATAGTCGTACAAAGTTAAGATAAAGAAACACCTCAGTTCGTTTAAAATACACCAATATTTAATTTGTCATTGCGATGCTTGTGGCATGATTATCAATATTTTCAAATTTCGACTTCTTAGCTCATGACAAAAATAAAATTTAGTTGAACATTAAGGAAACAAGTTTTTTGGGAAAATGTAACTAAAAATGATTGACCTTAGAATATAGACAAATTAGGAATAGCCAGCCAACTAATTGGCAAGATGGTGAATTTGAAAAGTAGCAAGAAAAGTAAAACTTTCGATTATGTTTTGATTAATATGATTCCCGGTCCTAGAATTTATGATACATTCAGATTTGATATAAAGGAGATAATTATTCTTTTATCTTTGTGACCAGATAAAAAAGTTATATGGATGCATTAAAAATAAAAGGTGATGGCGCAAAAAGCAACTAGATACGTAAAAAGCTAATGTAATGCAAATTATGATTATTTTTACTATTTTTAGAACAAAACAAAAAGTGAATGTGTAGCATATATGAATAAATATATGAAGCACGCTAACGTACTCATTGTGGAGCACGTATTTAGAAAATCATACTCATTCATCAGCCAATGTGTTACATAATGAGCACACTAAATAGTGTAGTAATACATCTATGTCCGCTGGAATTTGTATTTGGTTCACATCATTAGTTGAACATTTTTTTCCTTTCTGTGAGTTGATATATGTTTTATAAGTTTAAAGGGGTTTTACATTAAATATATATTATTTAATCTCACCACCAAGTATAGAGATATAATTCATATAAAGAGAAATGCATCAATCTTAAATTACTCATCCAATCAAATTAACTCTAAGATCAGATAATCAAAATTAATATGATACTTGAGCCAATTAAACTCTAACGAGCAATTCGATAATTGGAAACATCCACAAGGGTTTGATGATCAGTGCTGTGATGAGCCACCGAGGAGCATTTAATTAAGGGCATCCTACACTAGTCAAATACAAGATATAAATAATGTACATATAGAATCTCAGTTACACTCTTTCTGATAAGGCAACGTACCTTTTAAATAAAATTCATATTCAATAGTACTCCGTAATTTAAAAAAGCAATTGATCGAAACCAAGATTATAGAGGAAATGTTGCATAATAGACTAGTACTTATTGATTAGTTCTAAATCTATCTATTAGTTGATTTAAGGTTAGTCAAAATCCAAGTCTTAAATCAAAATAGGAATAAAATTAGCCTTTAAGGATCAAGAGCTGAGAGAAATAAAAAGGGGAAAAAAAATCTAGATTGGAATCAAACTAAGCCCAACCTTAAGACTGATGACCCTTTGGGTGCTAACGAACTGAACCGAGTTTGAACAAAGTAAAAATTGTGTTTGGGTTCGAGTATAGTTGAGTTTGGATAACCTCAATAAATATACTTAAACATAGTAGATACCTTATGCTCATTAAGTGGCTTGCTAGGCGACCAAGGGTATGTTTGGAAGTTGAATTTTGGAGGGAAGTAAAAGGCCGATGAGAGTTCATGATCCTTCTTTTCATGTTTGTGAGTTTAAAAAGGAGTCAATTCCCTAAATAGGACTAAAAAGTGACAAAATTGCACAAATAGGACTACATTTTTTAAATTACCTTAATAGAACTATTTATGTGTGTTTGGACAAATATACCCTTGTAACTTGTGAGATGTTTTAATTAATAATAAAATCATAAAAAAATTAATAAAAATCGAAAAAAATAATAAAAATCGTAAAACAATAATTGAAAATTAATAAAAATATTTAAAAAAAAAAATAAAAAAAATATTTTTTTTAAAAAAAATAAAAAATAAATTAAAAAAATCATAAAATTAAAAAAAAAAACATTACTACCCCTGCCACCCCCCAGCACCACCATCTCCCATCACCGGAGAAAAATATGCCAACATTTTAAATAATGCCATAATGATGGCATATTCAATGAAAATGTTGGCATATTGAAGAGTAATTATGCCATCTTTTTGGCATTTTCAGAAAAATATGGCATTTTTTACCAAAAGTGGAAGAAATTTCACCAATCGGAGGTGGTGGTGCTGGGAGGCGGTGGGAGGCGGTGAGAAAGGTATCCATAATTTTTTTCATTTTTTATGGGTTTTTACTATTTTTTATTATTTTTTTAAAAAAATAAAAAAAATAAAAAATTAAATTTTTTATTTTATAATTGTTTTATAAATTTTTTATAATTTTGTTACGTTTTTTTAAATATTTTTTACGTTTTTTATGATTTTATTATGAATTAAAGCATTTCATTATGAATTAATACTCTTAGGGGTATTTAGGGTAGAAAATCAATGTTTAGTCCTATTTGGGGAATTTTAAAAACTATAGTCCTATTTGTGCTTTTTAGGAACTTATTAGTCCTATTTAGGACAATTTCAGTTTAAAAAATTGGAGGAGATAGTTTTGGAGGGTTTTGTAATCCTCCAAAACTCTCTAAATGCTCAATTTTTAAATTCCCTTAATTTGGAGGGTTTTGATGGATAATTAACAAATTGAAAACTATCAATTTGATCCTAACTATCACGAAAATGTCAATTAAGCCCTTGTATTTTTTAAAAAAACAATCAAATCCCCTTAGTTTGTAAAAACGTCCCATTCAGTCCACTAGCAGGTTACCCGTCACGTCAACAAGTCACCTGTTAACGTGACATACATGTGGCAGTCCATGTCAACAGTGACATCCACGTGTGAGTCATGTCAGTGGGTGACCTGCTAATGTGGCATGTAACCTACTAATGGACATAATTGAAATTTTTTCAAATTTCGGGGATTTGATCGATTTTTTTAAGTATGATAATCTAATTGACTTTTTCGTGATAGTACGAAGATCAAATTGACAATTTTTCGTTTAACAAAATGATAATTTAAGCTCAATTAAAAATGTATATCTATTCATTTATTTGATTCTGTTCTTCCAAATTTATTATTCCCAAATAGGAACCAGAGTTTCTACACCCTCCTTAGCCTCCCCTCTAAACCCATGTAACATATAGTGCGTACAGATCATTAATTCAATTTCTTTTCAGTGCTAGTAGAATTGTACTATCGTATGTGGTATTGATTTTTGCCGCAGCTTTGTTTTCGCCGAATCGATCTTCGCAGCCACTCCTGGGAAGCAATTAAAAGGCTCTTAAAACTTCTAAATAAAAAATTCACACACAAAAAATGAATCTTTCTTACACAAATAGTAGAATAGAAGTTAGTTTGACAAAACTCACAAAAGAATGGAACACCATCATCAATTAGTCACATATTCATAGTAAATCTGTAAATGATTAGTTCTTTGTATTTACCTACATACCAATTAGATGTAGTTAACAAAAAATTGACATTAAACAATTCATAAGAACCGAAGAATATCAAGAGTTAACTTTATTAACTTCGTAGTAAATACTTTGTCCATTATAAAACAATATTTTTCATTGTTTATTTAATTGCATAACAACTCATAGTACGAATAGACGAACAAGCTTAAATACTTTACATAATTACATGTCAATCATATGTTCAATTTAGTGTAGTAGTCTCCCCTTATATTATAATAGCCATCATCCGTTAGCATGGTTCTAATTAAAGTATGAAAATTTTATGATGGCTCTTATAATATAAGGCGAAGTGGGTTAACGGAAAAAGAATCATGTTAACGGAATATATTTAAATGTAATATATTTAAATGCATGTTATCGTGAATATACTAATGATTTTTTTTGTGAATATATTTAAATGTTTACTAGTATTCCACCCGTGCGTTGCACGGGATGAAATATTCAAATACGTACTGAAGTACTATTTAATTTTATATTTCTATCACAAATATTAGAGGTTTGATAAGAAAACATATAATAACTTAATGAAGATCTGATTATATTACCGTGGGTTGGGGAGACCCGAGGTAAAAAGTGTTAAAACTACTTCCATGTGAAGATCTTCATGTATAGGAGAGTGAATTGGCATCCAGGGAACTGTGTCGCTTCCTTTTTTTTTTTTGGGGAAACACATCAACTTCATTAGATAATGTCAAACTGGTTACAATCAGCTTTGAGGCTGTGTTTAAGAAAGCTAGGGGCATCTGCTAGCCAGAGAGCTGGCTCAATGTGTGAACAAGCAAACTTTGCACAACAATGAGCAGCCCGATTGGCTTCACGCCTCATAAAAACAAGCTTAAAAGAAATAAAAACTGCACTTAGTTCACTAATTTCATCCAAGATAGGGGAAATGATTGAGCGATCGGTCCGCCGTTGGTTCCAATGCATGAGCAGGTCCGAACAATCAACTTCGAAAATTACTTGGGTGAAGCCCCTATTCACAGCAAAGGTGACAGCATCCCGCAGAGCCAAAGCTTCTATCGTCAAGGGGTTAGAGATCCCAACATAACTTCTACAAGCAGCCCCTCGGAAGCCCGCTCAGTCACGTGCAACAATCCCACTGCCTGCAATATTATCGGCCAGACACACAGCACCATCTGAGTTAATCTTAACTACATCCACTGGCAGTCCATGCCAAGTACACTCCGGCCGAGGTTGCTTTGGCCCTAACCGAGTTGGGGGTAGCTCTATTGACAAGAGAAGATCTTGGACATACTCCATAGCCTTTGCTGGGTTATAACCACCCTCGCCATGAGTCCATTTGTTTCGTGATAGCCAGATCGAATGCATTACAGAGATAATTTTAGGCCTATCATCATCATCAAACATTGAGTTGCAGAGGATATCGGCAGCCCAAGTTGTCTGGTGAAGGCGCGGCAGTTTGATCAAAAGAGCTTCTTCAGCCGCATTCCAAAAAAGCCTCGCATGGTTGCATTCCACGAGAGCGTGCAACAAAGTTTCTGCCCCAGATTTACACAGTCCACAAGTGCTATTGTCCATGATATGCCGCCGTGACAAGGTCCCATAATCGGGTATGATTCCACAAAGAACCCGCCACCAAAACACCCGCACCTTTGGAGTAACCATGAGCTTCCACAGTTTTTTCCACAGCTCCTCCTCACTCCCTGATGAAGAAGAGGGGTTATTGTTCATAGCAGCCTCATGTCGCTGTCTATCCACCATGATCGCTCGATGAGCCGATCGAACAGTATATAATCCAGAATTTTCCTTTGTCCAAGCTAGCCAATCCTCACCCCCTTGGCTCCTCAAAGGTATTTGCAGAATTGCCTCAGTGTCCGGGGCGAGAAAAATAGACCGAACTAGTGGCACATTCCATTGTTTGTCATTGGTCAATAATTCATTAACCGTCAACACACCGGTGTCCTGAAGCCGGCCCATGGGCCGCATAGTGATTGAGTTCGGGATCCAGCGGTCCTCCCAGATAGAAACAGATTCCCCCGACCCAATTCTTTTGATCAAGCCCAGTTTCAGAGCTTCCCTTCCTGCTAGAATAGCCCTCCAGGTGCAAGATGCCGCTTGAGGCGCTACCGCATCCATTAAATCACAATCATGAAAGTAACGACTTTTCAACACTTGAGCACACAAGGAGTTTGGATGCATAATTAACCTCCATGCTTGCTTGCCCAGTAATGCAATATTAAAGGCATTCATATCTCTGAAGCCCATTCCGCCTTGGTTTTTTGGGATTGCAAGTTTATCCCATGCTATCCAATGCATGGACCGTTTGTCCAGGTTTCCACTCCACCAAAACTTGCCCATCATAGAGGTGATTTTTTTACATGTCCCTTTCGAGAGGAGGAAACAACTCATACTATATATCGGCTTAGCCTGGATAACTGATTTAAGAAGAACCTCTTTGCCGGCATATGAGAGATTCTTTTCAGCCCATCCACCCATCTTGCTTCTAGCACTTTCGGTGATATACTCAAATGACATACTTGTCAATCGGCCAGCCGCAGTTGGAAGTCCCAGGTATTTCTCACTAAAGGCCTCAGTTTGAATATTAAGCTCCTGTTTAACAGATGCTCGAGCGTTGCTTGGAGTACCAGGACTGAAGAAGATAGAACTTTTCGCTTTGTTGACTCTCTGACCCGAAGCCCCATCATAAAACTCCAGAATCTTGTTCAGTCTTGAAGCAGACCCTACATTTGCATTGATAAAAATCAAACAATCGTCGGCAAATAAAAGGTGTGACACCCAAGGTGCTCTATTACACACCCTTATTCCTCTGTCAATATGACCAGGGTTAAAATGGTGAAGTAAAGCCGTGAGCCCTTCAGCACAGAGGAGAAAGAGGTATGGTGAAATCGGGTCACCTTGTCTGAGACCTCGACTGGGGTGAAACAGTTCAAGCAGCTCTCCATTCACCTTAACAGAAAAACAGGCAGATGACACACATTGCATGATTAAGTGGACTAACCGAGAAGGGAAGCCAAGTTTGAGCATAATAGCTTGAAGGAATGGCCACTCGATGCGGTCATAAGCTTTCATCATATCGAGTTTCACCGCACATGTGCCTTTCTTAGCTTTCTTTCTTCTTTTCATTGTGTGGACACATTCGAATGCGACTAAGGCATTATCTGTAATCAGCCGGCCCGGCACAAATGCACTTTGCTCCTGGCTGATAGTATCTTCAAGGACTGGTCTCAAGCGGTTTGCAACAGACTTGGTAACAATCTTGTAAAGCACTGTGCATAATGAGATTGGCCTATACTGTGTAATGGACTAGGGCTGTCGTACTTTTGGAATAAGCGTGATAGCAGTGTCATTGATTTTGCTTGGCATTACCCCGCCATTTAATAAACCCAGGACTGCATCAGTTAACTCCCTACCGATGAGGTCCCAGTGTCGCTGATAAAAACCTGCCGTGAAGCCATCAACCCCCGGCGCTTTAGAAGGGTGCATTTGAAACAACGCCATTTTCACTTCTTCTTCTGTAAAATCCTTGGCTAGAGTATCATGAGCAGCAGCAGGGATACTTTCTTGCACAAGGTTCAGTAAATCATCCATTTGAGAAACACCTCCAGAAGTGTATAAGTTGGTGTAGAAAGATTGTATTTCATTTTTAACTGAGGCAGTATCCTCACACCAGGTACCATCAGCACATTGTAGTGCCGTAATAGAATTCCCCCGTTTCCTCTTTGCAGCATGAGCATGAAAGTACGTCGTGTTCCTGTCGCCAGACTTTAACCAGTTAACACGTGACCTTTGTTTGATCCAAATTTCCTCTTGGAATAGGACCTCATTAATTTTATTCATAATTCTCCTCTCCTCCGCTGATGGGCCGCGTCTCAGAGAAGCTTTTCTTGTTTTTTCAAGTTCTTTCCGGAGGTTAGCAAGTTTTCGCTTGAAATTTCCAAAAGTAGCAGTGCCCCAGCAATCTAGGCCTGTCTGCAAACCCTCAAGAGAAACCACAAAACCTGCTAGACCTCCGCCTCTTCCTCCAGACTGTGACCAAAGATCACGGACCACCTTGTCATAATCACCATGGGTCTGCCAAACATTTTCGTAGCGAAAAGGTCGGCTGTTACGATGGCGTTGCCGATTTTTAATGTGCAGATCAGCAATCACTAAGCAATGATCCGACTCAACCATGCTCATGTGTCGCACTTTAACAACCTGAAACATATGCAGTAAGCCCATATTACCCAATGCTCGGTCAATTCTTGCCTTAACATTAGCGTTTGCAGGTTGTCTATTATCCCAAGTATAGGGAATCCCGGAGAAACCAAGATCATGAAGATCACAGTCATCCACAGCTTCTCTGAAGTTTCTCATTTGCCATTCATCTCTATCGTGCTCACTGAAATGCTCTGTACCATATAAGGTTTCATTGAAATCACCCATACAAAGCCAGGGCACACACCGGAGCCCATGGAGACGCCTCAGCAAGCTCCATGTCAAATGTCTATTCTCACGTCTGGGTTCACCGTAAATACCAGTAAAACGCCATGGAGCAACACTTCCATCCTTCGGTTGGACAATCACATCAATGTGATTGGAGTTATAGCTTTTGAGGTTTACTGTCACCTCTGCAGACCAAAAAAGACCGATACCTCCGCTCAGTCCCATGCTGCTAATAGCAAATCCTCCAGCAAAACCGAAAGTGCTAGTCAATTTCTCAACACGTTTTTTATCAATCTTCGTCTCCATGACAAAGAGAAGTACGAGATCTAGCTGCTTCACAACTCCGCGAAGCTCACGAACTGCATCGGGGTTCCCAAGCCCCCTGCAGTTCAGACTCAGGCAACTCATTGTCCCCGGCGTGACTGCTGGGCAGTCGACGCCGTTGCATTATTGCTCCCAGTCATCCCACGCTTTTTCTTTGCGTCAGGGGTGAGACCCTCTTTTAGAGCACTCTTTTCAGTATCATCTCTTTTTGCCCCTGCCACTTGTGGATCAATCATAACAAGGTCACTGCCATTCAAACCTGGTTCAGAAGTCAAAAGCTCTAGTTTGCGGTAGATTGGATTATACCTACCACCTCTTCCACCGGACTGACGCCCTCTTCCCCTTGATCCAGAGAGTCCTCTCTGTGGGTCATTCTGATGGCCAGGTTCCTCACCCGCCTCCTCAACATCGCCATTCTCTTCAAACTCAGCATATCCTCCTTCAGCAAAAGGAGTAGTTCTTTTCTTCTTCCATTCATTGGGTGCGCGCAGCTTTGGCCCCCATGGTAGATCTCCATTAACATCTCTCTCCGCAGGATTTGGGCACACCAAAAAAGAATGTCCTAGCAAACCACATGAGAAACAAAAGTATGGTAGGAATTCATACTGGATATCATACCAGAAAGTCTTCTTTAGACGCACTGAATCAAGGCCGACCCAGCGTTGTATTGGTTCATTCACCTTAATGAAGTTTCTAGCCCGGAGAAATCGTCCTGTGATATGGTCATCTTTAGCATCAAGGCGAACCAGGTCTCCACACTTCCCAGCAATCTTCTCTCCCCATAACACATTCATCTTGTTAAAAGGTAGGTTGATGATCCGAATCCAGATCAACAGTTTGTCAAACTTCAGCTCTTCTGGCCTTTGACTGCCATCATAGTTTTCCAAGACCACAGCATACTTGGCCACCGTCCAAGGTGACCTCCCCCAGATGTGTTCCCGATCTCGCTCCGAGCCTAGTTCAGCGATGAATAGATTCGGTCCGCCATCACGGAACACCAGCCCCTTAGGGTTTCCCCAAGCAGGCCTCAGGGCGTTGGCTATCGTATTGAAGTGAAAAATTTTTGTCGCAAGGATCTTCCCTGCCATCGCCCACAGAGGTTTTGGCACTTCATCCTCATCATCGATAATCAGCTTGTCTGCTTCAGCAGCAGTGAGTGACATCTTGTTCATCATTTCTTCCATAGATTCTTTTCTTGTAGCAGGGTTAGTACCACTATCCGCGCTTCCATCCATTCCAGCCTCTTTGCCAGACGTCACCATGATCATTCTCTAGGGTTACTCAGAGGAGATCTGATTTTTAAGCATTCCCAACAGGGAGCTCTAATTATCACAAATACAAATCTTTGTTGATTTTCTGGTGTCGTTCGTTTTAAATGTGTCGCTTCCTCTTATTGAAGATCTTGTAGATGACATTGTTTTCCATTTTTCGGATATCCATCGTCAATGCATGGGCGATACCGGTTCTGGAAAAGTGGAGTCCGATAACAGCTGGTATGCTCTGCATGGTACTGGTTCCGGTCGGGACCCAAACAGTACCAAGCCCAGGTCGGTACCCACCCATTTAATTAAATAAAAAAAATCAAGCCTAAAGCCCATCTCTTATAACCATTGGTCCTGGTCCCGGATGAGTCCCTGGTCGTGCTGCCCGGGCCAAGCCCATTCCTATTCACACCAACCAATTGATTATTTTAAATTTTGATTTCTAAATAATACTACCTCAATCCCGTTGGAAGGTTCCCAAAGCAAAATGACTCGGTTATTTAGAAAATAATTAAATTAAGTACTTCGAGTATACTTTGAATAATAACTTTAATAGGTATATATTATAATGTAGTTAATATCGATAATTGTGATATTATAAATGTATTGTTTTTAATATTTACTGATTAATTTGTCATTTAAGATTGTTAATTGTATTTAAAATGGAAATGTGAACTGTTATATGAGACATCCAAAAAAGGAAAGTGAAAACCTTCTAATGGGACAAAAGGAGTAGTGTATTTACATTATTCTTGACTTTTGTCTGATCAACAGCTTATTTATTCACATTTTTATAGTGCGTACCTCATCCTTTTTAATCTCCGGATTTATGTATAATACTCCGTATGTATATGAAATTTTGAAATTGGGATTCGGAACAATCAATATCAATCATATGACGTTTATGGTTTTTTGGGATCTAGAGCTCTTGCATAATGAGATGACCAATAGTACAGAATTCATACATAGTCAAGAAGGATGAAACTTTCATATATGATGAACTCAAAGCATGTAAGGTCGGGCATACACAAACAACCACAGGGAAAAGGAAATAAGCAGATCAAATCAAGAAACAGTCGGGGGGGGGGGGGGGGGGGGGGGTCTCAAGCAACATGCACATTAGCCATTTCATGCTCCATGTTCCACTGCTGCAGGCTCAACAGGATTGTAATGGTAATGCTCTCCGACATCATCACCTGATAGTCTCTTCCATCCATTTAGGCCAAAATGATAAACATGGACAACACCCCCACTTGCCCCATCTCGAAATAATAGCCTGTTTTCCCAACTCTGCTGCATATTATCCACATAATAAGCATATGGAGAACCAGATCCCACAGAGAACCTGTTTCGCTTTGGTCGTCCACCTTCACTATCCACGTAATATAGTCTTGGACCCTTTTCATCCCAACCAGCGGTAATAGTTCCAACTGATAAACCCATTCCACAGTAAGAATATAAAATGTTAGCCAACAACGTTGAAGCTACAGCAATTGAAATTCTTCTTTAATTTGCCAGCTCATATAACCTTTATGATAAAACAATGAAAATAAGAGATGATTTTTTTGAGAGTAAAAACAATGAAAATAAGAGATGATTGGAAAAGAAGTTTGATGTACTGAAAAATTTGTCAAGGAAAGAAATAAAGTAAGAAATTATATTACACTAAGATACTCAAAATCAAACACATCATTCATTAATGGTCAGTCTGGAATTACGAAAATTGCCAAGGAAAGAAATAAAGTAAGAAATTATATATTACAAATCTGCCAAAGGTCAATGAGCTGTCTCAAACTCGATAAAGCAGTTTTAGATTTTTGTTCAAGATTATTATTTAAACCATTGTCTAATTGTGTTACACAAAGACTGAAAAATATAAATATATGTGCAGCTCTATTCATATGATTTTCTCCACATTTTCCATGGTAAAACCAAATGTAAGGAAACACTACTTAGCTTAGATTTTTTTCCTCTCAAGTTTCACTACTAAGGGTGTTTTTATTTGGACTATAATTTGTTGGTCTGGTCTGGTAAATATCTGGTCTCTATGTATTTTATAACTACGGAAGTCAAGTCTGGTCTAGTCTGTTTAAGTCTGGCATGGTCTGTTTAAGTCTTGTATGGGACTGAAAATAGTTCAAGTAAAAACATCCTAACTTTCGCCTCCCAAACATAGCCTTCAAGAAACATGTTGAAAAAAGAAAAAAGTACTCAAAATGAAAAGCATACTCTGACAATCCTCTTGCTAAACTGTGGATGCAAACACTAATATTTCCATGTTTTCAATCTACTTTCTCATCACCAAATCTTGCTCTCTGATCAACTCCAGAAGGATCATATATCATATACTCCTTGGACCTATATACCAAAAAACCTAAAGGGATTTAATTAAATGAATTTGAAATAAATTTGAATTTAAGAACCTCAGGCAGCAACTTCACATAGACGGTGAAGGTGACTCTTGGAAACCTAAAACCCACAAGTTCATACACTACTATAAATATTTGTTAACAATATGATAGTTCCAAATTCAGAATTACTAAAAAAAAATCTTTTGTAATTGATCCTAAAGTTGGATCTTTAGCAAAAAATGAAATATCATATAGCAATAAATATGATTGTCTCTTTCTGGCCTAGGTTCCTGGCTTGTTAGAAGAGTATAGTTGATTCAGCATCATAATATATTCCTTGGCTATAACTAAATCTCTTTTACCAAAATTAAACAAATGAACAACAAATTGAATAGAGAATCTTAGCAATATGAGTTGACTTGAGCCAGAGTTTATTGCTGTGAAGCTGCTGCTCTAAGAAGTTCAAATACGGAATGTTGTTTCTTTTATAATTGTGGATGGCCTACAAAGAAAGATTTTTTATTGAAAACACCTGAATGAGTAATGAGGAAAAACCCTGTATCTCAAATTCAAGCTTTAACAAACATTTAACATATGAATCTCTTCAAAACTAAATAATGGCTGAGTTACCTTTAGAACTCTATGTTATACATACAAAATACAAAAGTATAAAAAATTTACAAATCAAGCAACCTAATGTAATTTTCTCTGTAAATGAAAAACATAACAAACACATAAATTCATCAAAGTAGATATGTCAATAAGTGCGTATATATGGCTTCTTTGCCTGTTTATGTGAACATTGATATTTGAAGTACTTGAAGTTGATTGAAAACAGAGAAAACACTTAGTTGAAGGGTCCCCAAAACAGCATATGAAGAATAAACTCAATTAAAGTTTTCCGTTTCATGTTAAACAACATATCTATTTAAATAAAAAATGATAAAGAAGCATAGTTCAACATTTCACATAGTTGAATGCTTATTCACATAATCTATTCTGGGAGCTATGTTGATAAAGTAGTTGATTACATTTAATCTTTTTCATATGTATCAGAAAAGTTACAATTGAACTTGTATCCCAATGATAAACCACATATGAAAGGTGTGAGTCTCCCTTCATTTGACTCATTTCCTTCAACCAAACTTCAAACAACAGAACATAGTGTAGTAACTTTGCCATATGTGGTGAATGAATGACTATATGCAGCACTTTATACCTGGACAGGTTTTTCCTTTAGTCATATACTCATGTAGTCCATTTAATGTATTGTGATATTACCGTGTGGTCCATATGTATTTTTAGCCCAACTTAGTCCACATGATTTTAGGATAGTTTGTATATATAGGAAAAAGTTTTTCCATTTCGCTGTGCTTTTAAGTATAGATACAAATTTAAACTTTTTCAATATAATTAGTTAAACACATTGATTATGTTAAAACTATTTAGGAGTTACCTCCATTTATCGAAAATAACATTTTGAAACACTTTGATATACTCCAGCCCACTTCAGCCATTTCTTCCATCATCTATCAGCAAGTTTTATAGAATATGACACCTATAATCTAGCACCATCTTTATCTTTCTACTTTCCAAGGAATAGTGCAATCATATAAAAAGGAAATTCTATAACAAACCTGGATATGTCTAAAAAGATTAGCCCTTCTCCATTCATTAAGTAGTAGGTAACTAAAATGCTTCCGAATATTAGAAACAAAGGAACAATGAAGTAAAGCAAGCTCAGGGGAGACTTCATCAGCTTTTCAAAAAGGACACCATTGAGAGCCCAATATTTGCACCAAGACTTCACCAATCAAACTTTTCATTGTTTTAGGCGGGATTTTGTTTTGACTTTTATTCATGGTGTTTTTACGTATATATAGATACCAACTTTTCAAGCAAAAAAATTAATTAACACACCGACTTAGGCATATAAGTATATATTTAGTAGGACTTTACAACTTATATTTACGTCTGATAGGAAGCCATAAAAGGAAAAGATTCATACGTCCAAAAGTGTGATTAAAAGTAAAAAATGGAACCATTTAAGAGTAATTATAATAGTTATAATAATAAATGAAACACACTCCATCTGCTTGTTACATACTCCATGTGTTTAGTGATGGTGTTCTTAATTCATATTAATTGGTTCCTAAGCATTCCAACCACTGAAGATGTTTCGACAACTCGATCATCGTTCAATCCGGAAGCCCTTTTCAATCTAGGATGAACTTTGTGAGACTATAGCGGATTGAGGCAAAAACTAAACTTACATATCAGTATTTGATAAGCTTTACTAATAGAAAACACACAAACTAAAAAAATATTTAACACTGAAATGTTTAAATCTTAGAAAAAAGTGACGTTTAATGACAAAACTTGTTAAGTGACTTTTAATAATAACACCAAATGTCTTAATTTTTCTTCCTGAATTCATTTTGGCTCTAGTTCATTTATTATAGATCCTTCAACAAAGCTAAGAGAAACATGTACATAGCAGTTCCAAAACATTGAGGGAGTTAGTAATAATTAAATCTACAAATAAGTCAAATAAGATTACTACCTGATTTTATGACTCCCTACAATCGTCTATATTCAGAACCCCTTTTGGTAATAAACCTTTACTGTATATCTTCATTTGTTGTTGGACTATCAGTGTCTATATCTTCTTGAGCTGGGCGCTTCTTTTTCTGTAAATGACGATATTTGAGAACCGAAAAGTGTGAATTGAAAGTCGAAAATGGAACCATTTAAGAGTAATTATAATAGTTATAATAATAAATGAGAACACACTCACAAGTTCTGAACCTTTCTTGCTTTGCCATCTCTCTAACAGGCTGATATGCAGCGATAATGCAAAAGATTTGTTAGGGGGTTGCAAAATATTTCAGCTATTAAACATTCCTATAAGCATCTACAACACCATGTAGCACTTGAGGAATATAGCAACACTTCAGTCCACAATAACACCAATATAATATCACTTGAAAGCATACTTCAGAAAGTTCTAAACAAATAGAATGGGAATGGATGTTGATAATTTAGATAATATATTGAAAACAAATTTTGGATAGAAATTTCAAAGTAGTACTTCAAAATGTGTTTGAGAAAGTTTAAAAAATGAATGAGAATGGCTGCTAAGAATGTTGAAACCTCTGGACAAAAATCTTTAGAAGATCACCTACACTTTGACAAAGTTGAGAGAGTGTAGGCTTTGAAAAAGGAAAAGCCTACTGGAATTATAATTTTTGCGCTCCTCCTAAAAGAGTGACTTTAAATGATTTCAACTAAATTTAGATGATGTGGAAATAATAAAAATGGATTTGAGCAGGTCATATATCTGATAAACCAAAGCTAAATAACCATTCAACATTTACCTGATCTGAAAGGGCAATCTTCCTTATTTGATCAGTTCTCAAATACGGAGTTCTCGATTGAGAAAGATGCCATCTATTAGTGATATATGTATTCCTTACATTTAATACTTTTTAAAATCGTTTTTCAGGATTGAAGAATTGGATACTGCATGAATAAATTGAATGAACAACTTATTCCCGACCAATTCAAAAATAAAATCAGGTTAATGGTTCATTATAAAGTAATTTCAAATTTGAAATTCCACCTTGTGAATTATGTCATCCAGAAATGTTAAAAATATCATAGCATTTGTCTTGGTCGAAGCTGCTTTATATTCTGTGTAGTTAGATTTATTAAAACCAAGGCTTATCAATTATCAAAAATTGACCTGTGAGGCATCATATAGAGAAAATCAGATTGTTTAGATATAGGCATTTGATCAAGACATTTTAATTTTTGACTAAATAATAATCAAAATCTAGATACAGGAATTGAAATGAATAGAAATTATACAACTGATTCTAATACAAATGAATGTAATAATTTAAGGGTTCAAATAAAAAAACCAGTCTGAGTGATTATAATGAGTGGAATTATAGAAGATTTAATGATGTGAAAGGACTAAATTTTATGCCAGAATTGATTCAACTCAAGAATTCTTTTTTATAGATTGTCTAATGATAAAATTGGTGAGTACTGGTTTGGACAACCTATTTGAAAATAAAGTGAAATAATAGATACACAATTTTTGATTGACTATATGCGTACCTCCAAATCTGTCTATGTATTGATCATAGCCTCTACTAAATTAACCCAAGATCCTTGCCAAATAGGAAGACCCATTGTTGGTGAAGATGACATCCTCGACACCTCACATCGACTGCTTATGGATTTGAGTCCTACATCTCTTATGCTAAAATTCATCCTTGGATCTTGTATACGCAACGATTGGCTCGATAGTGTGGGTATCCCTTATTGTGAAACTCATACGAAACTGCATTTTAGGTATAGGGTTGATTTGCGAGAGGCAAGAAGCTAAGGTAAGTGAAGGATTAGAAATATTAGTCGCTAACGGCTGGGAGTAATGTGTTAGGCGGAGTACCCATCCGCTTGGGCGGCGGCGTATGGAACTCGTTTCTAAAGCTAAAGCAGGTGCGAGAGTAGGGTTAGGAATCGAAATTACCTTTTAGCCCAAATGTTCGGCTGTGCTTAGGCGGGAACTTGTTTCTCTCTCCAGTGTAGTGCTTTTAGGTATAGGATTACGCTAATCGTTTGGTGGTTAGCGATTCGTATTGTTCTTTCAGGGGTGATAGTCTCATATTCTAGCCGTAGGGTTGTTTGTGATTGTTGATTAGGGATACTTTTTGTCAAGGTTGGTCTTTTGAGTTTGTTGTAACAATCCGTCCCTAATGATTTTAATATAGTTGTTGGATTTGATGATAAAAAAAAGACTACGATAGTATTACGGTGTGGATTATATTTTAGATAAATGACATTGTGTTGGATATATTTGAGTAAAGCTCCCAAATTGATTGAGCTCAATTAGTTAAGATTAAGTTTGAAATTAAGCAAGAGCTAACAAAAAATAATCCAGCAATGAAATAATACAGCGGAGATTCCGATCCTCTGGGAGAAGCCATCGTTGGTTAACGTGACATATTTTATCCGGCACCCGGCAAATGCCATACTTCATTAAGAATGATGGGCCTTATGCTATTCTCATTTTTCTATTATTGAGCAGTCAAGAGTAGTGGGCTGGAGCCCACATCGCTGTCCTTGTCTGATACGTACGAATAAGGAAAGCCTTCATTAATTGCTTCTATGCAAATCCAAGGACTATTATAGGTCATGTCGGTAATTTTCACTTTCAAGACCCACTGCCAGGCCCGAAAGAAATGGGCTAGTAGAGTTTGACCCATTTGATGATGTTGGGTTGTTGGTAACTTGGTATAACCCATTCTGATTCACAATTCTGTGATGCCGAACGAAAACGACAAAACGTAGAATCTTGAGATCTTTTTCTTGAGTTACTAGATATGTTTCCGTTCAAATTGAGACGAAAAATGAAATTATTCAAGTGTTCTACTAGATATTTAGTGTGTCCTAAGAAGAAAACGTAGTATATGTTAAATGAAAATGTAGAAAAGAAAATATATTAAGAAGAAGAAAGTGATGAAAAAGTAGAAATCAAATAATGGTTTGAACCCCGTACTAAAAAGTAAAAAAGTAAGGATATTAAAATTGAGGGTATAAATTTATTTTAATAAAAAAACTCACTAAAAACAGAAGAATGAAAGGAGTATGAAATCAAATAAATTTAGTGAAAAGATGTAAACAGAAGAATGAAAGGAGTATGAAATCAAAGAAATTTAGTGAAAAGATGTAAATGCGTGTTGCTTTGGTTGTCCACAAAAGAATAGAAACAGGCATGAGTGTCGCTCTAGTTGTCAAGAAGAATGTTTTTAAATTAGATTGAAATTTTATAGTGTGGTTTGATTTGGTTTGGTCTGATTTGTTTAAATCTGATCTGGTTTGAACTGGTCTGATATGGTGTGATCGATATCTGCTCTATGTGTATGTTTGGTCTCATTTGATCTAAAATGTTTAAGCCTAGCTCGTTTATACATAGTATATGGTTTGGTCCATTCTGATTTAGTATGTGACATAAATCAAGCCAAGTAAAAATATCTTAAAATGTGGGAGCAAATAGTAGTTTCATAAATCTGGCGTTTTTCATATAATTTTGTGGGGAGAAAAGTGTGAATATGGTACCTTAACTTGTGTCTCATAGCATAAAGAGTACATAATTTTGTGTTAGATATCTCAAAGTACATCAATTTGTTTTATTAGTGTCAGTTAAGTATATTTGTTAAACTGCCGTTAAAAATGACCACTTGGTTAAACATATTGATGATCTAGTCAAAAAAGTCCAACTCATAGTTTGGGTTTCATCAAGGCAAATCTCCAATTACTAGTAAATGAAGTTGGTCGGACCGGCGCTAGAAAGAAGTTGCTCTTCTTTTTCCCTTCTATCTTATTCTTCTCTTTATCTTCTTCTTATCCCTACTACATAGTTCATTGAACCCAATTAGGGTTCATAGGAGTGGATATTTGATGATTGGGATAATACACGTAAAAATTAAACGATTCATCTTTCCCATTTCAGTTTCTTTTAACGTGAGACTTAAATATGTACTCAATTGACATAGTAAAACCAGGTTTAGGTACTTTGTTGTATCTATTGCATGATGAAGTACTCTTTATGCTATGAGAGACAAGTTAGAGTACCATATTAACACTTTTCTCATTTTGTGGGTATTAATGAATTTCAATACATTTTTATCACAAATAAATGAAAATAGAAGTGAGTAACCAAATATAGTACGTGCAAATAAAACTCTGAAGAATCGCGTCAATGTAACAATAGCAATCATAATCTTAAATAACGTGTTAAACAAAAAAACGATTAGTAATCCTAATATCCATTTTCTTCACTCTTGACATCAATCCACATTTGCTTAATTACATCATTCCTTCATTGATTTGCATTTTGTTTTTATTTGGTTTCATTTTGGAGAGCATCAATTTCTTGTTCAAATTCTTCCAATAAAGATGGTTGAGACGGCTCTTTATCGTTTGATTTAATAGGAAATTTAATATAACAACACATCTTACATAAATTTTATGCAGCCCTTATATAAAGTCACAAATCAATACTCGGTCCGCTTGCGTTTTGAACGAACGGTGGAGTTGACATAAGAATTGCAAATCATGATACGGAGATTTAAAAATTATTTCCACTACATTCCTTTGACGAAACATGTCACTATATTGAATTGCTTTTGTTCATCGAGGAAATTATCAGTAAAAACGATTGTGAATTCTATAATAGGATTGTTATATTTTTATTCACTAAATAGGATTATTATCATGTTTTGATAATACCAAATTTCTAATCTGACAATATTTTTTAAACTTGACAATAGTTACTACGAAGTATCATTTAGGAAATAAAACTTAACAGTCCTATTTTGAAATTTTCAAACGTTTTTAGACTCTTTCCCAGAATTTTCCGTAGTCATTTTATAGATGACGACCTCCTCATCAAAATCGTAGAGATGATATCGAACATCTTGAGGGAGGGTTTAAAAACATTTTCTTCGTAAATCCTGATAATTTGTTGCTTAGTATGTAACAAAGCAACACGCATTTACATCTTTTTATGCTCCATCCCAAACAACTTTTATAATAAATGATGCGTGTTGCTTTGGTTGTCCACAAAAGAATAGAAGTATGTAACAAAAATGTGGTCGCCTATAGCTAATGGCCGTTCATGGTCGCGACTACACAAAAAATGAATAAACTGTACTCAAGTTGTGAATTTGTGACCTCACAACTGAAGTACATATTGGTGAGGGACAAGGAGAACTTTGGTCGCCTATGGTTCAAGGTTTTCTATGGATTTTGAAAACTATAGGTCGGTGGACTGATTTTCTCTTATTTTTGAAATATCCAATTCTATTAAAATCTATTAGATTAAAGTCCATACACTATTTGAGGACGGTGAATATTTGACGAATCTTTTGAAATGCAAATTGTTTACAACAAAATTTCCATTGATGCTAAAAATCTATACCAAGGAAAGATAGATTTTGATGGAATTTTGAATTTCATTTAAATCAACCATTGAGGCACCCTTAATAGTTAATACTAACTCCGTTCCTTTTTTATTGAGACGGAAGAGGGTGGCACCAGTTTTAAGAAAAATGGGTTTGTGTGGTTGATATTAATTGATAAAGTAAGAATGATTTTGAC
Source organism: Cuscuta epithymum (assembly GCA_945859915.1). Taxonomy (NCBI): domain Eukaryota; kingdom Viridiplantae; phylum Streptophyta; class Magnoliopsida; order Solanales; family Convolvulaceae; genus Cuscuta; species Cuscuta epithymum. The sequence continues at coordinate 2,260,083 of CAMAPF010001005.1, forward strand.
CCACACAAACTTTGTCAAATAAGGTATGAGACAATTAAATAGGGACATCCCAATATGGTAAAACAGGACATTTAAAAGGGGACAGAGGGAGTACTTCGTATATTACAACTATATTAGGTGTAGTCATTTTAAAGCGTAATGTTGAACCATCATATCTCGAGAAGCTATCAATTAAGAATGTTTTTATTTGGCCCGACCTTTTTTCCTGATCATACTTTAATAATAATAAAATATACGGAGTACATAGATAAGATATCTACTAGAATATCAGCCAAACTGAAACAGATCAGATCAAATAAAAAATATATGTTCAATTAAAAACATCCTAAGAATCAGGTAGTATAGGCTAGTTGTGGATCTAAATGTAGTACTTAAAAAATATAATTGGGATATTAGCTTAGGATATATATGAAAAACCAGATTGAATCTGGTTAACTCGCCCCGCTCTAGACCACTTCCCATGTCGGATTGCGAGTAGCGACCGGTTTGTTTTGCCTTGACCTATATTGGAGTGATCTGAATTGATTCGAATCGGTACGTTACCTTCCCTTCCAGTTGAAACTAGATAAGAAATTCTGCTTTCAAGCAAAACACAACCATCACGGTCCGGTTAACTTCCATGACCGGGTCTATTCCTACTTATTCTCTTTTCTTTTTGAAAGTTTTTGGGTTTTAAAAAAGGGAAAAATTGAAAATAATAATCCCAACTATTGCCGGTCCGCCGATAATAATCCCAACTATTGATTATTTTTGTATAATCCCAACTATATGGACCGTCCGCCAATAATGATCCGTGACCAAATATTACCTCCTATAAAAAGTGAATTTTAAATAGAAATTAAGCGTAAAAATTAAAAGTTGGGATTATTTATAGGGATTATTTGTTATATCTCTTGTCATCCACTTTAGAAACTGCAACAATTTATTGATAGGGACCATTATTGGCGGAAGGTCCCTAAAGTTGGGATTATTCTGAAATAATCGATAGTTGGGATTATTATAGGCGGACCGCCAATAGTTGGGATTATTACTATCAATTATTCCAAAGTTTAATTAACCAAATCGTCTCATGTTATGCACATTAGTCTCTAATATAAAAAAACATCAAATCTGATATATATGCTCAAACCCTCTCCAAGAACAAATTTGATAATTTGGAAAACCTCATTTTAAATGGAAAAATAACTTTAAATAATACCAACTATCTTTCATGAATCAAGAATAATACATACTTTAGAAATAACTTTAAATAATACCAACTATTTGAATGTAGAACAATAATAAAATGGAGTCACTTTTATTCAAGAAATGCAACCTTTTAAAACATCAAAAACTAATATTAAACCTTCAAATAAATGATATTTTGAAATATGGTCACTTATTCGATATATTGATATTATTTTTTGATGAGTTAAATGACTGATTGTTTAGTTAAAATGTACTATATATTACTTTTGGGATATATTCAAATAGTTTGTATTATTAAAGTTATTTTTAAAGTACATATTATTCTTGATTCATGGAAGATAATTGGTATTATTTAAAGTTATTTTCCCCTTTTAAATAACAATGGGAAAACTGTCAAATAAGTCCTCGTACTATATCAAAAAAGTCAATTAAGTCCTACTATTAAAACACTCAATCATATCCTTCTACTATAAGAAAATGTTCAATTAGGATTTTTAACCGGTTGCCGAAAGGTACTTCTGGTAAAAGCTGACCTGGCCACCACATGATATTATTTTTTTTTTATTTTTTATTTTTTCTTCTCTTCCCATTCGGTCTCTTTCTCTCCTGCTTTCTGCCTCACGACCTCCGGCCCTCATTCAAAGTTTATTTTTCTCTCTTGCATTCTTTCTTCCGGAGGCAGGCAACAACGGTTTGGGATGAGTTGGGCAACGGGCGGACCAGGAAGACGGTGGAGGAAGCGGTGGGAGACAGGCGGCACGCGACGGAGGTTGGGGAGGTCGTCGTCGGCAGACAGACGACGGCTATTAGGGAGATTGTGGGCGACGGGCTGCGCAAGATGGGGTTGGGAAGCTGTGTGCGGCAGCCGACGAGTGGCGGGATGGCCGCTGGGAAATTGGAGAGCGACTACATGGACCGATGGCGACTGGGGAAGTTGTGTGCGGCGGCCGCTGAGTGAGAGGCGGCGGGGACGGCAGAAAGTAGAGAGTGAAGACATGGTATTATGGAGAACGAAATAGAACCAAAAACCAAGAAATTAAAGAAAGAAAAAGAGAAGCAAAGAAGCATTCTGTAGGGTTTATCCATGGCGAAGCATACATGAGATAACCAGGAACCCAATTGAAGAAGAAGGGCACACGAAGAAACAGAGAGAAAAGAAACAGAAAAAAGAAAAAATGAATTACACATTTACACAAGGTTGTCCACATCAGTAGTTACCGGGAATGTATATATTGAGGTAGATTCTATGGTACCCCCAAATGTACCGTACCTTTGTCCAAATGGACCAATAAGAATGATGCAGTTGAATTATTTAAATCTAAATTAAAACGCATATAATGATTTGGACCAATCAAATGAATGGTAGGTACGGTACCTCATTTTTTAAATGAGTACCGGAGTTGTCACCATATATTGAACCGGTAAAATAGCCTGATTGAATGTTTTGTGATAGTTAGAGGATGTAATTGAATGTTTAAAAAATAGAAGGACTCAATTGACTTTTTAGGTATAGTACACGGACTTATTTGACAGTTTCCCAATAACAATTGATGTTTGTTTCAAAGTCGCATGTAATATGTGACGTTTCTACCTACCGGATGACTATTGTTATTGTTATTTCCGTTTTCTATTTTGACGCTTTATCTTAACCTGCTTTACAGTTGGAATTTGAAACGTAAGAAGGTTATTGTTCCGGCTTACGGGTTAAGGCTATACAAAATTCCAAAACATAATGGTTACCCGTTGAAATTGGGAAGTCAAAACACACTTATTGCAATACAATAATTGGCTAATTGCATATTTGCATGATGATAAGTTATTAACAACTGTCGAAATTAATCGTAAAAAAAGCTGTCGATTATAAAAGTAAATATTCAGGTCCTTTCTCAAATTAAAAAGGGATGGAGCATCTCTGTCTTTTGGTGGATGATATTGGAGCTGCAAGGAATTTACTAGTATTCCCATTTCTTATGTTATTTAGACGTTTTGCGAACACGATTGCTCATACCTTAGTTAGGATAACCACTTCTAAGTGTCGCTTTTGGTTAATGAATCATTCTTTTATTAGTCAACAATGATTTGATCAATATTAATTAAGTTATTTCCCTTAAGAAAAAAAAAAATAGAGACATTTGAATTAGACTATGATGAAATATAATTATACTAACGTAACATTAGAATTAGACTATTTTTCGACTTATCAAACTTATCAGCCAACTTTTTCACCAAACACGTAACGTTTGCTTTTCGCGCGCTGAATTGTTTAATAAGCAAAAAAAGTAAGGTTGCAGTTACTGTAGATGACCATTTTAGCTATTTTCACATATAACTTTTTCTTTATTTTATTAATATAATATATTTTAAAAATAATTTTTTCTTAAACTAGCAGAATCAATTAATGCAGTCACTTCAGACAGATATTCACAAATTTCAGCAGAATCAACCAAATCAACCGATTTTCGTGCTACCAAACGGGCTAAGTAATAGAAGGCGGTGTAATGTGCACGGTTACCATCATTTTCACCTCATTGCACACATCTTTATATTTCTCATGGCACTCGACTTAGGATGTTTTTACTTGGATTGTAATTTGTCGCAGACCAGACCAGACCAGACCAGTTCAGACCAGACCAGACTTAGATAGTTATATATAAAAATACAAAGAAACAAGACCTTACCAGACCACATCAGTTCAGACCAGACCAGATCAGATCAGATCAGCAAATAACCGTAAAAGCAAAAACATCCTTATACGTACACCATAATTTAAATCAATGTCCATCGGTCACTTACTTGAACTATAAGAGAAGAGCTAACCCAGATTAGACACTACATAAGTGTTTACGTACCTTAATTGCCATTGACGATGGATAGAAGATGAACAATGGGCAACCATGGATGATAGATGAGAGGAAAGCTCATAATTTGATCTAAAAAAAGAAGAGTATGAAGATGAAGATAAAGGTAAATATGAGATTGGTTTCGATTATGTTTCCTTGAGGCCGTAAAAATCATCAACGTAAGAGAAAATTAATATTCTGTAATATTCAAGAAATTAAACTTAAATTATTTAGACGGACGGTGAATCAGTCAAATTGGCGGTTGGGACTTGGGAGTTGGGAGAGAGGGAGATGTGTGAGGAGTTTTTTTTGGTGATGATGTTTGAGGAGTTTAGAATCAAGGTTATTGTTTTTTGAAGATTATTGTTAGATAATCACATATATTCTTGGAATTTAAATTAATTAATTATTAATTTAATATAACTCCGTCGTAATCATTTAACATTTACAAACAAAAAATATTAACATACGTGAAAAGGGATTAAAATACTATGTGAAGAAATAGGATTTGTTTTTGTCATATAGTAAATCGATCTTAAAAATGACAAAAACTCTATTTGTATACGGAATTTGTCCACATTTCATACGCATTCGTATATAATTGTCTGTGCACATGGATATCGTGTATGCTGTATCGTTGCCTATGCACACAAACATCTCGTGTAGCATTATTTGTGTGCGCACACAATTACGTACATATGTATACGAATGTGCACAAATTTTGTGTACACTAAAGATTGTTGTAAATATAATGTATGAATTGAACCAACCATTAATTCGTATCAGTTTGATTATATGACCATAACCTCAGTATCAAATCAAACTTTAGTTTGATAATGCCACTCTGGTTTTATACTCATAAAACGAGTTATTAAAGAATATTTACATTAAAGAGTATCAATTTGATTATATGACCATAACCTCGGTATCAAATCAAACTTTAATTTGATAATGCACTTCGGTTTTATACTCATCACCGTGACACTCCAAAAAAAGATGTCACATGTTCAAATCCCATTATAGTTAAAGGATGTTGGTCTTAACGCTTAGCATATACGGAGTAATATATATATTATAATATGTTAGAAAGTTTTGTAAAAAAAAGTGCTTATATTTGTTTTTACTTCGGAACCATGATTTATTTAACAATATATATTAAGTCTTTAATAATAAATGTTGATAGGTAGTTTAAAAGCCTGGCATACCATACTCCTAATAATGAAGTAAAGGTAAATGTTTTAGTAAAACCAAAATAAGAATTTAAAGCTGCCTTTCGCTACTTACAATTTTTAAGTGTTTAAACAATAAAAAAACTTTAAAATGTTTAATTTAAACATGAACTTTTGTTTGAAAGCACAACTTTTAGCTTTTTAGCAAAAATAAGAAAAACTTTTAAGAATATAAAACGCACCAATGAAATCTTACTCAAGAAGCAAAATCTTTTTGTAACTTATAACTGGCCCTTCTTTATACTACGAAGTACAAAATAAATAAGAAATACGGAGTAAAACTTGGGAGAGGCAACTGGCAGTGAGCCAGAACAGGAAGGTCAAGGATCTCCATCAAGACATCATTAACAGAAACCCAGAATTCAGCGCAGTCTTTCCTGTCTATCTTCATTATATAATCACTCCCTGAATATCTGGGCGAACCTTTTCTCTGTCAGAAACTTCATAAATCACATACGGAGTATTATCCATCCCAGCCTAAAATTCTCACCAAAAGAATGAACCACCTTTTCTGTGTGATTTCCCATTGCTGGGTATTCTTGGAACAATGCTGGTAAGCTCTCTCTCTTTCTCTCTCTCCCATATTTGTTTCTCTTTTTAAGATCAACAAATGTTTTAGTTGTAACTGGTAACTATTCGCATTCATGTGTTCAACTTTTCTTAAATGCTCTGCTTTTGTGCCTTTTTTCCTGATCTTGTGATTGTAACGCCTCTTTTTTCAATAGTCTTTATTGGGGCTTTATTTACATAGTTCAGTTTTCTTGAACCTGGAAATACATTGATCTTGCTAAGTCAAGGTTAGCAAGATTTTCTAGTTATTAAACTAGAAATCTCAAAGCAATGATCTTGGTAAGTCAAGGTGTATATAGTGTTTAGGATGGAACCCAAAATCTTAATAACATTGACTCTGTTTTTTTTTAATCTTAGAGGAAAACCAACAAATACATGGAATCTTCATCACTTTATCCACAAGTTGAGTTAAAACCTTTTCTTTTTCACATGATATATGCTAAAGCAAAAAACTGACTGATCTCCTTTGTATTGGTGGTGTAGAAACAAACTACCTGTCATTTCTGGTGATCCTTATGCTGTCATTCACAGGCTTCCCCTTTTTCTTATCTTTCTTCTGTATTACTGTAGATCCTATTTATAATTGAAGCCAGACGGGGAACGGGGAATTGTTTCTCGTAAATCATGGATTTCAGTAGTTCCAAGTCTGTAAGGTTTGGTTAATTACTTCTTTATTCTTAGTACATATCCTTCTTATTTGTGTTTGTGCTTGTTTCATCAGTTTGTGTAACTATCTCAGATTCCAAGATGATCTTGAATTGGCGAAATATGGAACTAGCAATGGAGGTGCTATGGTTAAGGTGAAGTATAAGATTGATGGATCCCAATTTCCTGATCAAACCTCTATAAAGAGCGGGAATTCGTTAAAGGCTAAAGTACTCTCACGAGTTTTCTCAGAAGACTATGAGAGAGTGAAAAGGAAAATATTAGATCCTCGTGGACCAACGATCCGTATATGGAACAACGTCTTCTTAGTGGCTTGCTTGTTGTCTTTGTTTGTAGATCCTCTCTTCTTTTACCTTCCGGTTGTCAGGGACAACTTCTGCATAGATTCAGAGTTTAAGGTTGAGGCTATCCTTACCATTGTAAGATCAATAGCTGATATCTTTTACATGATTCAAATTTATGTTCGGTTTCGGACCGCATATGTGGCTCCATCTTCTCGAGTATTTGGGAGAGGAGAGCTCGTTATCGATTCTTCAAAGATAGCCTCAAGATACCTGCGCGGCGGTTTTTGGATTGATGCCATTGCTGCAATACCACTCCCTCAGGTATGATTGGCATTAAGGACTAGTTTCTTTGACCGTAGTTATGTTTGATGTTAGAAGATACTCATAATATTTAAGTGTAAATTACATCTCGCGTTTATTCTTTACACTATTTGAGACTCCATTACCTCTTACCAAGTATCCCAAGTGTTTTTAGCAAATGCAGAAGAATGATAGAATTTCTTATGGTGGAGTATAATTTCAGGTGTTGAGATGGGCCGTCATTCCTACTTTTGGAGGCTCAACAAAGTCAAACATAAAAAATATACTTAGGTCATGCATCCTCTTTCAGTACCTCCCCAGACTTTATCTCATATTTCCATTGTCATCTCAAATCGTGAAGGCTACGGGTCTTGTGACTCAAACGGCTTGGGCTGGAGCTGCTTACAACTTGATGCTTTATATGCTCGCTAGCCATGTGAGTGAAAAATGGAACAGTTCTTGTCTACTTTTGCATCTGTTAGACTATATGTTAAGTCACCTTCAAACCAATAAAACATAAATTACAAACCAATATGCAAGGCCATGGGATGCCCCAAAATTAGGGTGAGCTAACATGGACCACACTGGCCTTTCCTCCTTCATTTAGGTAAAATTATGTGAAAATATCCATCTTAAATCTGTGCTTGTATTTTTAATATTTTTACTTTTTTATATGGTGAGTTGTTGGAGTCGATCAATATCAAAGTTTTTGTGCTCATTGTTAAGACTTATCATGATTCTCTATGGAGGTTAAAGGCTTTGAAACAGTGAAGCCCATATTAGACTCAAAGTTTCATCCTAAAAAGTTAAGCTAAAGACATAATATAGTTTCTATTTGGCTGGTGTGGATGCCTTAACACATGACACCTATCATTAATTGTAGAATTCTATTTAACGAGAACTTGGAATGCTCATCTTGACACCGATATAGTTTTCTCATGTATTTTACTAAATGTAGATACTAGGAGCTTGCTGGTATCTGCTTTCGATTGAGAGACAGGAAGCATGCTGGCACCATATCTGCAATCTTGAGAAGCTAGCTTGTCAATACAACTATTTTGACTGCAATAAGGCCAAAGACCCGAAAAGGAATATCTGGTTCCTTTCCAGCAATATTTCACAACAGTGCAGTCTTGATACCGAAAGTGACTACCCATTTGGTATTTATGAGGAAGCTGTCACTAGCTCAGTTACATCTGCAAAGTTTTTCAACAAGTATTTCTACTGTCTTTGGTGGGGCTTGAAGAACCTAAGGTAATAAGACAAAACTCTTCCCCATATCCTTGTGTTATGACTTTGCTCAAAGGATAAGAAGGTTTCAGATCATATTCAAGTAACTCAGTTCAATCAATTGGACTAGTTAGTTCAAGCCAAGCTCTTATAATGTTATTTGTGTCCATGTGCAGTTCTCTGGGGCAAAGTCTTGCTACAAGCACTTATGTTGGAGAAATAATGTTTGCCATCATGGTAGCAATCTTGGGTCTTGTTCTGTTTGGCTTGCTTATTGGAAATATGCAAGTAAGCTCACATCATAAATACAACTTAATGAAATTGCATCTGATTTCTCATGGAATTAATCCCACCGCGGCTTCACCACTATTAGGACATTACTACTAGTGGTCCTGAACTTTTATTTTTCCATGTTTAGTTCCTTTCGGTCACTTTTACGATGGGGATAACGTAAATGTATTTGCTGATTGGCAGACATTTCTGCAATCAACTACGGTCCGGTTAGAAGAGTGGAGAACCAAGAGAACAGATACCGAAAGATGGATGCGGCATAGGCAGCTACCTCTAGAGTTAAGGCAGTCTGTAAGGAAGTATGATCAGTATAAATGGATTGCAACTAGAGGAGTTGACGAGGACGCTTTATTGAAAGCTCTTCCTCTGGATCTTCGACGCGACATTAAGCGCCACTTGTGTTATGATCTTGTTCGACGGGTAAGTTTCAAAAACCAACTCAATGGACTTACTATGTACTGTTTCGGATTCGGTTTCCAAAAGGCCAAAGGCTCTCTTAGAAATACAGCTTTTCACTTTCTAAACTGTGCTGGTTTTTTTAATGAATTGAGAAAGCACATTCTGAATGTAAATGAAAGTGGTTTTGGCAAACACAGCTTTGAGTTCTTTTCACTTTTCCAATTGAGATTTGAGGCAAATTTCAACAACTCTACTTTACTAAATGGACTTCTGAAAAATCACCCACTTTATCAATTCACTTTTGTCAAACTAACTTTAATATTTTGAATTCCAAACACATACTGTCGTGGTCTAAAACGAAAACAGGCATATTTGTTTTTGAAAGAAAATAGGCATATCTTTTTAATACACCGCTTCTTATTAGTAGCTGTATATTCCCTGTTTGAAGGTTTTTTGACTTCCATAAATTGGAAAACATCATGATCAATTTGGAATATATCATACAAAAATACTCTTATCTGTTCTTTTTCTTTGCTTATTTTCTTTATCTACTCTCTCCAGCTATTCACTAATCATTATCCTACAATTTCTCTTTAAAGTGGAAAAACATATTGATTAACTAACAAGAGAAATGGAGCAATTAAAATTGTACTGCCAACTAGACTGGTTTTTTAAACTTTTTCCTTTAATCTAGGGAGTGTTCTTAATATGATGAGTATATCTCGAGCAATATGGTCAAAGTACCATCTTGAAATGTACAATGTTTTTTTTACATCAAATAAACAAATAACCTAACATATTAGAGTTTTTTTTCGAATTAATGTTAATTAATTAATTAATTAATTACGAAAATAATGCTGGAAAAAAAGTATTTACCAATATACTGCTGGCCCTTAACCACGGTCAGGGGTAAGTCGCCCAACGGTTGGTCGTCACTCGTCGTTGGTCGCTGCAGTTTAGCTCGAGGGGGGTTTGTTTAGCGATCTGTTTCTGTGGCTGTCCACGTTGAATTTACTTAAGGGTAAGTCGCCCAACGGTTTGGCGACTTATAAGTCGCCCAACCGTTGGGCGACTTACCCTGACCGTGGTTAATCCAGCAGTATTTTGGTAAATATTTTTAACCCAGCCCTATTTTCGTAATTAATTAATTAATTAACATTAATTAGGAAAAAAACTCAACATATTAAGTCTTGAATTGTTTATCAAATAATTAGTTTCTTTGAGGAAAGATAAATCTGATCAGATGAATGATTTTTATGGAGCAACTACATTATAGAGTTATATATGAGTTAACTTGGCCTCACCATCAACAATTTTTAATGAGTCATTTCAAATAAACAATGACAAACGGTGGATGAGGATGAGGGCAAGTAAGTCAAATAGTCAATGACTCAAAAGGACTCGAAATCATATGAGATTCCGTAAAATGTATAGATAAACTACTATATTTACAAGATGGCTATTGGCTAAAGGTCAAATAGGCTTCTGTACCGGTCCTGTAAGCTCAATTCAGGTTCTGAACTTGAAAAAGGCCCAATTCACACCTAGAACCGACAAAAAGAGTTCAAATTTCATTTTTAAGGTTAAACAACCGGTAAAAAAGTTCCAATTCGCACTAGTCATGGACCCGGGCCGGTTCCGGTTCCGGGCCCGGCCGGGGTTTTTTTTTGGGAAGGCCCGGGACCGGCCCGGGTAGCCACTGGGTCCGGTCCGGGTTGGGCTGGGCCGGGCCTCCGGTTTGGTCATATTTTTTTTTGCTTTCCTAACCCCCTCCCCCCTCACCCCCCCAAACCCCCCCAAACCCCTCCTAACCATCAAGCCCAACCCGGGTAACCCCAAAAAATGAAAAACAAAAAAATTAATTCGGCCCGGACCCGGGCCCGACCCGGCCGGGCCGGTTCGCCAAATACAAGGCCCGAGCCCGGACCCACCCCCCCACCGGGCCTAGGCCCGACCCGGACCCGGACCCGAGAACCGGGCCGGTTCCGGGCCGGGCGGCCCGAACCGGGTCCATGACTATTTCGCACCCCTTAACTATTAAAGTGTCAAAATTGCAATAAATCGAAAATAAAAACAGAAACAATAAAAAAATTAAAAAAGAATGAGCAATTGTTTACCCTTAAATAATGAAATTTGAACCTTTTTTGTCAGTTCAGGGTGTGAATTGAACCTTTTTTAGTTTAGGAATTGAATTGAACTTACAGGACCGATACATGGACCTATTTGACATTTTGACCCTTTAGCCTTATAAGATTGTATCCATTTATATTTTTTGAAGCAAAACTAGGTTCTTCTAGCTTTCTAGGTATTAGTTCTAAGTTCAACTTAGTTATTACCAACTACTTCCTACCACATATCATAAGAACTTGAATTGTCAGAGCATTTATGTTTACCTTAAGAAAATTATTATAGCTTTTGTAACTCAATATCAGAGAACACAATTACATGAGGTTGAATAATCTTAACAATTTGTATAGATTAACCTTCATCCTTACAAAGTTTTTTATATGCATCTAGAGCCATCTCTATTAATCACATATTTGTCTAAATAATAGTTTATATACGTAAGCGGGGTGTGAATCTATTTCATAAACCTGTCTCGCCTATGTGAAGAAGCAGATATTACAGTGTTTGATTGAAAAAGCAAATATAGAAGTACATCTGAATGCTTCAAATTATTCGCAGTTTTTCAAAAACCAGAAGTTTTATGAAGCTCACTTAGTTAATCTACTCAAACAAACTATTGAATTTTCAAGGTGTGTTTATTCATAGGTGCCTTTATTCGATGAAATGGACGGAAGGATGATCGACGCCATATGCGAGAGGCTGAACCCCGTCCTATGCACCAAGGGCACCTGCCTCATGCGGGAGGGCGACCCCGTCAACGAGATGCTCTTCATCATCCGCGGCAACCTCGACTCCTACACCACCAACGGCGGCCGCACCGGCTTCTTCAACTCCTGCACCATCGGCCCCGCCGACTTCTGCGGCGAGGAGCTCCTGACCTGGGCCATCGATCCGCACCCCAGCCTCATCCTCCCGTCCTCCACCCGCACCGTCAGAGCCGTCTCCGAGGTGGAGGCGTTCGCGCTCGTCGCGGACGACTTGAAGTTCGTGGCGGCGCAGTTCCGGAGGTTGCACAGCAAGCAGCTCCGCCACAAGTTCCGATTCTACTCTCACCAGTGGCGGATGTGGGCGGCGACTTTCATTCAGGCGGCCTGGCGGAGGCATAAGAAGCGGATGACTGCGGCCAAGGTCAGGGCGTTCATGGAGGATGTCGATGATGATGATTGTGAGAAGGAGGAAGCGGATTCGAGTAATTCGGGATCGGTAAGTTTAGGATTAGCTGTTAGTGCTGCGAAATTGGCGGCATCAGGTCGTAGGGTTCATCACAGACACTCTGATTCTAATTCTAGGGCTGTTGTTGCATCTCTGCAGAAGCCTGCAGAACCTGATTTCTCTGTAGATTTTGCTTGATATTGATTTTTATATAAGCAGTATATATGTGTAATTTGAATGAATCAAATCCTGCATATTTCACTCACTATGAACTTTCTTCACTGTATCATCTGAGTTCATAGACTCTAACTTTGATGTAATTATAATTTTGAAAGTAGCTCAATTAGAAGTATGACAGGAACTGGAATCTCCATTTGCTGGAGTGAAGCAAAAGTTATGCACTCACCAAAGATAGGTGTGTTTGGCTGACTTGCAGGTAGTAAGTCACATATAGGATAATAATGTTCATTCTACCTTTGTGTCTTCTACTCTAAGACAGATCACCAATAGTAATCTTTCAAAATTTTCTAATTTTTTGGTGAGCCACCAAATTTGGAGTGTATTGTGTAGTTAATGATCAGAAAACAAAAAAGAATAATATTTCACATTAGATGTTTGAAGAAGTGCCCTTTTTATTCCAACCAAATTGGTGCACTATTTTTTGGTGTGAGGGAAAAATTTGATTTTTTTATCATTTGTTATTTCAGTCTGTATACTTTTGAGATATTTAAATGGTGCAAGATCTCTTTTCAGTCTTAATTTGCATGTGAATATTTTCAGTTTGACCCAAAATTTACATATGAATGTGTAGATTTAGGATCAAATACAAATAATCCTTCCCATGAAAAATAGGAATAAATTTGTAGCATCGAATTGAGGATTAATGACTCTAAATATGTCAAAAATGCATTAAAATCGATGAGCATTTTCAAAAACAAATTAAAGTTTTTCTTTTTTGCAAAAGTGGACTTCCAACGTGCAATAGTGTACCTTAAAGGACCGAAAGTGGATGACGGAAATTTTTTCAATGCAATAGTGCAACTCAGATGTTCAAAAGTGAAGACGCGACATTCACATTTTATATTTTAAAACTATTTTTTATTGGAACTGGAACCTGAATGTGTACATTTGTTTAAATAACAAAGTTAAAAACATCCCCTATGCAAAATGGGAACTACTTTGAAGCATAAAATATGACATCTAAAGGGCTATACAACAGAGAGGAAAATTCTTGTCCGGAATTTCCTGACCGGACCCCGTCCGACCTCAGCCGTTTGGGGCAGTTCCCGGTGGTATTTTTTGCTCAAATTTTTTGTGTATGTTCCTCATCAAGTCTAGTTCATTCATACCAAATTTCAGCCAAAATTCAATCGGGAAGGTCGTCAAATGATTTTTTTCAAGTTAACTGGTCCGGAGTATGTAAAATGGGAACTACTTTGAAGCATAAAATATGACATCTAAAGGGCTATACAACAAATATGTGTATTAAGATGAAGTGAATGTTTGTTATGAACAGTTTATAATATGATTATTTAAATTCATTTGCACCAATTGTTTGACCATCTGAATGTGAATTATTGCTAATTACGTATCATAAATATCTGAAGGATGAGCAATGACTAATGAATACCAATAATGGCATTGCTTGCAAAAACAGTAACTGGCCACATCATAATCTTAAGCTTATGTTTTTCACCAACTAAGCATATAGTATATAAATATATTAATGGAAAAGAGTTTCTCCAATACTCTCCATTCCCAATCATCTTCTTCAATTCAATTGCCCTCCTATACCTTCAGGGCTCTAATGGTTGATAAGATTCCCTTGATTTAGAACTGGTTTACTATCACTGGTAAATAATTCCTATTTACTACATTCATGATTCATGTTTAGGCCTATTTGAAGAAGCTAATATCCCTTTCACAGAGTTTTTTCACTCTTTTATCGGAGTAAATCCTCCATCAAAGCTCCTCTGTCTATTCCTATATGTAATTAAATTCCTCAATTGCATCGTACATTCGTACTGTATATGTGTTATACTTGAGTATTTTATCTATTCTTAATTTAAATAGTTGTTCTATTATGTGAAAAAAAAGTAGAGAAAAAATGGGAGAGAAGTCAAGCGTCCAGTTGGGGGTAATTGGGGCATTGTTCCTATCGGTGGCATCATCCGTTTCCATTGTCATTTGCAACAAAGCCTTGATGAGTAACCTTGGTTTTAAATTCGGTAAGTGCATTATTATTATTATAAATATCTTCATATTGTTGTGAACATGCGTTTAATCTTTTTTTCCCAACGAATGCGATTGATCTTTTTTAAGAAATACGGAGTAGTTCATAAATGTATATAAAATCAAGTGATTATGAACGTAATTGTATTACTCTGATTATGTTGATTCTATTATTACTACAAAAAGCACAAGATTGACAAAGATAATTTATAGGAATTTGTCAAAATTAATAGAGAATTTTGTTAGGATTTAATTTACGCAATACGAAGAACAATAAGAAAGAACACATGAAATTTGGTAATCTAGTTCGCCACAAAGGACTACGTCTAGGGCGCTACCAAGCCGAGAATTGCTATTATTTTCGGATCTTCTGATTACAAGGGAGCGCTTGTATTTATAGAGAGTGAAACCTAATCCCAAAGCAACTAGGATGCGCGGCCTATAACTGTACGGCCCAAAACTGTACGGAAACTCGCGGCTCTTCAGAAACGGACCCAAAATAGTTCGGTTATACAATCTCTAACACCTTACAAATTTGATAGGGATATGCCAAATCTGTGCAAATAACATTTTAGAACAAACTATTTGATACAAAATCATTGACAAATTCATGTCAATCACGTAATTTTTTTCTAGTCTATAATGATTATGTTGATATACATGATATTAGTAATACTTCCTTCATTCTTTAATTCTTGCAAGATTGTGATTTTTGCACTATTCGCAGATCTTACTTTGACAATGATTTTCTACTAATATACATAATCAAATTATTACATATAAAATGTTATTGAATTCCTATCATTGTGAATTTCCAAAATATCAACTTTTTAACAACAAAAAAATATCAACTTTTTATAATGTTTACTAATACATAATTATACATAATTAAATATAATTATAGTCAAAGTTGTGCGTTGACAAACGTGAAAGTCAAACTGTTGCAAAAATTAAAGAAGTGAGGATAATATGTAATAACACTTTATTTAAAACAATAATTATTCATTATTTTGTGTTTAGCAACAACATTGACGAGTTGGCATTTGATGGTGACATATTGCACCCTCCACGTCGCACTAAGGTTGAATTTCTTTGAGAACAAACCAATAGACATGAAGACGGTGATGCTCTTTGGCATTTTGAATGGCATTTCTATTGGCTTTCTTAACTTGAGCCTTGGCTTTAATTCCATTGGCTTCTATCAGGTACTTTAAAATTAAAGAAATGGTTTTAAATTGGAGTTTCTAATATGAATGTTATGTATGTTTTTATTCTACTACATACTAGCACCCGTAGTAGTAAATATTGCAAAGTTTTTAAGATATTGTCACGTACTTATAGCCATATATTTTTTAAAGTTTAGTAATGTGAAAGTATGGCAATAATTTTTCATATATATTTAATACTTCGATATAGGGAAAATCGCAGTTGTCCTGTTTTGGAATTTCCAAAATTTTACTCTATTTCTAAAAATTTCCCTTTATTTATTTTATTTAAAAAATCTAATTATTGATAAAATAATGCATCCTATGTCGATCTCACTAATTTCTATCACCTTTTTTTTTATTTAATTGTCTGCTTCTATTTCTGTTTCCCTTGTGCAGATGACAAAACTGGCAATCATACCTTTCACTGTGTTGCTAGAAACAATTTTCTTGAAGAAACAATTTAGGTAACATATTAAGGGGTTAATTTCTTTTATCAAAGTATAATTATTTATTTGTGACTGTATATTAATTTTATTATTTTTTCAGTCGGAATGTGAAATTATCTCTCCTTGTTCTTCTTATTGGTGTTGGCATAGCTTCCATTACGGATCTTCAACTCAACCTTGTTGGAACAATCCTTTCTGTACTTGCCATTATAACGACGTGCGTTGGTCAAATTGTATCCTTACCTTTTAAATATCATGTCTTGATTTTTTATAATGAAATTCTGACATCATCAAAAAAAAAAAATTGGACCTTAAACATTTTATAAAATGCATTTTTTCTCGTAACTAACTAACTATAGAGGATGTAAAACCCCTGTTTTCTTTTTATTACCTTTCTAGAGTATTTTCTTTTCAATTATTGATGGGAAATTAATTGATCTCACACCAGAGGAAGATTTATGTTATTGATGTTGAATTCTCAAAATATGGACCACTCAAATGTTATCTCACACAAGAGAGTGAGATTTAAAGTAGGAAATACTACATACTCCGTTAGATATTACTCCGTATGAGACTACCACTACATAATTTTAAAAACGTAAATTTCGTCAAGAAAACATAAAATAAAAAATGAATAACAGTTATATTCATATATTTTGGGATCAATCAATCACTGAATTATTAATTTCAACATTATTTTATCATAACATTGAACCATTTTTGTTAGTTTCGGGATTCAATTATTATCGTGAGAAATATGCCTAAATCGAGAATAGAATTCAAACGGGATTATTTTTGCCAGCCTATAGCTACAGGCAAAAAAAAATATTTTTCCCAAATTGTAATGGTTTTAGATTTGATTAAATAAGTGTCTATCCTTACATTTCTCTACAACTCAGCTCACGAACACAATACAAAAGAGGCTGAGTATCTCATCGACCCAGCTTCTATATCAATCAGCCCCATTTCAAGCTACTGTTCTCTTTATTACTGGGCCTGTGGTGGACCAATATTTAACCAAACAAAATGTCTTCGCTTCCACATACTCTCCAATCATACTGGTATGTACTATGTATAAATATGTCATCTGCTCCTCTAATAGGCCCAAAGCCCAATCTGCTTTGCAAATTCCAACCATTTGATGGCTATCCATGGGGATGTAGGGGGTCGGGAACCACGCTAACCCGTGATTTCCGACCTCAACTACCCGGGATGAGTAGAAGAACGGACATTGTCATTAAAATAATACATAATGTTAAAAGATTTATAGATTATTTAATAATTTGTGTGCAAAAGTATGTTACATACACTAACGTAGTGAGACAGACATATGGGCTGTTTACTTAGGGTCTAATGGACTTATGAAGTTGATGACTTAATCATTCATTCATTAATTTGTGTTTACCTAGAACTTAATAAAATAGAGGACTTATTCGCTTAGTCAAAAATTGACTTAATCGCTTAGCCAAAGAAACGCACTCCTCCGACTTCAGACACAGAACAAACCAACTTCTCTCTTGTAACCTTGCGGATAGTTCTTTTGTCCACCTTTCAAGAATGAGGTCTCCATCAACGGATGAAAGAGCGAAGGTCGGTCATCTTCCCAAACATAATCATCACTTGCAGATCTACACCCTCACTTATCTTCCTACTTATCAATTTTATTGGAATACAAACCATAGGCAAACACACCATCTTCATTCTTTAATTATATTAGTCGTATTTAAATTAAACCATAGACAAACACCCATCTTCAATCTTATTGGAAGAGAAGAAATCATAGACAAGCTCCCAATTTTGTTTTAAAAAATCAGATCTTTGATATTTCAATTTATTATGTAATCAATTGTTGCTTCTACCTCCTGAAAATATAGAAATTAGAAATTACGAGGCTTGCCAAATTATCTTCGAGAACAAGGAAATTAAACAAATAACATACAACATTCATCACTTGTTCTAGACAGGAGGGTTATTTGGTCATTTGACATGATTCAGACTTCTCATTCAGCACACTTAGTAAACAATTTGTTATCTCAGTGTCATTTAATCCAGACAGACAACTTAATGTAGACAGACGTCTTAATCTATTCAGGACTTAATGAGAAAAAAGTAAGCAGCCCGTAAAGTATAAAGCATGTTTGGTAAGTACAAGTTATTTTCTTCCACCTTTTGTACTCTTTGAAATCTCTCTAAAATCTCTTCCTTTTAAGATTAATTAGTTAGAACTGTTTCTTATTGATGAGGTTTATTCCTCCAAGTCCAAGGGCCCAACATGTTCCATTGGACTTCGATGGACATTTTAGTTATTTATGTGAGTTTAAAGACACAAGTACTTAGTAGAAAGTAAGAGAGATAGTAAGTGAGCCGAGTTCCTATTAATTGAGTTAGAACGATTACAACACACCCTACTGAGGTCGAGAGCCGATGGTCTATTGTAAGCTGAGAATGCAAGAGAATAGAAAGCTAAACCTAATGAGTACATGTTGTCAACCCTTAACAATGAAATAAATATTACGTACTATTTATACTATCATGGGGTAAGTGGTAGTGGTGATGTGGAGGGTTATGGATTGCTAATCCCCCTAACCATCAAATCGTGTGTATATGGTCCATTAAATGTCTCCCGCCTAAATCCATACTTCCGGCCAACCATATCGAGCCCTCCGATTGAGACCCCTGAACTTTGGCAAAAATAAGACAATGGGCTGAGGCGGCGCGGGGCGTGCCACTCGTGCTGGGCCGAGTGGCAATGGGCCTTGGCGGTTTCGGATGTCAATCTTTCACGGGGTATTGGGTCAATTACCCCAACGTACACTTATATAATAATTTTCTTTAAAAAACTTTCATGTTACTAAAAGCTAATCATTACTAATAAAAGCTCAAAAAAAATATCTTTTCGGTTAATTGTTGCGTACAAATGCGTATCTATATTGGTTTGATGTTTTTTGTTGTTTATGAAGGCTTTCATAGTGCTCTCATGTTTGATTGCGGTTTCGGTGAACTTTAGCACATTCTTGGTGATTGGGAAGACATCACCAGTGACATACCAAGTCTTAGGGCACTTGAAAACTTGTCTCGTCCTTGGCTTTGGGTACACATTGCTGCATGACCCCTTCACATCTAGGAACATCATTGGGATTTTGGTTGCCATAATTGGGATGGGTTTGTACTCCTATTTCTGCACCCTTGAACACAAGATGAAACAAGCCGCAAATCTATTATCTATGTCTCTGGTATGATTCAATTCTTTGAAAGTATGAAACTGCCATAATTCTTGAAAGCATTTGTTCATTGTTATAATGTGTAGGCTACATTATATTTTAATTATATTTTAATGTAAATGACTTATATTAAAATATCAGAACTCGGACAAAAAGTTACATACGGATTACTAGCTCTAAAATCATAACTAGAGTTAACCACCTTCCAAAAATTAAAGCAATATATGACTCTAGTTTTTTTTAACGGTTGCTTTATTTTGAGAAAATGGTTAAATAAGGTCTTCTACTATTACGCAATCGTCACGTAAGGGCATGCACTCAATTAATTGTCATATAAATACATCTACTTATAAAAAGCAA
This sequence comes from Cuscuta epithymum, assembly GCA_945859915.1. Classification (NCBI taxonomy): domain Eukaryota; kingdom Viridiplantae; phylum Streptophyta; class Magnoliopsida; order Solanales; family Convolvulaceae; genus Cuscuta; species Cuscuta epithymum. Next base: position 2,279,826 of record CAMAPF010001005.1, read on the forward strand.
TCAGATGAGTCAAAACGATACATCTACATATAACTCCCGATTTTAGCTTACTTGTCAAGTTGTCATTATTTTTGTCTTATATTTTAGCCAATCGTGACCAAATATTTCACTTCGGTCTTATAATCTATTTCAAAAAGATAACCAGACGTACGCTAAAATCAGAATTATGAGGTTGTCAACATGTTGATTTGACTCATCCGATTGCTTTTTATAAGTAAACGTATTTATATGACACTTTATTGAGTGCAACCAAGCATTCCAGCCCGGCTGGTGGTGAGGTTACCGTGCCTAGTGGAAGGTCTCGAGTTCGAAACCAGCTAGACACATAAGTGCTCGAAACTCAATGGAGTGAGTTTCAGCCCTGATTACTCCATGCCCCCAGCCCCCTCCCCCAGACCCCCTAGAGTGAAAAAAAATGCACTTTATTGAGTGCATGACCTTATGTGATGATTCTATAATAGTAGATCTTATTTGACCCCTTCCCCCTTTATTTTGGAATTAGACATTCCACTAGCCTATTCGTGTCTTCTCTAGTTTTCAAGATGTCACTTTTGAACAGACATCTCGAAACAATCACTTATTTAATTTGTTTACCTTTTGACAATTAGGCAGTAATTAAGTAAAAGTCTAAAATATTAAAAACAAAAAGTAAAATTCTAAAGACAAGTTTTCTCTTTGATTATGATTTTTGAGGAAATTCTTATAAAAACTCTGTTGTTTATGTAAGGTTAATAAAGGCAAAGATGACAAGTCGCCACTTCTGCCGGGAAAGAACACAAGCCATCAAGACAAAGATAATCATGAAGCCAACAAAAAGGACTCCTTGTTTAAAGTTTAGTTTTGATATATGAGAGGTCGATATGTCCATCTCTCCATGAGCTACGATATTTTTGTTCCATAAATATTGAAATAGATCATGTAAAGGTCGTGTTTTATAGTAAAATGCATAAATCACACCTCCGTGGCTCTGTTAATGTATTTTGGTATGTAATTATGCTATGAAACAATTCAAATGTACACAGAAGCAATGCTTCCATGGTTATAGTTTCAATTAATACTACCAGTTGAAACAAGAACTACAAATATATTTAGAATATTGGAAGGCAGGAACATATTTTATGTCAAGGCTATACTGTTATTTAGGACAAATTAATTTTTCCTAATATTTTAAAACTTTTATCCTTACACACAAACACACACACACATATATAATTCTCACTCTATTATTGTTCCAAATCTAATACTCCCTCCGTATTTAAAAGTTTCATACACTCTCCTATTTGAGATATATTTAAAAGTTTGCTGCATTTCCTCCTTTGGTATTTTTTTTTAAATACTCAATTATTCTTACTTTTTCTACTTCTTATCATCTCTTTATTACTTTTTCACATTCTCTTCTACCCTTTCTACACTATTCATTACCCCTACTATTATCCTCTTAAATCTTGTGCCAAGACCTAAGATAGGGATCATTTAAACACGAACATAATATAATTACTTTTCAACCTAACTCAAACCAAATTTCCACTGCAATCAAGTGTTGCGATATTTCTTTTTTCCTTTTTTACAACAAAAGTCCATCGGTTTCCGTTTTGGTAACAACTTTTGTGCGGAGTAATATTCACGGTGGAAGATGTAACAAGCTAGTAGCCTAGCACTCTTGTGATCTTGTCTACAAGATCCACAAAAGTCAAAAGACGAGTGCTTCAAGTGTTAATATTAACTACTCAATCAACCCATGTGTTGCGTGCATAACAGATGAAATTGAATTAAATTCAATTTTGAAATTCATTCATTTCATGAACAATGTATATATGCATATCGTAAAACTTGAAACATCATATTCAACTATATTATAGTACATGTATGATAATTATTAGAGATACACTAATTAATGTTACCTCCATCCCTGAAACAACTTTCCATTTGACTATTTTGGATTATGATGTTTGACTGACGATAAAGTAACTTGATTCCCGTTCAAACTTATATCGTTTCTATGTGTGTTTGTATATTTCATATAAAATAGCTAAAATGGTCCTACACAACAATAATATAAGTTAAAAAGAAAAGGTATATTCCATATAAAATAGTTAAAATAGTTATACACAACAATTTCATCCAATTTAATTAGAAAAGTAACTACAAACCTGCTTATTTTGATTATTACATATTTCTACGGCACAGAATTGAAAGTTACATGGTTGATAAAAAAAAAAATTAACTGATTTTTTTAATACAAAAAAATTAACTGATAAGATTAATAAGAGGAAAATAGAATGTGTTAATTACCTAAATAGGAGTAAAAGGTAGTCAATAATCACAAATAAGACAACATTGTTTTTTTAATTCACTACTAGGATTAATTATGTGTGATTGGACAAATATACCCTTGTAGCTATTGAAATGTTTTAATTCATAATATAATCATAAAAAAATAATAAAGAATTGTAAAAAATAATAAAAAAATAATAAAAATATCTATAAAATAAAAAATAATATAAATTAATTTTTTTTTAAAAAAATAAAAAACGTAAAGAAAAACGCCGCCTCCGCCACCCTAACACCACTACCTCCGGTAACCTGGAACAAAAATGCCACATGCATTAGGAATGCCATTATTTATGGCAGATTCAATGAAAATTTAGGTATTCTCAAAGAGTAATATGACATTCTTGGGCATTTTTAGAAAAACATGGCATTTTTTTACACCGATCGGAGGTGGTGGTGCAAGGAGGCAGTACAGGTGGTGGGAAAGGCATCTATTTTAATGTATTTTTACATTTTTTTATTAATTTTTATATACTAGTATTTTTAAATTTTTAAATTTGTAAATATATATTAATTTTTTATTATTTTCCTATGATTTTTATTATTTTTACGATTTTATTATGAATTAAAACATTTCATTATGACTTTTGACTACTTTTTACTCATATTTAAAGGAGGGTAAGAATGGAATGAAAAATACATATGTTTCGTAAAAGGGGGTAAGACCTGAACGTCCTCATCCGGAAATACGACCGAGGGTACCCCCTTATACCTCGTTGGAGCCTTCTCTTGGTTCGTTTTTGACTGGCGAATCCAATGGTATAACTTTTACAGATAATCGATCAGAAACAAGATTACAATGATTAAAGTAGCAAAATATCGAAAAAACAGGGAAACAGAGATCTTCGAAAACTTTTCTTCTGCGATCACACTCGAGCAGGCTCTGATACCAGTTGTTGGTCCCAGTATTCGCTGTAGACTAACACACAGCTAGATGGATTTCATCGAATAATAGAAAAGAACGATCACACAGAATGATTTATGCAGTATCGAGAACTTGAGAATCGTCTTTCTATTATATCTTGAAGTATTTTTGCAGCGTAAGGCTAAATGTGTATTGATCGATATCGGCACATGTACACAAGGCGCATATTTATAGGCGCTGTACAGGTTACCGATTTAGGTAAACCTTGGAGTTTGGGCCTAGGCCTTTTTGGGCCTTATTCCCTTTAACCTATTTATTACAAAATGATTGCTAATCTAATACCATAAATGGTATAACTAGTCTACCTTATTAAACAAGACTTTACAGACAAACTTGACTCACAATAAAAGTTCTAACAATCTCCCCCTTTGTGGTCAAGTGCCGTCTTGCTGGGTATTTTCACTTCTGAGCTTTGAAGTAGTTCTTCCTGAGGTTAAGTGCATGCTCATAGCTCCTGAGTGAATTTCTGTTTCCAAGTTGTGTCTCGATGGCCTTTAGGATTTTTTCTGTTCTTTCTAGCTCTTTGAGTTCATCCTTTGTAGCTTCTGTTGACTTCTGGACAAGTTCTTCCTTCTTTGGTTTCAGCCTATTTCTGATGATCTTCAGAGTTCCGTCGCAATATTTGTTTATTTCTTTGACAAACATAAGACGCTTCTTTCCTTCATGATTCAGATAGATGACGGAGACTGGATTGTCAAAGATATGATCTTCTGGAAAGTCTTCTATCCCTGTCTGTCAAGGTCTGGCTTTGTGAGATTTACCTTAGGATAATTTCTTTCTAGAGCCATCTGAAGATCATGGCCTCCATGATATCGAACCTGTCTCATCATGAACCTTTTTACGGCTTCGAAACCTTCCTTTGCGAGTCTATCTTTATGGACTGGTAGCTCTCTGCATCTCATAAACATTTGGTAGACATCGTCCATATGTAGTAATAAGAAGTCATTTTCTTGGCAGGTGAACGTTGATCCATCAGTTCTTTGGAGATGAAAGACCATGAATTTGATCTTCTCTAAGTACTCTTCTGTAACTTTCAGGATGGTCTGCACTGGACATCCGCTTGTTGCAAGGTTATGGTTCAGAATTTGTCGTCGTTCTCCCATGGATCTGTGTCCTAACATGTATAGGTTTCCACCTCTGTTTCTTCCTTTGAGATGGTTGATGCCACGCATCTTGAGTTCTCTGTAATTCTTGATCTTTTCAGGTGTGCGCCAAATTCTCTCTCTGATTTCTTCTAAAAAGGGAGTCTTAATCCTGACACTGTCCAGAGGTTTTGGAGTGGCATTTTGCTTAGTGACAGATTTTGGTTCCTTGTATTTGTCTCCTTCTTTTATTTCGTCTTTGTCAACCCCAATCATTTCTTCAGCACATCTTCTAAGGAGCTCCATAAGCATCCAATCCCATTGCATGTCATCTTGTTCTGTTTCCATTCTCAGATCATCCCATTCTGTCCACTTACGAGGCCACCTGTCATATACCAGGATTTCTTCAAGTTTGTACGAGGGACTGGAAGGAGTTTGTTCTTATTGTGGTAGTGATGATTCGTCGCGTGAAACATCGGGATCCTCAGGATTGCCCGTTGTCATCAGTTCCGAACTAGGTTCTTGCCGATGGCCTGAGTAGGAAGATGTACTCGTGGTAGCATCATCAGGACTTCCATTCCGTCCTTGGTCAACATCTATAGGAGATGCGCCTCGGGATGTTTTGTCTAGCTCGACCATGCTAGAAAGAGAGGCTAGGGATTTGTGGCTAGCTGAAGTAGTGGGTTGTTCATTGGTAGAGGTGGAGGGTTGGTTTGGTTTTGAGGGTTGGCTTGTAGAAGCAACATGCTCAAGTATCCGCTGGCGCTTGTTACCAGTTGCTCTGATACCAGTTGTTGGTCCCAGTATTCGCTGTAGACTAACACACAGCTAGATGGATTTCATCGAATAATAGAAAAGAACGATCACACAGAATGATTTATGCAGTATCGAGAACTTGAGAATCGTCTTTCTATTATATCGTGAAGTATTTTTGCAGCGTAAGGCTAAATGTGTATTGATCGATATCGGCACCTGTACACAAGGCGCATATTTATAGGCGCTGTACAGGTTACCGATTTAGGTAAACCTTGGAGTTTGGGCCTAGGCCTTTTTGGGCCTTATTCCCTTTAACCTATTTATTACAAAATGATTGCTAATCTAATACCATAAATGGTATAACTAGTCTACCTTATTAAACAAGACTTTACAGACAAACTTGACTCACAATAAAAGTTCTAACAATCTCCCCCTTTGTGGTCAAGTGCCGTCTTGCTGGGTATTTTCACTTCTGAGCTTTAAAGTAGTTCTTCCTGAGGTTAAGTGCATGCTCATAGCTCCTGAGTGAATTTCTGTTTCCAAGTTGTGTCTCGATGGCCTTTAGGATTTTTTCTGTTCTTTCTAGCTCTTTGAGTTCATCCTTTGTAGCTTCTGTTGACTTCTGGACAAGTTCTTCCTTCTTTGGTTTCAGCCTATTTCTGATGATCTTCAGAGTTCCGTCGCAATATTTGTTTATTTCTTTGACAAACATAAGGCGCTTCTTTCCTTCATGATTCAGATAGATGACGGAGACTGGATTGTCAAAGATATGATCTTCTGGAAAGTCTTCTATCCCTGTCTGTCAAGGTCTGGCTTTGTGAGATTTACCTTAGGATAATTTCTTTCTAGAGCCATCTGAAGATCATGGCCTCCATGATATCGAACCTGTCTCATCATGAACCTTTTTATGGCTTCGAAACCTTCCTTTGCGAGTCTATCTTTATGGACTGGTAGCTCTCTGCATCTCATAAACATTTGGTAGACATCGTCCATATGTAGTAATAAGAAGTCATTTTCTTGGCAGGTGAACGTTGATCCATCAGTTCTTTGGAGATGAAAGACCATGAATTTGATCTTCTCTAAGTACTCTTCTGTAACTTTCAGGATGGTCTGCACTGGACATCCGCTTGTTGCAAGGTTATGGTTCAGAATTTGTCGTCGTTCTCCCATGGATCTGTGTCCTAACATGTATAGGTTTCCACCTCTGTTTCTTCCTTTGAGATGGTTGATGCCACGCATCTTGAGTTCTCTGTAATTCTTGATCTTTTCAGGTGTGCGCCAAATTCTCTCTCTGATTTCTTCTAAAAAGGGAGTCTTAATCCTGACACTGTCCAGAGGTTTTGGAGTGGCATTTTGCTTAGTGACAGATTCTGGTTCCTTGTATTTGTCTCCTTCTTTTATTTCGTCTTTGTCAACCCCAATCATTTCTTCAGCACATCTTCTAAGGAGCTCCATAAGCATCCAATCTCGTTGCATGTCATCTTGTTCTGTTTCCATTCTCAGATCATCCCATTCTGTCCACTTACGAGGCCACCTGTCATATACCAGGATTTCTTCAAGTTTGTCCGAGGGACTGGAAGGAGTTTGTTCTTATTGCGGTAGTGATGATTCGTCGCGTGAAACACCGGGATCCTCAGGATTGCCCGTTGTCATCAGTTCCGAACTAGGTTCTTGCCGATGGCCTGAGTAGGAAGATGTACTCATGGTAGCATCATCAGGACTTCCATTCCGTCCTTGGTCAACATCTATAGGAGATGCGCCTCGGGATGTTTAGTCTAGCTCGACCATGCTAGAAAGAGAGGCTAGGGATTTGTGGCTAGCTGAAGTAGTGGGTTGTTCATTGGTAGAGGTGGAGGGTTGGTTTGGTTTTGAGGGTTGGCTTGTAGAAGCAACATGCTCAAGTATCCGCTGGCGCTTGTTACCAGTTGCTCTGATACCAGTTGTTGGTCCCAGTATTCGCTGTAGACTAACATACAGCTAGATGGATTTCATCGAATAATAGAAAAGAACGATCACACAGAATGATTTATGCAGTATCGAGAACTTGAGAATCGTCTTTCTATTATATCGTGAAGTATTTTTGCAGTGTAAGGCTAAATGTGTATTGATCGATATCGGCACCTGTACACAAGGCGCATATTTATAGGCGCTGTACAGGTTACCGATTTAGGTAAACCTTGGAGTTTGGGCCTAGGCCTTTTTGGGCCTTATTCCCTTTAACCTATTTATTACAAAATGATTGCTAATCTAATACCATAAATGGTGAAACTAGTCTACCTTATTAAACAAGACTTTACAGACAAACTTGACTCACAATAAAAGTTCTAACAATCTCCCCCTTTGTGGTCAAGTGCCGTCTTGCTAGGTATTTTCACTTCTGAGCTTTAAAGTAGTTCTTCCTGAGGTTAAGTGCATGCTCATAGCTCCTGAGTGAATTTCTGTTTCCAAGTTGTGTCTCGATGGCCTTTAGGATTTTTTCTGTTCTTTCTAGCTCTTTGAGTTCATCCTTTGTAGCTTCTGTTGACTTCTGGACAAGTTCTTCCTTCTTTGGTTTCAGCCTATTTCTGATGATCTTCAGAGTTCCGTCGCAATATTTGTTTATTTCTTTGACAAACATAAGGCGCTTCTTTCCTTCATGATTCAGATAGATGACGGAGACTGGATTGTCAAAGATATGATCTTCTGGAAAGTCTTCTATCCCTGTCTGTCAAGGTCTGGCTTTGTGAGATTTACCTTAGGATAATTTCTTTCTAGAGCCATCTGAAGATCATGGCCTCCATGATATCGAACCTGTCTCATCATGAACCTTTTTATGGCTTCGAAACCTTCCTTTGCGAGTCTATCTTTATGGACTGGTAGCTCTCTGCATCTCATAAACATTTGGTAGACATCGTCCATATGTAGTAATAAGAAGTCATTTTCTTGGCAGGTGAACGTTGATCCATCAGTTCTTTGGAGATGAAAGACCATGAATTTGATCTTCTCTAAGTACTCTTCTGTAACTTTCAGGATGGTCTGCACTGGACATCCGCTTGTTGCAAGGTTATGGTTCAGAATTTGTCGTCGTTCTCCCATGGATCTGTGTCCTAACATGTATAGGTTTCCACCTCTGTTTCTTCCTTTGAGATGGTTGATGCCACGCATCTTGAGTTCTCTGTAATTCTTGATCTTTTCAGGTGTGCGCCAAATTCTCTCTCTGATTTCTTCTAAAAAGGGAGTCTTAATCCTGACACTGTCCAGAGGTTTTGGAGTGGCATTTTGCTTAGTGACAGATTCTGGTTCCTTGTATTTGTCTCCTTCTTTTATTTCGTCTTTGTCAACCCCAATCATTTCTTCAGCACATCTTCTAAGGAGCTCCATAAGCATCCAATCTCGTTGCATGTCATCTTGTTCTGTTTCCATTCTCAGATCATCCCATTCTGTCCACTTACGAGGCCACCTGTCATATACCAGGATTTCTTCAAGTTTGTCCGAGGGACTGGAAGGAGTTTGTTCTTATTGTGGTAGTGATGATTCGTCGCGTGAAACACCGGGATCCTCAGGATTGCCCGTTGTCATCAGTTCCGAACTAGGTTCTTGCCGATGGCCTGAGTAGGAAGATGTACTCGTGGTAGCATCATCAAGACTTCCATTCCGTCCTTGGTCAACATCTATAGGAGATGCGCCTCGGGGTGTTTTGTCTAGCTCGACCATGCTAGAAAGAGAGGCTAGGGATTTGTGGCTAGCTGAAGTAGTGGCTTGTTCATTGGTAGAGGTGGAGGGTTGGTTTGGTTTTGAGGGTTGGCTTGTAGAAGCAACATGCTCAAGTATCCGTTGGCGCTTGTTACCAGTTGCTCTGATACCAGTTGTTGGTCCCAGTATTCGCTGTAGACTAACACACAGCTAGATGGATTTCATCGAATAATAGAAAAGAACGATCACACAGAATGATTTATGCAGTATCGAGAACTTGAGAATCGTCTTTCTATTATATCGTGAAGTATTTTTGCAGCGTAAGGCTAAATGTGTATTGATCGATATCGGCACCTGTACACAAGGCGCATATTTATAGGCGCTGTACAGGTTACCGATTTAGGTAAACCTTGGAGTTTGGGCCTAGGCCTTTTTGGGCCTTATTCCCTTTAACCTATTTATTACAAAATGATTGCTAATCTAATACCATAAATGGTATAACTAGTCTACCTTATTAAACAAGACTTTACAGACAAACTTGACTCACAATAAAAGTTCTAACAATCTCCCCCTTTGTGGTCAAGTGCCGTCTTGCTGGGTATTTTCACTTCTGAGCTTTGAAGTAGTTCTTCCTGAGGTTAAGTGCATGCTCATAGCTCCTGAGTGAATTTCTGTTTCCAAGTTGTGTCTCGATGGCCTTTAGGATTTTTTCTGTTCTTTCTAGCTCTTTGAGTTCATCCTTTGTAGCTTCTGTTGACTTCTGGACAAGTTCTTCCTTCTTTGGTTTCAGCCTATTTCTGATGATCTTCAGAGTTCCGTCGCAATATTTGTTTATTTCTTTGACAAACATAAGGCGCTTCTTTCCTTCATGATTCAGATAGATGACGGAGACTGGATTGTCAAAGATATGATCTTCTGGAAAGTCTTCTATCCCTGGTCTGTCAAGGTCTGGCTTTGTGAGATTTACCTTAGGATAATTTCTTTCTAGAGCCATCTGAAGATCATGGCCTCCATGATATCGAACCTGTCTCATCATGAACCTTTTTATGGCTTCGAAACCTTCCTTTGCGAGTCTATCTTTATGGACTGGTAGCTCTCTGCATCTCATAAACATTTGGTAGACATCGTCCATATGTAGTAATAAGAAGTCATTTTCTTGGCAGGTGAACGTTGATCCATCAGTTCGTTGGAGATGAAAGACCATGAATTTGATCTTCTCTAAGTACTCTTCTGTAACTTTCAGGATGGTCTGCACTGGACATCCGCTTGTTGCAAGGTTATGGTTCAGAATTTGTCGTCGTTCTCCCATGGATCTGTGTCCTAACATGTATAGGTTTCCACCTCTGTTTCTTCCTTTGAGATGGTTGATGCCACACATCTTGAGTTCTCTGTAATTCTTGATCTTTTCAGGTGTGCGCCAAATTCTCTCTCTGATTTCTTCTAAAAAGGGAGTCTTAATCCTGACACTGTCCAGAGGTTTTGGAGTGGCATTTTGCTTAGTGACAGATTTTGGTTCCTTGTATTTGTCTCCTTCTTTTATTTCGTCTTTGTCAACCCCAATCATTTCTTCAGCACATCTTCTAAGGAGCTCCATAAGCATCCAATCCCATTGCATGTCATCTTGTTCTGTTTCCATTCTCAGATCATCCCATTCTGTCCACTTACGAGGCCACCTGTCATATACCAGGATTTCTTCAAGTTTGTACGAGGGACTGGAAGGAGTTTGTTCTTATTGTGGTAGTGATGATTCGTCGCGTGAAACACCGGGATCCTCAGGATTGCCCGTTGTCATCAGTTCCGAACTAGGTTCTTGCCGATGGCCTGAGTAGGAAGATGTACTCGTGGTAGCATCATCAAGACTTCCATTCCGTCCTTGGTCAACATCTATAGGAGATGCGCCTCGGGGTGTTTTGTCTAGCTCGACCATGCTAGAAAGAGAGGCTAGGGATTTGTGGCTAGCTGAAGTAGTGGCTTGTTCATTGGTAGAGGTGGAGGGTTGGTTTGGTTTTGAGGGTTGGCTTGTAGAAGCAACATGCTCAAGTATCCGTTGGCGCTTGTTACCAGTTGCTCTGATACCAGTTGTTGGTCCCAGTATTCGCTGTAGACTAACACACAGCTAGATGGATTTCATCGAATAATAGAAAAGAACGATCACACAGAATGATTTATGCAGTATCGAGAACTTGAGAATCGTCTTTCTATTATATCGTGAAGTATTTTTGCAGCGTAAGGCTAAATGTGTATTGATCGATATCGGCACCTGTACACAAGGCGCATATTTATAGGCGCTGTACAGGTTACCGATTTAGGTAAACCTTGGAGTTTGGGCCTAGGCCTTTTTGGGCCTTATTCCCTTTAACCTATTTATTACAAAATGATTGCTAATCTAATACCATAAATGGTATAACTAGTCTACCTTATTAAACAAGACTTTACAGACAAACTTGACTCACAATAAAAGTTCTAACAATCTCCCCCTTTGTGGTCAAGTGCCGTCTTGCTGGGTATTTTCACTTCTGAGCTTTGAAGTAGTTCTTCCTGAGGTTAAGTGCATGCTCATAGCTCCTGAGTGAATTTCTGTTTCCAAGTTGTGTCTCGATGGCCTTTAGGATTTTTTCTGTTCTTTCTAGCTCTTTGAGTTCATCCTTTGTAGCTTCTGTTGACTTCTGGACAAGTTCTTCCTTCTTTGGTTTCAGCCTATTTCTGATGATCTTCAGAGTTCCGTCGCAATATTTGTTTATTTCTTTGACAAACATAAGGCGCTTCTTTCCTTCATGATTCAGATAGATGACGGAGACTGGATTGTCAAAGATATGATCTTCTGGAAAGTCTTCTATCCCTGGTCTGTCAAGGTCTGGCTTTGTGAGATTTACCTTAGGATAATTTCTTTCTAGAGCCATCTGAAGATCATGGCCTCCATGATATCGAACCTGTCTCATCATGAACCTTTTTATGGCTTCGAAACCTTCCTTTGCGAGTCTATCTTTATGGACTGGTAGCTCTCTGCATCTCATAAACATTTGGTAGACATCGTCCATATGTAGTAATAAGAAGTCATTTTCTTGGCAGGTGAACGTTGATCCATCAGTTCGTTGGAGATGAAAGACCATGAATTTGATCTTCTCTAAGTACTCTTCTGTAACTTTCAGGATGGTCTGCACTGGACATCCGCTTGTTGCAAGGTTATGGTTCAGAATTTGTCGTCGTTCTCCCATGGATCTGTGTCCTAACATGTATAGGTTTCCACCTCTGTTTCTTCCTTTGAGATGGTTGATGCCACACATCTTGAGTTCTCTGTAATTCTTGATCTTTTCAGGTGTGCGCCAAATTCTCTCTCTGATTTCTTCTAAAAAGGGAGTCTTAATCCTGACACTGTCCAGAGGTTTTGGAGTGGCATTTTGCTTAGTGACAGATTCTGGTTCCTTGTATTTGTCTCCTTCTTTTATTTCGTCTTTGTCAACCCCAATCATTTCTTCAGCACATCTTCTAAGGAGCTCCATAAGCATCCAATTGTTCTGCCAATTATTGTTTTCTTCGGGGGCCTTGGCACCAGGGTCCATACATCTAATTTTTCAAATTGATTAATCCTTCCTGCATTGCAATCACCCAATCCGGATCTGCCAGTGCTTCAGAAACTTTGGATGGCTCAGATTGGCTGATGAAGCAGGAGAAGTGACATTCATTTGTTGTGGCTGTTCTCGTGCACACTCCACGACTTGGATCCCCAATTATTTGATCTACTGGATGTGCCTTCGTCCATTTCCGCTCATGAGTAAGAGGGATTGGAGTTATGATGGGATGAGTCGGGTCCTCAAAGATAGTAGATGTGTTTTGTTGAGGTGTGGAATGCACGGGGGTTGATTCCGGTTCTGAATCCGCTTGAGCTGGTAGTTCTGGAACTTGTGATGGTGAAGTTGCTTGTGTTGCTACAGTGCCATGATCCTCAGTATCCTCTTGATCAGATGTAGGAGGTGAATCAGCTTCTTCTTCAGTGAGGTCAGGCATGAATGGTGGATTTGCATCTTCTGGCGGTGATTGTGGGTTGGCAGGACGTGCATTCTCATAGAAATGTTCAAATAGAGAGTCAAGAATCGCACTGTCAGCTGTTGTGTGCTTTGTTACTTCAGCTCCACCAGGTTGCTTTCCATTGGCAGAGAGAGTGGGTTCTATCAAGAAATGTTCAGAAGCAAAATCAGCCATTTCATAGAATGCTACATTGACACTCTCAACGACTGTTCTGCGCTCACATAAGTAGACCCGATATGCCTTAGATTGCGTAGAGTATCCAATGAATACTCCTTCGATAGCTTTCGGATCCATCTTGCTTCTTTCATTTCTGTCATTTAGAACAAAGCACTTGCAGCCAAATACTCTGAAGAATGAGATGTCAGGAGTTCTGTTGAAGAGAATTTCATATGGTGTCTTGTTGAAGCGCTTGTGGATTGATGTTCTGTTCTGAGTAAAGCACGCAGTGTTGATTGCTTCAGCCCACATGAAATGGGGAAGCTTTGATTGGATGAGCATTGTGCGTGCTGCTTCAACAAGTGTTCTGTTCTTTCTTTCAACAACTCCGTTCTGTTGTGGCGTTTTTGCTGCAGAGAATTGTTGAGTGATACCCTGAGTTGCATAGAAATCAGCAAGAGACTGATTCTTGAACTCGGTACCATTATCAGTTCTGATGGTTTCCACACTCTTCTGCAGAAAGTTCTGGATTGTCCTGATGAAGGTTATGATAGTTTCTGTTGTCTCATCATTTGTCCTCAGAAATTTGGTCCATGTATACCGAGAGAAGTCGTCCACAATGACAAGTGTGTATTTGCGTCCATTAATGCTTTGGACTCTCATCGGTCCACGTAGATCCATATGAAGCAGTTGTAGCAGTCGAGAGGAGGATGGAACAGGTTTCAACTTGTGAGAGCTCCTCTTCATCTTGCCAAGTCTACAGGCATCACAATGATTGTCAGCGGAAGTCTTCAAAGGAGGCAGCCCTTTGACAAGTTTCTTTGAGGATAGAGTTGTGAGATATTTGAAGTTGAGATGGGACAAGCGTCTGTGCCATAGATTGTTTTGTTCAGAGGAAGCTTTGGACAGCAGGCAGATGGAAGAAGGTAATTGCACACTCTTCAGATCAATGGTGTACAGGTTGGAAGTTCTTGTGCATGTCAGTAATACCTTCCCAAACCTGTCAAGCACACAACATTGTCTGGCTATAAACTTCACTTCCATGCCACTATCACAGAACTGTCCAATGCTCAACAGATTATGTTTCAGTCCTTTCACGTATGACACAACCTTGATGGTGACACTTGCACAGATGACATCCCCATATCCTAGGATTGGAGATGCTGCATTGTTTCCAAATCTCACATTTCCTCCGTATCACTTTGTGTAGTTGCTCAACAGCTCTTTTATTCTGGTCATGTGGGTTGAGCATCCAGAATCTAAGTGTCACACATGACCGTCCTGCAAAACAGATTAAGGACTTTTAGGTACCCACCGCAGGATGAGTCCTTCCTTATCAATTGAGAATATCTTTTTGATTTTTGTTTTTAGCTGTGATCCAAGGTCAGCAGCTTTTTCAGATAATGATCTTTGTTTTTCAATTTCAGCTTTTGGAATCCATTTTTGTTTGATTTTAGGAGCAGAGCAGACAGAGTTATTGTTTCTACGTGTGAATGGCTGGTTCGTGAGATAAGGTTTGAGAATTTCTTCCTTAGAGAGTCGTTGTAAGTGTTTCTTTGAATGAACTTTAAGAGGATATTTTAAATTTGGAAAATTATAAATACCCTCTACAGCTCTATTCTCAGATTGTTTCTTTTGTTTGCGCTCTCTCTGTTTTCTCTCACGAACAGAATTCATAACACATTCATAATCAGAATCATTAAAGCAAGCATTTCCTAACTTAGGAGCATACAACTTCTTATTGAGATAAAATGGATCAGAAGTAAAACCAGATTCATTCAGCTCGGGACACGAGACTGAACTGGAACCACATGATTGTGACAAAGATCTAGATCTACACTTATTTGAATAGAACACAGCATTTGAACAAGATTTTTTATTTTCTGAAAACATCTTCTTCTTCCCTTCAGCAATTTCTTCTCTCTTCAACCTCCACTCTCTTCTCCTCTCCACTCTCCTACTCACTTCATTTCCTGTTTTCAAAGGAGAGTTGGAGTGAGTGGATGCCTTCTTGAGAAAGTTAGTTTTGTTCAGAATTGGTTGAGACGTATCAGTATCACTAGATGATTGAGAAGTTGTGTTGGATCGAGAACTTTCTTTTAAAAGAGTTAATTCATTCAGCAACCTATCCCTTTCACTTTCAAAGCTTTTTCTTTCTTCTTCAAAAACTTTTCTTTGTTCTTCTAAAGTAATGTGAAGTTTTTCAAATTTTCTTATCAGTGGAGGGATATAGGGTTCTTCCTCTTTTTCAGAATTAGAGGTTGAAGGAGGTTCTGGATCTGTCACAACTTCTGTCTCAGAAGGATAAGGACTAACACTCTCATCATGTGAAAAAACTGGTTCTTTTGTAGCATAACTTTCGTTTAGAGAGTCATAATTGAATGGAACCTCGGCTTTAAAGGGATTTGATCTCTTTGTCTCTTCTTCTTCAGCAGTTTCTTTTACTCCGACAAAGAGCATCAACTTGGTCAATCCCAAACCCATGTAATTGATATCATAAAGCTGACGGCAATTGATCTTTTTCAAGTTACGAGGGTTTGTGATGCCAAGACCTTCTCTAGAATTGTAAAAACGAGTGTCCTTGTTTTGGTTTAGAAAAATTGTTTGTTCAGACTGCCCTCTTTTGGCAATTAAATCTTCTAATTCTTTGATTTTCTTGTAAAGAATGTTGACTCTATTTAATAACATCTCCTTTCTAGCTGTCTCACAATTTTGTTCTGCTTCTGATTCACTTAACTGTCTAGTGAGTTCAGCGACTTTCTGTGTAAGCATTTCTGCTTCAGAATTTCGCTTTTTCACCATATCCTTTTCAATATCAAGTTGTATACTTAAGGAAGTGATTCTGTCAAGTTTTGTGAGCAGATTCTTGTAATTATGATCCAACCTGTCTCTTAACTCCTTTATAATGTCATCCTTTTCTTGAAAAGAATGAACTTTGCATGTGCAAGAGCAAGAAGATTCAGAAGTACTTACAGTGTTTTTTGAGCTTGAACTTCCACTGGGGATTGCAGCATCACCCTTTTCTTCTTCTTCCTTCTCAACAATGGCCATCAGGGCTAAGTTTTCTCCTTCTTCATCGTCAGAACTCTCCTCCTGCCATGGATCTCCCTCAGTGAGTGTAGCGCCGTCCCCAAATGTATTTACTTTTAAGAGTATATTGTATTGAACCTTATGAAATGGTTAATGAGTATACGAGGTGGTGAATTTTTTTAATATTTCTATTGCACGAATAGTAAATTCGCACGTGGGGCCCGCACCGGGAGCGGGGTTCGCCCGATATTCCCGGGACCACATGAATTACTTATCTTGGTCTAGATAATAGTTATTTGGTGGTGGATAATTCATTCGAACCATGGAAAGGTCCAGAGTTGACCGATTGGTCAAAAGTGGCCCAATTACCGGTATTGGCAGTTTAACCGATAAAAGCCTGAAATTGAATTTCGGGGACTTATAAATTAAAGTTGGGGGATGAATATTCATTATAAGGGTCATAATGATGGAGAACACATAATATATTTTATTTGACCCGATAAAATAAAATATATTTAAAACAGTCCGAAAATACAACTTTCGGGACCGATTGTACACTTTTGGACAAAAAGGGTTGACCTCCCACATGGGTGGGGGCCAACCCACGAATGTGGACACATTTTTTCAAGACTTGGGCGGATGGATGGAGAGGGGAAGGATGGGAGATGTTGGAGTTGAGAGGAAAGGCATCAAAGGTACACATGGGCTCCCATTTCTTTTTGTTTTGTTCACTCATTTGATCAAGACAAAGAAAATCCTCACCCACTCTCTCCCTCATCCCTGCGGCCAGCACCTCCAAGAAAGAGCCAAGCAAATTCTCCATCTTCCTTCTCCATTGTTGAAGAAAGCTCCACAAGAAAGAATCCCAAGGGAAGGAACTAAAGTGCTAAAAGTGTGATAGGATTAAGGTAATGACCTTATCATAACTTTTCTTAATTTTTCTTCTACCATATGAGATGTATATCATATGGAGAACCCTTGAGGTTGTTCCACATGCCAATAGTGTGGAATAATGGGTTGGGGAGTAGTTCTAAGTCCAAGAACGGACTTAAAAGCCAAACCGACCGGTTCACCGGAAAATAACCTTTTAAGGGTTATGGGTATTGATTAAGGTTTTATGATGTTAAAACCTTGTTAGGAACTTGATATAGAGTATCCTTGAGCTTCGCCGGAGTTTTGCCGGAGTTGGTCAAAGTTGGCCGGAGTTGGTCAAAGTTCACCGGAATTAGTCCAAGTTCAACCGCGGAGCGTAGAACACGCTTAAGCTCACTTAAGGTGAGGATGACCGACTATATTGCTTATAATTATTGGGTTAATTTCATAAGATTACCTAAATGAATTATATGTGTTTGGCATGATGTATTTATAATAATAAAATGCCTAAATGAGATTTTTATTGTTTATAAGCAAAAATGCATAATATACAAATTTATGAATAAATTGTGTATGATTATGTGTTATGAATACAATGGTATAATAGTTGTGTAAACTATAAACTAAATTGTGATAAATATACTTTTACCTCATGTAAGGAAGTCATGGAAGGATAAAAGTGATATTTTGATATTAGAGCCAAGTTATACTTGAATGTGGAATTTAATTGAGATATTCAAATTATTATGAACTTAAGTTACATTTGGAGTAGGCCTTAAGGGTTACTCAAAATGGATGGAACCTAGACTAAGAAGTGGTTTAGGGATTAGTTGACGTGACTATGAGCCGAGCTCTAGCACGTGGTAGCATGACTATGAGCCGAGCTCTAGCAAACGTAGGGTGACTATGAGCCGAGCTCTAGCACAAATTAGTATGACTATGAGCCGAGCTCTAGCAAACGTAGGGTGACTATGAGCCGAGCTCTAGCACAATTTAGTATGACTATGAGCCGAGCTCTAGCAAATGTAGTGTGACTATGAGCCGAGCTCTAGCACAATTTAGCATGACTATGAGCCGAGCTCTAGCATGAAGGAACAGGAGTTAAGTACAAATGAATAACATCTTGGATTGAGGGTCTTGGAAATTGAAACTTTGATTATACTTAGTATAGTTGTCATTGTACTTGTCAAATGCTTCCAAGTACTGACCTCCCCTTCACGGGGGAGGCCACCTCACAGTTTCAGGTAGGGAGTAGAGCTTGCTACTACCGCTCGTTGCTTCGGGGAATTCAAGGAGGAAGGCGGGGTTCGTACTTCTCATGTTTCTGTTTTGAAAACAATTTAAATAATGCTCATGGATATTATTTCGAATATTTATTTGGGGGCTTGTATGCCCGTGGTTGCCACGTGTGGCTTGAATATTTGTAATTATGTTTCCGCTGCTTAATTAAATATTTTACGTTATGATTGTTTATGGATGTACTATGTGTGAATAGTATTCAAGACGCCTAGTATAGTATGGATGAGTTGGACTGCGGTTGACTATTCGTACTGTACGGCGGGTTGTTGAAGTGTCCGGTAGGTCCGGGGCGTGACAGTGAGTGTTGCAGCACTATCATCTTCTTGCTTGGCCATGAACATCTTCTGTTTGTTCCATAGCATCTTCTGCTTGTAATAGTTGAAGTCCCTCTTCCTTGGCAAGCGAGAGTCTTTGATGACATGTCCAGCTTTTCCACAGTTGAAGCATTTGGGGGGATCTTCTGCTACAACAGCTCTACTAGAAGAGTTTTGATCATTGTTCTTTGTTTTGTAGTTGGCAGAGGAGGTTCGTAGCTTGTTGGATGAGTTTCCTTTCTTTGGAAATCGTTTATTAAATTGGTTGGTCAGCAGGGCCATTTTCTTCTGCAGTTCGGCCAGTTCTAACTCTACATCCACTTCTTCTTCACTTTCTTCCTCTTCAGACATCACAACAACTGCCTTCTTCTTCTTCTGAACTTTGGATGAACTCTTGGGTTGAGCTTCCATCATCAGTGCTAATGGATTGCCAGAGTAACTTCCTTCCATGTCAGGAGTGTCATTCACAAACTGTTGAAGGTGCTCATGCACAGTACACAGATCAAGTTCATCCAAATCCAGATGTTGACGTAGGTTCTTCACAGTTCTTCTCCATTCTGGTGGCAGGCTCGACAAGAAGCGTATGTTCATTTCCATGTTTGATTTGACAACCTTGATCTTTCTCATCTCATTGATAAGTTGTACAAATCTGTTGTATGTTTCATGGAGCGCCTCACCAGGTAGGGCCTTGAATCCATCATAGGCAGTCAGGATGTTGGCTTTCTTCGTCTTCAATCCCAACTCAGTTCCAATCATCGGCTTCTTTATCTCGTCCCACATCTCCTTGGCTATTTCCATACTGTCAATCAAAATGTATATATCATTTGGAATAGCCTAGAGTAGGTACGTCTTATAGCCATCAGATCTGCCTTGACTCTGAGTCTGTCTGCTTCAGTGTACTCAGACTTTGCTTTCAACCTTCTTACAACAGCAACTGGAGGATTGTTCACACCATCTGTTGTCACATCTACCCAAATTTGTGCTGGTCCTTCAGTAAGCGATTCCAGCATTGCAGATGAGTTGTCTTTTCCTTCCAGAAAGTTTAAGAACCTTGTTTTCCACATCTGATATTCTCCTCTTCTCAAGATTGGGGGTCTGTTCTCATTTCCAAGTGCCAATGCTTCCATCTTTGCTGTTTGACTTTTTAAAAAAAAAATTAGACCGTTCGAGTGATTTGATCAAAAAGAAATTAGAAGCAGAATGTCGAAAACCTAACAATCAGGACTAGGTTCGAGAACTAAGTTCGAGATGTGCTATCGAGAAGCTGTTTTCGATATTTAATGTCGAGAACTAGTTTATCAAGAAGTTTGGTTCGAGAAGTTCTTATCGAGAAGTCAGTATCGAAAACCTCAGTTCGAAAACTTGGTTTCGAGAAGCTGATTATCGAGAAGATCTATCGAGAACCTGCAATGTCGAAAAACTAGATATCGAGAAGTAATATCGAAAACTGAGTATCGAGAACACAGGCTCGGGAACTCAGTTCGAGAACTTATGTCGAGAAGTCGGTATCGAAATCCTGCAAATTAAAAAACAGTTTTTAAACAGATTAAACAGCTTTTCTTTGAAGTCTTTGATCTCGAGAACCTTTTGAGCAGTTGTCAGTTCGAGAAACCTGCTTAAACACCGAGAACCCTGCTTTTCGATATCATTCTATCGAGAACTTCAAAAATTCAAGTTTACTGAAATCGAGGATTTAGCTATACTCTTGGTTCGTTTTTGACTGGCGAATCCAATGGTATAACTTTTACAGATAATCGATCAGAAACAAGATTACAATGATTAAAATAGCGAAATATCGAAAAAACAGGGAAACAGAGATCTTCGAAAACTTTTCTTCTGCGATCACACTCGAGCAGGCTCTGATACCAGTTGTTGGTCCCAGTATTCGCTGTAGACTAACACACAGCTAGATGGATTTCATCGAATAATAGAAAAGAACGATCACACAGAATGATTTATGCAGTATCGAGAACTTGAGAATCGTCTTTCTATTATATCGTGAAGTATTTTTGCAGCGTAAGGCTAAATGTGTATTGATCGATATCGGCACCTGTACACAAGACGCATATTTATAGGCGCTGTACAGGTTACCGATTTAGGTAAACCTTGGAGTTTGGGCCTAGGTCTTTTTGGGCCTTATTCCCTTTAACCTATTTATTACAAAATGATTGCTAATCTAATACTATAAATGGTATAACTAGTCTACCTTATTAAACAAGACTTTATAGACAAACTTGACTCACAATAAAAGTTCTAACAATACCAAACGACAGTGGCGGATTAAGAGCCTTTGTCAAGGAGGGGCATTGCAAAATGGATAGAAATAAGTTGGGTCTGGTCACATCGGGTAATACCCATGAGAGTATTACATTTTGTATAGCTCGTGCAAGCAATTCTTTTTTAAACGAGAATAGTTTATTCAATGCGAGTTTCAAAGGATGTACACTTATGATTTATAGGTCTAGCTTAAACCTATTAAGACAATCCTAAACAATATTATTTAGTTTTTTAAAGAATGGCATAACATGGATTACAACTAAATCATCCTTGCACCGTTTATATTTTTCATATTATAAACCGTCAAAGTTTCACATTTACAATTAGGATCATATCCAACTTTACATGTTGTGCCACATAATCATTGAATAAAAACACAAAGTATAATAATAACGACAATGATATAATAATTTGTTATCGAGAATAAAGACATTTAGAATGATAATTAGCAGCTTTCATGTTAAGAATGTTAACTCCGTTCTTCAAATTCATTTTTCTCTCAAATCTTGAAAATCACATATGGTGTTCTTAAACAAGCTCACAACCTCGGGAATAGCTTGACTTTTTTGTTGCAAGAAATGTCACAACATATCGTATTCATCAATCGCAATACTTTCTTAATCAAGTGGGCAATAAAAACAAATTTATAACCCTCTATCATTACCAACAAGCTATTCGCAATGCCCTTTGATTTTAAACAAGATCACATACAAACAAGGGAGTAGCTAGGGGAGGGCCGGTCCTGATCCTGGCCCAACCAAAAATTTGAAAATTTCTATATTTTTAATGTAAAAAAATCTGTGTAAATTTTTTTCCCCAACAATATTCTTTGTACCGGTCCAATCCGGCTCAATGCCCCGACTCCACCCCTGCATACAAAGAATGCAAACAGTGGCTATAAAATGTGAACTCTCAGATGACTCCCACCATTATTTTAGTAATCAGGACAAATACTTAAAGAAGCTATCCACAAACATCTTTTTATACAACATCCACAATAAATTGTTGAATTTGATGTGAAAAGAATGAATATATCTTGTGTATGACAGTATGAACTTTCATTTTTTATTCAAGATAAGAGTCTTCAATTCACTAACTCACCATATATTACAAATCTCATCACATTCTTGACCTCTAATTATAAACACAAACAATTCATACTTTCACAAAAATGCCATGCACCAATGTCACTTCCCAAATAATGGTTGTGTAAACATTCAACAAGTCTAACCGTGAACAATCATTTCATGATAATTTTATAATCGTTAAATGTCTTATTACAAGTACCATGTGCTTTTTGACAACATTATTACCTAATCTAATAATTATACGATGTACTTGCGTAAGGGGAGCACTCATTTTTCACCTAAGTCAAAAGTTGGGACGATTGATGCACACTCGAACACTATTGTTTGACTGTACCAAATACTCCGTTATTGACAAAATTTTGGCTCTTTTGTGGAGTAAAAACTAGTGACGTTACATGTTCGGTGTTCACATGCAAGTATGGATTTAAAAAATTTAATACGTACGTAGTAGAGGTAAACCAATTTTTGTTTCATATCAAATTTGGTAAAATTTGTACTATCTCTGTCTCGCTAAGATTGTTCTATTTTACCATTTCGATCTGTCCCACTAAGATAGTTTCATACCTTATTTGGTAAAGTTTTTGTGCCTCTAAATCATTCTTACTTTATTCTTACTTTATCAATTCAATATCAACCACATAAACCATTTTTTATAGATTTGTGTCACTCCATCTTGTCTCATGGTTAGTGGGACGGAGTGAGTATATCTTTAAATCATTTTTATTTTAGTCTTACTTTTTATTATTTTAAACTTATTTTTTTTAAATAATCTCACTACCTTTTCATGTCACAATATTTATGGGACGGAAGTGTTATGCTTTAATTTATTATATAAACAAGAGTAATTGTTGACATTTTTTTCCATTATTAGACTTTAAATATATTATTTTCTAAGTTTCACAAAAAAAAACATACTTATGGGAAATTCTTTATTAATTTATAATGTATATGTGTGTCGAATATTTTTTTATCAATTAATAAGTAGTTGTAGCAGAGGGAATATGACATGCAGCTGTTGGTTGATAAAAGAATGTACATAAAGGCGTGTGGGCTTGTATTTTTTTTCTTCCACTAGTTAAATGTACTCCGTATATATCTATATAGATATAGATAGATCATAACTCCCAAACTCATTAATTTGTACGAGTAAAAATTAATGGCAGTTTAACTGGTCAATCCATATACAGCTCATATATGATGGGCAAACTGGAAGGGTTCATGCCAATATGCCATAATCATCTTTTTTTTATATTACAAAATTGACATTTTCACTTTCCCGTTTTCTCACGATTTTCACGTTTCCGTGCAACATAAATAATTAGTTCACATATAATGTCCTCGTCTAGGCAACTTTGTAATACCGTAGTGCTTGAATATTGTGTTCCGTGCACCAAAATAACTTCATTGGATTTAGTAAAAAAAACAATACACATGGTGGAGTGAAAAATCTACTCCGTATATGGTTAAAACTAGGTTTCAAGCCCGTACGATACACGGGTAGTACATAATTTAGCTTATTTTTGAATTTGATTTTTTCGGAATTATATATAATGCGATCCAAAAGTAAAATAAACTCAGTCAAAATACGATAGTATATACTTCCTTCGTTCCTTTTTAATCGCAACAGTCAACATTTCACGTTTACCAACGCACAAGTTTAACCATTAATATCTTTCATTCCTTATTAGTAAAAAATTTAAAAAATTCAAAAATTTAAATGAGAAGAATTTAACAATATTTTTAAAAAAGTTAATTTATAATACATTAATTAATAAAATATAGTCAAAGTAGAATATGTGAATAGTGCAAAAAGTCCAATCTTGCAATTAAAAGAGAACGAAGGTAGTATTTAAATTGTAGTTGTAAAAAAAGAAATGAAATAATCAAAAAACGAAGTATTTGCAGAATTGCATATCCGGGGCTTAGAATTTTAATCATGATCTCAACGTTGAGTTAGAAGAATAAAATATTAACGAATAAGTTCTTTGTGAAGAGAAATCTTAACCAAAATACTTAGCCATGATTTAATAAAAATATGGCTTTTGGTTAATAAAATATTAACGAGTATCACATTTTAATCATGATCTCACTGTCATATTCTCTCTTCACTTACCAAATAAAGTGGATTTTTGTCATATGGTCTTTTGTTTCCATATCAATATGCAATAAAAAATAATCTATTAAAAAACTAAATATTGACATGGATGACATGGCAGGATTATGTGGTGCTTTGTATGTTCTTAAAAAGTTCCTCCTATATATATATATATTGATTAGGGGTGGATCAGTCCGGTCTTAGTCGGGTTTTTGCTAAACCCGGAAATTACCTGGAAGGTCTCGGGTTATGAAATATAAGGACGGGAACAAAGCCCATTATATTCGGTCCGAGTCGGATTTTTGGTAGCCCGGGTTCAGTCCAGGTTCGGGCTGGGCCGGTTAAAGCCCGGACGTGAAATATCTCATTGTTCTTTTATATTTTAGGGAAAGTTCCCGAAATAGGACTAAAACAGTTTGAAAATTCCAAAATAGGACTGCCATGTTTTTTTTATTTCCAAAATAGGAGTAATTACTGCCAAGTTTGGAAAATACTGGCATGTTTGAAGTCTGGTACTGCCAAAACATGACAATAATTAATCCTATTATGGGAATAAAAACATGGCAGTCCTATTTTGGAATTTTCAAACCTTTTTAGTCCTATTTCGGGTAATATCTCTATATTTTAACATCTATTTTCAAATAAAATTAATCATCAATACAAATTGCAAATAATAACACAAATATTGTCTACAAAATCACCAACAATTCAAATCCAAAGAATATAATTATCTTAATATTTTACTTAAGATGTATATAAACAAATAATATAAGTTTCTTAAATATATTACGAAATAAAATTTATAGATAAAAATGTGACTAGATTTGCTATAACTATATTTTCATGGTCATTACGCTAAACAAATTCAACATATTTGTAGTCACTAAAAGTTACTAAATCATTTTTTATCCGCCGTGATTATAATCATATATTAGGAAATATTTATAAATTTATATTCATATATTATATTAATTTTATATTAAGCTAATTGTTTCGGTTTTAATCGGTCCGGGCAGGGTTATAGATTTTAAGGCCCGTTAATGAGCCCAACATTTCGGGTTCGATCCGGTTTTTTTTAATTCAGTCCGGTTAAAAAGAAAAAACCGGACCGCGATCATAATTCGGGTCGGCCTAGGGTCGGTTTCCGGGTTTTGGTTCATTTTTTCCCACCCCTAGTTAAAATGAGGTTAGCCCTGGTTAAATGATTGAGATTTGGAACAATTACCAAAAAAGGAGTAAAACATAGGAGTTGTGCAAAAATAAGAGTAGAGTTTTTAAATTCCCCAAAAAGGAGTATTTTTTTCTAAATTGACAACGATGGCCCTGCCTGCTGCTACAGTACCGCCGGCCGCCGGATTTCGCCGGACTGCCGCTGCCCGCTGCCCGCCGCCGAAGCTCTGGCGAGGTAAAAAAAATCCAGAGTTTTTACCCACTATTCCTGCCACCGTCACAGCCGCCGCCGCCGTCTGCCACCACAGTCTGCCACCACCGGATTGCCCCGCTACCAACGCCCTGCCCCGCCAGTGACGGACTGCCCTGGTTGCCCGAGGGAACTAAGGGGCAATAATTAATTAGCATAGGGGTTTCCGCCGGTCGCCGGAGCTCTACCGCCGCCGTCTACCACCGCCACCACCGGACTGCCGCCACTACCAACGCCCTGCCCCACCACCGACAAACTGCCCTTGTTGCCCAAGGGAACTAGGGAGGCAATAATTAATTAAAATAGGGGTATTAGGGGTAAAAATGTTAATGTTTACTCCTGTTTGGGGAAGATTAGGAGTTAACTCCTATTTAGGGAAATATGTTATGTTTTACTCTTGTTTGGAGCAATTACTATTGAGATTTTTCCAGGAATATATGCTTAAGATTCCTATTAAAATGAATTGAATGACAGATTTTTAAAATATATATATATAGTTATTTTGAGAAACCGTTTGTGCCATAATGTTGACATAAAAATATACACACAAGCAGGTCCGCAACAACAAAAGTAAAACGAGGTGATCATTTACCTATCTTTATGGTGAATTGGTGATCATTTAGTGATCCCCATTTTGTAATCTTTTTTTTTTTTTGAAATCACCCCATTTTTGTAATCTATACATAGAATTTAGTCATTTTGTCACCGTAAATGTACTTGTGTTTGGGAATTCGCTTTTTTTTTTTTTATCAAAATACAAAGAAAAGCACCTAATGCATCAAGAACTATTTTTTGTAATTAATGTTATCTCACACATGCATGCCATAAAGTTAGTATTCTGGTGTCATAATAGACCTAATATCATCACATTAATATAGGTTGAGCATCTAATGCATCAAGAATACGATGGCAGCAGTTGATTGACTACCAATATACCAACCAAAGTACATTATAGTGTTAAGTTCCTAATTTTTTTTTAGAAGATGTTAAGTTCCGAATACTCCGTATAATAAACTATTGTGCTTTTAAATTCCTATATTAGTAGGTAAGAAAGTTAAAAATTACTTTCTTACCTACTATTGCTTTATTTTTAATACAATCTGCCAAATGTTCTCCGACATTTAGGGATGGCAACGGGGCGGATCGGGGACGGTTTTACATATAACCGTACCCGCCCCGTTAGATAATTTTCCACCCCGTAACCGCTCCATTACCCAATGGGTAATTTTTACTCAAACCATAACCGCACCAACGGGTAACGGGTAAATTTTCGGGTAACCGCGGGTAACCACTTTATTAAATGAGTTATTAAATTTTTGAAATAAAAATAATTTTTTAAAAGGCGAAAAATGACATTGCCTAGATGACTTAAAACTTCAGAGCCACTTTAAAGATTCGTATATCTACAAGATGAGAAAGCAAACAACTTAAATTAATTTGAACCTAAAAATATTTAATCTAAAAAATAATTAATCATGAAAAATATGGTAATAATCAAACAATATTGTTAAAATCTATTAAGAACTTTCATTCCAATATATTTAGTACATCTATAATCTATATATACATAGTGAAAAGAGAAAAATCTCATATTTTAATAGTTGTGAGACAAATAATAGATAAAAATGTAATAAAAATATAACTAAAAATAAACGGGGCGGGTACGAGGCGGGCATGTATAAAACCGTAACCGCCCCATTACCCGTAAAAACAAAACTGGTATTCCCCGCCCCGTACCCGTTACCCGGTCAAAGCGGTTTTCCCCATTTTGACCGGGGCGGTTCGGAGCGGGTATCCATCGGTTCGGTCACAAATGCCATCTCTACCGACATTTGCCCCACTAATTTTGGTGGTTGACCTTCCGAGTTGAAAAAAGTAATAAATATATAAATGCGAGCAGCACAAAATTGCTTTTGTGCTTTCCAAAAAATATGGCAATAGTGTATTTAGGAAAACAATCGTTAAAAACTCAACACTCAAAATGATCAATCAATAGTACAATTTTGGCAATAGTAGTTAAGAATGGCAACTCCTTATGAAAAAAGGGGTACACATTTCTGAAGCTAAGCGATAGAAGTTCATTATTTCTTATATAACAGCAAATATAATCTACTACACTCAAATACTCAATACTTATCAATACAGAAAACACAACAGAAAATATAACCATGACCAATAGATAAGTTGAAATCTTCTCATTTCTTGAACACTTCAAATTGTGCACCGCATATTTGGCAAACTTCCTTTTCGGTGCACATTTGGCAAACTTCCTTTTTGAGCTGCTCCTTTTCCTTTTTCAATTTTTCATTATGCGCTTGCATCTCTTTACCGTTTTCTTTGAACCACCTTATACGAAATTGCAGCGCAATTATGAGTGATTGCTTCTCTAATGCATCAAGCTCTTTAGTTTCTGGATATGAGTTCACTTTGATATCATCTTCCCACTTGAAAAACCCACAATTTTCAACCTGATACACAACAAAAAGTTAATATTCAACTCATCCATGTATTTTATAAACACTCACAAACATCAACTAATGGCATTGGGAGTATCAAATCTAACTCAATATGATTTGAACCCTAGATTTAGTTTATTTGCAACTAAATTAAGTATCATTCATAATAACATACTTACAGGCCATAAGCAGCAAACATGATACTTCTTTCCAAAATTCAGACCGTTTTTTACAATTCGCACAGTCGAATTCATGTTGTGATAACAATAAATTTTTGGATTTGACTCTGTGCTTGATTTTATGGAAGAAGAATCAAAACCATCTGAACATTTTTTTGCTATAGACATTAATGAAATTAAGGGAATGATGAAGATACAGATGAATTCAGAAATGAGGAAGAAGTCATATTGAGTAGGATTATAAGCCTTTAGTAAGTCGAAAACGAAAAAGTGATAAGGAAAATAAGGAGATTATCACGTTATTTTCAGTGCTCAGCTGGTTATTATCATGTGAATAACCTTTAATAACGAGTATATATCGTGTTTGTGACAACCGAAAGAAGATGATTTTTTGGAGTATTAACAAGGGACCGTTTCAAAATATTAGAAAATGTATGATTTTTAGTTTTAACTTTTCTTATATACTTATATACACATATACAAAATTTAGTTCAAATAAAAATATATTTCTTAGGTGAATAATAGGAATTAATCGGGGACATTGATGTGAAAGATGGGTTAAAGAGATCAATTTTTAAGTAAGAAATGTTATGACATTATTTTAATCAGTTATAAGGAACTCTAAATGAAAATAATGTAGTACATGTGTACAAGATATACAAAAATGTGAATGTACAACACACAAATGTATAGAGTTCAAAATAGAATGTGAATTACTTTAATAAATGTGGTAATCGGTTTCACACTCATGACCAGGGGTGGACCTATAGTATTAGGAGGGTAAGCATTGTCTTCACCTCAAAGAGTTCTACTAGCTTATATGGTAGTAGTATGAAAATTATAAACCCCATTAGGCTACAGGTCAAGTGCTCAATTCTCCTTAAGGCTACACCTGGATTATATTTTTTTTTCAAGTGGGATACCGGTCATGTGGGTTTTTTATTTTTTATTTTCCTTGCTAGACTGGACTGTAAGGTACATGTAGATAAAAAATTCAGATTATACTACTAAGTGTTATATATGTGCATACATTGAATCCGATGCCTAGGTCCGCCACTGCTCATGACTGCATTTTTATCTATATATGATAGAGTTTGTATTATAAAAGTTGTCATATTATTTTAAACCATGCCTTTTGATTACAAACACATATAAAGTTTCTTATCATTTTTCATAAGAAGACCTATTTTCACTTAAAGTTTTGTGCACATATCTATTAGGAGTAAATGTATGTCTTTGGTGAGTAAAGTACATGCTTTGAATTAACGTATGTTTAAACATTATTCCATTACTCGTTAAAATAGTTTTCAATTGAGAGCTCTAATCATGAATTCAATCTTATTTGTAAGGTGACCCGTTTTTCATTTCTCGATGAATATGCAAAGTGATTCTGAGTTGCGACATGTGTTAGCTACAGTGGAAGACATAGAAAAACAAACGCATGGGGTCCCTACCTTAACGTAACTTTAATTTAAATATAATGAATAATAAAACATTGATAAATATCACAAGTTGAATAATCGAATCTGAACATTAAGAGAAAGTTTAATATTAATCCAAAAAAATTAATTATGTAAAGGTAGTAAAGTGTAAAACCTGGACTGGGCGAGTGGGCGTCTGTCGCTGTGTCCCGGAGTGGTGGACTGTGAAGGGTGCATGTGGTGCAAACGTGATGAGTGATCATGTGCTCGTGTGGCAGTGACGCGGAATGGAGGCAGTCAGGCGGCTCGAAGCTTGGAAGTCGTGGTCTCATGAAGGGCATAGGTTGTCGTGCATCGAGGCTTCGAGCGCAGGATCGAGAGACTAGTTACGATTGCCAGACTATGGTTTAGGAATTAAGGATCCTTAAAAATCGGACAAAATGACGTAGTTTTGGTATTTTTGAATAATAAAATTAAAAAAAAACTATGTCAGAGGAGATTCGAACCGTGAATATCAGCGATCAAGAAACTTTAAAAAACGTGCGCGATTCCGCTACTCCGATAAGTTCTATAGGTCCTTATTCGTATCTTTTGATATGTTTGGCCTCTTTTGTAAGTAAGTCCTCCAATTTTTTAATATTGGAATAAAGTTTCCTATGTTAATGGAAAATTTATTTCAGAGAGTTAAGCTTGTGAAGTTTTTCACGATTTGTTTTCGTAAAAGTCGAGTTCGACAAACTTTTCACGAAATTTTTTCGTTACAGTCGCGTCCGCAATACTTTTCACAATTTTTCCCCGTAAAACTCGTGTCCAAAAACTTTCGTGAAACTAATCCTTTTAAAGAGTTGTTTTGGGAAAAAAGGACAAAATGGTCTTTCTTTTGAAACCCACCGGATTTTCCGGCTATCATATCTGCATGATGCCCGCGCAAGGGGGCACGAATTTTCAATTTCTAACTACATGCTAAAATCCCACGTGTACAAGAGCTCTGCTCCTCTCCTTCTCTTTTTACTCCTATAGAGGAGTGTTTCATATATATAAGCTCAAAAACTTCCTTACACATTTGGTGTGGGAAAAGTTAAGAAGTTTACTTGTTCTTTCACTTGAAAAGTGCACTTTTCCTACTACCCATTTCAAGAGCTAGTTTTTGGCCATTTCAAACTTTGAGGTCCAAACTCCAAGTTCAATTGTCAACACTCTAGTCAAAACTTCCAAAATTTAACTTTGTGATTAAAAAAATTTTAATTGATTGATTGATTGATTAATTAATTAATATAATCAGAAAATAAAAAATCACATGGTAAAAGACAGATACTACTCAAGACCTAAGGAAGAAACTTTTTAATACAAGGTTGTTCAACACTTCACACTAAGGTCCATATATTTGCAAACAACTCAATCAACAACACATTAATGACTCATATCCGACAATAAAAACGGATGCCCACTCGAACTTGTCATCATTGTCTTTAAATCAATGTGCTGGATCTTCTGATAAGTTCGAGATAAGTACTTCTAGTTCCATACATTCTGAAAGCTTAAATGCTATCGAGCGTACAATGGTTAAGGAATTAGAAGCACACTTAACAAATAATTGTAAGAGCTTAGTAAGAGCTTAGAGGAAAGAGGTAGACTCAATACTGAACCAAACAACAGACAAGAAAAAGTTACTAATATAAATTCTATGGTGGAAAATCTAGAAGTAGAAGTTTGTGATTTAACTAAGAAATTGACTGCTACGGAACTTGAAAGAATAAAGTTTAATACTCCCTCCGTCCCGGAAACAAGTTCCCACTTTCCTTATTTGGATGTCCCAAAATAAACTTCCCATTTCCTTATTTGGCAAATTATCTACATCAAAAAAGTGCAAAACAGTGTCAAACAGTGCTAAACCGTGCCAAACAATGTCAAAACAGTGTCAAACAGTGTCAAAACAGTAAATTTTACCCCACAGTAACTTTATTTATTAAAAATGTGTGAAAGTCAACCCGGGGAACTTGTTTCCGGGACGAAGGTAGTAGATTTTATAATGAAATTTTCCTAGAGCACAAGAAACTTTATTCCAAATTAAAAAATTGGAAGACTTACTTATCAAAAGAGGCCAAACATATCAAAAGATACAAATAAAGGCCTAAAGAATGGATCACAGTAGCGGAAAGGATCAAAATTAAAAACAGGCACGTTTTTAAAAGTTTCTTGCTCGCTAAGTTACATGGTTTGAATACCCTCAAACACATTTTTTTATATATTTTATTATGAGAGAATTCTTCAAATAGGAGTAAAAGATAGGCAAAATGCAAAAATAGGAGTACCATGTTTTGAATAGGAGTAACTTTAGTGTTTATACAAGTATATCCCTACCCAAGCCCCAACAATTTTCATTAATAATTAAAACATAAAAGGAATAACATTAATTTATAATAAAATTGTAAAAAAATGAAAAAACACAAAAAATATATCAAATAAAACACACTTCGTATTAAATAAAATTAATAAAAAATAAAATTTAATAAAATAAAAAATATTAAATAAAAAACTAAAAAAAAACAAAATTAAAAAATAAAAAACTAAAACAAAAAAATATGTAGGCGGCTGCCGCCGCCTCAACAACCTCCCAACACCACCGGCTCCGACCACCGAAAAAAATGCCAACATTTTTTCAAAATGCCATCATGATGGCAGATTTTGAGAAAATTTGGCATTTTCAAAGACCAAAACTGCCATCTTTATGGCATTTTCAAAGAAAAATGAAAGTTTTAACATAAAATGGCATTTTTTCCGCCGATCGCAGGTGACATTGCTGGGTGATGGCCGAGGTTGCGGCAAAGGCCTGCATAATTTTTTATATATTTTTTAATGTGGTTTATCTATTTTTTATTTATTTTTAAAAATTTTTATTTTTTAAAAAAATATGTTTTTAATTTTTATTATTTCAATATTTTTTTAAAATATTTTAGATTTTTTTTTATATTTTATTAGGATCAAATAAGTCATATTTTAGAATTAACTAGGTTAGGGGTATTAAGGATACAAAATTAATGTTTACTCCTATTGAAGGAAGTTTTAAGTTTCACTCCTATTTGTGCAATTATGTTTATGTTTACTCCTATATTGGGAAATTTCTCTTTTATTATTCGAAAATACTAAAAGTATGTCATTTTGTCCGTTTTTTAAAGATTCTTAATTCCTATATTGCACAGTCTGGCAATCGTAAACAATCTCTCGGTCCAGAGCACGACGCCTCGATGAACGACGTCCCCTGCCCTCCACGAGACCACGACATCCAATGCCGAGTCCGCCACACGACCACTGGACCACTACTGCATCATCTTCACCCTTCGCAGTCCACGCTGTCCGAGACCTAGCTGCAACCGCCCACTTGCCCAGCCTAGGTTTTACACTTTACTGCCTATACGTAACTCAATTTTTTGGATTGATATTAATTTTCTCTTAATGTTAAGATTTAATTTTTAAAGTTGTGAAATTTAACAATGTTTTTATTATTGATTAATCATAAGTTAATATGAAACATGTATTTTATGCACCAAACACATACGTACATTACTCCTAATAGATATGTGGACAAAACTTTAAGTGAAAATAAGTCTTCTTATTATGAAAAATGATAAGAAATCTTAACCTTTAATCAATAATTGTGAATAGATATTATGTGAGTTTGTAATAAAAAGACATGGTTCAAAATAATGTGACATTTTTATAATACAAACTCTATCATTTATAGATAAAAGTGCACTTATGAGTGTGAAAAAGATTACCATATTTTTTAAAGTTATGCATATTTTATTTGGAACTCTGATCTATACACTTTTGTGTTGTATATATACATTTTTTATATTCTGGTACACATTTACTACATTATTTTCATTTAGTGTTCATTATAAATAATTAAAATAAAGTCATAATGTTTCTTACTTAAAAATCGATTTCTTTAACCCATCTTTCACATCAATGCCCACGATTAATTCCGATTATTCACCTAAGAAACATGCAGTATATTTTTATTTGAACCAAATTTTGTATACTGTATATATATAAGTATATAGGAAAAGTTGAAACTATAAATCACACCTTTTCTAATATTTTGAAATGGTCCCTTGCTAATACTCCAAAAACCATCTTCTTTCTGCGGTTGCAAACACGACATATACTCGTTATTAAAGGTTATTCACATGATAACTAGTATAGTACCCGTGCATACGCACGGGAAATAGCAGTTGATGCATATACGGAGTATTATTTACTTATGATCTAATTAAATATGATAGTATTAACATAAAACATCTTTTAGGATTCTACATTTTCGAAAAATAAGAGTACAATATGCTAGTACCATAGTACAAGCACATGCAATAAATATTTAATGAAGAGTATATCAGGGCAAAATTCTCTCGCTCAATTTTTAGTCGCCTTATGACCTAATTTTCTCGGGTTTAATGCACCAAACCCCCTCGTGAAATAAAAATTCGGCACATTAGCCCCCTGTGATTTAAAAAATGCGTCAAACCCCCCTGTGTTATGATTAATCATGCGCCAAACCCCCTCTAAGAACAAATTTAATTTCCAAAAAAATGAAAAATGGTTAGTTTTTTTGAATAATTTAGAAATTTTGACAAAGTTACTTGCATATTCAACCATATTATTAAAAAAAATGATTTCAACATTTTAAACTTTGTTCTTGGAGGGGGTTTTGCGCATGATTTATCATAACACAGGGGGGGTTTGACGCATTTTTTAAATCACAAGGGGTTAATGCGCCGAATTTTTATTTCATGAGGGGGTTTGGTGCATTAAACCCTAATTTTCTCATACCTAAGATCTTATACCTGAAAGCACTACACTATGGAAAAAAAAAATCTACTGCTCCATTCTTATCCATCATATTTTATATTTAAAAACACTACGAGCCCGTTTGGAGAACTCTGTTTTCGCCTTATCAGGCTTATCAGCCAGCTTTTTCACCAAACACGTAACTTTTACTTTCGCGCGCTGAATTGTGTAATAAGCCGAAAAAGTAAGGTTGGAGTTACTTTTCTGGCTGTATTGGCTGAAGTTACTGTAGAAGACCATTTTAGCTATTTTTACATATAATTTTTTCTTTAATTCATTAATAAAATATATTTTTAAAATATTTTTTTCTTAAATCAGCAGAATCAGCCAAAACAGCCACTCCAGCCAGAATATCATAAATTTCAGCAGAATCAGCCAAAACAGCCGATTTTGGTGCTACCAAACAGGCTCTACATTTGAGAAAGAAAATTTTACTGCTCAATTGTTAGCCAACATATTTTATTTTATGCGTAAAAGCATGTTATATATGAGAGAGAAAAGTGTCTCGCACAATCGTTAGACGGATTATTATGATATCTTATACCTAAAACCACTGTTTATGAAAGGGAAAAGTCTTTCGTTCAATTGTTAGTCGGTTTATCTTCTTATTATACCTAAAAGCACTACATATGAGAGAGAAAATTATTCCGCTTAATTATTAGCCGAGTTATTTTATTTAATATACCTAAAAGCGCTACATATGAGAGAAAAAATTCTCTCACTCAATTGTTAGTCGTCTTATCTTACCTTACACTTAAAAAAACTACTTATGAGAGAGAAACTTTTTCGCTCAATTGTTAACAAGCTTATCTTCTAATACCTAAACGCATTACATATCAAAGAAAAATCATTTCGCTCAACTATTACTGGCTTATCTTATACAGAGTATTATATACCTCTGTTTCACCAACATTGAGACACGAAGAAGTGAAGCGGTTATTAAATTAAAAATGCGTTTATGTTACTCTTTTAGCAATTTTTTCACTATTTTAACATTTGATTTCATATTAAAAAATTGTACATTTATATGTAAAATTTCACATTCATTAGAGATATTACATAGAATTAAAAAGGGTAATATTGTATTTATATAATCCTATTCTTTTCTTATAAAATGTTAATTCCTTAGGTGTAACCACCAAATATAGTCTCCCTTTTGAATCATAAAAAAATCTAAGCATGACTCATTTACATATACATAATTG
Organism: Cuscuta epithymum; assembly: GCA_945859915.1. Classification (NCBI taxonomy): domain Eukaryota; kingdom Viridiplantae; phylum Streptophyta; class Magnoliopsida; order Solanales; family Convolvulaceae; genus Cuscuta; species Cuscuta epithymum. Next base: position 2,315,279 of record CAMAPF010001005.1, read on the forward strand.
AAAGTACAAATAATAACCAAATTCAAGTATATTTGATTAATAATAGTTACCTCACCCATAAATTGCACGGGAGCGAAGTACCTATTTGAAATTTTAGACGGATAATAAAAACTAAAAAAACTCAATGCTAAATCAATTAACTATACAATACGGAGTACTTAATAATATAAGATGTCATTGTATAGCAAATTAATAATAAATGATCATCTTTGTAATAGGAAATAAAATAAATGGCAGAAGTTAAATGTCAAACATCATGAGATGAAATGTTTGTGTGGTACACATTTATTACTAAATTATTTTCATTTAGAGTTCTTTATAATTAATTAAAATAATGTCACAATGTTTCTTACTTAAAAATCGATTTCTTTAACCCATTTTTCACATCAATAGATCTCCACGATTAATTTCGATTATTCACCTAAGAAATACGTAGTATGTTTTTATTTGAACCAAATTTTGTATACTGTATATATATAAGTTTATCAGAAAAGTTGAAACTATAAATCACACCTTTTCTAATATTTTAAAACGGTCCCTTGCTAATACTCCAAAAACCATCTTCTTTCTGTTGTTGCAAACATGACATATACTCGTTATTAAAGGTTATTCACATGATAATAACCGGTTGAGCACTGAAAATAACGTGATAATCACATTATTTTCCTTATTACTTTTTCCTTTTCAACTTCCTAAACGCTTATAATCCTCGCTCAATCTGACTCCTTCCTCATTCCTGAATTCTCTAGTATCTTCGCCATTCCCTAAATTTCATTGATGTCTATAGCAAAGAAATGTTCAGATGGTTCTGATTCTTCTTCAATGAAATCAAGCAAAGAGTCAAATCCAAAAATTTATTGTTATCACAACATGAATTCGACTGTGCGGATTGTAAAAAACGGGTTGAATGTTGGAAGGAGGTATCATGTTTGCTGTGTATGGCCTGTAAGTATGTGAATTATGAATGATACTTAATTTAGTGACAAATAGACTAATCTAGGGTTAGAGTTGTATTGAGTTAGATTTGATATTCTCCCAATGCTATTAGTAAATGTTTGTGAATGTGTTTATAAATTATATGGATGGCTTGAATTTTAACTTTTTGTTGTGTATCAGATTGAAAATTGTGGTTTTTTCAAGTGGGAAGATGATATCGAGGTGAATTCATTTACAGAAACTAAAGAGCTTGATGCATTAGAGAAGCAGTCACTCATAGTTGCGTTGCAATTTCAAAGAAGGTGGTTAAGAGAAAACTGTAAAGAGCTGCAAGCGTATAATGAAAAACTGAAAAAGGAAAGAGAGCAACTAAAAAAGGAAGTATTCCAAATGTGCACCAAAAAGGAAGTTTGCCAAATGTGCGGTGCACAATATGAAATGTTCAAGAAATGAGAAAAATTCATGGCTATCTTTTTTATTGAAACTTTCGTATTCAATTAAGCATCGGTGTAGTATGTGTAACTTGATTAGCCATGATCTTTTCTGTTGTGTTTTCTATATTAATAAGTATGGAGTGTAGTAGGTTTTATTTGCCGTGATATAAGAAATAAATTGTACTTGGATCCAGTTTTTTCAGTTTATAATGAATTTTTATTGCTTTGTTTCAGAAATATGTACCCCTCATTTTCTTAACTATAGAAGGATTTTGGAGTTGCCATTCTTAACTTCTATTGTCATAGTTGTACTATTGATTGATCATTTTGGGAGTTGAGTTCTGAACTATTGATTTCCTAAATGCACTATTGTCATAAATATGGGAAATCACAAAAGCAATCTTGTGCTGCTCGCATCCATAATTTTATAATTTCTAACATTTTTTGACTTACTACTATGGGAATTTAAAAGCACAATATAGTTTATTATATTAGGTGCTTAACAATATAATGTGCTCAGGTTGGTATATTTAGGCGGCATTCAATCAACTGATGTCATTATATTCTTGATGCATTAGATGCTCAACCTATATTAATGTGATGATATTAGGTATATTATGACATGTGTGAGATAACATTAATTGAAAAAAAGTAGTTTGACATTACCATGCGATCAACACATAAAAATTAGATATTTCCTACTATGTTTTTCCTCAGTTTTTTCCTTTGTATTTTGATTAGAAAAACCGAATTCCCAAACAAGTACATTTGAATACAAATCATTAAACAAAATATTGTGACAAATTGATTAAATTCTATGTATAAATTACAAAATGAGATCACCAAATGATCACCATAAAGATAGGTAAATGACCATATTATAGAGATCTAAAAATGATCGTATTTTTCAAACAATTCTCTGTTGAGATATATACTTAAATGATTAAAAAAAATGGCCATATTGTTGGAAATACATATACATAAAGCGGAAGCAATACAAGAACAAATCAAATGAATTGTTCTATATTCCAGGACCTTCATCATATTGAATAATAGAGTATAATAAGATTACTACCTGGATCCATAGCGAAGCCGCAGGAGGAATGGAACAAGGTAGATGGCGTCTGGATCTTCCTCAATTGAACCCGAGGCCTAAGTCTCTCTTCCGATGGGGAGAAGAGAAGTGAATTGGTGTAGTTCAATGTATTGGGGGACCATAGCCTATTTATAGAGTGTATTGGTCTAGCTAGGGCTCCCATTAAACCCTAACAAGCAACACGAGCCTCTGCCCATTTATTTGGCCCATACAATTTATCTTAATAGTCTATTGGGCTTAATTAGATAATATTGACCACATAAATAAAAACCCAATTGATAAATAGCTAATACAATAATTATAATATTAGCCCATATTAATTATTGAAATAAAATATTCCAACACATATTACACTAAGAATTGAATTTTCCTGAAATACATGGAAGTATGGAACACTAGCTTAGTTGAGAAAAAATGTCTACAAATATAAAGAATGAGACACCGTAAGATACTCCATTACTTGATAGACTACTCCTTATAGAAAAGTAATTATGTTTAAAATATATGTGGATTGTGGATCCATTTGTAGCTATGAAAACCCCAAATATTTGTAGCACCTACAATAAAATGTAGAAATTTCGTATAAATATTATTGAAGCAAAACGTATGGATGAAAATGTGACTATACTTACTACGACCATATAATCATGGTCGGTGTAATAAAAAAATTGAACGTAATTGTTAAGTTACTATTATAGTCATTAAAGTATAAAAGGTCACATTTATGTCCACTACCTTCTTTTTAATCATATACTTGTCAGTATTCCTAAAATGTAATACATTCCATACAATACCAAATGCAATTTTAAAAATATTAGAACATTCATTTCATAAATTTCAATTACCATTGTCATCATTTCTTAGTAGGATTCAAATCTCACAGATACAGGTTTTTCCATCATCCACTTGTCTCAATAATGACATCCCTCCTAACTGCTAGGGTATGTTGGTTCAAGGTAATCATCTATGCAGGCCGGAATCTCATGCCCGGAATCTGAAATATCCGTGTTTGGTTCGTAGGTTTATTTTTATGGGGGGAATGTCACATTCCGAAAAAGAAGAGAAAGTAATAGGATGCCCCTTCATCTCAAACCCACTAAACTCTTAGGTTATCTTACATTCCTTATTGGGAGTGAATTTTATTCCAAAAATACCCATTCTCATTTAACCAAAATATTTTAAATAGCATACAGAGTATTTATTTTTTATTTTTCTTAACCCATCTGCATTGGAATTTTTTTAAACAAACCCATCCATATTGAATTAAGAAATACAAAATGTATACTTTTGAATTTGATTTATTAAAAATTAATGAAATAATTACATATTTATGACTAAAATAAAGATTGTTTACAAAAATGTGAGAAGTGACTACAGTAGTAATTTAATCATAATAACTTATATTGAACTTTTAAACTTAAATGATCATGATAACTTAATATATGAGGAGGAGGTGTTATTATTAAGAAAAAGGAGTTAATGTGGTTGATAGTGAATTACTCCCGCCGTCCCCTTTTAAATGTCCCGTTTTACCATATTGGGATGTCCCTATTTAATTGTCTCATACCTTATTTGGTAAAGTTTGTGTGGCTCAAAATCATTCTTACTTTATTCTTACTTTATTCTTACTTTATTCTTACATTATCTATTAATATCAACCACACATATCCGCTTTTCTTAAAACTCGTGCCACCCTCTTCCATCCCAAAAAAAAAGGGACGGAGGTAGTAATAAATTTAGAATAATGTAAGAATGATTTAGAAGGATCAAACATTATTTTTTTTCCACTAGTGGTTGATAGTGAATTACCTTTAGTAGGAGTAAAATATAACATGCAACTTTTCCTTAAATAGGAGTCAATATCTAATATTTCCTAAGTAGGATCAACCATTAATTTTCTACCTCTAATCTAATTAATTAATTGCCCCCTAAGTCCTTGAATAATCAGGTCATTCTATTGGTGACGTGTGGTCCATTGATTTTTTTATCGATGAAAAACGTAGGCTCCTATCGATGAAGACATTTTTTCTCAAGACCCTGATGATTGTAATAAGGGTGTTACAAAAATTTTTTTTTTAAGGGCATTGAAGTAATTCACCAAGTTTGTTGTATAATATATGATTTAACCAAACAAATTAATGTCACATTCCTTTAGTCTCAACCAAACACAAATGAGTACAAATTGAATACATTCTCATCAATCTAACATACCCATCAATCTAACATTCCCGTGATAATCTGACATTCCTTGAACCAAACATATCCCTAGGATTAAGACAAGCGGCTCGTATTTGGTATATAATAAGTTCACAAGTTCACTTCTCGCTATTGGTGTCCGAAAGTCCAAAGTCGATCATTCTCTTTTCATATATACGAGTAAGAAGTGTAACCTAGTGGCACTGATATATATTGATGGTGTTATTCCTGCTGGCACTGATAAAGAAATGATTGAGCTAAAGAAGTACTACCTCCGTCCTCTAAGTTTGGGACAAAGGAGTGTTGTGTGATTTTAAAAAAAAAGTAGAATTGTGTGATTGTTATTGAATTGATAAAGTGTGAATAAAGTAAGAATCAATTCTAACAACTCAAATATTACCAAATATGGTATATGACAAACTTAATGTGACAGACAAAAAAAGTAAAACGGGACAAAGTTAGGGGGATGGAGGGAGTATTTAGACATCAAATTTGGGAATATTAAAAATCCAGACTCACTGAAGTACTTTCATGGGATGAACTGAAATGGTACTCAATCAATGGAAGCTATTTTTTTTGGGTGCTAATTTATTTATAGCCCTTTTAGTGACTCTATTTTTCGGCTTATCAGACTTATCGGCTAACATTTTAACCATACATGTAACTTTTGATTTCGCGGACCGAATTTTGTAATACTAAGAAAAAGTAAGGTTGAAGATATTTTTGACTATAGTAGCTGAAGTTACTGTAGATGACCATTTTAGCTATTGTTCATATAATTTTTTGTATATTTTATTAATAAAATATCTTTTAATTTTTTTCATAAATTAGCAAAAATCAGCCAATACAACCACTTTGGCCAAAACATCGGGGGTGTTTGATTAAGAGCCTATCAACAATTTTTTGGTTGATTTGACTATTATTAGCCGTTTGACCAGACCAATCAGCTAATTAATGTGTTTGGTAAAGTAGTTTTTCACTTAACTTATTGTGTCAAACAACCAAAATGCAAAATGCACATTAGGGCTTGTTTACTAACAAAGATATTTTCCAGTTCTCTATTTCTATTTTTTGTTCTCCAATTTTATATTTTCATTTTCTAGGTTTTCTATCTCCAATTTTTTATTTTCAATTTTTTATTTTTCATTTCCAAATCTGAAAACATGTTCATACAATATTTTCATCTGGTTCTGTGACTGACCAAAAGACCAAAAGTATGGTTCCAGTCCGGAGCCGAACCTATTGCAATCCAAGTAGGTACTGAGTCCCACATATAGGAAAGTCGGGACTGAAATGGGTCGGTCCCAGTCGACCTCAACGGTTGACAAGTCAACGACTTTTTAAAACCTTTTTCACTTTAAAAACTGCTTTCGAAAAATTGAGACTAAACCGTTGGGTCATTGACCGGCCCGGATATGGACCAATAGGTTGTTAACGGGACTGGCCCAGGACCGCCCGATTGTCGATCAGACCGAACACAGACCGTCAGGGTCAATTGCCAGACATGATGGGGACTGTCGGGTCATTGATCGGACAGAACAGAGACCGACAAGTGGTTGACCAAACAGGACGTGGACCGCCGAGTTATTGACCGGGCGGAATGAAACCGCTGAGTCGTTGACTAGACCGGATTGGGCCGAGACTTCTCGGCCATCGATTAGACCGAACAGGTACCCGCCTGGTCGTGGATCGGACCGGGCAGGGACCAGCCAAGGACCGTCGGGTCATGGACCGGACCGCACAAGGATTGTCGGGTAGTCGATCGGACCGGGATTGTCGGGTCGTCGACTGGACCGGGACCGTCGGATCGTCGACCGGACTAGACCTATATTGCTCGACCTTCGACCAGACCAGACATGGACCACTGAGTGAATGATCGGACTGGACCGCCGAGTCATTGATCGGACTGGACCGCCGAGTCATTGATCGGACTGGACCGTCGAGTCATTGACCGGACCAAATAGGGGTTGTAGGGTTGTTGACCGGATCAGACTGGAACTAACATTAAAGCGGGACTGGATCCAACACTAGGCGTAAGTATGCAAATTTATTACAACGGAGTAATAATGTATACACAAAAAGGTTTAGAAATCAATTCAGATTAACTCAAAATTCATTATTCAAAAAATTCAAAATTCAAATGTCTTAAAAGAAATGACAATTTCCGTTAAAGCTCTCACCGCTACACAAAGTAAAGTATTGGAGTAATGATGTAGAGGTTGTTTGACAACAATGTTTTTCGGTTTATCAGGCTTATCAGTCAACTTTTTTCACCAAACACGTAATTTTTCCTTCCGCGCGCTGAATTGTGTAATAAGCAGAAAAGTAAGGTTGAAGTTACTTTTCTGGCTGTATTGGCTAAAGTTACTGTAGATGACCATTTTAGCTATTTTTACATATAATTTTTCCTTTATTTTATTTGTAAAATATATTTTAAAATAATTTTTTTAAATCAACGGGATCAGCCAATGCAGCCAATTCAGCCAAAGCTTCATAAATTTCAGGAGAATCAGCCAAAATAGCCGATTTTGGTGCTACCAAACGGGCTCGTATACACAAAAAGGTTTAGAAATCAGTTCAGATTATTTTACTCCGTAATATTTTCTCAAAATCACTTAAATGAAAATAATCGATTTTTAATTTAATTTAGGGTGTGTTTGGATCTAATTCTTAAAACTACTTTTTCTCTTTCAGAGAAGAGAAACAGAAGTTGAAGTTTTGAGTGAAAGTGGAGAAGTACTTCTGATGCTCTAATTTACTCCTAGAAGCAATTTTTGTTAGACGTTAGGGCTTTAGGGGAGACCAGCTTCTGAAAATTGATTCTATTTTGTTTGTTCTCTAAACCAAATTAATTTAGTCTAGAATCTACCCTGAAGGCCTGAAGTGATATGATTCTTTTTTTTATTTAAGGAGGTTTCACTTTGCGTTCACTTTGTTAGACCAGATTAATCATGCTTCTTTCTAAATGACCAGATTGATCATACTTAACTCAAATCAAATACTACCTCCGTCCCATTTTATGTGTCTTAGTTTGGTTTGACACGATTATTAATGAAGTGGTTGAAAAGGTAAAAGTTGTAGTTGAGCTTTGAAGTATAATACGGAGTAAAGTGAAACGGTGTAGACCACTTATTTATTTCCAAAAAACGAAATGAGACACTCATTTTGAGACAACCCAAAAAGAAAAGTAGGACATGTAAAATGGGACAGAGGGAGTACTTTTCAAAATATTTCAAGATCACAAAATAAACTAAAGTTGAAGTTTTGAGTCTGACGTTGATCAATAACCTACAATACAATGAAAAATACTCCTTCCGTCCCATTTTATCTGTCTTACTTTCCATTTTGGGTTATCCCAAAATAAGTGTATCCTTTCCTTTTTTCGAAAGAAATATGTGGCCTACATCATTTCACTTTATTATACTCAAAACTCAACAACAATTTTTACTTTGGGAAAATGGAAACTAATAATCCAACCTTTTAGCGGTCTTCTTTCAATAATCCCACCTTTTGATTATTCATGAATAATCCAACCTTTGCACCTCATCTTCATTCATTAGTCCCTGGTCGGGTAATGACCTACTATTCCAAGTTATTTTCTTATCTTTGCAAAATATTATCTTTGGGAAAGATGAGATTTATAGTATAATGATTTGAAAAGATAAGAAAATAGCTTGGAATAGCAGGTCATCAACCGGTCAGGGACCAGTGAATGAAGATGAGGTGCAAAGGTTGGATTATTCATGAATAACCAAAAGGTTGGATTATTGTAAGAAGGCCGCTAAAAGGTTGGATTATTAGTTTCCATTTTCCCTTTTACTTTTTTAACCACTTCATTAATAATCGTGCTAGATCAAATTAAGACACATAAAATGAGACGGAGGTAGTACTAGGTAGTACTCCATACTTCCCTTTTGAGTCATTCCAATATTGATATGTATTGTTTTTCTCTTTTCTACAAAAAATTTGTAGTTCAAATCATTTCACTTCATTTGACTCAAATCTCAATAACAATTTTTACTTTTCAACCATTTTATTAGGCCCGGGACTTGGAACCGTAAAACCGGGAAAACCGTTCCGAACCGAACCGAATTTTCCGGTTCGGTTCCTATAATTTTGGACTTCATCTTTTTTCGGTTCGGTTCCTATAGTATATGATCGGTTAGGTTCCGGTTCCTAGGCAGGAATTGAACTTCTTATACATTGCATGAGCAGGGGCGGATGCACTTTACATTTGATGGGGGCACATGCCCCCAATGGCATCAAATTTTTTAATGTATATAGAAGTATATACGTATATATATAATTTATACAATTAAGGTGTGCCCCCAATCAATAATTTGGAGGACCCCAATGATATTTTACAATCTTCATGAAGTCCCGGTCAAATAGTCAAGGGATACGGCCCAACCAATTGTCCCCTTTTATGTTGCGATGTTTTCATATTTTAATTCTTAGAATTTCATGATAATTCATGTTGTGTATTTAGAATGGGTTATTGAGTTTTACTTTATTAGTTTATTTATTGGGAAATTTATTTTGGCAAATTAATTAAACATAGGCATTTGAGCGGATCGATTAATAATAAGTTTTTGGGCAAATTATTTAGGGTAAATGATAAGTATAATTTTTAAAATGTTATTTATTTGACAGATTAAACAGTGATAATATGATTCTATAAATGAAAATCACCGCTTTCATAGTCAAAGAGGGGATGCTTGACAAACTTCCGGTGTTGATGTATTACGGAGTACATAGTACTCTTTCAATGCCTAGAAAAATTGAATAGATGAAAATAAGAAAATACTTGATTAAGGGAGCCAACCAATCTCGTGGCTTTGATTTCACTCAAAACCTTATAGTAAAAAAATTGCGGCATATGAATCCAGCCAAATAATTGGCTAGAATCATTTGATCTATTTTCGCACATATTTTTTTCTTTATTTTGTTTTATTTATAAAATACATTTTATTATATTTTCATACTTCAGCAGATTCAGTCAATTCAATCGTCTCGATTATAACTTAATGAATTTTGCATAAACAACTGATTTGAGTAATTTTAGTGTTATCAAAGGGGCTATTTCTATTACACCTACATTGTTTTTTTTTTCATATTTTGAAGTTCACTTATACGGAGTAATTATTAAAAAATTGTCACTTGCTTTGAAGTGGTGCCCCCAATAGTTAAATTTTCTAGATCCGCCCCTGTGCATGAGTAATCTTCATTTGAGGTGCTTCTGGGTGGAATTTTTTGATGAAATTTTGTGAGCTTGTTCTTAATGAAATGTAGATTATGTCTTCTAAATTTGAGCTTAAAATTCAATCGTGAAGTTAGTTAAATAAATTATTGAAAAACACTACATCAAAATACATATAAAAAACACAATGTTTTTCAATATTTATTTAACTCACTTCCCGATTGCATTTTAAGCTGAAATTTGGTGGATGAAATCTACACTTCATGTAGAATATGCTCACAAACTATCATAAAAAATTCCACCCGTAAGCACCTCAAATGGAGGTGGCCAGACGACGTTCTGGACAGAAAATTATTGTCAGGAATTGAATATTTGTCTTGCATAATATACCTTATATATTGTGGCCCACGCCAATTCGAGTAGTTGTTACGATAGTATTGTACTACTTTAGTCCACTTTTATATTTATTATTTGTTTGTGATTGTATTTGTTATTTGAGTTCACAATAAGGAAATAATATTCCCCTGATTACGTTGTTATTTGTTTATAGGGAAAATGGAAACTAATAATCCAACCTTTTAGCGGTCTTCTTACAATAATCTAACCTTTTGGTTATTCATGAATAATACAACCTTTGCACCTCATCTTCATTCACTGGTCCCTGACCGGTTGATGACCTGCTATTCCAAGCTATTTTCTTATCTTTTCAAATCATTATACCATAAATCTCATCTTTCCCAAAGATAATATTTTGCAAAGATAAGAAAATAACTTGGAATAGGAGGTCATTACCCGACCAGGGACTAATGAATGAAGATGAAGTGCAAAGGTTGGATTATTCATGAATAATCAAAAGGTGGGATTATTGAAAGAAGACCGTTAAAAGGTTGGATTACTAATTTCCATTTTCCCTTGTTTATACTAAATTATAAATATTACTGGTCAGTTTAATACTACACACTTTTTACTTATGGTGCATTAATTACTAGTAGCATAATATTATTTTGAGGTTGAACTACCTGCTAATCTTGCTATTGGATGTATACCTTGAATCTATTAAACCTTTTTGTTTGATAGTTGATGCCTATTTTAAACCTTTATGTTTTTATTATGTTTATTCTTAATGTTTTCACTTGGATATTTTTGTGATATTTGAACATTGGAATATCATGTATGTATAATGTAATGGTCATAATTTTATCATTTGAAATTTGAATTTTTTAATGTAACTGAAGGTAAAATGTGTTCATTTTAGAAAAATAATAAAATTTTTATTAGGAACTGAAATAATGTAAGAACCGAACCGAATTTTACAACCACATTTTTAACTAGAACCGAATCAAATTTAGCGCTTATAATTTTTAATACGATTCCATCAAATTTTAACAAGAATCGAACCGATCTCAGACCTACATTTTATTAACAATTGCATCAAATTAATACATGACAATCATTATGGAACAAATGTAGTAGTAATTTTTTGTTCCTCACGAGCACTAAATTACACGATAAGTACTAATAGTGAAATTCTGGATCGGAAGCGGGACAACCACCCATTTGCCCCGCAGTCTGCAGACCGTCTAGGTCCTCCACTCTTCTATTATTAGAGCATCTTCAATGGTACAATGTGCACGGTGCACACATGGCATGAGAGATGACCACATAAATATTAGTAAATAAATTATTTCTCTCCTTATTTGAATGATTTTATACAATTTTGGTAATTTTTTCTCCACAATGTCAAGGAGACCATCTAATGTTGACATTGTTGTTGACATTGCAGGGAAAAATTTACCAAAATTGTATAAATTCATTCAAATAAGGAGAGAAATAATTTATTTGCTAATAATTATGTGGCTATCACTCATGCCACATGTGCAGCGAGGACATTATAGCATTGGAGATCCGTTAGTATTAGTACATCGTCAATTGTTTCAGTACGATCGTTCCTATATTTAGAAATCAAAATCGAGCCGTGTATGACTCAAATTGATTCCAGCAAGTGTCGGTTTTGGTCAATTTAAGCAAATTTCAAAATGCAAACCTGAGTTCTAAATCAAACAGCTCAGTCTATTCAAGTTTATTTGTTTGGATCATTTGGAGTGGTCGATTCATATAGATCATTTATCAATCAGTGTGGGCACCTTATCTATTCATCAACGCTCAACAAACTCTGTTTTTTCGCAGAATTTAAAGTTGATTAATACTCCCTCTCCAGTTGCTGCGATAGAACAGAGTAAAAGTTAAATCCCGCCCCCACACGAACCAACCGGCGAGAAAGAGAAGTTTACCATAACGTTTCTCTTCATCTTCTCCATTCATATATATAATCTTGGTCGGAGAATCAGGATGAAAGATACCATCTTCATTTTTTGATGTGATTGGTGATACGGTCTATCTCTCTCAACTATTTTCCGAATCTTGAGCTCCAGAGCAGTTTCACTTCGCTGCGCGCTCAATTTTAACTGGCAAAGCTATCTTCCCGGCGGAGGTGACGGACATTATGGAGAACAGTGGCGATTGCAGTACAATGGACGGGTGGCTGTATCTGGTGCGCTCCAATTCGATTGGGCTTCAGTACTCCCGCAAAAGATACTTCGTTCTGAAGGATCACTTCCTCAACAGTTACAAATCCATACCCGTCTCCAAACTCGAGGTTTCGTATTTTCCCTCTTCCTTATCGACACGAAATTAGTCCGGCTTAAGGCGTAGTTGAGCTGGATTTATGTCGTTCTGTTTGCTATTTCAGCATAGGAGAGCAATGTATTACTCATATTGACCTTTTTTGGGGGGAACATTATGTATAATTACTTCAATTTTGAATCTACCTGTTGACCTGGTCATCCATGTCACTTCTGAGGGTCTTGATGTATCCATTGCTTGAAACTTTTAGATTTTTTTAGGAAAAACGTGAATAGTTCAAATTTGTTTCTTTCTATGAATCTGAATCCAGTCTTATCTAGGAATAAGTGATGATATTGTTCCTATTAAGTAGCCAATGCTCCAACAATGAAATGATATTTAACAATTCTGCGATTGAAGACTTCTGTTTTGTGAATGTGGGAAAGCTGTGTTTTGGGAGTCCGCATAGTTCTTATAATGTCAGTTCCCTCCAATAACATTTACAAGTGATCTCCAAGTGAAACGTTGATGCTTTATCAGGATCCGGTCAGAAGTGCAGTTATTGATTCCTGTATTCGGGTGACAGACAATGGGAGAGAGAACATAAAAAGAAGGGTATGATACTCATTTAAGTTAGTTTGCCAAGTTGGTATGTCTTTAGCATTTATCTTTTTCCATGGATATTTTATGGCTTTTTTATGATTTTGCAGGCCATTTTTGTTTTCTCTCTTTACAATACTTCAAATCATAACGATCAGCTCAAGGTGAATGATCTCTTCCTTTTGGTCAAATACTCAAATATATTCAACACGAAGGGCCTATGTATATTAGGCAATTTTTTTTAATGATGTTGTTGTATTTATTTTAAGTTGGGAGCAACCAGTCCTGAGGAAGCAGCGAGATGGATTCAGGCTATTCAAGAAGCAGCTTTGAAGGTATCAGCTATTAAGTACAAAATCATACAAAGTGAGAAAGTGACGATTTAGCAAGCAATAGGAATTGTGAACTGGAATTTTATTATTATTTGTTCTGTTTATACGAATGAAGAGTGGCCTAATATATAGGCAGTAGCCAATCGGCTATACAATTGTAAAACAGGGAAAGAAAGTCCCAGAAGGAAACTACCTTCTTGGGATAAATCCTACTAAAATAATGGGCTTAATAATAAAATAAATGTATCCCTATTGATACGTGCCATATATGCGCCATAGAAAGACTTACATTCTAATGTTGCCAATTCTTAATAGTTTATAAGAATGCTTAATTACAGGCAGAAACAAATCGGGGGGATGCGTTGGATTTCCCGATGCATGGGTCACAATATTTAAGGTATATTGAATTGACATCTGTGATTCCATGCTTTTGTTTTTTATAACTAGTGAAATCGAACTGTTTCTCTAGATAGAGTGATTAATGGCTTGTTGATTGTGAATTAAGTCTCTGTGAAGATGAGTAATGTTTATCCTCTTTACATACTTCAAATTTCTCTAATAGGTATCATCGCCCAACTTCAGTTGACTGGGCTTATTTTTCACCATCAACCACAGATGCAAGATCCGATGTTGTTGCATCCTCTTCTTGGACAATCTTTGGTTGTCAGAATGGTAGGTCCTTTCATGCTTTAATGCTTATTATCGTTTCAACACCGCACACACTTCTTAATCTAGGCAAATAAAATATTATTTCCTTGGACTCTGCTGGGGAGATGTGAATTTTAGGCTTTTGACATATGCTGAATTGCTTTTTCAGTTTATAAAGTGAATCAGGTTTTCATTTCAATGTTTTGGACTCAAGTTATTTTCTCTCTGGTAAAGTAATGTAAACAAGGGCTTACAATAAATCAAGGCAGTAATATAGTTCATCATTTATATATCAATCATCATTTACCCCAGTGCCGCAAAGGCTCCCACCTATGGTGGGGTAAGGGGGTCGGATGTACGCAGTCTTGCCCCTGTACTAAAGCACAGAGAGACTGTTTCCGGATGACCCATAGTGAAAATTGCGTCCAAAATTGCATGGACTGACTGCTGCTTCATAACAAAGAAGCGCAGACAGTTTGGTGAGCCATTTTGCTTTATTCCATCATATTCTCAAGCCAAAAAACAATGAATCTTTGGCTCCATTGCCAACTAGGTGAAAATAGCTTTGATTTGTGTTTTAATTGCTGAATATGTTAGACCCCTTAAAATGTTTCATGCAGGACTACGGCTATTTAAAGAAACTAAAGACAGGGGATCTCAAAAGAGGGTTAGTAATATCGATGTGACTATTTGGGCATTTGTAGAAAAATTATAAAGTATGTATAGCTTGTTAAACATGTTCCTGTGCTTTGTAGTGGGATGACCATCCAGCAATAATGGCTGTTGGAGTAGTTGATGGAACATCAGAGGCAATTTTTCAAACGCTCATGTCCCTTGGTCCTTCAAGATCAGAGTAATCTTCTAAGTTTATTTGACAGTTTCACTATGCTTCATATCTTATGCCCTTTATGTCAAGGCTTGATCATTCCATGATTCTCATCTATTAAATGTTCCAAGTTACTATGTAAATAATATGCATTTTGCCTCTCCTACAGGTGGGACTTTTGTTTATACAAGGGCAGTATGATTGAACATCTGGATGGTCATACAGATATAGTTCATAAGTGTCTGCATCGTGATTGGCTTCCTTGGTCTGATGCTTATTTTAAATCCAGTGTTTTTGCGAGTTCTACACTTTGAGTGGACAGTATTTAACATGTATCATCATAGGGGAATGAAGAGAAGAGATCTTCTTCTGCAGCGCTATTGGAGAAGGGAGGATGACGGGACGTATGGTAATAAGCCGCTTCTCTGAAATCTAGTTTTTCATGTTGCTTGGACCTATTAGGTAAGTGGTAACTTTTGCTGGTTTTCATGCAGTCATTCTGTACCATTCTGTATTTCACCAGAAGTGTCCTCCTCAAACCGGATATGTCCGTGCCTGCCTTAAAAGTAATGTATGCTTAACACATCAAGAAGTAGTTGTTTTAGTTTATTTTTAGTAAACCTAGGACATCTTCTATTGACATTTTAAAATGACATTCATATGTATCACTATAACTAGAATACAGGTCTTCATTAAAATACTGGGCTCTACTTTTAAAAGGTAAAGTCCACAATTACCACAAAACAAGTGACACATAGGAATGTCACTTAAGCACTCCAAAATGTCAATAAAAAGGTCCAGTTGGAATTATTCTATTTTCATGCCAAGACATTGTGCTCTTTTATGTCATTTATTGTCTATCTATATGTGATTAGGCCAAACTTGCTATTCATCTGTTGGTATTATTGATGTTTATCAATATGCACTCCAAGCAGGTGGTGGATATGTAATATCACCCATGAATCAAGGGAAGGCCTCAGTTGTTAAGCACATGCTTGCTATTGATTGGAAATCCTGGAAAACTTATATACAAACATCATCAGCTCGGTCTATAACTATACGCATGCTAGGAAGACTTTCTGGTATGTTTCTTAACCACTTTTATCAGTTCGAGTACATGTATTAGACTATTAGATTTGATCGCATACTCAGATAGTCTCAATTTTCATTTCTAGCTTTACGGGAGCTATTTAAGGCAAAAGTTGGAGAATATTCGACATCTGATTCCTCGGGAGAACTGATTAGAGGAAGAAGATTGCATAAAATTGATGAGGACAGTGAAGCCCAAACAACATTAGAGAGGAAGCATAAGGAAGACATGGAAGAAGTTGTGAAGGCACCATCTGAACATGCAAGCCTCATGGGGTTAAATGATGCATCGGATGAGTTTTTTGATGTCCCTGAACCACTAGATACTGAACAATCTGGAAATGGTTGGCCTTCTGACTTTGGACTGGAAATGTGCTCTCAGGTAGAAGAGTGTTGTGAATTTGTATTTTTTGAAGTTATACTCCGTAGCAACTACTATGTTGATAAGTCTTACTAGGTGCCACTTCATACATTACTTCTGGAGTCCTCTTAACAGTTACTCCCTCCTGCCCGAAGTAAACTTCTCATTACTTTTTGGCTGGTGACTTTCGGAAATTAAGTTATGGTTGAGATTTATTTACAATGAAAGAATCATTCTCTATCACACAATTCTTTCCTTGAAAGGAAATGAGATTTCTTTTTGGGACAACCCAAAATATAATTGGTAAGTTTATTTTGGGACGGAAGGAGTCACAACTAAACATAGCTGCAACTCCATGCTCCTCAGGGATGAATTCTCTTTTGTATCCATGAATCTGTTATTTATAGAGATATTTGCCGATTTAGTTGTGTTACTTCTGTTTGTGCCCGTTATTTGTTTCTTACCTTTACTTACCTGCAGATCATATCATGCAACTAATAACTGTGTCCACATTAAGGCTATTTTCATCGGAATAGCTGCTGACAGCAATTTTTTTTTTCTTCCAAAAGTGGTACATTCTGGTGGAAAAGTCCTTAATGTGAACAAATTTATTAGTTACAAGAGATGACGTGAAAGTGATTAAAGCTATATGACTAATTATGGGCACATGCATAACCTCAATTTATTTCCAATTTAAAACAAGAATCTTGTGTGGTATTAATGCCTGAATCCTTGACTTAGTTCATTTTTTGTGGGTTTTCTCTTGAAGTTCAAAAGTTTATATGTTTTGTTGATTCTTTTCAGGATACACGACATACAAAAGTGTCACCTGCTGCTGTTTTTGTGAAGAAACTGCATGATCTTGCAGGTTAGTTTGATAGGACTTTCCAGAACACGTGTTCTCTTTGAAAAGCTGACAGTTAATTTTTTTCTTCAACAGTTCAAAAGAAGGGTTATGTCGACCTGCATGAGATGGTAAAGGAAGATTGTTTGTTATGCAACTATGGATCCACCCTTCCAAAGGATCCAAGCTGTAGTTTGCCTTGCAGTTGGACCGAAGCAGATCCCTCAACTTTTCTAATTCGTGGAGAGACTTATTTAGATGATCGTAAGAAGGTGAATTTCATTACACCTATAAGCTTAAGAATATACAACTCTAGTTTGATATTTAACATTGTCTCTTTTCACATGATGTTCTGTAGATTAAAGCAAAAGGCACATTGATGCAATTGGTCGGTGCAGATTGGTTGAAATCTGATAAACGAGAAGATGATCTAGGTAGTCGGGAAGGGAGCATAGTTCAGGTATTTTTCTAGCTGTCTATTTACGTTTGGAGCCCACATTTTTATACCATAGCTCAGTAAACTTCTGTCTGGGTGGTCGTGCAATTACATTATCGTCTATGGGGTTGATACATATTACCTTTATGTTGTAGAAATATGCTGCAAAGGGTGGGCAAGAATTCTTCTTCATCGTCCACATACAGGTGAATGTTGTCCGCTATTTTACATATGCTTCTTTGGTTTTAATAATAAGGATATTTGTACAGAAATAGGGTTTTGACAATCAAACAGGTCCCTGGATCAACAACATACAGTCTTGCTTTATACTATATGATGGATACTCCTTTAAAAGAGGCACCTTTGCTGAAAAGCTTTGTAGAAGGAGACGATGCTTATAGGAATTCAAGGTTCAAGCTTATACCTTACATATCCAAGGTTGGTACCTTCTTGCTACCTCACTAATGAGAAATCAGATACCCCTTCCATTCTCAAGTAACTGTCTGTTAAGAAAATATGTTGTTTAATAGGCTATTAATTCTTTCATATATTGAAAAACATAAACCTATTGATATCGAAGTATTTGAAGTGACTAGGGAAGAGGAAGTAAGTATGGGATGACAACTTCAGTCATTTCTTTGATAGCTAAACCTTTTTTTGCGGGGATTTGATAGCTAAACCTTTGCTGCTAATAATTTTCAAAATTATGCTGGTCATTATTTGTACTCCGTATTTATTCTTTTTTTTTTTCAGGGATCCTGGATAGTCAAACAGAGTGTTGGGCGAAAAGCTTGCCTCATAGGGCAGGCGTTAGAGGTGAATTACTCTCGTGGGAAGAACTACTTGGAGGTAAGAGCCATAATAGGTTGTGAAGTATCTTTTTATTATTGAAAAGAACTGTATATATTGATATAATAATCTTCAGAGTGGCATTTATAATTGTTGCTCTGATGAGATAATTGGTTTTTACCTTCAAAAAATTCAGCTTGGAGTAGATGTTGGTTCATCCACAGTTGCAAGGGGTGTGGTTGGCCTTGTTCTTGGCTGCCTAAACAATCTTGTTATTGAAATGGCATTTCTCATACAGGTAATATATAATTAAATAACTAAACATGTACGTAGAATTATTTTGCTTAAATAACATATAAAAAATCTTTCTGAATGTGCTCTGTTAGTTTAGTCTGAAGATAATATGAAATTGGCTGTTAACAGGCCAATACAACAGATGAGCTTCCAGAATACCTCATTGGAACCTGCCGTCTAAACCATCTGGATGCGTCTAAAGCTGTTCCCTTGAACCATTGATTATTCTTTTTTATTATTATGATCATAAGAATATAAGATGTTAAATTTTTTTGGATTTTTTCACATTATTGGGTTCAAGGAAAAGCTGCACAGAAGAAGGAAATCACATGGATGGGTTGCACACAGAATGACTAAGCATTTCAACATGTGGGGATTGCCATATGTTGCTTACTATATATATGTATAGTATATTGATGTGAATAGGCACGTTTTTGTATTGAGGAGTATGATGTTTCACATGTTATAAAGACTGAAGAAAACATCTCTAATGTCATTTCACAGCAACAAATGATCAGCCTGTCTGTAGCAATAGAAGGAAGTGTATGAAAGTAGAAATGTGATTGTGGCAGTATTTTTTTGTTTTTTTAAGGCATTATTTTTAGTGATTCAGAAATCAAAATATATATATATCTACTAGTTTTGTTACGTGCGTTGCGCGATTAAAAAACGCCCAATGTGATTTATGAAATATTGATACTAAGTATTTAGTTACGCTAGTATATATCTTATTATTTTGACGATATTTTTTGTATATGATCACACATATGAGACATTTTGACGTGTATCTGATAATTAATTAAATGGATAGAAATATGCACATGATATTTGAAATGTGAGTTATTATCTTAAACATGTTTGGAACAAACATGGTCAGTTCATAATTGTCTAAACTCATTTGATGAACATATGACTTGTTGGGTAAATTGGTTTGTTTAATCGGAAAATATTGAATTTAAATAAACAAATAGGTAAGAAAACATAAACAAGAAGAGACAGAAAGTCACAACTTGTGCAACACACAATTTACTTAAAACCTATTGAGTTTTTGCTTAATAGTTATTTAGCAATATGATAAGTAAAAACATGTTTTTAAACCTATTGAGCAACACACAATAACTTAAAACCTACTAAGCTTTTGCTTAATAGTTACTTCATATTTAGTAATATATGATAAGTAGCACAACTTCTACATTTATTTGTGCAAACTCAAATGCTTAAAAAACATTATGTCAATTTCAATATCAAAATTAAATTAAAACGTAATGATATAAGTAAGTTTATTCCGCCAACCCAAATATTATCGAAAATTATTGCGTAAAATCAGCACACCATGTGCCATGTAGTCATGTAGATAATAAGTATAATGGAAAAACGTAATTTGATAATTTCAGTAACTATAATTATTTTAAATTTTACGGTGTATATCATAGTAACTTTATTTACATTTTTGTCAATGCTTTCTATTATATTAGTATTGGGTTAATGGCCCAAGTCGAGGTCCGGCCCATTCACCCGGCAGGCCCATGTTCCTTCAGGAGAGACGAACGTCTATGCAGGAACAAGAAGCAGGACTACGGGCCACCAGGGATGATGACGAACGTCTCCGGAGCAAGCCCATAGCCATCAGAGGCAGTCCAGTCCACGTGGCGAGAATCCACAAGGGCCAGGAGACGAACAGCCGATACCCCTTGAGGGCCATTTGGAGCAACTTAGCTCGCTCCCCGGGTGGACGAACGTCCCCAGTAAGTACGCGGGAAACTTAGATTCTGGCGGGAAGTGCATTTAATGCTGAAGATTTGGTGGTTGGGGCACCAGCGATCCGCAGGCTGCCACGTCAGTATAGCCACCTGCTCATTGGCGGGTATAAATAGAAGCATTTATTTCATTGTAAAGGGTTGGCAACTTTCTATTCTTAGCACTCTAGCTATAGCATCCTTACCCGCAGCACTTCTACTGCCTTGTAAGACGAACGGCCGACGGAGCCTTAGCGAAAAGTATTGTATTAGGGAGTTATTAAGAGATAATAATACCTAATCACTTACTTGCTACTTCTTGTTCTCTTTAATCCATACCATCTGCTTGTTGGGCTAGTTTATTCACACACACTCCACTCGAAATCCTTGGACTTACGTGTTGGACCCGAGGGTTGAAGGAATAAACCTCAACAATTAGTAATATTTTAGGGAAAACGTTTTTTATTATTTCCAAATTAATTGTAATAATTTCAAGTTGGTCTGTATACAAAAAAGTTAAAACACTACGTGCAAGATTGGTAGGTATAAACCCTTTCTTTGAATGTTTACAATTAAAGTCTGATTGACAAAAACATTGAAACAATAAGTTCTGGTCCACATTTGTGTTTCAATTCTCTATAAGTCAAAGTTTAAACAAACGGGTTTTGAAACACATGGAAAAACACCAATTTTAAATGAAACATATGTCCCACTTTGTCAAAAAATGAAACACGTGCCCTTATCTGAAAACAGCTCAAACCACAAGTATCTTTTATGTACTTTTCCCACTTTGTCAAAAAATGAAACACATATCCCAACTTTATTTATATATTTTCCATATAACGGATGATTAAAAAGAGACGTGAGACATCTCTTTGTCAATAAGCGGTAAAGCGGGGTAAGGCCCGTAAGGGTAATTCCCAAACACCCTCTAAGAATATAATATCAATATTGTGGTAATAAACAATCGGAGAAAGTGGGCTAAATGATGAGGTTAATAGTGTGTAGATCATGTGTGCCATATTGATATTTAAGTCCGATTTGTAGTGTCATTAAGAGGCAAGTGCAATAACGAATGTTAATTATATATAGTGCCCCTAAGGCAAAACCTATTATATATAGTGAATTATTCAATAGGCCGGTTAATATTCTTTAATCATATAAAAAATGCAATGGAGGGATATATATTATGGTGTACTTGGGATAGAGTTGGGGGTGAGGGTGGTGATGATCTAACATCTCTCGTTTATAGTAATTCTATATTTACACATAGACATAGAATAATATACAAAGTCCCATATCAAACTCGTGATCAGCCGCTTACCCGCGACCGGACTGATACCCACAATACCTTCCGGCCTTTTCCAAATAGGAATCGGGGCTGGACAGTCTGAGACCAAAACTGGGTCCATGCCTACTTATGTATGTGCAATAAAGGAAATT
The DNA here is from genome assembly GCA_945859915.1 of Cuscuta epithymum. NCBI lineage: Eukaryota > Viridiplantae > Streptophyta > Magnoliopsida > Solanales > Convolvulaceae > Cuscuta > Cuscuta epithymum. The sequence goes on from CAMAPF010001005.1 coordinate 2,337,161, forward strand.
AAGACATATTAATGTAAGTTATCGGCATATATTTCGAAATTATATTATTATTTTCAACTAATAATAGCAAGAAATTATGCTTTTATATTTATAATAACATACAAATAACAAGAATAACAGTAGTAGTAGTAGTAGTAGTAGTAGTAGTAGTAGTAGTAGTAGTAGTAACAACAACAACAACAACAACAACAACAACAACAACAACAATAATAATAATAACCATAAAAATATTGATAATAGTAATACGATAATGATGAAGATGATGATAATGATGATAAGGATATTAATAAAATAATGATGATGATGATGAAGGCAATGAATCATGGCCGAACGTTTCTGATCTAAATTTTTTAATTCAAACCTAATCTAAATTTTAAGATCTGATATGATTTAAGTAAAATAAAAATAAACAATAAGCAATAAAAATAAAATGAATAGAAGAGCTTCTAGCAAAGAGATGCAACTGAGGATGTTTTTACTTGTAATGAAATTTTCGAGTCTAGTTTGGTCTGATTTGGTCTAGTCTTGACTGGACTGGTGTGGTATACGTCTGCTTTCTATATATTTTATAGTTATCCAAGTCTGGTTTGATTTGGTCTAGTTTGGTTTGATCTGGTCTGATCTGGGACTGAAAACAGTCTAACTAAAAACCTAAATCCTTTCACACAAAGAGAACAACGGTTGAGTTTTATTCATAATAAAAAAATTAATTATAATAATATTGATTATAATAATACTACAATAATAAAATTTACATAAAGTTGAATTTTTATCTTCTACATAACACATAACATGCATAGAGGAAAACATTAGAATAAAAAATTAAGTGAAAACGTTAATGAAAATCAAACCAATCACATGCATAGAATAATTAAATTGTCAAAGTCATACAAAGAATGTTGGGAATCAAACGGTTGGGTTATAACGGAGTTAAGGAGTAAACATAGAGACTATGATGAATGGTACAATTAGTAAAACAAATTGTACAAGTGTAGATTGCTTTAGTGTTACACCAACATTTTTATCATTCCTAAAATGCCCTAACCATCATTGATGCTTATAAGTTTTTAGATTAAATTGTCAAAGTCATACAAAGAATGTTGGGAATCAAACGGTTGGGTTATAACGGAGTTAAGGAGTAAACATAGAGACTATGATGAATGGTACAATTAGTAAAACAAATTGTACAAGTGTAGATTGCTTTAGTGTTACACCAACATTTTTATCATTCCTAAAATGCCCTAACCATCATTGATGCTTATAAGTTTTTATTTTAGATATATGTGTACTCAAAATATGATTAAATAAGTGTGAGTTTACTCAAATGTGCCCCACATCTCTTTGCCGACACAGTGTGGCATTAACTTGCATACCCTCCGCCTGGTAGGGACAAGCCATCAAATTTAGGGGTTAATGTCAAGTTTTTTCAAGAGAATTGCACTATTGGTTTCTCAATTATTATAAATTTAAGAAAGAATGGCACCCGTATAAATTATCAAAATATGACCAAATTTTGATTAGACAAAAAAGTGAGCTAACTTTCCCCTTTGTCATTCGGCGCTTGAACACTTACGCTGGAAGCCTCCGCAGACGAGAAGAACAGAAAAGACCTCCCAGCCTCTGCAGATGAGAAGAGCCGTTTCCATAATCCATAGTCTCTGCAGACGAATTGCGCCGCCATCGCCATCGCCCTGCTCTTCGCCGATCTCGCGAGCAGAGAAGACCTCCAAGGCGTCTTCTTCCCTTTCGTCCCCCCCCCTCCCCGCGCGCTTCTATAGCTTCTCCGTTGACCTAGATGGCCGCCGATGCTGGGTCCTATGTCTAGATGGAAGACGTCTGTGACTTAGAGTCGGCGGTGCCAGATCTATAAGACGGGTGGTGGCTGCTATTTTTGGTTGCTGGTTATGGATCTGCCATCTCAGTGGGGGTGCGGCAAGGATTCCATGGTGGTCAGAAAAACTGGCCGGGGAAAGGCCTTAGGGAGGACAGGGGGCGGGAGCAGGGGAGGGGGGTTGCTGGCTGGGGAGTGGGACTGGGCTGGGGCTGTGGGAGCTGGTCTGTTGGGTAAAGGGCAGGTCAAGGGCAGTGGTAGTAGGGCAGGGGCTGGGGTGTGGTGGTATCCGGCGGGGAGGCGGTGGTAATTGACCGAGGGCGGTAGTCGGAGTAATTTTGTGTCAACGTGGCCGGCGGCCCGTGAAGATAGTGACACGGGCGGTGGCCGCAGTGACACGGGCTGTGGCCGCAGTGACACGGGCGGTGGCCGCAGTGACACGAGCGGTGGCCACAGTGACACGGGCAGTGGCCACAGTGACATTTGATAGTGACATTAAAATTTGGGAATGACATTAATATGACCTTCTTGATCACTTCTTTGCCCTTTTTTAAAAGTGGTCACTTTTTTTGTAATTGGGTCAAAATTAATAATATTCAGGACATAATCCCTACATTTAAATTAAGTTCATATCTTCCAATTCTTGCAAACTTCGTCTTTTAATTAAGAAATGAATTGTAAATTTAGTATTATTCTGATGTTAATATTGCAACAAATTTTGTTAAATTTTTTGTAAATTGTGCTTGTTGTGGAATACGGAGTATGATATAAGAATGGTTCCACAACGACCACAAGTTTAATTTGCAACATGGTATATACATACTATCTATCTATGGTTAGTGATGCAGAAACCTAATTTGTTGAAACGGTGGAGAATATAATTATAAATTTTCACAGGAACTACTTATTTAAAAAATAAATGACGGTGACTACATTTCAAAATATGAATTTTTATTAAGGCAATAAAGGCTTTAAATTATAATGTAGTACTTTTATGAGATTTGGTTTGATATGTGTCAATTGTTCACTCTTGTAATTTAGACACCTATCTAATTCTAATCCAGAAATAGGAGCTTGATAATTTTTTAATTGAGAAAATCTTAATACAAGAAGTTGTAGAAAAAGAGTTTATAAAGAGAGTTTTATATTTATCATTTGCATAGTCACTATTACATCAAACTGCTCTCATTTCACAATATAAATGTAATGTTAATTAAAGGACATCATCAAGTAGTCATATATTGTCTTTTGTGTTTGTTTTAATAATGTTCTAATAAAAATACATGAACCTAATGAAACTCAAAAGCGCATATAAATTGGTGATATTGCATGTTCTAACGCATGCATCATAGAACACTACATAATTAAATGGTATATCATTATTAATAAATAATAATCAAACGTCTCCATATATGCACATTTTCACTACTTTGTAAATACGTTTTTCTATTCCTAGACTAGATATGAATGAGTACTGAATGGATCTGATCAAGTAGAGTTGGAGCCCGATCTCATCACTATTGGGTCTAGATAGTTGTCCACACACGCTTAGCGGGCACCATTTATAGTATTGTTGGGCCTATCAGACTCATATTACTGACCCGACCCGGTATTTCTCTATATATACTCTCTATGGAAGGCCTTGTAACCCTAATACACAATTCCTAATCGATATGCATACACTTCTCTGTTATTCATCTCTGTTGCTCTAAATCTCTCCAAGAACATATAACAGAATACTCTTATTATCCATCATGATCAATGATGCATATTTCTTCAAATAAAAGTGCATCTATCTAGCATTTCCATCCAATTTTTTTGACATATAAAGCTGCTTGATTTTTATGAGGGGAAATCGCATATATGGTCCCTCAGTTATCCATGAAATTAAAATTTTAGACCTGTATTACTAAGATTGTAAATGTCACCCTTCAGTTGTCCAAAATGTTGTAAATGTGACTCTTTAAGTAGTGAAATGTACTCTCGCACACATTGTATATTTCACCCCTCAAAAGAACCACATTTACACCATTTTGGACAATTGAGGGGTGACATTTACGATCTCAGAAACACAGGTCTGAGATTTTAATTTCGTGTATAATTGAGGGGTCATATATGCAATTTTCCCTTTTTATGAGAAAGTACTTAATCTAGAAAAACAGCGCAAGCCAGAAAAGTTTAATGCAGATGTCGGAAAATGTAATGCACTATACTTATTTTGCATTACAAAGTCATCATTGGAATGTAATGCACAACCACACATTCCAACTACATGTAATGCTAATTATAGATAAATATAATATTTTTACGCATGAAGGATAAATTTTACTTTATATCAATTCGTAATTGAACTATTTTTAATTTCATTTTCAAATTATGTAGGAATTTCTGTATCTAAAACGGAAATATGATCACCTTTTAATGCAAAATAAGTTAAATTCGTGGTTTTATGATGTATTACATCTAATAATTTGAATTTCTTGTATGTTTTGTGGCATAAAAAAACAATCGAAGCAAGTTTTTAAAGAATATGAATAATTATGATTCTTTAAATAGAATCTTTTAATGGAAAATAAGTAAATTTAGTAGTTTTAAGAAGTATGCATTTAATAAATTGAATTCCTTCAAAGTTTTGTAGTATGCACAACTAACAAAATGAGTTTTTAGGGAATGTGTTTTAATTTTCCGAAATGGATGTTATTAGTACTTCACACTTCTTAACCACGTCAAATAAAACTCCAGCCATCTATTATGCTTTTTATAGGAAGTTACGTTCTCTTTGCATTTTTCTTTCTGTCATCTCGTACCATAGTCGTCCATAGGTTATAAATTTTAACTAAAATATCGTTGAACTTACAAGAAAACTATTCAGTCCCCCTTGTGAAAAAAAGTGAGGTTATCGTGAGAAGATTTCTCCAAGTAAAAAAAGCAACAAATCAAAAGAGGGGCATTGTAAATACTTTCTATTGTGCACATGAAAATTAACATCTTAAACTACTTCCACATATTCAAACTATTTGGAGTACTTTTATTGCACAGGAAAAATTCACATGAATAATCCCAACTATCAAGTATATTCTGTTATTAATCCCAAATATACGTAATTCTAAAATAATTCAACCTATGATGGTCATCTTCTCTAAACAGCCCGGTGACCTGCATTAACCAATTCAGTAGGTAACTAGACACTTGGCGTGTTTGGATTGGTCTATTTTTGTTCATCCTTTTATTTCTTAGTCCGTATGTGTTCTCTTTTCCTATGCTCTGTGTTTTCTCCAGTGTGCACTATCCTTTTCATTCTTCGTTTTTCTTTCATCTCGTCTTCTCTCCCACTCTCCCTTCTTTCTTCCTCTTTTTCGTTTCTAATTCTCGTTTTCCTTTTAATTTTTCCATAGTTGCTCGGTTGCTCCAGTGCTCCTCTTTGCCTTCCCCGTGCTTTAGGCCCAACAACCAACGAAATGGAATTTGTTGCTAGACACCACATATCTCTCATCTCCACCCCATCGGTTTCTTTTTCTTTCGAATTAAGAGAGGAGAACAGCCGAATGAGATTCAAAAGGGATATATACGTGGAGGGGAGAGAGCCGGAGTATTCCCATACTTAGCCGAGAACAGAAAAACCAGAGTCATAGGTGGTAGAAGGGATATATATAGTTGAATGTGTTTCATCGTCCCTAGATTGTTGCTGTCACAAACTTTGTCTCCACGACTCCACCGGTGATGGGAGATTCCCAGTTAAGTGAAGACCTCAATTCGAATAGAGTATGGAGCCGGAGAGAAGAGATTGAAGGTCTGCTCCTCCTTGCCGACACTGGCACACTGCCATCTGCTCTTCCATTCGCCGGCGGCTGGCCGGCCAACTGTCCCCAAAGAAGTAAATGAACGGCTTGTTGTTTCAGCCGTCCAAAGAAGAGTCCAATTATTCCTTTTTTTGAGTTTTTTTAGTTATTACCGGTTTTATAGGTTTCAAGTAAGCTAGGATCAATATGAGAAGATGACATATAAACTTTGTATTATTTTAGAATTACACATATTTAGGATTAATATTGGAAGACACGTGATAGTTGGGATTATTCATGTGAATTTTTCCTATTGCACAAAGATATTTAAGTTCCTTTTCGTCGTCAGTGTGTAGCACGTGCACGTCGCTAGCAAATAAGCTTGTACCGATGGAGTAAATGAGTAAGTGAGTGAGGTGTAAAACATCCCAAATAGTTTTTTATTTGTACATGTATTGTAATGTAGAGAAATATGGATATTGAAAATGGTTAGATTACTATCTATTCAAATTTAAAGATTACCTAAATAAATTCCATCCGAAAATGTATAAGCAACAACTCAAAGAAGTTTGACAACCACTCACTTTTTATGAAGTTTGAGCTCCATTCTCATTATCCTTACCGATAAGTTAAAAGTTATTTCTTGAGCACACGCAAAAAGAAAGTGTAATTGTAATATATAGGCATAAGCATATAATATAATGTGTCACACAAAGTATCATTAACCTAGCCCAATACGTTGCACCTTTTCTCACTGTCTTCCAAAAGTGTAATTTCTTGACACTTAAAACAGTTTAGGATGCATATATAAATTATACGGGTAATAAACTCAATGATATTTCAGAATGGAGAAATCTACACTATTATATATGATATAGTCAATGTTAAGTTAAACTTAATAGCCTAGCTATCTACAATTCTTACTTCCTCTGTCCCAAATTAATTTGCAAATTTAACTTTTCTTAGCCAAACAGTATCATTTTATTTGCTTAATTAACTAGGATGTCAATTTTTAATTATATTCTAATTTAAGTTTACAACTTTGAAGAGATTTTTTAATGTAGTTTCTGAATATATAAATTTTACTGCGTAATTATTAAAAGTTGAACTAATTATGGATAGAAAGCATTGACTTTTATTATTGATTGACAAAAAAATATTGACTTTGCAAAACAATTTAGGACGGAAAATATGTTTTTATGACCTTTTAACCACTACCTTTTTAGTTTTTAGGGTAACGAGTCCAATAAAAGAATGACGCATAAATACCATATAAGTTACGTACGTATTAGTATATAAACACAATCCATAATACTTCATGATGCATATATATTAATTTGAGTTGAATTGTATAACTTATTTTAAAAAGCATAAACATACACGCCGAATTTAAAGTTTCAAACTAACATTTTTAACATCCTACAAAAACTAGTGATGTTATTTCTATCTTCTAGAACATTGACGTTTAATAAAAAGTCCGTATGCTGTATGTTCTTGAAAAAAGAGTTCATCTAACTTGGCAGCATAAGAAGAAAGATAATTAAAGCTTGATAAAGTTTATCTTTGTAAGAAAAGGGGATGGTGTTTTCATCTAGGTTGGCTTAGAGAGTTAGAGTCTATTAAATTACAATTCTAGTTTAATTTTGTACAAATATTAGGAATCTCTAGCGAAAATGTGAAATGTAAGTAAACTTGTTTTCATGTGTTAAATAGTTATATGATAATAATGGATGTGTCGTCCTTTAAAAAAAAAAAAAGATAACAATTGATGTGGGAAAGAAGCTAGTGTGGTAGAGAATGATTCATAAAAAGGTAAAATTATCTAAAATTTATCCATAAGTGGAAGACACTTTATCATTGCTCATAGTCTCATACTCATAAATTGTTTTAATTTTTATATAATTTTTTTTGTTATTACTACTATTCTTCTTCTTCATTATTACCCCAATGCCGTGAAGACTCCCACTTACGGTGGGATGGGGGATCATATGTACACATCCTTACCTCTGTATTAAAGTATAGAGATTGTTTCCAGATGACCCATAGTACAAATCAGACCAAAAATTACATAGACTGATTACTGTTTCATAACAAAGAAACGCATATAATACTTTAGTTAGCCATTTTGCTTTATTCCATCATATTCATTCCCTAACCAAAAAGTAGTGAGTCTTTGGCTCCATTGTAAATTATGAAATTTTTTATTACTACTATTATTATTATTATACATTATATCATCATCATCAACCGGCATCACACTTTCATTATTATGTTTATTTATTACTTGTTCCATATAGTATCTCTATATTTGTTTGCTACATTTTCCTTTTTGAAAAGTATATATTTATATATTTGCAATACTTTTCTTTATTAGTGACCTTTATGTTTTAAAATACTCAAATACCCTTATTTTTCAATTTTTCATAATATTTCATTCTTCTCTCCTATTTTTCCTACAATGTTCACTATCCCTACTATTTTACCCTTAAACTTTGTGAAAACCTAATGAAATAAACAAACAAACGAAAAAATAATAATACAAATAAAATTAATGTCCGCGTTAATAAAAGTAATAGTTGCGGTAATAGTTGTAGTAGTTGTAAATACGCTCCCGCTCACGTTATATTAATGAAATAAACAAATTAAAAGTACTAGTAATAGTTATAGTAGTATTATAAATATTATCAGTCATAATAAAAATTATGATAATATTAATATTATTAATATTGATATCAAAATATGTGTCTCTGTGTATTTAGAAGTGAACAAATAATTTCAAACAAAAAAGTAATGAGCTCAATTTTTAAATAAAATTAGAATGGACTAGAAAGATTTAGATTGGATAAAAAATTATGGTCATTAAGAACTCATATAAAAAGAGAAAATTTCTCCAAACAGGAGTAAAATAATCCTAAATTTAAAAATTGACATATAGTGGTGTTTATATTCCAAGATAGGATGGTGTAGATTATTTCCACTCCTCCTATTCGACTCTTACTATAGTTTAATATTAAAATCATATTTTTATATTTAATAAAAACTTAAAATCATTAAAATATTTTTATTATGATAAAACTAAAAAACATTAAAATTTTTAAAAATAAAATAAAAAATAAATTAAAAATTAAAGTTTAAAAAAGTTAGAAAATAAAACATATTTAAATAAAAGAAATGGAGGCCTTTCTCACCGTACCGCCTTTGCCACCTCCCTACACCGCTACCTCCGATCACGGGAAAAATGTCATTTTTTCTTTAAAAATGTCATGAAGATGACATTATCACTCTTTAAAAATGTCATTTTTACTCTACAATTGCCATTAAGATGACATTACTAAAGCAAGCTAAGTTGGCATTTTCCCCATTGCTCAGAGCCGGCTATGCTCAAATGTGGTTGATGTTGCAAAGGGGTATGCACAATTTTTTAAGTTTTTATGTTTTATAATTTTTTATTTTTATGTTTCTATTATTATTATTTATATATTTTATTGAATTCTAATTTATTACATTTTTAATATAAATAAAATATTTATTGTTTTCATGTTTTAATTATTAATTAAAATATGATTTTCTTATTAAAACAATTCAAGGGAGTCATGAAGAGTTACTCTCATTTATGATGTTTAAATTCTATACTCCTACTATTTCAATTTAGCCTTTATTTAATTTTATTCAGGGAATTGTCTGATATAGAAAATAATATGAGGCGAACAGAAGTGTAGAACCAAAATTAAACAAAATATTTTAATTTTTAGTACTACCTCCGTCCCACTAAGATCTTCCTGCTTTCTTTTTTTAGCAATCCCAAAATGAAGTTCTCATTTTCATAAATGGAAAGTTATCATACATCAAAACAGTGCCAAAGAATGCAAAACAGTGGCTAACATACAGTGCCAAACAGTGTCCAAATAGTGTGAAAACAGTAAATTTTACCCCCTGATAAGTTTATTTCCTAAATATGTGTGTAGGTCAAACTAAGAAGGTCTTAGCGGAACGAAAGTAGTATATATTTTGATGGCATATAGTTTTTGTTAGTATAAAAACAATTTCTTTTTATTAACCTAACAATACTATGATTTTTTGTGCCCCACTTATTCACTTAAGAATTCAGATTATTAATTGAAATGTTTTTTTAATTGGACTAATTTGAGTCTCAAGTTGGATTTGGCGTGACTTAAATAAACCGCATCTAGAGGTCACACTAAAACAATATTAAAATATACACAAAATAAATACTTACCAAACTAGACCGGACCAATTCACATCCGATTAAAAAGTTTGAGTTCCTTCAAAAAGTATCCTTAAAAAGGGTGTATATTTATATGGGCCATGACATAGGTGCTTGACCGGTCGTATGCTTTTCTACGCTCATTTAATTTCTTTACCGCCCTAAACACATTTCTCACGCAGAGTCATGCTTTTGGTTTCACACGATACGTCAACTACACATCACTTTATGTTTTTGAAGATCCAAAATTAACGCTCACATTAAATCACCACTGTTAGCCGCCTCACGTTATTATACTTAACGTCTCAACGTTAATTCTAGGATTTAAATTAGATAAATTACTTAACATGAGTAAAATATATTTACAAATATTTTTAAATGGGGGATAATCTTTTTCTTTCTCGAAACAGGTTTGATACCCTAAATGAAAATTGTCTTTGTTTTGCTCCTATATTGAACAATTCCGATCCTTTTTAAATTTGCAATGTGTTACGTAGTATTATCTATCTATTTATCTTGAACGAGAGCTAATACCCAATACAATTTTGACCCATTTAATTAACCATAATGTAGATTAAGGAAATCGTGACCTATACCTAATTATGGCTGATCTATGTGTTGGGTCCCTATTTAAATGCTTATGAGATGTGTTTTAACGATGACTAATATGATATTGAAATTTTTAATATGGTATTGTTTCAACTTTTCAATACTCACTAATATGATATTGAAATTTTTTAATATTGTTTCAACTTTTCATGAAGAGTGATTTTGTTTTAGAGATTACACGAAAAATGTTTAAAAGTGGGGTTTTTTACAAGAATATTACTAAAATAAAACATATTTACATAAATATGACTATTCATTACTACAACCTAGTGTTGTGGTAACATAAGTTCAAAACTTGAACATGAATTACTACGATTTCATTACTACTCTAGTAAGTAATCATATTTTTGTAAATCATCTTTATTTTGGTCATATATATGTAATTATTGGTGGTGTTAGAAAAAAAGAAATTTGAGAAAGTTAAAATCAAAGTGGTTGTCAAAAGACAAAAAATATGACTTATTTTAAATTTTTTAAAAAGTGATATATTTAATGACTTAGCTTGTTCTTAGTGACTGATCATATACTAGTGTCTTGTCGCTCTGAAATACAATATAGTGCATCTGCTTCAGTTACTCGTACAGAGTGACTAGTCATATTTTTGTTCAAAATCATAACTATTCAAATTTTGGTCAGGGAAACTCTATTATTAGTAATATACATGTCATTTTTTCAAATATTCTTTTACTATGGCTATCAACTTATAATAATAGAGAAAGTGAAAAATGTTGAGTGTGTTTTTCTAAAATATTATTGAAATAAAATATGTTGATGATTAAAGTAGTGACTATGGTATACTTTTATAGTCACTATGATATAAAATTTGAACATAATATAATCAGATCATTAAAAGTTATTAAGTCTTGGTTTTATCCACTATTCTTATTTGATCATATATTAGGTATTATTTTGATCATATATTAGGTATTATACAGTGTTAAACAACTCTATTTAACTGTTTCAGCTCAAAGTTAATTTTTTAAGTTCATACAGTTTTTCAATTTTCATCTTAAATTAGGTTCAAACAATTTGATTTTAAACAAAAGTTTTGAAAATACTACTTTAAGTTATTCAAAAAAAGAAATACTACTTTACGTTCTTTTGGAAAAGCGGAAAATACGTCTTTCAGCCATTGCAAATTAAATATTCTTCGGAATTCAATTTTCAAAGTATGATTTAAACACGAATAAATAGAAGTACATGTATATTATCAAATATAAATACTTTCTCCGTTCTTTTTTAGTTGCAACAGTCAATATTTCACACTTGCCAATGCACGTCTTTGACCGTAATTATATCTTAATCTCTATTAGTAAAAAATATTTAAAAATGAGATTTTGAAAATTTGTAATGAGACGAATTAAACAGTATTTTTAAAAAAAATAATTTTCATAAAATAATAATATAAAATGTAGTCAAAGTAGAACATGTGAATAGTGTAAAATTCAACATGTTGCGATTAAAAAGAGGAGGATAGTATGATATAGATCAATTTTATTAAAGCATGTAACAACTGAAAGATTAGGCAAATATAATACGGATCGGAGTAACATACATGGAGTAATTAATGATTTATTAAGTAAATCATTTTCACTTTAATTTGGATCTCATTTGGAGTATTGGATAAAAACACTAATGCATGTCTTTTTGAATAAATGTAAGTACTTAATTAATTAATGAATAATTATATTATATATTCGCATACAATAAATATTTTCACCTCAATATGCCGATTTATTGAAAGAAACAAAGACATTTTTAATGTACTACGAAGTAGATTCTAATATTTTTTTGATGTGATATAGAAAAATGATGATTTTTTTCTTAAATAACATAATGATACATACTAGTATGTGTAATTCATAGTAATGCTTTATGTCACTCGATCATATTAAAATGACGAAATCTGCTCAACTATGAAAAAAAATATTTAAAATATATTTTATTAATAAAAAAAGAAAAATTAAACATTATATGAAAATAGCTCATAGTCGTCTTTATTGAATTTGAATTCAGCAAGAAATAACTCCACACTTAGGGAGTGTTTGCAATAGCTTAAAAAAACACTTATTTACCAAACACTTTCAATTTTTACTTTTTCTCGGCTTGCGTGTGAAAAGTCTTTTTCCCTTTTCTATTACATAAAAAGCACTTATTTTACCAAACACTACCAACTTTTACTTTTCAAAATCACTTTTTTCTCAAACACTATCAACTTTTACTACTAATCACTTTTTCATTACATCTCCAAAATTGTTTTTTTAAGCAGAAGCAGTTGCAAACACTCCCTTAGTTATTTTGACTTTTAGACAATTTAGCGCGTGAAATAAATTAAAAAAACACATGTTTGATAAAAAAAATTGATTGATAAGGTTGATAAGACAATTCAAATGTACGGATTACTTACCAAAGGGGCCTTAATTCTTGTTATAAATGAGACCCTCTTTGTTTAAACCAATATAATACTCCCTCCGTCCCTAATAACTTTGTCAAGTTTGACCGGCACGGGGATTAATAAAGTAAAAACTGTGTGGTTGAAGTTTGTACAGAGGTGAGAGAATTAACTAGAACCACAAATTCTTTACTTAAATGGGAAAGTGACAAAGTTAATGGGACATCCAAAAATGGAAAGTTGGCAAAGTTATAAGGGACGGAGGGAGTATGTGTGTACATGGATGGTTCTAGAATGAGTTCATCTTAAATTGAGAACAGATGATTAATTTTTTTTAATATAAACCTTTCAAAATTTTGAATTATTTATTAGTATACACATGCATATAATGTCTTTTTGTAGGACTCAAAATAAAACTGATTTTTATTGTAATTATTTTAACGTAAATACAAAAATATCACCTTTTTTTATTCCAGTCATTGATTAAAATAGGGAAGGTTCCCGAAATAGGATTAAAAGAGTTTGAAAATAGGAGTAATTACTATCAAGTTTGAAAAAAATTGCCATGTTTGAAGTCTGGTACTGCCAAAACATGACAGTAATTAATCCTATTTTGGAAATAAACAGACGACAGTCCTATTTTGGAATTTTCAAACCTTTTTAGTCATATTTCAGGTTATTTTCTCTTAAAAAAATGAAAAAATGTAGAGTAAAATACTGCCATTTTCAAACCTTTTTAGTCTTTAACTGCGCAGTTATCTTCAAGAATTCATTTGAATGCCTTCCGATTAAAGTTTTAGTTGAAATTTGGTATGAGTAAACTAGATTTAATGAATAAGATGCTCAAACAATTTCATCAAAAAATTCCACCGGGAACCGCCCCAAATGGAGACGGCCGGACAGAGCCTCCAGTATAAGAGCTTATTTGACCTTTTTATGTAAATACAAGGGCCTATCTGACCCTTTTTCCAAAATTAATTAATAATAGGATTCCCATTTTAAATGGGATTCCCAGAATTATAATTAGAACTACCCTTATTCCCCACATATATAAATGTATACTGGTAACTCCATCTCACACTTTCAGTGTCATAGATCACTAATCAACTCTAGAAGATCTGGCTATTTGCTAAATGGTTCTTTCAGGAAAAGGAAAAGACCAACAAAAGAAGGCAGGAATTGACGGGAGCTAAGTGAGACTGAAGAGAATTGAAGGTGAATGATGCTCATGAATCCTTTAGGCTTTATGTTTTCTTAAGGGGTTTTCAAAAATATTATTAGCATAAAACTTATGAAAAAATGGCAAAAATAGAACTAGAGATTTTTTATTCGACAAAAATAGGACCAATTTTATTTTGGACAAAAAAGGGACCCGGACACTTCTCTGGTCATTCTCTTTCTCCAGCGCATAGCATCTTCATCATGAGATCTCTTCTTTTTTCCAACACCGCCACCGACCTCGATTGTGCCGCTCTTGTCCCTAGAGTCGCCCGCCATTTCCCACTTCATCACCCCCAACGAGCGTCAGATCCATGGACAAGATTCAGATTGACCACCATGGTGGATGGTGAGGTAAATGTTGGCGGCGGCTAGGTTGTGGGGTGAGGTCCGGCGGTTGGAGAGGTTGGAGAGGGGGTCTAAGGGGAAGGGTTGGGTAGGGTGCGGGTTGGGGTGGGACTGATGGGGATGGTAATGGAATGGGCATGGGGCTGTTGGGTGCTGGGTAGAGGGCTGTGGGTGGGGAGGAGGGCTGGGGGTTTGCGGATGGGACTGGTGGGCATTGGTGGTGGCAGTCACCGCCCGGCAGCGGCGGCGGTCAATGCCGGACCAGATTGGTCATGGTAATGGGTCAGATAATTGGTCACGGGTGGATTGGTTTTTGGTCACTGGTCGGACAATTGGTCGCTAGTTGGATTGGTCATGATCACTCGTTGGCTAATTGATCAATTGTCAGATTGATCATGGTCACTAATCGGATTGGTAATGGTCACTGGCCGAGTAATTGGTCATCGGCAGATTGGTCATTGGTGTGTTTAGTAATTATCACTAGTAGTAGTTTAGTCTCATTTTTTGAATTTCCTAATAGTAGTCTTATTTTTTTCCATAACACTTTTTTTTAGTATTACTTTGAAAAAACCTCAAAACTCATTTACGACTAATATTTACTACAATGTTGTGTCATGGTAACTTATGTTTAGAAATTGAACATAAGTTACTGACTTTATTACTACTCTAGTTACATTTTGGTAGACAATATTTAGTTCAGATATAAATATTTAATTATTTCTTTTCTCTTTATCCTTTTTTGGTTTCTAATATCTTATTCATTATTTGCCGACTTTTTTATTCAATAGTGCTTACTGTATACATTTAGGCATGCAGTGGCGTATCTATTACCGGGGCAACGGGGGCAGCTGTTCTCCATTCAACCCCAACCCAACCCTTATATAATTAAATGTTATTGCGAATTTTTTATTAATAATTAAATAAATGAATGTGAATAGAATTGTTTTTAGACGAACATAGTATAATTAGATATTTTAAATGCAATTTACACCCTTTATAACAACAATTTGAATTTTTTGTTAACATTAATTTTATACCAAACAAAATTTTCTATATTAGAAACAAATACACAATCGTTGAAAAAAAATGACCCTATTTCAGATTCAAATGTTCACTTTAATTTTCGTAGTTATCTATATCAGCTTCCTAAAGAATTTACATTATTTTTTTAACAAAATAGGAACTAAATTGAAAGAAGGGGGAAAACTGTCAAATAGGTCATCGAACTTTCATAAAAGGTCATCAAATAAGTCCTTATAAAGGAGGCTCTGTCCGGCCAATGCGATTTGGGGCAGTTCCCGGTGGAATTTTTTGATGATTTTTTTTTAGAATCTTATTCATCAAGTCTAGTTTACTCATACCAAATTTCAGCTAAAACTTCAATCGGGAATGCATTCAAATTAATTCTTGAAGATAACTTTGCAGTTAAATGCACAGTTATCTTCAAGAATTAATTTGAATGCGTTCCCGATTGAAGTTTTAGCTTGAATTTGGTATGAGTAAACTAGACTTGATGAATAAGATGCTCAAAAGATTTCATCAAAAAATTCCACCGGGAACAGCCCCAAATCGCGACGGCCGAACAGAGCCTCCTATATAAGGACTTATTTGACCTTTTTATGAAAGTTCGAGGACCTATTTGACAGTTTCCCAAATAAATAAAATGAATAAACAGAGAAAGAAAAAAATTGTAATTGAATAGAATACTACAGTAACAAATATCCTTAGTTAAAGAGAATAAAGAAACCCTAAATCCAGAAACGATATCTTTTTTTATGTGTGTGTGAGTTTTTTAAATACAATATAATCTCTTTTTTAATTAAGAGCATTAGAGGATCTAAATTAGGGATATAGTAGAATAAAGTTGGGAAAGTTCCCGAAATAGGACTAAAAAAGTTTGAAAATTTCAAAATAGGACCGTCATGTTTTTATTCTCAAAATAGGACTAATTACTGTCGAATTTGGAAAATACTGCCATATTTGAAGTCTGGTACTGCCAAAACATGGCAGTAATTAGTCCTATTTTGGGAATAAAAATATGGAAGTCCTATTTTGGAATTTGCAAACTTTTTTAGTCCTATTTCGGGTAATATCTCAATAAAGTTCAGAGCAAAAAAATTATTTAGAAACATTGGTGAATGGAAAGTAGTAAATTTTTGAAGGAGGCAGTGAATATATTATGAAAAAATCTATAAATATTACGGAGTATTCTTTAAAATGTGATGGACAAAAATATTACGCAGTAACTATAAGTGACTACAATTGTGTTCAAAACTTACATCATAGTAACTAAATGTAAGTTACAGTGATGTAAACTTTAAACACAATTATAATTACTAATAGTTATTAAGTCACATTTTTATGATTAGTAATATTTACAAAAAACCAAACATTCCAGCCCAGCTGGTTGTGAGGTTATCGTGCTTAGTGGGAGGTCTCGAATTCAATTCTAATAATAAGTTTCGGCCCTGATTACTTCAGGTTTCCCCAGCCCCCTCCCCCAGACCCCGGAGTAAAAAAAAACAGAAAATCTCGTGTTTTATTATTGAGTTTATTTAAGTTCACTTTAGTTCAGTCCAAATTTTGGATCAGCCCAAAGAGGGCACAGTAACGGGTTATGTAAAACTTATACGGGTATCTGGTATCATCATATCGTCTCAATTTGGGACTATGGAGTAAAACTTTTCCCCAAATGTTGACAAATAGGCAGGGGATGAGTAAATGAGTAATTTAGGAATCGGAAGAAGGGATATGACTGCGCTTTTCCTTGTTGTCCGAAATCTGCGTTATATTCACCCTTGGCAGATGGCTCTGCAGATTGGTGAGGCAACCAAAATTCCAGATATAGAAAAAAAGTTAATTGCATTAATATTCGATTTTAGGGTTTAGCAATCCCTTATAATCCATGCAAAAGGGCTATCCTATTTACTTTTTATTCTTCAATTCCCCAGTTCTTTCCCCTGCTGATTATATAAGACCCATTTTCTGGGTATCTGCTCGATTTTTGCCCTCTTCAGCCATTTTCATTTTCTATGTTTGGCTTGTCAGAGAATGAGGTAAAAGCCTCTAACTTTTAGCATTGGTCTATCAGCTACTGTTCTTCCGTTTGTCATCTGAATTGCATAAACTCTGTTTTGTTTAATTCTCGAATTTTCTGAGCTGCCAAACTGAAACAACCTCAGGTTCTTTTGGCATAAAATTTTGTTCTTCCCTCTAATGTTAATAAAGACACGTTTACCAGGTGTTGTCCAGTGTTTTATTTCTGGTCTGACATAGTTTTATTCATCCACTTGATTAGCAACACACCGTTAGTATATTAAACACCGGTGGGACTAATTCCGTTCGAATTAGAGACCTCCGTTCAAGCATAAAAAAGATTAAAAATTTCTGTGATTTTACGAATCTTTTAGCAGTTTTTCTCAATGTAGAACTCTCTTTGAATTCATATGAATAATTTGATGATCCTGTTTTTAGTGTTAAGATGTTCGGTTCCCTTGTCTAGTAGAAGTGCTAGTCTTCTAAGAACTTATATGTTTTTTTGTTTTTATATTTGATCTATATGAACTGGCTTATCAGAAAATCAAAACAGTCCTTTTCTTTTATAGTTATGATTTTCAAATGTATATATGAAATGTGGCAAGTGTTAGAACAATTTATTTATAATCATTAAGCACTGTGAGTTGTACAAATAGATTTTTTTTTTAATTATATACTACATATAAGATATCTGATGACTGTAAAAAAAAGCCCTTTATGGAAAACCATTAAATCCCCTGTTCCACTGTGTGATACTACCCCGGTCCCGTCCAAAGGTTCCCATGGTAAAACGACACAGTTATTTAGACAATAATTAAATAACGCAGTTCGAATACATTTTGAGAAATAATTTCAATAGGTATACACTATAATGGGTCAGTGTGATGTTATAGATGTATTATTTGTTAGATTTAAATGATTAATTGTCATTTGAGATGGTTAATTGCTTCCTAAAATGGAAATTGGAACCTTCATATGGGATGTCCAACAAAGGAAAGCGGGAACCTTTCTACGGGATGGAGGATTAGTATTTATTTATTTATTTATTTATTTATTTATTTATTTATTTATTTATTTATTTATTTATTTATTTATTTATTTATTTATTTATTTATTTATTTATTTATTTATTTATTTATTTATTTATTTATTTATTTATTTATTTATTTATTTATTTATTTATTTATTTATTTATTTATTTATTTATTTATTTATTTATTTATTTATTTATTTATTTATTTATTTATTTATTTATTTATTTATTTATTTATTTATTTATTTATTTATTTATTTATTTATTTATTTATTTATTCATATGATACTTCAATATCCTTAATGTCTTAATTATCAATATTCCTGCTGTCTAATTGTGTTTTGCAGAAGATGAATACACCTGGAGGTAATTATTGGAAAGGGAATGCCAACGGAGCAAATGGCCATGACATCTTTTATGACTTGCTCAGTATTGTGGATTTTCCGATGGAGAGTTTGGAAGGGGAAGGCTCTAATGAAGGTGGGGATACTGTCCCTTCTGAGGATGCATATATTGACATGTATCCATTCCCCCAAGCATATTTCCAGAATGGCTCATTGGAAGGGGTGTTCAAGAACGCTTATGTAAGTTCCTCCAACTTTTAGTAATTCGACGACAAATCATTGGGGTTTAAGGAAATTATACTTGGTAGTATAAGGAAATAAAGTACTGTGATCCTAAAATCTACTAAGGCAGTGAAGGTCAGATGCTACTTTTGGAGAGTGTCATGTTTCAACGTGACATGTAAAATGTCGGCTGTCTGGAGGCATGTTCATTACCAAGTGGTTCTTCCCTAGCACTTAGGGTTTTATTCTTTTCTCCTTCACCGAGGCCTTCAGTTTGAAGTAATTTGGACCTGGTTTGATTTTCGGTTTTTCTACTTTTGTTCTTCCGTGCCGGGAGCTTCTTGGCTTTTGATTGGATTTTTTTCTTACGACAAAATGGTTGGAACATGCCCTCTGGAGGATCTTTACACTCATCTTGCTATCGGTGATGAGGAAGAAGATGCTCAAATTTTTGAGGATATTCTTGTGTTGGGGCTTTCTTCGTTCTTGGTAAGGTTATGACTGATCTCACCTTATCTTTAATTTAAATAACCGTTGTCCCCCCAAAACAATACCACGTTGAATGTAAAGTAACAGGTTTGCTGTCTCTTTTGACGAAGTGATTTTTTTTCCATTCTGGTTTCTTGTTATTGCGTTTCATTTACTATCTCAGTATCTCTTTTATGGAAAGTTGGCAAACTACGGGTGAGGATCGTCAACATTACCCTAGGAAAACAACGTGTCATCATTGATTGCGATTGCTTTTAATGAACTGCCACTTTTTCCACATTAGGTTTTTTTCCTCATTATGTTTTGGTTAATTATAATTCTTGTTTTATCTTTAATTTTTATAATATACAGAGTAAATGTTTTAGATTTGTGTATTAGTTTAATTTTACTGTTTTGATGAAGTGGCAATAAACACTTAGTCCTAACAACTAGTATCAGGATCCTGGTGAAGGGTTTGAAACCTCCCCAGCTGGTGTTGGGTGACATGGAGAGAAGTTTCAGCACCACTTGATAAATAAACTAACAATGTCGTTAAGCACTGGCCATTTTTCTCGGCCAGATGGGATCCCTAGAGAATTTCAGAACTATGCTTTTTGGTTGGGGTTATGTGAGTATTCAGACTAGGAATGATGACCATTTTTTGTATTGTTTACCATGGAGTGGTTTACCTGGTCTGGGCTTAATTTTTGTGACCAGCATTCAGTTTTTTTGGTTGAAATAATGGTGTGTTTTATCCTTTGTTGGAAATCTCTATTCCTCAAACAGGATTAACTGGTTTTGCACTCCAAGCTCTCACCAATATGTGTTAAAGAGTAATTATATATCTCAAAGAACACCCAATTATGATGTGTTTAAAGCATCAACTACTATTGTTCCCTATGAATCATTTAAACTGTCCATAATTGATGGCATGTAGCCATCTAACTGGGGACTGGTCTAGTTCAGCCTGAAGTTTGTATCATGTGTACACAACTCCATATCGGCTAAATAAAAACCTTACATATAAGATCCTAAACCACTGCATCTACTTTTTTTTTAATGTAACCTGAAGTTTTAATATCATAAATCTGACAATAATCTATTTTGCCAAATCAACCTTAGGAGTCAAATTTTTTGGCCCTTGAGAATATGATGGAATAAAGCAAAATGACTCACTAAACTGTCTACGCTTCTCTGTTATGAAGCAATAGCCAGTCCATGCAATTTTGGACGCGATTTTCACTATGGGTCATCTTGAAACAGTCTCTCTATGCTTTAGTACAGGGGTAAGAGTGCGTACATCCGACCCCCTTACCTCACCGTAGGTGGGAGCCTTTGCGGCACTGGGGTAAATGAAAATGATGAAATGATGAACCTTAGGAGTCAAATTTCATTAATTTTATCTATATTGTTTCTAATTCGCCAGAAGGAGGAGAGTACCCCCCAAGAAAATCAGGTGTTGAATCTTGTTGAAGACCCTTCTGGTGGTGCACCCGCCCCTCTCACGGAGACCTCATCAGAAGAAACGATACTCATAAACTCCGACTCTAGCATCCTCTTTCCTGACTTTCTTGTCCCTGTTCGTAAGCGGTCAAAGCGCACCAGATCCCCAAACGTTAATCGATGGAGTTTGATTGCTCCCATATTCTGTACTTCAGCTCCATCCAGAAATACTTCGGGTATGTTTGGATCACATATAGTGCTATACATGTTTATTACAAGTTTATTTTTATGTTTGGTTTTAGTTAGGAAATGAAAAAGAAGCATCATTATTTTAAAAACTGCGTATGTGTAGATATAATAAGTCCGGTTGGTAGAAATGTAGAATTGATCGGCTTAAGAATAAGCATAATATGTAGCCTCTGAAATATTGATTTGGCTGACAGCAGTTTTGCGAAAAGCTTTTCCTTTCATAATGTTTGCAAGATTCAACCATTTCAACCAATAATTCTACCAAACATTTATTTGTGATCTATATAATAGAGATAAATAAGTAAATCCGTTTTAAACAAAAAACCTAAATTATTTTGCTGAGTTTGGTCTAATCTTTTATAACTCAGCCTCAAAATTTTATTTCCTTCCAATTCTATTTCATGTTTTTCCCTCTCTGTTCTTTCCTTAGTACTTTCTGGCATCCAAATGGACCCACCGAGTCCCAAAAAGATGAAAAAGAGAGTGCTGTCATGGAAATCGATTCCCGTGAAGCATGGTAGAGGGCCAGGAGTGAATGGTTCTGTTAGAGAATGTACACACTGTCACGTAAAAAAGACGCCGCAGTGGAGAGAGGGGCCATTAGGGCCCAATACTCTATGCAATGCATGTGGAGTCCGATACCGTACCGGGCGGCTGTTTCCGGAGTATCGACCAGCTGCTAGTCCAACCTTTATACCTTCTGTGCACTCAAACTTGCACAGGGAAGTCCTTCGAAAGAGAGGACAACTTTGATTGAAGATGAGGAAATTCGGCATGGTTAAGTGTTGTATTTGGGGGCATTGTGAGTTAGAGTTAGAAAGGATGTTGATTAGTGACCCAAATTTGATTTTCATTTGGCTTAATTTATTTATTTATTTTGTTTGTTGTGGTAGGAAGTAAAGAAAGACTAGATTTTAATTTACTCCCACCTTACAGGTGAAGTATACAAAATAAAATAATGCTAAAATGTGGTCACTGTTTTTGTTTTGTTGTATTATCATTATTGTTATTATATACGGAGTATTTATTTAAGATGTGAGCCCTTAGATTTATTAGCCATGCCAATTTTTTTTGATACCCCAGGGTGTCCGAGGGTTTCATTAGTATCATATAGGTGCATCTGAGCAGTGGCGGAACTAGGCATCGACGGTCAGTGTATGCACAAATAGTACTAATATAGTACTTCCTCAGGCCTCCGTATTTTAAAACTACGTTATTTTTGAATTTCTTGATCAAGCAAGTTAAATTTCTTCCGATAATATACTTTTATAAGAAATAATAATTTATAATATAAAAATGATAATCGGTACTATGTATGAGAATGATCTTCGTTAGAAATAATTTATAAAAGTATACAATTTATAAGTTCAATTTTTACATTATTATAATGAAAAATATTGCCCAAATTACAAGTTTACAACATAATTTTAACTCAACCAAAAGAACACATTTCACTATGTTTGAGTATATATAACATTATAATTGCCGATATGTATCCAGCTCATAAGAGCAAAACAAACTAAAATTATATTTGTAGTTTAAATGCTAAATAAATTGAAATATTAGATAATACATATATATAGACATGTTTAATAATAGCATGAAGCAATAAGGATCTAATAATATATATTCAGAGAATATAGATGGAAAAGAAAACTTTAAGACCTTAGTAGTGGGTGAAGTCTCACTCTGCTCTTTACTTTAAATGGAAGAAGTTATCCATTGGGAAGAAGTTATCCATTAGGTATTTGGGTTAAATAAATGTGTGGAGATTTTTTTTTGTTGGGTTAAATAAATGTGTGGAGATTTTTTTTTGAAAGGAGAATTTTTAAAGGAAAAATTGACAAGAATAATCACACCTTTCACTGGTCTTCTCATAGTAATCCCACCTTTAAATAATCCCAAAATATTCCACCTTTGCACCTCATTTTCTTTCATTGGACCCTGACCAAGTTATTTTACGTTTTTTAAAAATCTTATACAAATAATCTCACATTTATAAGGATATAATTAAAAAGTGAAAGGTGAGATTATTTGTATAATTTTCAAAGAAAGAGTAAAAAACATGGTCATGGTCCAATGAAAGAAGATGAGGTGCAAAGGTGAGAATATTATGAGAAGACCAGTGAAAGGTGAGATTATTCTTATCAATTTTTCCATTTTTAAATTACAAACTTTAAATTTTAAAATAAAGTTTGGACCATGTAGACTAAGTGCATTTCATTCGGTCCACTTAAAAGTTAGAACAAAAACAAATAAAGATAGAAAGCGTATAGCACATCTATGTCCGACAGGAAAAAAATAAAAATTTAGGTGTAGCCTTATCAAGATTCAAACCTTTGACATGTAGCCTTTGTAGAAATTTAATTGGACCACTACTACCGGTTAACCTAACAACATTTGTTGACATGAAGCCTATGCTTACCCTTATTATACCGTAGGTCCGCCCCTGCATCTGAGTCGAGCTTAAATTTGGATGGGTTCAATATTGAAAAACATGTATCTGCTCAAGTTTGAATGAACTTAATACTCTTTAATTTTTAGTTGAGCTCGGCTCGATAACTTTTATGAGATCCAAGCCCAAATAATATTGTTTAAACTTAAACTCGAGTTCAAGCCAAAAACAAATCTTCTACTGTCAAAACTAATAGTATGATATTACAAAAACAAATTTTCTATTGTCAAAACTATTACAGTAGTATGATATTATACATAATATAGTCATATTTCTAGTGAGAGGTAAATCATGTATATATTACACCCTCTGTATCCTTATTGTGTGTATTGAGCTTCTCAAGGGCATAGCTAGGGGGTGGCCAATTAAACCCTGATCCATCCAAAATTTAAAAAATGCCTATACTTTTAGTGTAAAAATTTCTGTGTAATTTCTTTTACAAATTCTTTGTACCAGCTCAGTTGAGCCTAGTGCCCTGGCTCTGCCCGGGAGCTTGGTTGTGTTTGATTTTATTTTATGAGAATCTACATAAAGTTGTATTTGTAGATTTCTATGCACGTATATACTTGTGTACAATACGTATACATTAGAGGATGTTGATATGATTTGATTTGAGAAATTGTCAAATTGAGGGAGTACTTTATTATGGTACTACATTGAGTATAGACATCTTTATAGGATTTACGATAGTGTTTGTGACTTTGTGTGGTTGCTGCTTAGGTAGTTAGGGATGGTCTTGATTTTGGTTCTAGAACTAGGCCCGGGCCGGGCCGGGCCTGATCAGGCTTTTTTGGGGAAAGTTGGGGCCCAGTTATCCACCGGGTCCGGGCCGGTTTTCCACCGGGTCTGGAACTTTCTAATTCCCTTAACCACTTCATCTATCATTCCATCTATATTTCTACACAAACTCTCAATTGTTTATTATTCATTTCTTGTACGACAAATTTCGTTTATCCTTAATTTGTTATTGTCATGTACCCAACGATGCTACTTTTAAGGTTAAAAATCCCATCGGTAGATTATGAACTTGTACTCAAAATTCAGTCAAGTGCAACGGAACTTTGAGAGGAAGTGAGCAAGTCATCGGTGCACAATTGATGCAAAGCTACAAGATTTTATTCAAATAGCCAAGGCCCTTAACCTCTTTCAGTTTTATGATAAAATGTAAACTAGTTCCCTAATAATTTAATTAGAATTGAAATTTTGGATGGACGGGGTCTAGGTTGCCTCCTAGCTACGCCCCTGATTATTATCACATTTTTTATATTGTTATTATTTAGATTTTTAGTTTTTGTAATATCTTTAATTATCATATAATCTACATATACACATTCAAAAATAATATAATCTACGTAGTACAATACACACACATAAAACCAAACATCTCAAAAACACATTTGCTTCTCGATATAATCTACAATATACAACTTTCAGAGGGAATTAGAAAGCTATAGATGTAATAAAATATATCTTCATGTACCAAAGCTTGCACCAATCATATAAAAATAACTCTTTCGCCTCCACAAAGTCATTATCCAATTCCTAAATACATCAACTAACTTTATTCTAAAAAAATACATCAACTAACTCGCAATTCATCATAGGGGTGGGAAAACGGGTACTAGAACCGCGGGTCGGGTCGGGTCGGGTAATACAGGTTCGGGGCAGGTTAGGGTCGGGTCCTAATTTTAGAAAATCCAAACTGTTCGGGCGGGTCCTGAAAAACTTAGGAACCGAACGGATCTTAAAATTTGAAAAAATGGGTACCCGGACCGAACCGTTTCAAAATATTATTTTAATAATCTCTATTATATTTAATACTAATATAATATAATATATTGACAACACACGAAAGTTCTTCATGTTCTTGTGTCTATGGATGGACCGGTTCCGGTTCAGGCCTGGGCCCGGCCGGGCCTCGGTTCAGAAATGGGAGGCCCGGAACCGGCCCGGGTAATCCCGGGTCCGGGCCGGGCTGGGCCTCGGTTCATTTTTTTTTCTTTGCTATTCCTAATTAACCCCCAACCCTCCCCCTCACCCCCAAACTACCCCAAACCACCTCAAATGGCCCAAAATACCAAGCCCAACCCAAAAACTTAAAAAACATTAAAAAAAAAAAAATATTTTGGCCTGAACCGGGCCCGAACCGGCCGGGCCGGTTCGCCAATCACAGGGCCCGGGCCCGAACCGAACAGTAACCGGGCCGGGCCGGCCCGAACCGCCCCCCGGACCGGTTCCCGGGCCGGGCCGGTTCAAACAGTAACCGGGCCGGGCGGCCTGGCCCGAGTCCATCCCTACTTGTGTCTAGACAAAGACTTTTAGTTAAAGAAACTTCTCAATCTATTAAAATTAGTTTCCAAGTCCGTATAATTTAAACTCCTAAATTATTTTCCTCTATTCCCTATTCCAAATGCATCAAACTTTCTTTCTTTAATAATTTTTTGTAAACAAAGACTCTTAATGAAGTGTGACATATTCATTTAGTTATCTTAATTTTACTTATACTTGAAGATTTAATAAGATTTAAATTATTTTAACAGACAAATATGTA
Organism: Cuscuta epithymum; assembly: GCA_945859915.1. Taxonomy (NCBI): domain Eukaryota; kingdom Viridiplantae; phylum Streptophyta; class Magnoliopsida; order Solanales; family Convolvulaceae; genus Cuscuta; species Cuscuta epithymum. Next base: position 2,363,364 of record CAMAPF010001005.1, read on the forward strand.
TAATAACTAGTTTAATTTCTTATGAATTTATGTGCCTATCTTTTTTATTGTTTTATGAATGAGGATTAACATTTTAATTAAGGTGGTTGTGTGCGTGTAATTTATAAATTTGTGGTTTGATATTTTGTTAACTAACTTAAAATGTTGTCTTATACTTTTATTTTGAATTTTTACTATATTATGGTTATATCAATATGTATTTTTTTTTTACAAAACATAAGAACCGAGGACTCGAACCGAACCGGCCCATTTCAAACGGGCCAGATAAGGTCTGGTTCCTGTTTTGAAACTTGGTATACCCGAACCGAACCTACCCGCTAAATGGAATCGGCGATTCTTGAAAATTTATCAATTACCCGGACCATGCCCACCCCTAATTCATCATTGTTAAGAACTTCAAAGATATTTTTACTTAGAATTGGAATTTTCAGGTCTAGTCTGGTCTGGTATGATCTGAACTGGTCTGGTCTGATAAATGTCTGGTCTCTTTGTATTTTATAGGGAAAAGTACAGAAAACGTACATGTGGTTTGGGCCGTTTTCAGATAGGGACACGTGTTTCATTTTTAAACAAAGTGAGACGTGTTTTTATTTCGATATCACATCTAGGGCATGTCGTCTAACGCCGTTAGAAAAATTAACCTCGGTTTTTTAAAAGTCTCCGAAAAATTAAAAGAAAAGTACAAGAAGGTCCGTTACACACCATGCCCCAGCTGTGATAATGAAATAAAAACACATGTCTCACTTTGTAAACAAATGAAACACGTGTCCCTTTTTGCAAAACGGCCTAAACCACAAGTACATTTTGTAAGTGTTTCCCTATTTTATAATTGTCTAAGTCTAATGTGATTTGATCTGGAATGGAAAACAGTCCAAGCTTTGGTAAGATATATTGTATTACATCTACAATTTTTTAATTCCCTCCGAAAGTTGTATATTGTAGACTTTTGCAATATCCACTAGATGTTTGTATCCATATCGTTTGCAAGTTTGATCTTATAATAATAAACGTTTGTAAATTAAGGATTTTTCCACCGGAACTTACACTTTCCGACAGAAAAATCAATGTCGGCAACATTTTTTCTGGTATATGTTGCATGTTATCAAACACGTAACTTTTGATTTCTAATTGTGTTGAATTGTGTAATAATTAAAATAATAAGCAAACTACACTTTGTTTGCTATACATGACCATTTGTGTAATAATTGTGTAATAATTGTGTTGAATTGATTGACGTCACTATACATGACCATTTGTTATTTTCATATAACTTTTTCTTTATTTTATCACTAAAATATACTCCTCGTATTTAAAAGTTCCCTAAACTTTCCTTTTTGGGATGTATTTAAAAGTTCCCTACACTTCCATTTTTTGTAACTTTATCCTTTATAAAATACTCAACTACCCTTACTTTATCTACCTTTTATCTTCTCTTTCATACTTTTACACATTCTCTTCTACTTTCTCTACACTATTCACTACTCTTACCCGGCCCAAGGTGTTGAAAAACACCTATAAATAGCACACTTTTCCTTCACAAATAATCATCCCTTCTTCCATACTCTTAAGCTCAGTTTAGAATAATATTTCTTTTATATTTTTATAGCATGTTTAATCTCCAAATGAGGAGCTAAACTCTTCCATCTTGGTTTTGCTACTTTGAAGCTTAATGAATTTGTAAGTTGTGAGTTATTCTCTTTAATCTTCTTCCTTGAATATTAATTCTTCTTTTAAATACTATTTCTATATCAATGTTGGGGAGTGTTACTAAGATGACAATTAGTTAACATCTGGACATTAGTTATAGTAATAGTTATTTCTTCCTCTACATTAATATTGGGGAGTGTTACTAAGATGACAATTAGTTAACATCTTGATATTAATTATAGTAGGATCTATCTTCTTTAATATTCTTCCTTAAGTATTAATTAATTCCTATTCATATTTCATATTAATATTTTGAACATTACTTAAAGGATCAACTAGTTTTGTTTCATATATTAATTATTACTAGAATCAATTGGTTAATACGCTTGTTATTAATTCGGTTCTTTCAATGGTAGTAAACTTGGATTGTTAATGCATGCTTCTCATGGTTAATAAGTCAAGGGGAATTAATTATATTGATTAAACCAATAAACCGCTTGTGTTGAGGTTATCAATCTCAATCGTTTTCATCTTAAGTTTATTGCTACTATCAAGTTAATATACGGCGCTTGTTCTATATTGACTCGATAGTAAGTTTTATTAATAAACGCATCTCGTTATTAATAACTACCCTCGATGAACTGGATATACTCCTCGATTGAGTATTCGAGAGGAAGATAGTTAAAGATATAACCGGGATCGACGAACATTTCATTAAGTGGATAAAAGCAAAACCAAGCCTCCATCTCTATTAAAGTAAACCACATAAGTCATTCAACTTAGTGTTTAAATACATTTTAAGTTCAATCATTAAATCAAACTTTAAACCCCCCCTTTTATTTACTAGTTCATAAAAAGAGAATTATTCCTTTCCCTGTGGATACGAACTCTAATTCACTATACTACGTATTAGTGCTAGTATTGAATATTATTTTGAGTGCACACACGACAAAGTGTACGTCAAATTTGGCGTCGTTGCCGGGGAAAGGCAATTAATTTTCTTTTTATTTTATTGTAAAAAAAAAAAGAGAAAAAAAAAATATATTACCTAAATATAGAGATTTCTATTCTTCTAAGCTTTGTTTGAGTATATGGTTAAACACCGATCTATAAACCAAATCATCTACCAAACAAATTCCGAAACAGAGCAAGCCTTCGAGAGGTTTAGGAATTTATTTCCGAATACTTCTTCGGAGGAATCATCAAGTGCTAGTTCTTATTCTAGCGAGAACGAAGAGCCAATCACTATGGCTCAAGAAACAAGAACGTTGAGGGAGCTCACGGCTCCTAACTTAAATCAACAACCTCTATGTATCACCTTCCCTATTGTTGATGAAGGTGCTACATTTGAGCTCAAATCGGGCCTCATTCATCTACTCCCTTCATTTCATGGCCTAAGGGGCGAGGATGCAAACAAACATCTTGCGGAGTTTCATATAGTTTGCACTAGTATGAAACCAAATAATGTCACTGAAGAACAGATCAAGTTTGACTATTCTATCTTCCATCGGGAAGCATAGATACATGGGCGGCAATGAAGAAATGCTTCCTAGAAAGGTACTACCCCGCCTCCATCTCATCATCTTTGAAAAAACAAATAAGTAACATCGATCAAAAAGATGATGAGACTTTATATGAATATTGGGAACGGTTCAAAAAGTTATGTGCTAGCTGCCCTTATCATGGCTACACCGAGCAAGTCCTCATACTCTACTTTTACGATGGTCTTGTTGATGATGATAGAAGAATGGTGAATGCCGCTTGTGGGGGTGGCATTGTCAACAAAACCCCCTCACAAGCAACAAACTTGATCTCGGAGTTAGCCGAAAATTCTAGACATTACAACGGGCGGTCCTCAATCCGTAAAGTTGCCGCGGCGGAATCATCTTCATCTTTGGAAAGTCAAATGTCCGGCTTGACTTCTTTGGTTAAGGATTTCCTCTTAAATCCTAGAACCCAAGAGGTCAAGGTATGCGGCATACAGCAGGGGCATCCAACCGATTCTTGCCCAAATCTCCAAGAAGAGCAAGTCAATGCCTTGGGTTTTCAATGTCATCAACAAAAGAGGTACGATCCACACCCTAACACTTACAACCCCGGGTGGAGAGATCACCCGAATTTGAGATATGGGAACCCTCAACCACAACAAAATCAGCCCTTTCAACAATCCTTCCCAAATCACCAAGGCCAAACCTCAAGCTCAAATATATCCACCGAAGACATGATCCGAGCACTTGCTACAAATATGTCAATGATGCAACAAAGTGTGGCTCAATTCCAAGAAACAACGAAATCTAGCATCCAAAACTTGGAAAATCAAATGAGCCAAATCTCAATTGCGGTGGGCCGACTTGAGACAAGAGACTCGAGTAAACTCCCATCTCAAACGGAGCAAAACCCGAGACAACATGTTAATGCAATCATGTTGAGGGATGAGACAACATTGAAAGAAGTGCATGAGGAAGAAAAACAAGCTGAAAATGGGGTTGATCCTGGAGAAGATTTTCAACCAAACGAGGAGGAACCAACGAAAACTAAATCCCCTCCACTTTCATCATATGAGCCACTTCCTCCATTCCCCGAAGCACTGAAGGACACAAGAAAGCTGGAGAATGATCGGGACCTCTACGAGACCTTCGTCAATTGTAAGGTAAATACCCCACTCTTTACACTAATCAAAAGTGTTCCCCGTTATGCAAAGTTTTTAAAAGAACTATGCACAATGAAAAGGAAAGATAAATTGAAGGCAAAACAAGAGGTAAAGGTTAGTGAACGTGTCTCAGCAATTTTCCAGAGGAAACTCCCGGAAAAATGCAATGACCCAGGCATGTTCACTATCCCATGCAAAATAGGGGACACTTTATTTCCTAGGGCCTTTGTTGGATTTAGGGGCTTCAATCAATGTTATTCCATATTCATTATACAAGTCCCTAAAACTTGGCCCTATGCATGATACCGGGGCAGTAATCCAATTGGCAGATAGGTCTAGCACGTACCCAAAGGGTGTCATAGAGGACGTGCTAGTAAAAGTTGAAAATTTGGTCTTCCCTGTTGATTTCTATATTCTTGAAATGGAAACTGATAACCAAGCTACACCCATCCTTTTGGGAAGACCCTTCTTAAAAACGGCCCAAACAAAAATAGATGTGTCTAATGGTTCATTAACTTTAGAGTTCGATGACCAAAAAGTAGAATTCAACATCTTTGATTCTACGAAAAAACAAATAAAAGAACAATCCCTTTGTTCTCTAAATGTTTTTGAACCACAAACACAAAATATTTTTATTGAGAAAAAGGTTAAGGAAAAATCTATTTTGAAAGGAGAATCGCCTCAATACGAATTAGAACCACCTGTGGTTGGGGCGATAACAAAGAAGTCTCGGGCTTACTGGAAAAGGCCGAAGATAAAAAATGAAACAAGAGATGTCCACGATCCCACATAAAAAAAATATAAAAAATAAATAAATAAACGTCGTGTCGGGACATTAAATCAAGCGCTTCTTGGGAGGCAACCCAAGTTTGTATTTTGATTATTTTCAATTATTTTAGTGTGTGTGAGAAAACCCTTTTCAAAAAAAAAACAAAAAAAAAGTCACCTGGGATTAAACCCGGCCGGGCTAAAAACCCTACCCGGTCGGGTTCCTTCATAAAACACAGCACCCGGCCAATCACCCGGGCAAGGCAATTACGGAACAGAGTAAAAATCAACACACCCGGCCAGGTGTTTTTCCTAAAAACCTTCTGGATAAGCAACATTTAGGCCCGACCGGGTACACACCTGCCACCCGGCCGGGTGATTTTCAAAAAGGGGCTACTGGATAAGCGATGTTTAGACCCGACCGGTCAATTAATCTACCTGGCCGGGTGATCGGGTAAAATCCCATATGGGGGCGGGCGAAGACCCTTCTTCCCCATTTCTTCTTCTTCTTCTATCGACCCAACCCCCCAAATTCCACCATTTTCACACCTCAACCCTTCAATTCCTCCCCAATTCTTCACCAAATCCATCACTTAAACACATTTTCTTCATCCCCTCAACACCCTCTTCCATTTTCTACCCAAAAATCCCACCCAAATCCACTTATACACAAAATCCGAAACCCTAACTATCCATTTCCAAAGGTCCGATTTTTCTCCCAAAATCTCCAAGAAATCCCAATTTCTTCTCCTAATAATCATCCTCCCCACTCTCACAACCCCAAAATACCCAAAACCCACCAAAAATCCAAAGTTCCAAACCCCACCACACCCAAGTCCGAAAATACCACGAAAAAAATCCAAAAAAAAAATCTACTTCATGGCTCCTAAAAAGTCCAAAGCATCTTCTTCAAGAGGTAACCAAGAGATTGCACCCGTTCCCAATTTTGAGAGTGTGAAGTTTGACACCAAGGTCCACAAAAAGCGCTTCATAGAGCAAATCAAACGGGAGTTGTTTTGTATAGAACTAAGCAAAGGAAGCACTATGAGAGGATCGAGGAGCAAAGGCAAGCGGATTGGCAGAGATACGAAGATGATCGGCGGAGAGACCAGGAGGACCAGAGGACTTTTGGCCCTATCTACTCCTATGTAGCACATCAGGCTGACTTTGCCGCTATGACTCCTCCTCCTCCGGCACCCTCATGGTATAACCCCACTGAATGAGGTTATTTTGGCGGTTCGAGCTCTAGTGGTGGAGGCGGGGGACGACAGATACGGTGGTGATCACATGGATGAGGATGCACACTTTGGGGGCTACCAGGACTATGGAGGATTCTATGATGGCGGAGATGCGGGCGGGCACTAGGGACTATGCCATGGACTAGCGGTGGGGGAGATCTTTCCGGTATGTTCACATTTATACTCTTGAATGCTTCTTTTAATAATAAAAAAAATAGCTTGTTAAGTTGAAAACCCACAAAGGGTAGCTTAAGCAAAAATAAAGCAAAAATAAGAGTGAGTTTGTGAGATTTATTGAAGAAAAATGTGGGAAGCTGGGTTGAAAACCCGAAAGGGCACCTAGGCAAAATGAGAGAATGAGAGAAAGTATTTTCTTTTGATTTTGCAGGGTGATTACTAAAGAAAGTTCATTGCATGAGGAAAAAGAAATTGAAGACCCCTTGATGTATTCCTTTTATGTTGGGGATACTTTGTGATTATCTTGCTTCTAAAAAAACACTTTGTGATGGTTGGTGATCTTATCATTTGAGGATTTCTTGGATTGCATTTACTCGAGACGAGTAAAGATTCAAGTGTGGGGTATTTGATATGCACTAGTTTATAATGCATAAATGTATGTTTTTATATTTATTTTGTGTGGATTGTTTACCATTATTAGTTAGTTTGTAAACATTTGTTTTGTTTCAGTTGTAATGGTTTTTGACCTCCATTTATAGTTGTAGAATAGTGGTAGAGTTTTTGGCAAAGAAAAGGAGAAAAAGTCAGCAGGAATGCAGCCCAGGGAGATCCACCCGACCGGGTAGAAATCTTCACCCAGTCGGGTCTGATTTAAAAACCGAACCTCAGTGGAAAGAGCTGGACCCGGTCGGGTCAACTAATCCACCCGGTCGGGTCTGACTTGACCCGGGACAATTTAACGTGCTAAAACACAAGAACGTGGAAGATTATCTGATTTGGACATGCACCCGGTCGGGTGGGCACTTTACCCGGTCGGGTACCCGGCCCAAGGTGTTGAAAAACACCTATAAATAGCACACTTTTCCTTCACAAATAATCATCCCTTCTTCCATACTCTTAAGCTCAGTTTAGAATGGTATTTCTTTTATATTTTTATAGCATGTTTAGTCTCCAAATGAGGAGCTAAACCCTTCCATCTTGGTTTTGCTACTTTGAAGCTTAATGAATTTGTAAGTTGTGAGTTATTCTCTTTAATCTTCTTCCTTGAATATTAATTCTTCTTTTAAATACTATTTCTATATCAATGTTGGGGAGTGTTACTAAGATGACAATTAGTTAACATCTGGACATTAGTTATAGTAATAGTTATTTCTTCCTCTACATTAATATTGGGGAGTGTTACTAAGATGACAATTAGTTAACATCATATTAATTATAGTAGGATCTATCTTCTTTAATATTCTTCCTTAAGTATTAATTAATTCCTATTCATATTTCATATTAATATTTTGAACATTACTTAAAGGATCAACTAGTTTTGTTTCATATATTAATTATTACTAGAATCAATCGGTTAATACGTTTGTTATTAATTCGGTTCTTTCAATGGTAGTAAACTTGGATTGTTAATGCATGCTTCTCATGGTTAATAAGCCAAGGGGAATTAATTATATTGATTAAACCAATAAACCGCTTGTGTTGAGGTTATCAATCTCAATCGTTTTCATTTTAAGTTTATTGCTACTATCAAGTTAATATACGGCGCTTGTTCTATATTGACTCGTTAGTAAGTTTTATTAATGAACACATCTCGTTAATAACTACCCTCGATGAACTGGATATACTCCTCGATTGAGTATTCGAGAAGAAGATAGTTAAAGATATAACCGGGATCGACGAACATTTCATTAAGTGGATAAAAGCAAAACCAAGCCTCCATCTCTATTAAAGTAAACCACATAAGTCATTCAACTTAGTGTTTAAATACATTTTAAGTTCAATCATTAAATCAAACTTTAAACCCCCTTTTATTTACTAGTTCATAAAAAGAGAATTATTCCTTTCCCTGTGGATACGAACTCTACTTCACTATACTACGTATTAGTGCTAGTATTGAATATTATTTTAAGTGCACACACGACAAAGTGCACGTCAAGGTTCCCCACGTAGATTTGTAACGCAGCTACATCGTTAAGTCTGGTGCGCTGTATGACCCTCATTGACGTGCGCTTTGTCGTGAGTGCACTCAAAATAAATCGATACTAGCACTTATACGTAGTATAGGTGAAGTAGAGTTCGTATCCACAGGGAAAGGAATAACTTTCTTTTTATATAAATAGCAAGTAAAAGGGGGGTTTTGATTGTTGATGTGATTTAATTAAATTAAACACGAAGATGAACGAGTTATATGGGATTTAATTCAAAGATAAAAGTGACTTGGCATTGCTACTTTCCACTTGTTGATATATTTTAGTCGATCATTGTTATATCTATAACTTATCTCCTCTCGAATACTCAATCGAGGAGTATATCCAATTCATCGAGGATAGTTATTAACAACGACCGTTCATTAATAACCCTTACTATTAGTCAAGTATAGAACAACGCCATATACCGACTTGATAGTAGCATTTAATCTTTTAACTCCTTGATGAAATCAATTGAGATTGATAACCTTAACACAACGGTTTCGGTTTAACCAACAAAATTAATCGCTCTTAAGTTTATTAACCACGACCGTGCATTAATAAACCGAAGTTACTTACTTGTGAAACTATCAACGATTAACCATCGGTTCGTTGATCATTTCTAATAATAATTAATATATGAAACAAAACTAGTTGATCCTTTAAGTAATGTTCAAAATATTAATATGAAATATGATTAGGAATTAATTAATACTCAAGGAAGAATATTAAAGGGAATGAATCCTACTATAGTTAAATATCAAAATGTTAACTAATTGTCATCTTAGTAACACTCCCCGATATTAACACAGAGGAAGGAATAACTATTACTAAAACCAATGTCAAGATGTTAACTAATTGTCATCTTAGTAACACTCCCCAACATTGATATAGAAATAGTATTTAAAGGAAGAATTAATATTCAAGGAAAAGAAGTTAAGAAAATAACTCACAACTTTAATAATCAACAAGCTTCAAGAGCAATACCAAGAATTGAGAGTTTAGCTCCTCATTTGGAGACTAAACATGCTAAAAGAAATATAAAGAAATGCTATTCTAAACTGAGCTTAAGAGTATATAGGAATTGGTGATCTATTGTGAAGGAAAGAGGGTGTATTTATAGGCTTTTGGGATGGGACTCGAGTACTCGATCGAGTATACACATAGTACCCGATCGAGTATGTGTGAAATGCCAGATTCGAGGTATACTCAATCGATTTTGGCTTAAAAATCAAAGGTGTACTCGATCGAGTATATATTCATACTCGGTCGAGTATGTGTAGAAAGTAATATTCGAGCCATACTCGACCGATTTTGGGTTTAAACTCAAAGGCATACTCGATCGGGTATGTCGGTCTACTCGATCGAGTATAGACACTGAATCGTGGTCAAAATCTTCCCGGCATGTTCTTTTGTCTTCGGATCCGATCTGATTTGAAGTTTCAACCTTATACCCGATCGAGTATAGGTAATACTCGACCGAGTATAGGCAAAAATCAGGGTTTTCCCTTTTTGTCTTGTGATTTGCACCTTCTTTCCACTTTTGGGGTTCACCAACCATCCTTTGAGTGATAGTAGACCTGTTTGAGCTCAGAATAATCCTAATCTAAACAATTTACAAGGATTTAACAAACTAAACTATTACACCAAAAGTGTGTAATTTCCGAAATATTAAACAACCAAAACTAGCTAAAAACATAAACATACACACGGAAATTACAAGTGTATCACTCATGCTTGGCCAAGGTTGTGGGTCGAAGATCTACACCATACTTGGTACAAAGAATTGATTACTTGGTTAAGCTTATTCTCTTGGTTGTAAACCCGTCTTTCTCTGTTTCTTTGTTCTGGTGCGAGGTCTGTTTATACCTAGTGGGGATTAATTTCCGACTATGGTGTTTGTCATTTGTGGGATTGCAGATGTCGGAACTTGCTGGAACTGAAGAGTGGAGTGGTTTTTGGGCGGATTTGTTAGGGTTCGTTGCCGGGATTTCGCTGGTTAGCCACCACCACAGACGTCGTCCATGGGAAGGGATTCTTTTGGGACCATACAACTATAATTTTTTAATATAAAAACACCATAAGGCTCAGTACCTCTACGAATATGTTGGTATATTTTAAACTGGTACTTTTACCCGTGCCGGTGCACGGGATAAAATGCTACACGACATTTTATATTTCAATCATTTTCTAAATGTGGAATAATTGGTGATGTTATTGATGTTTTTTATTGAATTGCATTTTTTAGTTAGATATGACCTAGTCTTTTTAAGTATGAATTTGTCTGGTGTATTTAATTAAGATAGGGACGATCGATTAGGTCAGGTAAACGATTGATGTTGATACTTCGTTCATTATATAAACAATAATGCGTGATGTACCCACTCTTATACCCACCTTATACCCATCATGTTGAAACACAACACATCATTCAAACCATGCCATCTTTATGTCTCGTTCATGCATTTTATATTCTGGCTTCCTCCATTCATTGTAGTTCTGCTATAATGTTCTAACTTGTACATGCCCCTTATTCACCCTTCACCTGCAAACCAATACACATAGCAAAATCAAAAACAACAAAAGGTTTTTTCAATATATCGTTAGTCATAGGTTCATACTTCATAATATTACAATCCGAGTAATTTAAGTTCAACAAAACGGAGTTTGAAATACTTAGTCCTAAGTTTAATATTACAGACCTAGTGCATGTAATTTTAAAAAAAAAGTAGAGAACGACTTTAGATAAACATAGAAGATCCAACACGATTACATCCACAAAGTGGAATCTTCATCCGTAAACCATAGCCTTGGTGTGTAAAGTTTTAGTCCTTCCCTATTTCTCTTGCTTAATCCTGACACTCCTCCTCTTGTTTCCATTAGCTGAAAACTGGTCATTCAAGTTTCTCTTAAGTTGTTCGTTCCCTTCAATGAGTACTCCTTTCCCTTTAGCTGTTGTTGGTGTTATGTCTTCACCTTCAACTTCCTTTCTCTCGTCCATAAAAAAATTTCATCATTCGTTGCAATTTTGAATTTTTAAAATCATAAAATGGAACAATATCGTATTAACTACCTTCTTATCCAGCATTCTTTCATCTCCGTCTTCGACATGGGTAGGTGTAACGAAATCGTCATCCTCAATCACAACAGCCAGAATTGAAAACCATTGTTTAAAGTAAATAGTAAACAACATAAGACATAGTGTAAAAGTAAACCACATATTATATCGATCACCCCAACCTTTTGTTTGGCTTTACTGCAAGCAGTTTTGTCTTCCATCTCGTTAACCGTTGATCCACTCTACAAATGCTAAGATTCGTTAAATTTTTTCTATAATAGAAATTCAAAACACTCCCAAAACATGTGTACCTTCTCTACTTCTGTGTTATCCTCCAAATCCTGTCCATGATCTTCGTTTTTGGCATAAAGAGACAAGATAGTTGGATCTCGTATCATTGCAAGGATCCCATAAGAAACTGGTCCTTGGTAGGAACTTCCTTCATCTCTTGCCTTAATTTGAATTTTGAAGATGCCTCTTTGATAAATTAAGGCCTCTATGTCATCGGGGAAGTGGGTTGAGTCTCTAGTTTTCTGCAAAAACAATACTTAGTAGTTTCCAATAAATTTTGTTTTCAGTAATATCATAAAGTTTTTGAATCAACCTTTTCAACTTCCTACATTGATGCTGCTGCTGTCTTTCCCACAATCTCTATGCACTCTCCTTCCCATAGGGTGAACGTAGTATGACCCGAGTCATCCATCACACAAACTGAAACTTTGTATCTGCAGTGTTTCATAAGTGAGTTCAAACTTTCAAAGTTATGTTTATTTCAAAAACTTACACTATACTCAAGGATTGTTACAACCTCAATATTCCATCCGGAAGAGTTGTCACACATGGAATACACTTGAACCTATCATCTTCTCGCTTAAGTTTTTTGTTGCATGTTGGGAAGGCAAGATAGCACAATTCCTTGTAGTTGTCTAGTGATACAATATCACCTAGTAGCCAATAGATCCCATCCTGCATAGAATAAAATTTATTGTAAATAAATATGATGATTTGAAAAATAAAATACATGTTCAGACAGTCTGAACAGTTCAGTAGCCAAAATTATCTTACTTCTGGATTCTGAAGCAAGTCAGAAATGTTTGTGATTGTGGCCTTCCCTCTAAAAACTTCTTCACCCCCTTGACCCACTGAATTAGCAGTGAAAGTTGTGATTGTATTATTATCATCTTCCGGTCCGAACGTGTTAGGTTGGAGTAGATGAAAAAATAAAAAATAGAAAAGGTCAACCACTGAATTTTTAACAGTTCAACAAATTAGATGTCCAAAAAAACTGACAGGAGAAACTTATTGTGCTCTGAAGTCTTCAAATTCTGGTGTAGTTCCATTCATTATCAACTTAGAAATACCATAAGAGATACTCAACGGAGTACCAACCAAAACCTGACCTGTGAAAATTTTAAAGCTTTCATTAGCATAATAAATTCAAACTTAAGTACTTTTTTCGATTAAAACTTTTATGATGTTTACCTTGATAGTGCCTAGGTCTTCCCATTTGGAGGATGATGTAGATACGTTCGTCTTTGTGCACTTCATAAAAATCAATAAACTGCTTGCAGTAGTTATTCCATAATGTGCATCCAATCCGATGCACATTAAATAAGATTAATAAGATTAAATAATAGTTAGTTTTTTAAAATAAAAAAGTATTAAAATTCATGACATTTTATATCTTAGATTAATAGTTTTCAATCATTCGGATTTTGAATCAACAAATTTTATCTTTCAGAACTCTTATTGATAGTGACATATCTTTGAGGTCCGGAATTGATAAAATCTCTTGTTACTAATCTATACTCCGTAGTATAGTGCCATGCTCACTTAAGTGTAAAGCTAAACCAGAGATCGTGGTTATAGTTACTGCTGTAAAAATACCACTAATAATTAGGATGTTTTCTTTTGGACTGAAATTTGTTGGTCTGGTCTGGTCTAATCTGGTTTGGTCTGGACTAGTCTGAACTGGTCTGGTCTGGTAAACGTCTGGTCTCTGTGTATTTTATAACTACGGAATTCAAGTCTGGTCTGGTCTGGTCTGATCTGGTCTGGGACTGAAAACAGTCCAAAAGAAAACATCCTTACTTGCTACATAAATTCCACTAATTATTATTCCTATGTTGATTAATCACCTGTGTACATACCGTACCTCTACATGGTGCTACAGAATTTTCACAACTCCAATATAATTTCGTGAATGTATTAAACCACGACATATCAATGCGATAATATGCGGCGCAATTTGGGAAACACGAATTGCACTAATAGTGTGAAATAAAACAGTACATAACTATTCTTGAATCTTGATACATTGTTTTTAAGTAAAAAATGAAAGCGGAACTCGAGGTAGAACTCAAGGTATAATTGGAAATGAAATGAGTGTCAATGGGAATTAGAACTATGATCTAATACAAGTTAGTAGGTGTGGAGTGCACACTTGTATATAAGAACTAGTTTAATTCCAAAGTGTCTACGTTAGTGGAACTCGAGGTAGAACTCAAGGTATAACTTTCAGTAGATCAGCTCTGTGGTTCTAGACCGAGTTCTAGAACGGTTAGGCAGTTTCCAGCAGTTTCCCAAAAACTGCTGCGGTTATTCTTAAATGTGTTGCAACTGCCTAGGACGGTGTATATGGATATATATCACCATATTTCTTACAGAGGAGAGAGAGGAATAATATCCAACATATTTTCATCACTTTGGCACTCAAATTAAAGATAACAATCCATATACTCGACTAGTGTGGCTCTAGTTCTTGTGCCTAAGTTCTAGAGTATCCTAAAGGATTATCTTAGATTGAATTTCTTGTAACCCAGGCATAGGGGAGAAATATCAATTCGGAAAGTGAACTTACACGATCCTTAAGATATCCAAGTACTCGATTATCACCCCCTACGTGATATACCCCAACAGTCAAATTGATATTTTTTGTGATAATCATGAGTACCGTGGAAGAGATGATGACGTCCAAGTTCAAAAAATTGGACAAGTTTCAAGGGAATGATTTCCGTAGATGGCAGAAGAAGATGCACTTCCTTCTCACCACTTTGAAGGTCGTGTACATGTTGAGCACTCCGATGCGGGAAGTGATGGAGGATGAAACTCTGGAACAAACAAGGAAGCGTAACAAATGGGAGAACGATGACTACATATGTAGAGGCCACATCCTTAACCAGTATGTCCGATGCGTTATTTGATATTTACCAAAATGTTGAGAGTGCGAAGGAATTGTGGAATTCTCTTGAGTCAAAATACATCGCCGATGATGCTTCTAGTAAAAAGTTCTGGGTGAGTGATTTTAATAATTATAAAATGGTTGACTCAAGGCCGGTTATGGAACAATACAATGAACTCCTTCGTGTTCTTGGTCAATTTAAACTCCACAAGATAGGTGTTGATGAATCATATGTCGTGTCGAGTATAATTGACAAACTTCCACCTTCTTGGAAGGATTTTAAATGTTCTTTAAAACATCAAGATGAGGAACTGTCAATGGTTCAACTTGGAAGTCACTTGCGCATTGAGGAGTCTCTTCGTGTGCAAAAGAATGCCAAATTATGGGTAAAGTTGAATCTAGACTGGCTCATGTTCATTGGTTGAGGATAATAAATCTAACCCGAAAGATAAGGGGAAAGGCAAAAAGTGCAAGTATGAAGACCATGACAAACCCAACAAGAAACCGAAAGGTTTGGTTTGTTGGAGGTGTCAAAAGGTTGGACATGTCAAGCGTGATTGCCGTGTGAAACTGAACAAGAATGGCGCTGGAACGAGTGGCAGTGGACAGGAACGGTCTAAGGACCTGGTTCCATGGAAAGGAAGTCAGTTCCTGACTAACTTTGATAATTATGTCCAGAATTATGTATCACTCATTTCAGAATCTTTTTATGTACAGGATGATGACTGTGCATGGTGGATTGACTCGGTTCCTTCTTACGCACGGGAGACGAGTCAATGGCGCCTATCTTGGGAAAGGGTGTAGTTGTTTTAGAATTTACTTCTGGAAAAACAATTACGTTGTTTGATGTTTTGTATGTACCGAAGGTTCAAAAGAATCTTGTTTCGGAAAGTATGTTGAATAATTTAGGGTTCAAACAAATGATTGAATCCGATAAATATATTCTATCCAAGGGTGGTGTGTTTGTTGGTTTTGGATATTTATCAAATCGCATGTTTCGTTTAAATGTTGTGAATAAATTAATTTCTAGTGATAATTCTGTTTTTGTGGCATCTTCCATGAATGATTGTATGATTTGGCATGCTAGATTAGCTCACGTTAATTTTAGAAAAATGCATGAAATATCTAAAGATGGTTTAATTCCGGCTTTTGATATGACTAATGATGATAAGTGTTGGACTTGCATGCTTACTAAGATCACAAAACAACTGTTTCCTAATATTGAAAGAAATTCGGCTATTTTGGATCTTGTACATAGTGATCTATGTGACTTTCACTCAACTCCTTCCCTTGGCAATAAAAAGTATGTTGTTACTTTTATTGATGATTCAACTCGGTTTTGTTATGTGTATTTATTACACACCAAGGATGAAGTTTTAGAGAAATTTAAAGTGTATAAAACCGAGGTTGAATTGCAATTGGGTAATGCAATTAAATGTCTTAGGACTGATCGGGGAGGAGAATATATGGATCCCCATTATTTTCAATCTTTTGAAATCATTCATGAGACCACGGCTCCGTATACACCACAACAAAATGGTGTGGCCGAACGGAAAAATCGAGTGTTAAAGGAAATGGTTAATTCCATGTTTTGCTACTCGGGTTTGAGTGAAGGGTTTTGGGGAGAGGCCATGCACACGGCTTGCTATGTTCTAAATAGGGTTCCAAACAAAAGGAACAAGACAACCCCATATGAGCTTTGGTACAAGAAAGCGCCGAATTTGAAACATTTTCGGGTTTGGGGTTGTAGGGCGGTTGTAAAATTGCTAGAGCCCAAAAGGAAAACTTTGGGGGAAAGGGGAATTGATTGCATATTCATAGGGTATGCTGAAAATTCCAAGGCTTATAGGTTTTATGTAATAGAACCTAACGATGCGGTAGCGGTTAACACCGTGATTGAGTCTCGGGATGTGATCTTTGATGAGACGAGATTTTCATCAATTCAAAGACCAAAGGACCTAGTTCCAGGCACTAGTGAGGTGCAAGTTCCGGAATGTTTGGATGGTGTTTTGAATCCCGAAGCACCACAAATAAGGAAAAGCAAACGAGGCCGCATCGTGAAAGATTTTGGTCCCGATTTTCACTTGTACTTAGTGGAAGGTTCAAGGGACAAAGCGGGGGTACAATATTCATATTGTTACCAAGTTGAGGATGATTCAAAGACCTTTAAAGAGGCAATGGAGTCCCGAGACTCTGCCTTTTGGATGGAGGCAATTGATGACGAAATGTCATCAATTATGGAGAACAGCACTTGGGTGTTGTCGGATTTGCCACCGGGTTCTAAACCCCTAGGTTGCAAATGGATCTCAAAAAGAAGATGAAAGTGGATGGAACTGTTGACACGTTCAAGGCTCGGTTGGTCATTCAAGGTTTTAGACAAAAACCCGGAATTGACTATTTTGACACGTATGCGCCGGTTGCTCGAATTACAACCATTAGGTTGTTAATTGCTTTGGCGGCTATACACAATCTGATTATACATCAGATGGATGTCAAGACGACATTTTTAAATGGTGATCTTGATGAGGAGGTTTACATGAAACAACCGGAAGGTTTCGTTATGCCGGGAAATGAGCATAAGGTTTGTAAACTTGTTAAATCATTGTATAGGCTGAAACAAGCACCCAAACAATGGCATCAAAAGTTTGATGAAGTTATTTTGTCCAATGGTTTTAGTTTAAACCAATCCGACAAGTGTGTTTGTAGCCGATTTGATGCATTCGGAGCGGGTGTGATCATATGTCTCTATGTTGATGACATGCTGATTTTTGGAACAGACCAAAATCAGGTTGATATCATCAAGGTTTTCCATGAAGGGCATGGGGGAGGCGGATGTGATCCTTGGCATAAGGATTAAACGGGTAAACAAAGGGATTGCTTTGACTCAAGCTCACTATGTTGAGAATATTCTCAAAAGGTTTAGTTATAGTGATTGTTCACCCGTTGGTACTCCCATGCATGGATCCTAGTGTGAGGTTGATGCCTAATAAAGGAAAGGCAATATCACAACTCGAGTACTCTCAAGCTATTGGTAGTTTAATGTATGCCATGACAAGAACTCGGCCGGATATTGCTTATGCCGTGGGTAGGTTGAGCCGGTTTGCTAGTAATCCTAGTACTCAACATTGGCAAGCAATGAAGAGAGTATTCAATTATTTGAAGGGAACCATGGATTATGGTTTGTGTTACTTTGAGTATCCTTCGGTGTTAGAAGGATATTCCGATGCAAGTTGGATATCCAATGTAGAGGATCACTCTTCTACAATTGGTTGGGTATTTTTTCTTGGGGGAGGTGCCATTTCTTGGGCATCCAAGAAGCAAACTTGTATCACAAATTCAACGATGGAATCTGAGTTTGTTGCGTTGGCTACCGCCGGTAAAGAGGCGGAGTGGTTAAGAAATTTAATTTTTGAGATTCTATTTTGGGGGAAGCCGATTGCACCTATTTCTATCCATTGTGAGTGATGCCACTTTGGCTAAGGCGTATAGTCATGTTTATAATGGCAAGTCTAGAAACTTAGGTGTTAGACATAATATGATTAGGGAACTAATCATGAATGGTGTAATTTCGGTGGAATTTGTAAGATCGCAACATAACTTGGCAGACCACTTGACCAAAAGTTTGGCCCGGGACTTAGTGCACAAGTCTGTTATAGAGATGGGTTTAAAGTCCATTTAATCCTTAATGGTGAGACACCCAATTCCCCTCTAATACAACGTTAGAGGCTGAATTCAATGCGGAAAGCTCACACTTAATGGATTGGAACACACAATGAAAATCATCCCAAGGTGTGTGTTCGGACTTGTAGTAAGGAGACTGAATTTATTTCTTAATAATTCCTTTGATAAAGTGTAAGCAGGTACACGAGTAAAGGAATTACCTATATGATCGTGAAGTGTATCCGCGCTTCAAAAAAGCTTGGGACTTGGCTTTTATACGGTCATGAATGAGATTAGGACACACGGCTTTATAATTGTGTCAAGTTTGTATTCTAGTTGAGTATAGAAACTTGTATGTATTTTATCTTGAGGTATTCAAATGGGTTGAAGGGTTCAATCTGTAGGACACCCCGATTCTCGAATATTTTGAATGTGTAAAATACTAAGATGGAAATTCAATCGCATCAACATTTCCATTTATGTGCAAGTTTTGGTTTGTAAACTTTGTTATATCATTTCATGGGTTACACTAAAATGGGGGAGGATTGTTGGTGATTTTAGTGTCACCGGCCGTTTTGTGTAATTGGAAATGACATGAGTGCCAATAGGAATTAGAACTATGATCTAATACAAGTTAGTAGGTGTGGAGTGCACACTTTATATATAAGAACTAGTTTAATTCCAAAGTGTCTATGTTAGTGGAACTCGAGGTAGAAATCGAGGTATAACTTTCAGTAGACCAGCTCTGTGGTTCTAGACCAATTTCTAGAACGGTTAGGCAGTTTCCAGCAGTTTCCCAAAAACTGCTGCGGTTATTCTTAAATGTGTTGCAAATACCTAGGACGGTGTATATGGATATATATCACCAAATTTCGTAAGAGGAGAGAGATGAATAATATCCAACACATCTTTTAGGTGAAAAGACACAATAGTTAAAAACTTGTAAGATTTTTTTTACAAGAACACATATGAGTTAAACATTGACTACCATTACTTTGCTGTATATTTTGGTTCCAAAACGGGCAAATTCGAACTTAAATGAGATGATCAAATTGTCATATGGGCCAGATACATGGGGAGTTAGCCTTGGGCCTCCCTTACATGGGCCTCATTTATATTTTTGGAAGTGTTAATAATACTATCGTATACTTTAAAAGCAAACCATAGTAGCAATTATTTGCAACTTGGGTATGACCGTATGAGTTATATTGTTGTTTCTTATTTGTTCATGTATTCTGTTTCGGTGATGTTGTTGCAACTGTTGAATAATTTAGTTTCGTATTTATAGGGTAATTGGGTGTCTCACCGCACTTTTGGTACTAGGAATTCAAAATGATTTAGGTGAAACTTTAGGATTCTTAATTTCATACAAGAGAAAAGGGGCAAATAAGCCCTCGAACTAACCAAAAAAGTGCAAATCACCCCTTACATAGGAGGTTCTGTTCGGTCGTCGCCATTTGGGGTGGTTCTTCATTAAGTCTAGTTTATCCATACCAAATGTTAGCTAAAAATAAAACTGGGAAGACAGTCAAATGATTTTATGAAATATACTACGTTATTTAACTGCGTAGTTATCTTCAAAAATTCATTTGACTGCCTTCCCGATTGAACTTTTTATCTTAAATTTGGTATGAGTAAACTAGACTTAAGGAAGAAGATGCTACAAAAATTTCATCAAAAAATTCCACTGGGAACCTCCTCAAATGACGACGCCTCGACAGAGCCTCCCATATAAGGGGTGATTTTGCCTTTTTTTATTAGTTTGCAGGCTTATTTGCCCTTTTTCCCTTCATAGGTAAACTAAATGATGTATTAAAAGAGGGAAAGGAGATGGGAGTGGTAAATACAAAGGGAAGATGGACTCCCAAGTCTAAAAAAATGATGGATGTACGTGCTCGGAGGAGAGAACGAGAGAGGGATTTTGTTTTACTCCAGGTGGTCTGGGGATGGGGGGGGCCTGGAGTAATTAGGGCTGGAACTCACTCCATTGAGTTTTGAACCCTTATGTGCCTAGCGGGTTTCGAACTCAAGACCTCCCACTATGCACGGTAACCTCACAACCAGATGGGGTGGAATGCTTGGTTGAGAGAGGGACTTGTGTCACGCCCCGGACCTACCGGACACGTCAACAACTCGCCGTACAGTACGAATAGTCAACCGCATTCCAACTCATTCATACTATACTAGGCGTCTTGAATACCATTCACACATAGTACATCCATAAACAAACATAATGTGAAAATAATCATTTAAAGCAGCGGAAATATTTAATACAAGTGTTTATGCCACACTTTGGCAAACATGGGCATACAAGCCCCAAGTAATGATCCAAAAATAATATCCATGAGCATTAATTTAAATATTTTTAAAACAGAAGCAGAGGAAGCACGAACCACGTCTTCCTTCCTTGATTTTCCCGAGGCAACGGGCACTGGTAGCAAGCTCAACTCCTACCTGAAACTGTGAGGTGGCGTCCCCCGTGAATGGGAGGTCAGTACTTGGAAGCATTTGACAAGTGTAATGACAACTATACTAAGTATAATCAATGTTTCAACTTCTAAGACCCTCAAATAGAGTGATATGATAACATAATAGTAATTCCTCTTTAACCCTTATTATCTTCATAATAAGTTAATTAATAAATTTGTCGGCACACGGCCCCTTTTTATATATTTCATTAAACCCGTCGTTAGCACGACACCGCCCGTAGGTCTTATCATCCTTTACGAGACTTGTCACCGCTCTCCGAGGCCTCATCGGGCCCTCGGGCCGGAGTCCAACATCCCGCCCCTGAACTCATACCCATCATCCCGTAGGAAGGTAAGGTCCATTCGGGGTCCTATCTTAAGTGTTACCGCTGTCGGGAGCCTCGTAAGGTCTCCGGTTCGGATTCCACCCTAACCCGTGATCACGATGTAAGTCCATGCTATCCAACCCCGCTCTCTAGAGTCGGGAAGGGCCATGGTCCTTACTATTTACCAATATTCTACCGGCTATCCTCAAGGACTACCGAATACACCCGTAGGCCAATCCTACATCTAGGATCAATTTATTATTCACTTTACTTTGGGTATCCCTTAAGGCCTACCCCTAGTATAACTTAAAGTTCATACTTATCCACCTTAGCATCTCTTAAGACTACTTAAGGCTCCATATTTCACAATCCAAACCTTGGATCAATTCTAGCATATTCTTATTCTAATACCCCGACTAGTATCTTAATACTAGTCGGAAAAATTCCAACAAACCAATTTTCAATTCATAGTCATATAGACAAATTCCAAACTAATTTTCCATTGAAAATATAGTTCACATCAATATACAAAATATAACTTTTAATCACTCATATACTCCTATATGAAGTTAAAATTATATTTCAACATGTAGTTTATATAGTTAATTTCTCATCAAGCCAACATGCTTATAAAACATAATCATACACAATTTATTCTTAAATTTGTATATTATGCTTCTTTTCCTTATAGACAATAGTCTTCTCGTTCTTAGGCATTATTAATCATTAATAATCCTTAAAAACATATTTAATTACCTTAGGTAATCTCATGAAATTAACCCAAAGATTATAAGCAATATAGTCAGCCATCATCACCTTATGAAGTGCTGAAATATTTGCTCTTGTTAAGCCCTCCGATCAATCCCCGTTCTAAACCGATTGGAGATGAAAAATCTGGACAGCAGACGAAAGCCGGGCGGCTTTTGCAAAAGGTGGGCGGCTTTCGTGGTCTGCAGCTACGAACAGCTTCCTTTAAGTGGCGGTTTCCGGCGATTTCGACTCCTATCGATTCACCAACTCTTCTAA
Source organism: Cuscuta epithymum (assembly GCA_945859915.1). Taxonomy (NCBI): domain Eukaryota; kingdom Viridiplantae; phylum Streptophyta; class Magnoliopsida; order Solanales; family Convolvulaceae; genus Cuscuta; species Cuscuta epithymum. The sequence goes on from CAMAPF010001005.1 coordinate 2,385,530, forward strand.
GTTAAATACCACCACTTTATAACATTATTCTACACTTTTAAACGTGTAGAACTTCATGTTTAATCCACCATATGATTTCTTAAAAAATCATACACAAATTTACTAATATATAAAAGCAAAATCTATGAAAACACTGTTTTTTCAACAGTATTCCCGCCCAAAGTCCTAAGGTAAGAGTCCATAACGTAAATTACATAAATAGCCCTGTGAAGGATAGCCCTGTGAAGGGTAAAATTGCACAACATCAATTAATGATGAAATCAAACAGCTGGGCCGAATTTTTCAGACGTGTACAGTGCCAAATTGGCAGAAATTGGACCGCTATTTACAGAAAGCTACATTACGAAACTTTATGTTTACTCATGCACAGTAGAAACATTAATTAAAGTTCAACAATACACACATTCTAAAGCACCCATCAAGTCTGGCCAGGCTGTTCCAAGGCGTGCGCACACCAAGCTGTCTCTTCATCTCGGTTCACGTGCAAAAAACACAGCTCCTCGGTTGAAGTGGAAAAGGCAAATAATACAACTGTCAAACTTGGATACCTGTTCAAAATTAATCCACCAGGGAGAAAACATTATAAATACCTCAACCGAGTCGGCATCTCCACCCCATTCCAACACCTCATTTTTTAGTAGCCATATATTCTCCATCTAAGAAATTCTCCATCTGAAAATATAGTAGCCATATATTCTCATCAAGGTAGGGTTAACATCATTTTTGTATTTTGATTATCAACAGGTTATCAGATTTTGAAGAACGTGTTTGTGATCATTGATGAGCTGAGAGATATGGACCAAGTGAAGCATTTGAAGTTTATGCGATGCATCATGCATGTCTATATATACAAAACATGTATCAGATTGTTGTGGAGTGCTCAACTAATACTCATTGGGAATTCTGGGTTTGAAAGTATCTTATTTGAGTGCAAAGTACACCTCCTTTTAGAAACAAAAAGAGCGATTTGGTTGAACGAAAAGTAAAACATTTAGCACATAGAATCTTCTTCCAGATCTGAAATTTTAATAAAGTAGATTATTTAGAAAACAAAAGATTATGAAACTAATTATGAAATGGAACCTTATCCATCATAGTTTTACGTTATTAGTAGTCTAATTTTACAAAAAAAATCTAATTTAGTCATATTATAGAATTGAATTGAAAACATGATTTTGATTTACTCAAAGCAATAATATTTAGTACTTGAACTCATCATATCAGAAGCAATTTCTATGATTATATACTACGTACGTAGAATACACGATTGAAAATTACAGGAACTTATTACAGATCAAAAAATATGTTGTCAGTTCACATCCTCAATAGATTGATGAACATAGAAAAATTGATATTATGGAAGTTGGATGGCAGACGGCGTAGGCTTTGGGTATTATCAGAATGAGGGGGTTAGATTGTTGGCTGAGGCATCCCAAGATAAGGCATGGGATTGTAACTGGAGAGGAGATAGAAGAGGGAGGGTATGAGGTAAGATTGTGAAGAAGATGGTCAAAATTCCGGGAGTTCGTTGTCAGCCACTCAACTGATGTATTGCAGAAGATGAGAAGTTGATACTCTCATTGGGAGAAAAAGTTTTTGGGATGTTGGTTTCTTAAAGAAACACCTCATTTTTAGGCGGTATTATTAGACAACATACACTTACAAGTATATAAATGCAAAATATATCAATATTTGGCTGTAATAAAATTTGCTAATTAAGCTTCAGGCTTTCAAGATGTACTATATTTAATACGTAGTATCATTTTAATGTATATTTCTTGATTTCTTGATGAGGTCAAAAAAGTTGATCATTTGAACGTATATTTCTTGATAAGAAGGTAAAAAAGTTGTTAGTATAAAAGTCCAATGTTTGAATTATATTTAAATTTTAAATAACGAAAGTGAGACAGAGCATGAATTGCACCTGAATATTGGTATTGATTTTATCAGTGGTGCCACTACTCTGAACATCAAAGTTATTGTATTCCCAATAAAGGTTTCAAAAGGATCTGCATTATTGGATTCTCGAAGCTGCAACCACCATGAACCACCATAAAACATTGATCAGACCAGAAGATACGCACGAAGATATCAATATAAATCAACAGAGGTTAGTGATTTCAACTTCCAACTACTCTGTGATGTATACAATATGATCAAGTTCACTAAATTATAAGTAAATAGTTACACATTTATAAGGGCAGTTAAAAATGAGTTGAGTTAAGAAGACCTAAAGAGGTACATAAGATTTAATATCACATCTACCAGAACTCTCATTGATATACACAGTCTATTAGTCCCAAAAATGGTAATTGATTACAAATACCAAACAATGATAGTTTACTTAAGCCACGTATCTTAAAATCAAAAGTAGATGAATTAACTACTAGAAAGTCATTCTTAGCATTTTCCATGCCTAGCTATCAGATGCTCTTAAGACATGAACATTATTACCATGTTCAAAAACATCATAAAACCTACAAAAGGGACAATATCATATGTTAAATGTCTTACCTTGAATGTCAACTTGGAAGAGGGGAAGTAGATTTTTTTGTCTCTAATAAAAATAAACTATATTAATTAATTACACCTCCTACAGAAAGAACCTAAGAAATTGTCTTAAAAAACTGAGTGAGAGTTAGTTCGTTATTTAATAGCTTGGTGAAATGAATACAATGTTTACAAAACGAAAAAAACAGTTATGTGGGTCATGTCAATGAGATATTCTTATAATGTTATGTAAGAAACACCTAAGGTAGTTAAGACTTCAAAAAATTGGGTTGGCCAGAGAGTAACAAACCCTCGCTTGAAAACCAGATGCTGAATCAGTAAAAAGTAAACTTTACATAATCTTATTATAGTGTCATTGTTGAACTTCAACCATTTCATTATTTAAGGGAATTGTTATACGTTTTGTTAATTTTGATGTGATTGCAATTCAGATTTACATGCATAACCCTTATGGAATTGCAAGTTTTTATAAATTGATACTCCATATTAGAGAAAAGTAATTGAGGTTGTCAATTGCTTTATTTATTGGAAAATGAGTAAAATATACAAAGTATAATCAAGGCAAAATATTGGTAGACTTTACCCAATTTCAGCAAATCATAAAATAACTATAAGAGTTTGTATTACCCAATACGTATGTCAATCAAAGTTACAAAGATCTAAACGAACCAAATAATTAAATGAACACAAAATCTATTGAAGAAGTGGTACCTTGCAGCTTACAAGTGGCATAGGTCAGCCGATTGTTAGCTTTGGCCATTTTACAAATGGCTTAGTCATTGTTTAACTGTGAGATCTGAAAATACATATTTAATAAAAATTATTTCTGCTTAAATCTTAAATAAAAACAAATATAACCTGTGTAAAAAACAATTAACTTACCTTTTGGACAGAAGCATACGAGGTTGAGGATTTTATAGCATAATTATTCACAAGTGTGATCGAAGGTTGAGGACTACATCATCAAACAGATACGAATCAAGAAGTAGACCAAACCAATAAGCGGTGTGAATTATATTTAAGAGAAGATTCACATTTAGGGAAAACGAATCGGTACTCACCCATGAAAGATCAAACGAATCGAAACACCCATAAATACTCGCCAACCTGTTCTTGGGGTGGGCATTCTTTCTATGGGAAGATCATCCACTTCCCTATAAATACTACTCTTTCCAAACAGATTACAGCAAGATTTACATCAAGTTGAGAAATTATGTCATTCAAGGTACCACAAATGCATTCAAATTACACTTTATATATAACAAAGCTGAAGTAAGAGATTTTTATCAATTCCTCCCATTCAAGGTTATTAAGGACAACAACTTTAAATCAGAGCTTCAATTTTAAAAATCAGATTGTTTCTAAATGATTTATGAATGATTAATGAAATGGTTTTAGTTAAATATGATTAAGGACAAGTTAAGTAAATATTACACAAATGTTATGCATTCGATTTAATTTTATTTCTACTAGAATCCTCACAGATAATAAGCTCTCAAAAACTAATCACCTTGCTTACATTAATTTGTTCCGAAATCAACAATAAATGTGTCAAGTTCGAACTGATAGTCCAAGTACTGAAGTAAAGAATGAGTACAAAAATAAAAGACTCACATATTTGAGACTTGGAAGTGCTCTGAACAATTTTACAGAATATCAGACCCTATCAAAAGCACAAAATCATGTCTTGGTGACGTATCAGTCCATTTAATGTTAAAAAAGAGTTTAAATCTTCAATGAGCCAAGAAAAATTCTAATAAAATATATATTGGGGGCCTTATCACATTATATTAAACTTGACTTAAACATCGAAACTCAAAGTTGACTAAACTTGGATTTGCTAAGAAGTTTTTCTTCATAAGGATAAATTGGACCAAAACATAAATTGATTCATTTTCTAGAATACACGCTCACAATAAATAAATAAATAAATAAATAAATAAATAAATAAATAAATAAATAAATAAATAAATAAATAAATAAATAAATAAATAAATAAATAAATAAATAAATAAATAAATAAATAAATAAATAAATAAATAAATAAATAAATAAATAAATAAATAAATAAATAAATAAATAAATAAATAAATAAATAAATAAATAAATAAATAAATAAATAAATAAATAAATAAATAAATAAATAAATAAATAAATAAATAAATAAATAAATAAATAAATAAATAAATAAATAAATAAATAAATAAATAAATAAATAAATAAATAAATAAATAAATAAATAAATAAATAAATAAATAAATAAATAAATATCTTAAATCAAGAAGTTTTATTTAGGCAATAAATAATGGCAAACATTCACTTATTTCAGAGTAGATAGAATAAAAATATAACAACTTGCAAAAAATATAGGCAAACACACTTACAGATCTGGAGATTCCTGGAAACAATCCTTCAGAAAGCTTCGGTGTATTCAAGTTTGTGCAGTTTTCCATTTCTGGGCTGGAAGTGTAGTATTCGAAGTGTTGAATCAGTGGTGGGATGAGGCCGAGTGATATTGTCTGTGGGTGGGGAGTTTACGGCATGAGAGGTTGGCTGAGGCTGTTGGGGAGGTATACATGATGGAAGAAGAACAGGTTCAAGGGGAGTGCGGTGATGATGGCCAACCGACGAGTTTGAGGTTGAAGGCCGGTATCGGCGATTCAGGGAGGGGAGATGATTTGGAGCTCTCGATCGAATGAGTTCTGGAATGTGGAAGAAGAAAGGTTTCCCTAGATTTACCCTAGATATGTAATCCGTATAACTACGTTACTTTTTTGGGCTGGGTTTTGTGGTGGAGTTCTCAAACGGGTTAACTTAAATTAATGCATAGGGTAATTATGGACTGTTGAAATGAAATTATCCTTGGAATAAAAAAGTTAAACAAATTTATGCTTGGACTAAAATACAAGTTGTGGACAAAAAAAAGGAAAAATATAATTTAAATGTCTCAAAATTTGAAGGGGTGTGACATAAGTATCTCAAACTTGCACATGTAATATATACCACAAACTTTATACAAAAAGTTGTGTTAGCACCACGACCATATAATTTCATAAATGTATTTTATGGGGTTAAGTACATAATTTTAAATACAAAAAGCATTTATAAGGATGTAATTAAAATTAATTTGTACCGGATGTAATATTATTTATTTCATAAATGAAATTATAGAATGTTAATTGCCTTCTAACAAGGTTTAATGTATTTAAAATTATATAATTATTCTAATAAATTCATATCTGTAAAAATCGTGGTGCGAAAATAACTTTTTATTAAAGTTCGGAATATATATATGCACTGCATATGCAAGTTTCGAGTACACACCCCACACCCCATAAAAATTTTGGGTATATAAATTATTTTCCCAACACAAAAAAACTATAGTTATGGGCAAAAAGTTAAATATAGATTGTGGGTGAACATATGATTTTTTAAATTTTAATGAGTGTAATAATTACTCCCACTTTCCAAATTGATGGTCATATATCATTTGGGCTCAAATATTAAGAAAGCTTGGTAGAATAGCCCATATATCTTTACTTTATTGTACTGTTAACTCTTTTACTTTTACTATTCACAAAAAGGAAGAGGTATAAATGGTAGTACACTTTAATTTCTTTGTGAAAAAGGAAAACATGACTATCATTTTGGGACAATCTAGATATGACATCAAGCTTAAATGTGTACTTTTCAATTTCACTTAATTTTTTTTACGTTTTAGGACATCAGTGTTACTTTTAGAATTTGGAGTGAATGTAATGATTTTTATGCAATGAACATAAATAAAAGTCAAAAGCAGCCAATCTAATTAAAAAAAACTATTTTCAATGATGAAGAACTATATATTGTTATCTTTACGATTACAAATCATGGGTATCTTAAAATTCTTATTCAACTAACGATGAGACCATGAGTTTTGTGTATAAAGAAGTTTTCATAACCTAACATTTAATGTATTTTATGCGACTCACAATTAGTGTTATCTTTATAACAACTTAATAATAAAGTACTTACTATAGTCATTGTTAACTTGCTAATATACTACATATACTGTTATAGCAATTATATTGTACACATCATTCTTTGTTTACTCACACCGTATAGCATCGTACGGGTGCTGTACTAGAATGGTACGAGCGCATGTCAGAAAGTTATAATATCACGACTATCAATTTCTATTATGGTTTCTTATGACAAAGGAGACAATTTCTATTATGATTTCTTATGCAATGACCATCAATTAAAGTCAAGGTCAGTCGCTCGCTCACGCTGCCTCCTATTGAAAAAACCAGTTTTCGGTCATGGACAATTATATGTTGTTGTGTCCAAAGTAATCATTCGTGCAGGTCTCAAAATCACATTACATATTACAACAAACTTACATATTACACTTCATGTTCTTAGTGTAGCATATGATATTAACTTTATAACCAATTGAGTTTTATGTCTGACGGGGGTTATACCCCATCCACAAACTCACGCACCGTGCATCGCACGGGTACAATACTAGTAATACTAGTTAAAGAATATTTGTTAAGTTCTTACCTCAAAAACTATTCTTTTCTCCTTGGATTTCCTCTCTTGTTGCTTCCCCCAACTATGGCTTTGAGAGCTTTAGTTTTCCCTGAGCTCTCCTCTCTTGGTTGTCCGTATGAAACAAATGATAGGATGGGAGAGGAGTATCTCTATCTCTACCCAATCAATCCCAAGAAAAGTCCAAGTATAGAACATGGGGTGTGTGGATTTTGTCTCTATGAGGCTTCCCTCCTCTTGCATGCCCCCCCTCAGCTAATATGTTCAACTTGGTCAATTTATGTCCACAAGTCATGTAGGAAAAACCCCAAGTGGGTGTAGAAAGTCCCTCCCAATTATTCCAGCTATTTTTGGCAGGTTCGGTCAAAATAGCATTTGGGTTGTCCAAACATTTTTATCAACTTTAGTTGACATTTTATTGGGCTTCTATAATTAACATGATGACCCAACTAAATATTTGGTAGCTCATTCTCATTTTAATTAATCGCACATTAATTAAATATGCCAATTAATTACACGAATTTTATTCGCTAGGAATTTCAAATACATATCAAATTTCAAATCCAAGTACATCCGGGTGCGGTGTCACACTTGTGTATGTATGAGTCCATATAAATAAGTTTGTTTTTTAAATGTATTATAACTTTTTTATGTTTAATCCAAATTTTATTAAAAATATATTCAAATTCATGAATTTTGTGATCTTTCAAATGACAAAAATATGTAATATATAAACAGAAAAAAATTGAAGTTTTAACTGTTGAAGTTATCTTGAGCCTAAAAACACAAAACACAAATTTTAAATTTATGAAGCCTTCACAAATAATCAAATATTCCATAATCGAACTTTACTTGAACTAAGTTCATTTTTGTTAATCGAAAAACGTTAAAAAAATAATGAAATTTATTTATTTTTACATCGAAACATGTATTTTTATTTCCCTGGAATGCAGGGGAATATGAGTCAAAACACTGTTTACATATGAACGAAGTCCATTTTTGACATTTTAGCCTCCGCACCACTCCATATAGCCTAATCAAGTCATATTTGGCAAAATTAATTTTTATTTTTACACATTTTTTATACATACCTCATACACATTTGTGAGAAGGCGATTTTTTTCTTTGAGCAGGATTTACAGAAATAGACCTTTCACAGAGGTGTGTATCAGTATAGGAACATGTGTACAAATAGAAAAATTGTAAATTCTTAATATTGACGTCTTTCCGCCCATTGTGTTATCTCGTGTTTTCTTTTTATGTTTATCTCACTAATTTATGATTCGTCATAGTAATTGCATATATTTCTATGGTATATTTAATTTATATTTTAAAAATCAACACTATCATTGTTTCGAATTTATATTTTAAGAAATCAACATTATCCAGCCAAAATATCAAGCAATCAATGTTTCTAAAATTCTCTGAGTGATCTCATAATTAATGTTTCTTCTCGCCTCAAACGGTTGTGTGAGAGTTAGCCTCACCTTAGGAACCCTATAATATTTGATAAATCAATGGAGATCATTCTCCCAATAACTGTATGGAGAACATGAGGACGCGCACAATCAATCAGAGAGCGATTTCATGTGTGCGGTGGTGTACAGATGGATGTGGGAATTTAGCTGATTGTTCGAAGGATTCAGACTAAAGAGATTGAGTGGGTTCATGGGAGCCCACTGCACGATTATAATCCGATGAAGTAAAGGTCACCAATAGTCGAGTAAGGCTTTGTTTGCAAACATTACTCACAAGTGTTTTTAAACTTTTTAAAGTGATTTGGGAAAAAGTGTTTAATAATTAAACTTGATAGTGTTTGAGAAAAAACTGATTTTGAAAAGTAAAAGTTGGTGGTGTTTGGTAAAATAAGTGATTTTTGTGTAATAGAAAAAATAAAAAGCAGATTCTAGTTTTTAAGTATTAATTTAAGTATTATTATGCCACAGATTTTTTCAAAATAATCTCACATCTTCTTAATTACATCATTCATCATCTCAAAATAATCATATCTTTTATGGGTCTTGTACTCACTATTTAATATTAACTTCACAATAAGCTTGAGATAATCTGGATTCATATCTTAATCCCGAATTATTTTGTCAAATAATCTCCCTCACTCAACCATGATCCGAAAAATAATCCGCCACATCAAAAACTTAATCCTCTAATAATCTAATGGATGGAGATGCCCTAATATTATCCCAAAAGTTAAGTGTTACATACAAACGAATGGAGGATACATGTTCCAATTTTTATTTATTTTAAACAATACCTTAGATTTGCTATATTCTTAACCGAATATTTCTAAGTTCTTGAAAAAACCGGATTGGAAAACGATTCAGTCAAATGGCCGGGTCACGAGTCAACTCAGACCTGACTGCTCAACCCGGTCAATGCTAGAAAAAGTGATAACCCTTTATAAGTTCGCCAATGAGTTTTCTCTTACTATTTCGTATGACTATATATGTGCTTGTTCTTGATTGAAATGCGTGATGAATCAAGTATAAAATAATAAAAATGTAATTATATACTACGTATAAAACTAAATGTAAAGATAAATATTCTTCACAATAATTGCATAACTATAATTCTCCCTACGTCAGTGTGAATTGTTCTTAATCTTTTACTTTATATATCTAACTTTTATCAAACCATATAAAAGTTGTATTTTATAAAATTGAATTTTTCTTGATCAGATATTATAAAACTTTTCCATCATTTGCAATGAAGCCAAAGATTCATTATTTTTTGATTTGAGAATATGATGAAATAAAGCAAAATGGCTCACTAAACTGTCTGCGCTTCTTTGTTATAGCAGCAGTCAGTCCATGCAATTTTGGATGCGATTTTCACTACGGGTCATCCGGAAACAGTATCTCTGGGTTTTAGTACAAGGGTAAGACTGCGTACATCCGACCCCCCTTACCCTACCGTAGGTGGGAGTCTTTGCGGCATTGGGGTAAATGAAAATGACAGTGATCAATTAACTTTTTGGTCAGTCAAACATCGTAAACCACGTAAGAACCTTTAAGTGGAACGGATGGAGTAATACTTAGTAAACCTTCTTATTACATATTCAATGATACTATTTGATATTTGTTGTAGTACTAGTATTAATTTAACAACACCAAATTTGTTTGACGTTCTCCTTTGATTTGTTTAAGCGTTCTCCTTTAATTGAACCTTTAACATTTCAGTTCAATAAGTTAATGAAAACACTATACTTTTTTTTAATTGACTTCCTAATTGAATTTTAAACTGAAAAATTTGTTAGCATGAAAAACATGCTCCAAAAATTATGTCAAACAATTTCAAACAAATGTAATAATGTATCAAGTTCTATATATATACTTATAAAATTTATTGTGTTTAATTAGGTTAGAGACAAGTGAAAACATTAAGTATGTCTTTTTAGGCTGTTTTCAGCCCGACATCAAACCAAACCAAATTTAAGCAAACTTGACCAAATTAAACTTAAATAAATCAGATCAAACTTGAACAATTATAAAATACAGTAATACACGACCTTTTAAATAGTCCAAAAACAAAATTCATTCCTAAATTACACCACCGCTTCTGCAATGCATTTACGTGTCCATTTATTTGTACACGCAAATGACCATCTACTATAGGGTTCGATTTGATGAGCTATAGATATAGAGATGACGTCTGCTGAGCGATTCATAATTGCTTCGTGTTGTTCGCGATTGCTGTTTCGAAGTTAATGCATGTATTTGCAGTTTGCAGAAAATGCCTCTGATCAGCTTCTGTTTCTCTGCTACTTCACTGGTAGGCTTTGCAGATCTCTAGTATCTATGCTCATAAATGTGTGATGGATCAATGGATTTATGTCTGAGAATTATGCTTACCGTTTACCATACTTTGCTAGGGAACTTTATTACAGTATCTTCTGTTGTTTTTCGGCTTACTCGCGATATAAATGTGATTTAGTGAGATCCGTTAGTGTTGTAGTTGCAGTAATTGAAGAGTGAAGAAAGAAGGTCGTTCCGCAAGGAAAGGAATTCAAAGTAGGAAGTGGAAATGGAGAAGAGTGTTCTGGACTCGCGGCTATGGCATGCTTGCGCTGGAGGTATGGTGCAAATGCCTCCGGTGAACTCGAAGGTCTTCTACTTCCCGCAAGGCCACGCTGAACACGCGTTCGCTGATGTCGATTTCTCTGCGTTGCCTAAAATGCCTCCCCTGATTCTATGCAGAGTCAATGCGGTGAAGTATTTGGCGGACCTTGAATCAGATGAGGTTTACGCGAAGATCCAGCTGGTTCCTGTAGCGAACAACAACGATCCTGACTTTGAAGATGCGGTGAAAGGGACCGATTCATCTGAAAAGCCGACTTCATTCGCTAAGACATTGACTCAATCCGATGCCAACAATGGCGGTGGATTTTCTGTTCCCAGGTACTGTGCGGAGACGATATTTCCCCGTTTGGATTATGCCGCAGATCCTCCCGTCCAGACAGTGATCGCCAGGGATGTTCACGGTGAGACCTGGAAGTTCAGGCACATCTATAGGGGGACACCAAGGAGGCATTTGTTAACAACAGGCTGGAGTACGTTCGTGAACCACAAAAAGCTAGTTGCAGGCGATTCAATCGTGTTCCTGAGAGCAGACAATGGTGATCTTTGTGTTGGAATTCGCAGGGCCAAAAGGGGTGGCGGAAACCTTTCATCCGACACGTCATCCTATTGGAATATGGGTTCGGGAGGCTTTGTTGGATTTTCGTCCCTTTTTAGGAAAGATGAGGATAGAATGAAGATTGGTGGTAGTACCAATGGAAACCCAAATTCTCCTACTGGGGGTTGTAAGCAAAGGGGAAGAGCGAGTCCCCAATCTGTTAGTGAAGCTGCATATCTTGCTGCTACTGGGCAACCATTTGAAGTTGTGTATTATCCATGTGCAAACACACCAGAATTTTGTGTTAGGGCATCATCTGTCAATTCCTCCATGGCTGTACGGTGGTCCATAGGGTTGAGGTTCAAGATGGCTTTTGAAACTGAAGATACTTCTAGGATAAGTTGGTTCATGGGAACAATATCTTCTGTTCAAGTTTATGACCCCATCCTCTGGCCCAATTCCCCATGGAGGATTCTTCAGGTAATCTAGCTCTAATTGATAGAACAATTCATACTAACAATTCACAGAATTGATCAAGAACACATTATCAAGCTTAGGATATACTTTGCTAAAGTATTTATCTCCTCTCTTCGGAATAGTAGAGTCTCTATCACTAATCCAGTGAATATATGCTTATGTCTATCTCTACTGCAACTTAGGATCTGTTTTGTAAGGGTTGGTTTAATGGCTCAATATTCTTTTAGGAAAAGCGTGATGTGAAATCTGGATTTCAACAGAAAAGTTAAATGCTACTTTTAGGGGTGAGCATTCGGTCGGTCATTCAAATAACCGACGGATAACTGAATAACCGACCAACTTTTTTTGCTCCAATAACTGACCCAAACCGACCGATAAAATCACTATAACCGACCGAAAAATGACAATTGGTTTGAGTAGACGGTGCGCATAAATTGCTTGGGAAAGTTGATGTCTTGGATGCATTTTGGTCTTGCTGAATTAAATTAAGCTCCCTTTGGAAGTTGGAGCCTCAAATATACTAGGGAAGATATTCAGATATTAAGGAGGATAGTATAAAGTTTTTTTTTAAGGAAAATAGAATTTTCTCCTCATCCCACTCCATTCAAAAAATGGTGGGGAATAAAAAAGAGAAAATTGTTTAAAACTTTCTATAACACACGCAAACTTTATAAAAATTGGGTCACACTCAATAAACTTTAAATATTTGTTCAAACTCATTTTATTTATATATTTCTATTATACAAAGACTAATAAATTTAGCATATGTAATACTACGTTATAAAACTCAATCAAATTTAGTATTCCTTGTGTATTTTCCATGGTTAATCCAACGCTAAATAATTATTTTGCTTAACACTCCCCTCCCCCCCCTTTCCCACCATTTGCCAGGTTCCAAACGTACCCTTGATGTCTCTTTGATATATCATACTTGTATGGGAGGAAATCTTTTTTATTGTTTGTTATGTATTTTGATTAGCTTTCTGTTTTTATGCACAACAGGTAACATGGGATGAACCTGATTTGCTTCAAAATGTGAAGCAAGTTAGTCCGTGGCTAGTTGAATTGATCTCAAACTTGCCCATGATTCATCTATCACCTTTCTCACAACCAAGAAAAAAATCTTGTTTACAACCTCTCACAATCGATGGCCAATTCCCAATCCCTTCATTCTCAAGCAACCCCCTTGGGGTCCGCAGCTATTCCCGTTGTCCATCTGACAACATTCCTGCAGGCATGCAGGGAGCCAGGCATGCTCAATTTGGAGGACCATTGTTTGGAGGACTCTTACCACCAACTGTCCAGCAAATTGACTATAACGATACTGTTAATACCCGAACGGATGGCAAAAATGAAAACATCTCTTGCTCGTTAACCATGGGGAATAATTATACTGAAGACGTTCCCACACCCCGATTCATGCTCTTTGGTCAGCCAATACTGACTGAGCAGCAGGTGTCTACAAGGAAGAAGAATTCGGGAAGTGACATGCAATTTGACCGAAAGAGCCAGGATACTACTGGTCGCTGCGATGTTTTTATAGGGTCCGTATATGTTGGGCGTAATCTTGATCTCTCAATTTTCAGATCCTATGAAGAACTACACGAAAAACTTGCAAATATGTGTGGGATAGAGAGATCGAAGATGTTAAGCTGTGTGACCTACCGCGATGCAACAGGCATTCTCAGACAGATGGGGAATGAACCATTTCGGTACTTTTTCACTAATTTTCTAACTCTAACTTTTATTTTTATTATTGACAACAATGTATTGTTGTTCATCAAAAGGTATACTAGGAATGAATGACAGCAATATAGCATCTAAACGTTTTGTTGTCTCCTACATCATGTAAAATGCAGCGAGTTCACAAAGAATGCAAAAAGGTTGGAGATTTTGATGAATCCTGGGAGCACGGTTGGCAGGTAAATTCCAATATACTACGTAAATAATAGTCCACTACTGATATTATTTTAATTGGAATTTATTGGTGCAATATGAGAAATCTAAATTCTATTCCAAACTATCAACTACACTGATGTGATTCCATCAAAAATATATCTTTCCCAACAGAAGTGCGGATGTTAATAGTGAATGTCACATTCTTGTGTAGTTGTGTACAAACCTTAAGGCTGCATTTGGAACACGGGAAATGGCAAGGGAAGAAAAATAAACAGGAAAACATTTTTTTCTGAGACTAAAATGTCGCTCATCTCTTACACAGGACTATCCTTGACTTGTAACATGTTTACCCCCCCCCCCCCCCCCCCCCACTTCACTCACTGGTATTCATCTTCCAATTCTAAGTGGATCCCAAGTTATTAATGCTTGCAACCCTTGATAACTCAGGACATGGCTTACTGGTCTTCCAACGGCTGACTGTGGACTAAATTCATCAAGCCGAGAGGGCGCTCTTGGCATATTTGTGTAGCTATACACAAGTATGTACCGACGGCCTTAATTTTTGTGGTGTAAACAATTCAGGAACTAGTGTAGTACTGTAGGGGTGTGTTTGCAAGGTTCTTCCCGGAGATGGATAAAGTGTATGTACACTTTATTAACTTGTGACCTCAGGTTCCAACCTAATTTGTGTAGTATATGTAGTCTCTTGGAGATTTATTTGGAAGGCTAGGAACTACAAGGATAGCTATTACGGTTTGAGTTTTCATCTTACACATTAATTAATTTATTAGATTGATTGGCAGTTTTGTGACCTTTTTTTTCATCTTAGAATCTGTTTTCAGCTACATTACCTAGATGCACATGCCATATGCTACTTTCTTTCATTTCCACATTAATCTATCGCTAACAAATTATAGCAATTTCAGTAATTATACTCATATCACTAATAAGTAAGGGAGAGTCATTAGAGGAGGATAAACATCAAAGATAAGGAGGAAGAGGTAGTGGGGACGACACTGAGATAGAACTCTAAGATACCTCACAGACTAAAATAGAAAAAAAAAAATAGAATACAATACATTCCAGAACATACCGAATACAATAAAGAGATTAATTTCATGAATGTCAATTAGGCCTTGGCATCTTAGGCCTTAGAAAGTTAATCAAGTTATAACTTCGAGACCACATGTGGTGTACTGGTGTATTTTAGAGTCAACAATTGTCTTTATAAATTATCTCGCTAAATGAAATCTCATATTGTATTCTCATTTTCATTTACATGCATGTTACACGGTTACACACTTACCCCAAGACTTGAAGTATTTATAAAAGTAAATGAAAAAAGCGAAAAAAGTATGCAAGTATAAATTAAATTTCTACATCTAGTCAAAGCGTTGTCACGGTTTCTGATTTTTTGTAGATTTCAAATTATTTTAAGCGGTCCAATATTATTTGAGTTTTTGCCACTTTTGGTCTGTGACACTTTTGGTACTCGACTTCTAATTTTTCCTTTTTTAGTCCTCGACTATTGTGCTAGAGACACTTTTAGTCCCCGACTTCAAGGTTTCCCGCATTTAGTCCCCTGAGTATTATCAAATTGACATTTTTAGTCCTCTCTCATTATGATTTTGACACAATAAGTGGAGAACTAAAAATGTCACTATTATAATATTTGAAGGACCAAAAGTGTCACTTTTATGAAAGTTGAAGGACCAAATGTGGAAATTTTCAAAGACGGATATCAAAAGTGTCTCTAACGCAATAGTCGAGGACTAGAAATGAAAAAAATCAAAGTCGAGTATCAAAAGTGTCAATGACATAATAGTCGGAGGACTAAAAGTGACAAAAATTCCATAATATTTAATATACTTTCTAAAGATGCAAGTATAAACTAAAAAAGTAATTATGTGTTGTAAGATGAGAATTAACTTTCTGCTCATAAAATGGTACCCTAGTAATTACCCTATAAATACGAAACTAAATTATTCAACATTTGCAACAACATCACCGAAACAGAATACATGAACAAATAAGAAACAACAATATAACTCATACCCAAGTTGCAAATAATCGCTACTATGGTTTGCTTTTAAAGATATATACGATAGTATTATTAACACTTCCAAAATATAAATGAGGCCCATGTAAGGGAGGCCCAAGGCTAACTCCCCATGTATGTGGCCCATATGACAATTTAATCATCTCATTTAAGTTCGAATTTGGCCGTTTTGGAACCAAAACATACAGTAAAGTAATGGTAGTCAATGTCTAACTCATATGTGTTCTTGTAAAAAAAGTCTTACGTGTTTTTAACTATTGTGTCTTTTCATTCATTCCTTCCACACAAAGTTAGCTTTCTACTAGTACTTACCAAGGTTGTTAAAATCTCGATTTAAATCGTAAAATCGTACGATTTTACGATTCTATAATAATAAATCGATTCAAATCGCAGGTAAAATCGTAAAATCATAAAATCGTACAAAATCGTAACAAAATCGTACAAAAATCGTGTAGAATCGTATAAAATCGTATCAAAATCGTAGCAAAATCGGAATAAGTTTTTTTTTAGTGAAAATGGTTCAAATTTATTAAAATTAACTACTACAAATTGATACAAAATTTCAATAATAATAACATCAATAGTATATCTTAAAAAAGTAATGGATTCTTGTGTTATTTAATTATTTTTATGTTTTACATATGTTTAATGTTATTATTCACTCTATTTACAATATAAAAGTAGTTTATAAATCTTGTTTTTGACCTTGTAGGTATAGTGGTATGTAATAAAATGACATAATACCATTAATTTGCAACTTAATTTTAATATTTAGGAAAAATGGAAACTAATAATCCAACCTTTTAGCGGTCTTCTTACAATAGTCCCACCTTTTGATTATTCATGAATAATCCAACCTTTGCATCTCATCTTCATTCACTGGTCCCTGACCGGTTGATGACCTGCTATTCCAAGTTATTTTCTTATCTTTGCAAAATATTATCTTTATGAAATGTGAGATTTATGGTATAATGGTTTGCAAAGAAGAAAATAACTTGGAATGGTAGGTCATCAACCAGTCAGGGACCAGTGAATGAAGATGAGGTGCAAAGGTTGGATTATTCATGAATAATCAAAAGGTGAGACTATTGTAAGAAGACCGCTAAAAGGTTGGATTATTAGTTTCCATTTTCCCTAATATTTATTTATTTTATAATTATTAAAATATGTTTGATAAAATCTTACGATTTGCGATTCGATTTTACGATTCGATTTTCAAAAACATCTACCGATTCGATTCAAAAATACGATTTTAACAACCTTGGTACTTACCTGGTCGAAGCACAAGCGGTGCTATCATGCGGAATCAGCGAGGTGAAGTACTTATAATCAAAATCTTAGTCGAGCATCTCATATAATCAAAATTTGTGTATCAAGAATAACATCACACGGTTAAGTACGTACATTATATAACAAATCTTAGTCGAGCATCTCATATAATCAAAATTTGTACTCTTAAACTCCGGTAGTTAGATAGTCCGGATTAAAACGAAGACTCCCAGCACCACAAAATTACTTTAAGGCTTTCCCAATATGATGATCAATCATCAATTGTACAATTATGATATCACTTGAGAATGCGACTCCCAAAATGATCAAATTATTAATACTCGTATAATTATGATTGTAGTAGTTAGGAAAGACATCTTTCAAATACTTGTATAGGTAACCATGGGTGAAGAACACAATTATGCAGCGAGGTAGTATAAGTTCACAATGAACAAAAAAAGAAAGGTTCAACTACAATTTGTTTCATACATCATTGCCCAATTCCTAATTGAACAAGAAAACTACAATAGAAGCGATCAACTGTGACATTTAGATGAATTGAGCAGTCCTTCAAATTCCTTTAGCAATTCTAAATTTTCTTCAAATTCCTTTAGCAATTCTAAATTTTCATCGCGCAATTGTTGAGTTATGTTTATAATATGCTGCACTTTCTTTTCTAGTATTATGTTTTCCGCTTGCATTTTCTTAATCTTTTCTTGCTTTCTCTTTTCCAGGTCCATTACGACTATTGCCGATTGGTTCTCTAATGCGTCCAGCTCTTTACTTTTGAGTATCACCTCATTTCCATCTTCCCACTTGAAAAACCCACAATTATCATTCTGATGCACACAAAACTTAAAATTGACTCATTCCTATTTTTATAAGCATACCCCACTAGTACAATTTTAGACCTAGCGTAACATTAAAGATGTAACATATCTATAAAAGTATTACATATTTCTCTAATGTAACACTTTTTAGACCTAATGTAACACTTTCTAGAAGTATAAATGTTACATTAGGGACTATAAAGTGTTACAATAGGTCTAATGCAACATGAGCAAATGTAAGGGCAAGAAAGTGTTACATTTTCTCTAATGTAACACTTTTAAGTGATATTGTAACACTTTTGGGTGATACATTAGGAGTTGAAATGTTGTAGTGCCCCCACACACTTCTCAAAAGCACTGAATAACAAATTCAAACTCAATTTTAACCTTATTATTAGTGTTTTTGTAATAAAAAAAAGTATCATTACTAATTAACATACTTACAGGCCATAAAGAGCAAACATGATACTTCTTTCCAACATTGATCCCGTTTTGAACAACTCGCAAAATTGATTTCATGTTGTGATGACAATTAATTCTTGGACTTCTCTCTCTGCTTGATTCTATTGAAGAAGAGCCACAACCATCTAAATATTTTTTGTCCATAGGCAGTGATGAAATTAAGAGAATGACAAAGATACAGAGAAAGTCATAAAGGCATTGAAGAAGGAGAAAAATTATGTGAGGATGCGAATTGAATAGAAGTCGGAAATGAGAAAGGAAATGAGGAAGTGAGAAGGCAAATACAGTGATGATCACGCTAAAAATGTAACGGTTATTATCAAATTGATAACCTTTGACAGCTAATATATATCATTTGTGGGACCAGAGAAAGTAAATAGGATATAAGGGGTCTTTAAAATATTAATATGACGAACCACTGTCACATGATCATAAAAGGAGGGATAAATAGTTTCAATTTTTTCTACTGATTATATTTTATTGGAAAAACGTATTACGGGTACATTTTATTGATGATTGAATGAAAGAGAGTACAAAGAAAATATGAAAATAGAGGAAAACAATGAACAAAAAAATGATAAATATAAGAAATCTATCCCGAGCCTAAGTGCCGAGAATGCACACTCCTCCCTAGAAAAACTTGAGTTCCAGGTTTTTGAACTCTGCATAAGATTGGGATCTCGCTTTCAACATACACGATCATTGGTGTTTTTTCTTGCACATTTTATTTGAGTATTGAGGTTCGATATAGGCAAGGAATTTTGCCTTCTGATCAAGTGAACCTTATTGCAAATTCCCTCATTTTTACCAGAATCTCATATGTCCTCAATCATTGAAATGAGATTTGTCTTCTCTCTCTCTGAAGCATGTTTAAGGTATTCATCTCCCGAGTATGATAATATCTTTTTTAGCAAAAAGATTCACCACAATCAATGCATAGCACTCACTGATTACCTGTAACAGCATATCTCGAAAAGTTTGCCTCATGACTGAGTTTCTCCCACAATCCCATATGGCCTTATCCATGAGAAGCACCTCTGATTAGACAATGTGCTCATGATTAGGTTTCTCACACAATCCATTATCCATGAGAATCACCTCTGATTAGACAATGTGCTGGCAAATGCCTAAAGCATGTTGTCCATCGAAAGTGGTGGCAGATGTTGGGGGTTGTTTGGTCATTGGCCAACATCTTCCTAAATCGACCTGTGGTTAAAATATTACATTTGTTTATGTGGATTCGTTAGCAGCAATTACACTTCCAAAATCATTTTACACCTACATGGTGTAATAACATAGTGAATACAATATAAAAACTAGGGGAAATCGCACTTTTAGTCCCTTCAATAGTACGCATATTGTAATGTACGACCTGAGTTTTCAAGTTCGTAATTGTCACCCCTCAATTCTTCAAATTATGATAAATGTAGTCCTTTGAGGGTTGACATTTACAATGTGGGCAAGGACCACATTTACATGCATCCGGACAAGTGAGGGGTGAGATTTACACACTTGAGAACACAGGAACTACATTTCAATATCGTCCCTATTTGAGGGACTGAAAATGTGATTTCCCCTAAAAACAATACAACAACAACATCCAAGCCTTAGTCCCAAACGATATTGGGGTAAGGTAACATGAATCGATACATGATATCGCCAAAAGGAAAAGAAAGGAAATAAAGATAAAAAAAGATAAGCTATTATAAAAAAGATAATATAAAAGAGATGAATATACATATAAAAGATAAAATAAAAAGGAAAAAATAAATATTTATATAAAAGGATAAAAGGATTTAAAAACAATATGCAGTCATAATTTAGTTTCGTCAAGTTTAATTATCTAATTGGTCTTCAATACCATCAAACACTTTTTCTCAACCAAGTTGATGGTCTAAAATTAGGGAAAACTCTTGAATTTAGTTGATCTCCACGGAGCATTATTTGAAAAAACTTACCACGAGGGAAAATTGCTTGCACATGTAGAATTTAAATACTCAAATCAAAATCTACAATAAAAAATAATATGCGACCGCATCCCATGAAAAGGAGACCCCAATCTTATCTTGAATGAGAACTATGGAAGTCTATGGTGGCTTTTTCTAGTGCATTTTAGCGAGTCTTTTACTAATATAGTTTGTATCCTTTTGGACCTTTTGCTTTCTTGTTTTTCTGTATTCTTTTTTATCTTTCTTCCTTGTCCTTCCCATTGAATTTCCATTAATAAAATTTCTTTTCTTTAATACAAAATGTAATATATCCATTCATACATCTGTAGTATCATTAGAGGCATTTATAACTTCTTTATGATTTAGGCATAAGAAAGATACGGAGTAATAAATTTATAATTTGGAAAAATTGCACTTTTAATTTGGTCCCTCAATTAGCCACCATATTGAAATGTCAGAACCGTGTTTTGAGATTTTAAATGTCATCCCCGAATTGACAGATGTGTTGTAAATGTCATTCATGCAGTTTATAATCCATCTCCAATTCTAGGCTACCACCAAATTCACCGGGGATGACATTTGCAAGACATCTGTCTATTTGGGGGTGTCATTTACAATTTCGGAAACATGAGTCTTACATTTCATTATGATGACTTATTGAGGGACCAAAAGTGCAATTTTCCTTTATAATTTTGAGACAACGTGTGGATGTGATTCAAGGCAACAATAACTTTATACATTATTTCTTTAAAAAATACTCTTCATTTCATACAATTATCTGCATTTTGTCATTACACTTCCAATCAAAATTAGTTGTCACAACTTCAATCTAGTTACTTTTTTGTTTCCAGTTTCATGTGACATTTTTGTAGATTTCAAATTATATTCCCTGTGGTCCAATATTATTTAATGTACTTTCTAAATATGTGTATGTAATTACAAAAAGTACTTATTTGTTATAACAAAATAATCAACTTTACGTTCATAAAACAATTGTAACCTTAGTAATTACTCAATAAATACAAAATTAAATTATTCAACATATGCAACAACATCAACAAAAACGAACACACGAACAAACAAATAAGAATCAAAAATATATTTCCTACCCAAATAGTTAATCACTTTTATTTATATACTTTCTTGGGTGGGACATATAAGAATTAAGAAATATATGAACCCATGTAAAGGGTGGTCCAAGGAAATTGTTGAGGCTAACTTCCCATGTACACGAACCCTTGTGACATTTTAATGAACTTGTAATATGCAGAGACAATTTGGTTGTACGGTCAATACTTTTCTTGATGATTTCTTAATCAAATTTACTGATTATGTTTTGGAATCAAAACACAATGTATGACAATTATAGAGGAATTTCAAAATGTTTTGTATTTCTAACTATTGTGTTGTTTCATTGTCTGTCCTTGGCATATGAACCAATATCAGCGGTTCAAATTGGATAATCTAAATATTTATGATGTGACCCAATTTTTTCAGAGTAATAGTCCGTTATATGATTTTTAATTCATGGACATTGATAAGATTCATTTATTTAGCAACACCTTAATGATGACATGACCTTCAAAGTGAAGGGAGAGGTCCAAATGCCTAGGCACCAGAAGTGAGGAAGGGCATAGTAACCAAAGAAATGATTTTCATTCATTTCAAACTGTTAGCTTTTTATATATCAAAATATACTCAATATATCATTTTAATGATGGTTGAGTACTGGATGTATATCAAGAATAAGATCAATTGGTTGAGTACTTGCTAATTAGTGATAAAATTTTATCCTTTTGAACTCCATAATAGATAGTTAGAACGTGAAAAAGTTAAATTTAAAATGTCAGCAACATAGAATTACCTTTAATTCGAGTTTTCACACTAAGATGGCCATACTACAATTATGACATTAGTTAAGAGTGACATGCTTCAAATCCTTGTATAAGTAACAATAGGTGAACTGGTGAAGTTCACAATGAACTAAAAAGGTTAAGTTTAACTACAATTTATTGCATACTTCATTGCAATAAGACCTACTACATTCACTTGTTTGTTAATACACAAAATGATATGGAAAATAACATGACTGATCAAACCTACTACACCCATACTTAATTGAAGAAGAAAATTACAATAGACACGATGAACTATGACATTTTGATAAATTGATTACTGTTCCAAATTCCTTGATCATTTCTAAATTTTGATTACGCAATTGGCAAGCTATCTTTGTCGTCTGCTGCACATTCTTCTTCAATAGCACATTTTCCACTTGCAACTTCTTTATCTTTTCTTTCAACATTCTCTTCTTAAGTACTAGTACAACTATAGCTTAGTGGTTCTCTAATGCATCAAAGTCTTCACTTACATGCATCACCTCACTCTCATCTTCCCACTTGAAAAACCCGCAATTATCATTCTGATGCACAATAAATAAACTTGAAACTTCGCTCATTCATATTTTTATTAGCACACACAATACAAACTTCTCAATAGTATTGGTTGTATAGAAAATTCTTTTTTTTACAAAGTTTGTATAGCAAACTCAAACTGAATTTGAACCTTAGTTTTAGCCTTTGTATAAAACCATTAAGTATCATTACTAATTAACATACTTACAGGCCATAAAGAGCAAACATGAAACTTTTTTCCAACATTGATCCCGTTACGAACAACTCGCAAAATCGATTTCCTCTTGTGATGACAATTAAGTTTTGGGCTTATCTCTTTGCCCGATTCTCTCGTATAAGACCCACAATCATCTATATATTTTTTCTCCATAGCGATGAGATCAAGGGAATGAAGAAGATACAGAGGAAGTCGTGAAGGTAGATGGAGAAAGTTTACTTGAGGAAGTGAAGTGTAAAGGAAGTCAAAAAGGAGAAACTAAATCACGAAGTGAGAAGGCAAATACAGTGAGTATCACACTAAAAACGTAACAGTTATCATCAAGTTAATAACTTGTGACATCTAATAGATATCATGTCTGGGAACGGAAAAAGTAGATCGAATACACAAGGTTTTTTTCCAAAGATATATTTATAGTAAACAAATGCATCACAAGTTATAGTTTTTTGGTTAAAAGTTACTAATTCCATCCCAAATTAATTGTGACATGATGTGTGTTTTCTCGCACTTAAAAATATGTAGTAGAATAGGGTGCAAGTACGAATATCGTCTCCACAGGGACAAAAAAGGAGAATCAGGACTTAACTAAATTCAACGATTAAAATAAATAAATAAAATGCAATTGTGCGAGATTTGGATTTTTGGAAAATTAAAATGTGAATAAAAGATTAAAATAATTGGGTTCTTTCTAATTCATGACGACAATGAACATGGATTGATTTCGGGGTAATCAAATTTCTGGCTGATCAGGCTTAGTCACTTGCAAGTTATTTAATTTAGGGAACCATGCCGATCTCTCATGTGACAGGTTAGTTTCTAAATTATTGTCAAAACGAGCGAACGTACGGCCCCTTAACCGTTACTAATCTCTTAACGAATGATTAAGTGTGTGCGAAAGTGTCCTAGAATAAATTAGTTAGTTCTCTCTTAATTTATTCTCCATGCAATTATAATTCTAGCTGCAGTTCTAGGTTATAATTAAGAGATATCAATTAAATCATTCAAACACAAATTAAATAAAGATGATGCAATTAATCCATCAACAATTTAACCCTAAATCATGATTAACCACTTCATCAATCTCAAATCCCTAATTAAAACTACTAACGATTCATAATTGAAGAATCAACCGAATTGGGATGAAAAGAAATAATTGTCATTAATTAAAAAGATGAAACTTACAAAGAATCGCAAAATCTTGATGAACAAGGCTGAAAAAGCTCTTAAAAGTTGAAATATTGTTTATCTCTCTAAGCTCTATAACGTAAAACAGGAAAACAAGGGCTGAATTTATAGAAAAAAGTGAAAAAATGGCCGAACTATGGACCGCACGGTCGTCCGCACAGCGTGCAGACCACCGTGCGGATGCGCCAAAAAAATTCGCGTCTCATAACTCTTACACCCGCACGGCGTGAGGATGCCCACATGGTCCGACCGTGCGGGTACTTCAGAACTGCGAGGCATGCGGTTTCATCCGCAAGCCGGGGCATGGGGGTATGATATATGTGCTGGGCGCGCAGACCTCTTTTTAATCGTTTTCTTGCTCTTTTCTTCCACATTTGACCCCGATTGATCTTATCTTCAATCTTTAACCTCTTTTCATACTCCTAAATCATCATGTGGACCTCCGATGCTTCTTGCGATCTCTCGAACGTGTCCTGAATCTTCTCAAATTAAGCTCTAACGTCGATGCCGGGTCCAAATTCCTGATTTTCTCTTCTAAACACAAACCAAACCCGATAAACCATGACTTGAGCTAATTAAACAATTTGTGACTCATATAGATTAGGAAAAGTGACAAAACTCACTCCCAACACGCATCAAATGTGTGTTGAAATATGAACTTATCACGACATTTAATTTGGTCTCATAGATAAAGAAAATGATACTCCGTATAAAAACCTTGTTTTACTGTAGCAGTGAAAAAACAAGTAAAGTTGCAATTGCAAAATTGTAGATCTAAGTAAAAAGAAGAGTTAAGTATGAATGGTATGTAGGATCATTTGTCAAAAAAACGTAATCTTAATTTTGGAACTTCCAAAAGGAAACACGTAATTCCTTGTTATTGGGGAACGGAGGAGATATATCATATATGTTTGTTAGTACTCCGTATAAGTTATGGCCCTAAATAAAGCTCTCTTTCCTTATTAGTAAACAGATTTCTATAAATTTACTCTACTACCCGTGAGTAACAATGACTAGTGTGTCAAGTGACATCAAAACAATGTATTTCATGTAAACTTTACCGTAAGTTAAAAGGTCATTTTAGAAAGTTAAGGAAAAAAATTACCCTCATTTCAAAAGGACATTTTGAGATATTTTGGCAGCAATACACTCAGATTTTCAAACTCACAAAAAAACCACACAAAGTAGATAATTGTGATGTTGTCGATTTTCTATTATCTCTATCACGCAGAGAAAGTCAAGCCAACATCCACAAAGGATTTTAAGTACCTTAAAAGCCACTGAAAAGCATTTCAATGAGCTAGCCATACTAGGATTTAACATGTATCTACTCAAGTAACTAATCGAATATGCAATGTCAGACCTAGTATTAACCATGAGATGCATGACGGCTCCTAGAGCATTCGAATATCGCACCTTTTTCATACTTCGTATGATTTATTACAATTTCAGTGTTGAGGTACTTATCCTTACTTAACATAAAACAAAAGGCAAGACTCACATTCAGTTTGGCTAGGGGGCCTTGGCCCCTCCCAACTTATACCATGGTATATTTTTACTAATTCCTACCTTGTAATTTTTTTGCCCCCCTCAAGTTTTATTTATTTTTAAATGCTAGTGTAAAATGTTTTTATCACCTTCATATTGTTTTAGTAGATAATAAAAAATACTCTATCACCCCGTGCGTGTTTTGCGCTATATTTTAAATGCATAACCATTTCATCACAAAAATATAAATTATTTACATACGTATGACTAAAATAAAGAATATTTACAAAAATGTAACTTTTTAAGTGCAGTGACTATATTTATAGTAATTTATGTTATATTTTACATTTAAATGAAAATGAGACTATACCATAGTAATTTTCAGTCATATTTTTATAACTTTCAATTCATTTAGTAATATTTTTGCAAAACCTCAAAAATATATTAGACGTGTTTGAATCATGAACTTTGCATCTAAAACAAATACAATGCGGTTGTCAAAACTTAAGGGTAAGCTGTATGTCAATAATTCTGGCGGCTCCCCTTCTGTCGTATTCTGGCTCCGCCCCTGCTCACATTTCCACCAACGAGCCAAGACGAGTGGCAAGCGGTGAGCTACGAACTCCCACCAACAAGCAATAATAGATGTCCACCGACAAGCAACGGGCCTCTAGTTGAGCGACGGACGATGGACCTCCATCATATCAATGAGCGACAGACGATGGACCTCCATCATATCAATGAGCGATAGACCATGGACTTCTCTAGCAACGGCGTGAACCCTCCTAGCGGTGGCGTATCTCCGGAACTGAAGAAGCGACAACGGGTGATGGTCAAACGGGGGAATATGGCGAAATTGATGGTGATGATAACTGTAATTCTGATTCCACTGTTGGTAGGGTATGTTGTCACTGGAATTTTGGCTTAAGTATTCCATAATTTGGTTCCTCTCTCAATCATGCACAACTAGGATAAGGGAGAAATGACCCTAGTCTCTAACCTGGCCTCACTCTCATGCTCACAACTTCAATGAGAAGGTTGAGCACTCTTTGAATTAGAAAATGGATTCACCAAGAAGCCATAGGGAGGGACCGAGGGAGAGAGACAAGGGAGAGTTTTGGAGATGTGTTTCTCTAATTCTCTATCCACATAAGGTGCATGTGTGACCAGTGTATCACAATGTCTTTTGGGCTTATTAGCGAGAAGAGAGGAAATTCATATTACCATAGTTCCACTAACATTGAGACATGAGGAAGTGACACGATTGTCAAAGAATTGAGTTTATGTAGTTGATATTGAATAGATAAAGTAATAATAAAGTAAAAATGAGTTAGTCACACACAAATTTTACCAAATTCGGTATGAGATAGTCTTAGTGGAGCGGAGCGAAAAGGAATGATGAAACAATCTTAATTCTTAACGGAACGAAATATATCCTGCACACAGAACTCAGATAAATTGGATTTTTCCAACCTTTCGGCACAAAACGCACCTCACAGAATTCAAATTATTATAATACCCGAGTAATAGAGCTCAATTTTTATTGAAACAAGAGAGGTAACAAAAAGTTAAACCAAGCTGATAAATGCAATAAAATGTTTACTTTTATTCAATTTATTAAAAATCAATCGTATTCAATTCATGTGGATAGCATTCAATCCTGGCCTATACATGTCTTTTAGATGTTTTTTCGTGTGGATTGTCAATTGCGTCCAAGAAAGGTGACATGTTCGTTGTTTACACAACACAGGCTGCCAAATAAATATATACACTCCAGAATATAGAACAGTCTGGGGTTGAGTATATACTAAAAATAACCACTGCCAATGTCAAATCTGGATGCTGTCGGCAATGTTTGGAGAGTTGGTTTCTTGAGGCTTTTGGTTTAGTGAGCCGTGATAATTAAGGGTTAGCTGATTCTAATTTCTAAGTAATTTCTATGTCAAGGAAATTGGAACAGTGAGGTTTGAAAGAATGTTCCGGGAAATAATCGGACCAAGTAATCGAGTCACGGGTAAATCCAGTCTAATTAGCATCGAAAACACACTAACCTCCCAAAATTGAGGTTATAAAGTCGAAACTTAACTCGTTGAAAAATATTAATCAATACTATTTAACTAGAAAATATACTATACTAGATTAAAAGGCACAAAAGAAAACATCTAAAACACACATAGAATTCTAATTGAAATATATTTGGGGTTTTCAATATAGTTTGTCCAATTTGAATCAATTGTTCTTATTTGGTAAAATATTTTAATCTATTCTAGTCGGATTCTTGGTTCCAGGTCCTCAATTTTGTCCCTATTCCGGGTTAAATCCGATCGATATAATCCAATTCCAAAACCGTGTCCACCCACACATTTTTTTACCAACTTTACAAATGTCTCCCATCATCCACACATAAACAGGATTAAAAAAAAGTTTAAATAAACAAATACAAACTTACAATGTAAAATAATTACCATTATATAATCCAAAACAAGATCTTTATATATAGAGAGAAATGCTCGGGTCCAGTTGGAGGGACGGGAGCCTACGTCCGAACTCCGCCGTTTGGGGCGGTTCCCGCTGAAATTTTTTGATAAATTTTTTGAGCATGGTTCCTCTTTTTTTTAACTCCAGGAGTGCTGAAACTCACTCTATTGAGTTTCAAACCCTTATGTACCTAACGGGTTTCGAAGTCGAGACCTCCCACTAGGCACGGTAACCTCACAACTAGTTGGACTGGAATGCTTGGTTTATCCACATTTGAGCATGTTCCTCACTCCCACATTTGAGCATGTTCCTCATCAAGTCTGGTTTATCCACACACAAAATCAGCTTAAAATTCGATCGGGAAGTCAGTCAATATTTGACTCACTTCCCGATCGAATTTTAAGCTGAAATTATTTTTTTGGATAAATTAGACTTGATGAGGAACATGCTAGAAAAGTTCATCAAAAAATTCCAACTGGAACCGAACCAAACGTCGGAGTTCGGACGGCGGCTCCCCGGCTGGACCTGAGCATCTCTCTATATATATACCCCTCGCGTTATAAAAACCTAACGTGGTGATTAGAATACTTTTTGCTAAGCACCTTGTAGTTCGATAGTATAACTATGATATTCACAAGTAGAAGGTCACAGGTTCGAAGCTTATCCTGGTCAAATATGTTGATGTTTAACATTGAACAAATACCATAGAGACTACAAAGTCTAGTAGAAAAAACTAATGCGGACCATATGTGACACTTAGGTATTGTTTACTTTCGATTTAATGGCAATGTCAACTTTATAATCATTTAACCATTAAATCATGTTTATTTACGACTTAATTGGAAACATGATTTACTTATTCAATCAAAAACTGACATAATCATTAAGCTGGAGAATAGCAGTCCTCATGAAGATGTATAGTAAGACGTTTTTCTGTCAATTTTTTTCAAATTGATTGAGGAATATATTTATATTATTAAATAAAAAATTTTATTGACATTATAATTTAAGAATAATACTAAAAAGATTATTTTACTCGATTCAGACTGTTTATTCAGCATACAAAATAAACAATCTTATATACGAATATCACTTAATCCAGACAACCATCTTAACCAAGACAAATGTCTTAATCCATACATGATTTAATGAACAAAGTTAAGAATCCCTAAACATAGTTCCATTTAGGGGAATTTTGAGTTTGCACCCCACTTTTTGGGTGATATTGGACTTTGCACTCCATTTTCAAAACTTTTAGACTTTGTGCCCTGTCTACAACATTTTGTAAAGAAAAAATCTTGAATTGGGTGCAAATGCAAAGACATTTTAGGGAAAATAGGGTGCAAAGTCTAAGAGTTTTGAAAATTGGGTACAGAATCCAATATCACCCAAAAAAACGGGGTGCAAAGTCAAAATATCCCTTCCATTTATGTGTCATTTTCCTTTATTCTTTTCGTACTCGTTTAAACTTTTAGTGGTTGTAGTTCAATGATTGTATTCCATCTACTTGTTCAACCGTTATTGCAGAGATAGTGGAGTGATTAAAGACAAATCGAGCTTCATAATGAATAAATGGGATCATCGTTATCTTGGGATGGGACTATGGGAGGAGTTATTACTTATTACGCTGGTTGAGTCGGATAAGTTTTCTGTTAAGCAGTCCCCTCTAGATGGGTTTCACTTTCACTTAACTTTATCATTTTAAGCCATAACCCTGATGATTTACCTGCCCATTTTCCATTTTACTTCTAAAGTAGAGATTGGTTTACACTATGCATTCATTAACAAATTGATACTTCATAACATGCACTTCCACAGAAGTTCATACGTAATGCACACAGCACATACATAGGAATGGAACCATTTCTTGTTTCGACCGACCCTTTATCTGCCAATAGAGGTTGACCAGTTCAACCCGAAACACAACCAGTAACAAGTCGAACACTCGGACACAAGGTAAATCACTGCACCGGTATTAGATTTGGGAGCGGGGGTGCGGAACCCGATGATTCCGATTCCCAACGGCTACTTTGGTAATCTTTTTCCATTTCTGATTAAAAGGACGTTCATATACATTGCTATGGGGGAGAACACCTCCATCAGCTATTTGACCATTGGAATTTGGAGATAGGACTTAGGAGTTAGGATTGGTTAGTGATGGGAGCTAATACTTCTGAAGACTAGAAGCTTTTCTACTATTAATCTATATTTGTGCGCTAACAAATGTTATAAACATAATAAAAACCTACATGGACTTTGCTCTCTACAGTCTACACTATAAAGAGAATAATCCAATCCCTTTTAACTTGTAAGATGTACACTATGACTCTATGAGTCCAGCTAAAAAATTTCAATCTTCCCTTTACAATCCATCCGACAAAGATTGTCTAACGGTCGATTTTGATAAAATTTGTGTAGTTTTGAATCATTCTTACTTTATATTTACTTTATCAATTTCATATAAATATATAACTTCACTTTTCTTAATAAATGCACCTCATTTTCATATCTCAGTAGAACGGAGTTAGGATGTTTTTACTTGGACTGTAATTTGCCCCAGACCAGACCAGTCCAGACCAGACAAGACCAGTTCAGACCAGACCAGACCAGACTTGGATAGTTATAAAAATACAAAGAAACCAGACCTTACCAGACCAGACCAGACCAGTTCAGACCAGATCAGACCAGACCAGCAAATTCCAGTCCAAGTAAAAACATCCTTAGTAGTAAACATCTTCAATATACCGCATCACCGCCATCCCACATGGGTGCAGTCCCAAATCCCAATCACACCCTCTCACAAACCATCCAAAACCAGCTTGAAACCCAACCAGTCCTACGCACGCATAACAGTACAACACTTGAAAGTTGAAAGACAGCAACATTTGACTTAGAAAAATCAATTTAAATCGAGTATTTTGAGAACGTTTCAAAATTGTATTGACTTTTAAAGGGATAGATTTGTTTAGAACTAGTATTGACTTTTAATTGATTTCACGATTACTCCCAATTGACTTTAGTATATTCAAAAGATGCTACTTTTCAAAAGCCTACTTATTTTAACCAAAAAATATTTCGGTCCAACAAGCATAATAGTCATTACTTTTTCAAGCACACAACCAATTTTCTGTTCCAATGACTTTATAAAAAGGCAATTTGTTTCCTACATCCAAACACATCCATAAATTAACTCTTATGAAGAGTACTTTATCAAAACACGTAATATAGTTTCAATTTTAATGACAGGTATGAACCCTTTACTTCAATTTTTCAGCCTGTGTGGACTACAGGATACTGCTGAAAAACTACTGATCAATGCACGAACCCTTTGCTTCAATTTTTCAGGCTGTGTAGACTGTAGACTACAGGATACTGCTGAAAAAATATGGATCAATCATCAATGCATCTAAATAGCGCAGCAGATGAAGATAGCTTAATTCAGATAAAAAAGTTTTACATGGACACAGGGTGATGTTCAGCTATAGCATAATTGTCAGTAGATATCACCTTTCCCATTATACTTCATATTAAAGTTGGGAAAACTCTGCAGTATGCTTTGTGGTTTGAACATAAAGGTTTTTGCAAAAGTCTCATGGAGAAGAAAAAAAGCACTCAACTTCTTCATTAGAGAGATAAAGATGCAGGCAGATGGAGAGTGCATTACAAGATCGGAAAAAATATCTCAAACTTGCACTCAATCCTTTACCTGCATGTATCATTACTGTCCTGTTTATACTAAATTAGTAATTAGACTAATTACTGTATCATAATCCGCAACAATCTGATGCTTCAAAGTTCAAACGATCTCTTCATTGCCAAATAAACACATCGTAGAAGATCAATACAGCACAACCACAGATTACATGAACAAGTTTCTAAGGAATCCTGCGAGTAGAAACAACAAAGAAAATCGCAATATAATGATGAAATCCAACCACAAGCAAGTAAAACACGAGCTTTATACAATTCAATTACAAGCCTTAACGTTGATAATTTGCAATACTCCGCATTATTTAAGGACAGGCTTTAGGAAATCAGATTACATACGCATATCAAAGCGATTAGACGAGGATTAGTTGTAGTAGAGCTC
This sequence comes from Cuscuta epithymum, assembly GCA_945859915.1. Lineage (NCBI taxonomy): Eukaryota > Viridiplantae > Streptophyta > Magnoliopsida > Solanales > Convolvulaceae > Cuscuta > Cuscuta epithymum. The sequence goes on from CAMAPF010001005.1 coordinate 2,418,023, forward strand.
GAGGCCCATGCCGTCATGGATCTCGTAATCCTTGAGGGTGATGTGGTCCTTGTAGATGTTGTACCACTTCTGGATTCGGATCTTATCGGGTCGCGTTCCGGTCTGCGCGGCCACGAGCTTCTTCAAGTCTCCAATGGTGTCATCCTCGTTGCACTTCACGCGTACCTTCTTGCCAAGACGATCGTTGAGTACAACCTCGATCATCTTCGGACCGTCTTCTTATCTTCTTCCGCAAACCCTGGCCTCAAAGCGTACGTACCAGAGATTGGACTGATGACCCTTGATAGCCGTCTGTGTATACCCGTATAATATAACCCGCCTGGGAACGATGGGCCAGGTCCTTCGAATAATGGGCTGAGAGAGTCTAGAATGTGCTATGGACAATTGGACTTTACGTAAGTTACGTAACAAAGTCTTGGACTCTTGGTCCTTTGTGGCTCGCTCCATCCAATGGGTGTTGAATACATTTGCACTTAAAAATAATGGAAAAATAATTATTATGGTGTTTGTCTTTGTTTATTAAAATTGTTTCTACTTTTTTTAGAGAAAAGAGTGTCTGGGTGAAAGTGAAAAATTACTTTTGAGTTTAGAGGACTCCAAAGTGTTCCTAGAAGCAATTTTTTATAAGATAGGGGAGACCAATTTTTGAAAATTGATTCTGCTTCTACTTCTGTTTTTTAAAAAGAAGCAGCATCAATTTCAAACACCCTTGAAATTGCCGTATATTTATGATAAAAAATGATGTTTGTACCCACCTTATACTCACTTTTATACTCACCCATGTTTGTGAAGACTTTTTTGTTTGTGAATTTCGTTCACAGACAAAAGAATGTCTTATTTTATCTTTGTAAATTTTCAAAGACAAAATAAGACATACTACATAATTTTTTTGTGAACGAGACTCATAGGAAAAACTTTCACAGAGGTGGGTATAAGGGATGGGTACAACAAGCATTGTTGATTTATGATAGAGTATAGATCTAGAGAGAAGTGATAGCTAGACAGAGAAATTCATTTTCATTCAAAGTTTTTTAACTCCTACAGGCTACAATTATCCCACAAGGGAAGCATTTATAGAGGAAATGTGGGTTCAGCTCCCAGAGCTTGGGTCTGAGAGGCCTAATTATCACGCTAAGTACAAAGAGAAAACTGTCTGTTAAAGTTCTTGGACTAGTAGCCTGGTTGTGAGGTCCAGACCGAGATAGTCGATTTTGGTCCATTTATCTAATCTCCATCTTCTGGGTTTCACTCTGTGGAAGTGGTAGCGGCTGGCCAAGGGGGCCCAACGAGAGGTACTCTAGTTTCTTGTAGCCTTATTTATTTGTCTTCGATGAATATGTGGGTCGTGGGATCCACACTCATATACTTCATCTATCAATTTATATTTATATATTACAATAGTAAAACAAGTTCATTGCGTATTAAATCATAATAAACTATTGTGACCCGATCCCAGTATATACTTCGATTAATTGTCTATAGTTCAATACACGTGTAAATCATTCTGAGTCTTGTGAGAATAGTTAATTCATTTCAGGTCCGTTTGGTGATCATGTTTTTGGCTTATCAGATTTATTAGCCAACTTTTTCACCGAACATGTAAGTTTTGATTGTGGGCGTTGAATTGTGAAATAATAAGAAATAGTAAGGTAAGAGTTACTTTTATGGCTGTATTGCCTGAAGTTACTGTAAAAGATCATTTTATCTATTTTTCATATATATTTTTCTTTATTTTATTAATAAAAAATATTTTAAATATAACTTTTCCTTCAATCACCAGAATCAACCAATCCAGTAACTTCTGCCTGTTATTCATAAATTTCAGCAGAATCAACCGATTAAGCCAATTTCTGTGTTGTTAAGCGGGCTTTTAATTAATAAAATTGTATATCCTGCCCGAAATATTTAGAGGGACTATCCAATATATTCATGGTGTATTATATTTGTTTAAGAGTGCCAAAAATATTAAGAAGAGATATTTATGAAGTTGTGGGTGCAAATTTAATAGGAAAGGATAACTCAAGTGGCAAGGACGCCAAATTAATGTATGGCGAAAGGGTAAGAGGATTTAATATGTCACGCCCCGAACCTACCGGACACGTCAACAACCCGCCGTACAGTACGAATAGTCAACCGCGGTCCAACTCATCCATACTATACTAGGCGTCTTGAATATCAATCACAATAGTACATCCATAAACAATCACAATGTAAAACATTTAATTTAAGCAGCGGAAACATTAATATAAATATCCGAGCCACACGTGGCAAACACGGGCATACAAGCCCCAACTAAATATTCAAATCAATATCCATGAGCATTTATTTAAATGTTTTTAAAATAGATACGGAGGAAGCACGAACCACGTCATCTCTCCTTCGAGCTTTCCAAGCAACGGCAAAGGTAGCGAGCTTTATCCCCTACCTGAAACTGTGAGGTGGCCTCCCCCGTGAAGGGGAGGTCAGTACTTGGAAGCATTTGACAAGTACAATGACAACTATACTAAGTATAATCAAAGTTTCAATTTCCAAGACCCTCAAATAGAGTGATAATATAATATAGGTCATAACCCGTGGTTACCCTCTTTTGAAAAATATACTTACTTTATATATAAAGTCAAGTAGTCGCCCGAAGGCCCATGTTCACTTTGAAAACATTCAACCCTTTCCCCGTGACTTCGCGTCACGCCCATCTATATTAGTTTACCATGCCAGAGGCTTCCTCTAGTCATGTTTCGTCGTGCTAGAGGCTTACTCTAGTCACTAAATTCGGTGTTAGAGGCTTCCTCTAATCACCTTACATACTTTGTGCTGGAGGCTTCCTCCAGTCACATTACATTATGCTAGAGGCTTCCTCTAGTCATTCTACACTACGCTAGAGGCTTCCTCTAGTCGTCCTACACGAATGCTGGAGGCTTCCTCCAGTCATTCTTAATCGTGCTAGAGGCTTCCTCTAGTCACGATACTAACTCACTAGCAAGTTCTATGCCTAGAGTTCCTCAATCTTGAGTAGCCAATGAGGCCTACTCCTAACGTAACTTAGTGGTTACCCATTCCTACCTTAAGGCATCTCATAAGACTACTTAAGGTGCATCTTTCACAATCCAAGTCCTTAGGATTTGTTCTATCTCTTTTTATACAACATTCCCAATTAGTAAAATTAAATACTAATCCATTTGTCTTTAAACAGCCAAGCTCCTTAACTCATAATTATTTGGCTCATTCCTACGGATTTTCCAATCCGTATACGATTTAATCTCAATATCAAAAATATCACTTTTATCCATTCATGATTTCCATACATGAAGTAAAAGTATATTTTATCACAAAAATTCATGGTTTATACAATCATTATACCTCCACATTTATTATGCATCATCATACACAATTTCCTCATAAATTTGTATGTTATGCATCTTCTATTCACAGACAATGATATTTTCATTTAGGCATTATTAATCATTAATAATCCATGAAAATCACATTTAATTACTTTAGGTAATCTTATGAAATTAACCCAAAGATTATAAGCAATATAGTCAGCCATCCTCACCTTATGAAGTGCTGAAATAGTTGCCTTTATTAAGCCCTCCGATCAACCCCGTTCTGAACCGATCGAAAGCGAAAAATCTGGGCAGAAGGTGAAAGCCGGGCGGCTTTCACGAAAGCTGGGCGGCTTTCGTCGTCTGCTACTACGAACAGCCTCCTACACTTGGCGGTTTCCGGCGGTTTCAACTCCTATCGATTCCACGACTCTTCTAAGTTAAATACCCCCACTTTATAACAATATTACACACTTTTAAACGTGTAAAACTCATGGTTTAATCCACCATATGATTTCTTAAAAATCATATCAAATAAACTAGTTAGAAGTGTTTGATGAGTTCTTACCTCAACCTCAAACTATTTCTTGTTGGATTCTTTTCCCCTTGCTTCTTCCAAGCTAGGACTTTGCTAGAGCTATCACAGGCCTCTCTCTCCCTTGCTCTTGTGCGTATGGTGTGGAAAGGATAGAGGAAGTATCCTTAATCAATCCCACCCCCAATCAATAGTAGACAAGGCCAAAAGGGAGTGGGTGTTTGTCTTGCACATCACCTCACTCAACACTCCGCCCCAAACCATGCTAGCTTGTCCCCTTCCCATTATTTGGGTCTAATAGTGTGTAAAAGTTTACCCCAAGTGGGTGTGGAAAGTCCCTCCCAATTATTTCTGCTATTTTTGGCAGGTTGGGCCAAAATAGCGCTCAGGTTGTCCAAATATTTTTATCAACTTTAGTTGGCACTTTATTGGGCTTCTATAATTATCACGATGGCCCAACTAAATATTTGGTAGCCCATTCTCATATACTGGACCCGATAAATAATTTAATTAACCGCGCATTAATTAAATGTACCAATCAATTACTCGAATTTTATTTGCTAGGAAATTCAAATACATATCAAATTTCGAACCCAAGTACATCCGGGTGCGGTGTCACAAGTTCACCCCCCCCTTAACGGGAATTTCGTCCCCGAAATTCACAATGTTTACTCAAATAGAAAAGCATATTGTTCCTTCATCAAGGCTTCCGTTTCCCAAGTTTCTTCTTCAACTCGGTCACTTTTCCAAAGGATTTTCACCATTGGAACTTTCTTGCTTCTTAGCTTCTTTACTTGCCTATCAAGTATCCTTACCGGTCGAACGGCATAGTTCAAGTCCTCACGTATTTCCACAGGTGGTTTCTCTAACACGTGAGACGGATCCGGTACATATTTCTTTAGCATAGACACGTGGAACACGTTATGTATCTTCTCCAATTCTGGAGTCAAGTGCAATCGGTATGCTACGGCCCCAATTCTTTCAAGAATCACAAATGGCCCTATGTAGCGTGGGTTAAGTTTCCCTCGGCTTTGAAATCGGATGATTCCTTTCCAAGGTGAAACTTTCAAGAATACCTCATCTCCCACCTTAAACTCTAAGGCCCTCCGGCGCTTGTCGGCATAGCTCTTCTGTCTATCTTGGTCCGCCTTAAGCCTCTCTCGAATCATCTTCACCTTTGACTTGGTGATCTCCACCAATTCCGTGCTCTCGAGCTTGGCCATGCCAACCTCATCCCAACACAACGGTGTACGACATTTCCTCCCATACAATGCTTCGTATGGAGGCATGCCGATACTTGCCTGATAACTGTTGTTATAGGCAAACTCAACAAGTGCTAAATGGTTGTCCCAACTTCCTTGGAACTCCAATGCACAAGCTCTCAACATATCCTCCAAAATCTGTATAACCCTCTCGGATTGCCCATCTGTCTGGGGATGAAAAGCAGTGCTGAACTTCAACTTAGTTCCCATGGACTCTTGGAACTTCGGCCAAAATCGTGATGTGAATCGTGGATCCCTGTCGGATACAATGGTTATAGGGACCCCATGTAGCCTCACGATCTCCTCCACATACAATTTGGCTAACCTCTCAAGTGCATAGGTAGTGTTAATAGGTAGAAAATGTGCACTCTTCGTGAGCCTATCAACCACAACCCATACGGCGTCGTAGTTTCTCACAGTCCGTGGTAGTCCTACCACGAAATCCATAGTCACGTGCTCCCATTTCCATTCTGGAATGGAAAGTGGCTGTAATAATCCAGCTGGATGCTGATGTTCTGCCTTAACTTGCTGGCAAGTAAGGCATCTACTGATGTACTCGGCTATTTCCCTCTTCATACCAGACCACCAGTAACTCTCCTTCAAGTCACGGTACATCTTCGTGCCCCCCGGGTGCATGGCATAAGCCGACGAATGAGCTTCCTCTAAGATGGACTTTCGGAGCTCATCATCTGCCGGTACACACACTCGGTCACGAAATAATAGGAGACCATCGTCTCTTTCCCTGAAATCTTCAACCGGTCCCGCTAGCATGCGTTCGCGGACCTTCATAAGCTCTTCGTCAGTCTCTTGACCCTTCTTGATCTCATCAAGTAAGGTAGGCCTCACCTCGAATCTAGCTAACAAGGCACCGTCGCTAGATACCTCCAATTGGGCTCTTAATGCCCTCAAACTAGTCAACAATGCCTCAGACGAACTCTTTCGGCTCAAGGCATCCGCCACCACGTTGGCTTTACCGGGGTGGTACTCAATGATAAGATGGTAGTCTTTTATCAACTCCATCCATCGCCTCTGTCTCATGTTCAGCTCTTTCTGAGTGAACACGTATTTCAAACTCTTATGGTCAGTGTATATATGACATGTCTCCCCGTAGAGATAATGTCTCCATATTTTAAGTGCAAACACCACTGCCCCGAGCTCCAAATCATGAGTAGGATAATTTACCTCATGTTTCTTCAATTGTCGTGAAGCATAGGCAATTACCCTCCCCATTTGCATCAACACACATCCAAACCCTTGGATGCTGGCATCACTATAGACATCGTACCCCATACCCTGTTTGGGCAAGGCAAGTACCGGTGCCTCGGTCAATCTCTTCTTCAGTTCAATGAATCCTTTCTCACATTTGTCATCCCATACAAACTTAGCTCCCTTTCGAGTGAGCTTTGTCAATGGCGACGCCAAAATAGAGAACTTCTCCACGAACTTTCGGTAGTAGCCTGCTAACCCAAGAAAACTACGAATTTCCTTGACGTTCTTTGGCCTCTCCCATTCGGTAATGGCTTCTATCTTCTTGTTATCAACCGCAATTCCCGATCCCGAAACCACATGCCCGAGAAAGCCAATCTCCTTTAGCCAAAATTCACATTTAGAAAATTTGGCATAGAGTTGCTTCTCCCGTAGCGTCTCGAGAACAAGTATCAAGTGCTCCTCATGCTCTTCTTCACTCTTTGAGTAAATCAAGATGTCATCTATGAACACAATCACGAATCGGTCCAAGTATTTATGGAATACTCGGTTCATCAAGTCCATGAATGCCGCGGGGGCGTTTGTTAACCCAAACGACATAACAAGGAATTCAAAATGCCCATACCTTGTGCGGAAAGCACTTTTTGGTATGTCATCTTCCTTGATCTTCAATTGATGGTACCCCGACCTCAAGTCAATCTTTGAAAATACAGTTGCTCCTCGGAGTTGATCGAACAAGTCATCAATCCTAGGCAAAGGATACCTATTCTTGATTGTGACCTTGTTCAGTTGACGATAGTCGATACACATTCGAAGTGTCCCATCTTTCTTTTTCACGAAAAGAACCGGTGCTCCCCACGGGGAGTGACTTGGTCTAATGAAGCCGTTATCCAAAAGCTCTTGCAATTGGGTTTTCAACTCATTAAGTTCAGCGGGTGCCATACGGTATGGCGGTATAGAGATTGGTTTGGTGCCGGGCTCAACCTCGATTACGAACTCAATCTCCCTATCGGGTGGAAGTCCCGGTAAATCTTTTGGAAAGACATCCGGATACTTGCACACCACCCTCACACCATCAATGCTCGTCTCTTCTTTTGTTTTGTCTACCACATATGCTAGGTATGCGTGGCAACCCTTTCTCATCATACTCCTAGCTCTCACGGCGGATATGATGCAACTATTGGATTTGGCCCGATCCCCCTCGAAGCGTAAGGTTGCTCCTTCATCGCCTTCGAGTTCAAGTATCTTTGTGTAGCAATCGACCCTAGCATGATGCTTCTCAAGCCAATCCATCCCCAGGATTGCATCGAATTCAATCATACTTAGCGGTACGAAATCACACGTCAAGTTTTGGCCCTCCACTTCCACCTCACACGATGGATAGTGGCTATCTCTCTCGATGTCTTCCCCTAGAGGTGTGGATACCAATAGGGCTTGAGCCATCAGTACAAGTGGTTCTTTGAATCCCCCGGCAAACGCCTCACTCACGAATGATCGTTGCGCCCCAGTGTCAATAAGGATTCTTGCGTCTCTCCCGTTAATCTTTAGTGTTCCTACATTCATAAGCAATGTAAGACACACTCCCTACTTATTAGACTCATTTCTTAGGTTATAGAGTACCCCGGCTATGGTTTGGATGATCGTCAGCTAACGCCCCATCCCGATTCCATCCCGGTTCCCACCTAAAAATCAACACCGTGTACCAATAAGGGAAAGCCGGCCGCTTTTCATGAAAGCCGGCCGGTTTTCACACCTCGGCCTTCGGCTCGGAAGGAACGGTTACGTAAGCCGGCCGGTTTTCGCCAAAGCCGGCCGGTTTTTCATCGCCGAACAATTAATTGATTTAATTCCCATGAAAGGCGGCCGGTTTTCACGAACGTCGGGCGACGTTCGTCGCCGTAGAATTTCAATTTTTTTTTTAAAGCCGGCCGGTTCTTACGAATGCCGGCCGGTTTTCATTAGCAACGCCTCACACCGGAGACGCCTGAACACAAGCCGGCCGGTTTTTACAAAACTCGGCCGGTTTTTCTCCGCCGAAGGATTTTAGCAAAAATCATGCACGAAAGCCGGGCGGCTTTCGTCAAAGTCGGGCGCCTTATAGTCGCCGTAGGATTTTGCAAGTAATTCGAAGGCGAAAGCCGGGCGGCTTCCGTCAATGCCGGGCGGCATTCGTCCCAGGTGGATAGTCATCCACTTCTTCGAACTTGCACATTCCCGGTTGGCTATACAACGTGTACATTTTAACACTTATATTGTTTACAAGGGAATAACATCAAAAGTTCAAGAATTTACCCGCGACGGAGTCCGGGTTAGCACGTGCATCGGCTTCCGTAATCGCATAGACCCTCGCTTGGGTCCTCCCTTGATTAACGGACGGTGCATTGCTTGTACTAGCTCCACCGTGCCCCGTGTTTGCATGAGGTGCCGCTGTCCGGTTCCTGCTCATCGTGGTCCCACCACTCGGCCCGGCACTCACGGCTCGCCCAAGTTGTGGGCAACTCGACCTCATGTGCCCCGTATCGCCACATTGATAGCACCTCGGGGGATCACGACACTTGCCCACGTGGTTCCTCTTGCAATTCTTGCATTTGGGCGCTGTTGAGGCTTGTGATCCCGAGTGTTGTCCACTCATTCCCGGGTTTCCTCTCGATGGCGATGCAGGGGTCCTAAATGAGCTCTCTCCCCTGTGGTTCCCCTTCTTATTGGAACCTTGGGAGCCTTGGTTCTCCCATTTTCTTTTCTTTGCCTCCTCGGCATTCCTCCGCTTTCTTTCTTCCCATTCTTTCTCCCCCTTCAAGCCTTGCTCAACAACTTGACTAAACGTCATATTAGGCAATTGTGTTGCCCTCTCGCGTATGTCAAGGTCCAAGGCATCCCAGAAGTGGTTCACCATCCGGTTCTCGTCACATATGTACTCCGGAATGAACTCGGCAAGCTCCCTGAACTTATGCTCGAGTTGCCTCACGGTATACTTGCCTCCTTGGGTCAAGTTGGTGTATTCCCTCCTCTTCAAGTTCACCTCGAAGTCGGAGTAGTGTTGGTTAAAGAATTCTTGACGGAAGTTCTCCCAAGTGACTGCCTCACCATACTTCCCCTTGACACCGTCCCACCACGTGGACGCCATTCCCTCTAGCAACCTCGTTGCCACTCTCAACTTCATGTTCGGCGGCAGCTCCATGTCAAGAGCCGCTTCGTTGAATCTCTTGATCCACTCGGCCGCAGTGGAGATGTCTCCCGTTCCATCAAACGGTTTACACCCCAAATCTCTTGCTTCCTTGAGGTACTTTGAGATCCTTATTATCGGGACCTCGGTACCTCGATCATTTCGGGACTCTACATGTCCCCTGGAACCCACACGACTTCCTCCCCTGGAAGCCCCTCCAAAAGCTCGCCTTGCCCGGCGCCTTTGGCGATCCTGTTGGTACTGACGGAGCAGCTCCTCCATCCTTTCTAGAGCGTCATCATCGTCGCTCTCACCATCATCGTCATCATATTCCCCATCATATGGGGTCTCAACCGGTTCGGTTCCCGGTTGATACGTCGAATCCTCCTCGGAATCGTATTGTTCATCGATTGTCTCCACATGACCGTCGCTCACCGTTAACGAGTGACCCGCACGGCCCTGCCCGCGAGACGCCCTCGATGCCCCCCGACTGCCATGTTGGGATCCCCCCGGTGCCTGGCCAGTCGGGTTTCTTCGAGTGACTCTACCGGTACGTTCCATTTCTGAAAGAGGTAGAGATTGAGTCATTAGACCCGTATCAAATGTCAAATGACGGATAGGCACTTAAAGACATCCTTTGGCTCAAATTGCCGCCATGCCAATTGCTAAGGGTACCATCTTAACAATTAGAGACCTTGCAACTCCAGTACCAAAAGTTCTATAAGTACAAAACTTTATGCTCATGGTTTTCAAAATCAATTTCAAAAGAATTTTGACGCCTCATTATGAAGTTTACGGACTAAGGCTCTGATACCAATTAAATTGTCACGCCCCGAACCTACCGGACACGTCAACAACCCGCCGTACAGTACGAATAGTCAACCGCGGTCCAACTCATCCATACTATACTAGGCGTCTTGAATATCAATCACAATAGTACATCCATAAACAATCACAATGTAAAACATTTAATTTAAGCAGCGGAAACATTAATATAAATATCCGAGCCACACGTGGCAAACACGGGCATACAAGCCCCAACTAAATATTCAAATCAATATCCATGAGCATTTATTTAAATGTTTTTAAAATAGATACGGAGGAAGCACGAACCACGTCATCTCTCCTTCGAGCTTTCCAAGCAACGGCAAAGGTAGCGAGCTTTATCCCCTACCTGAAACTGTGAGGTGGCCTCCCCCGTGAAGGGGAGGTCAGTACTTGGAAGCATTTGACAAGTACAATGACAACTATACTAAGTATAATCAAAGTTTCAATTTCCAAGACCCTCAAATAGAGTGATAATATAATATAGGTCATAACCCGTGGTTACCCTCTTTTGAAAAATATACTTACTTTATATATAAAGTCAAGTAGTCGCCCGAAGGCCCATGTTCACTTTGAAAACATTCAACCCTTTCCCCGTGACTTCGCGTCACGCCCATCTATATTAGTTTACCATGCCAGAGGCTTCCTCTAGTCATGTTTCGTCGTGCTAGAGGCTTACTCTAGTCACTAAATTCGGTGTTAGAGGCTTCCTCTAATCACCTTACATACTTTGTGCTGGAGGCTTCCTCCAGTCACATTACATTATGCTAGAGGCTTCCTCTAGTCATTCTACACTACGCTAGAGGCTTCCTCTAGTCGTCCTACACGAATGCTGGAGGCTTCCTCCAGTCATTCTTAATCGTGCTAGAGGCTTCCTCTAGTCACGATACTAACTCACTAGCAAGTTCTATGCCTAGAGTTCCTCAATCTTGAGTAGCCAATGAGGCCTACTCCTAACGTAACTTAGTGGTTACCCATTCCTACCTTAAGGCATCTCATAAGACTACTTAAGGTGCATCTTTCACAATCCAAGTCCTTAGGATTTGTTCTATCTCTTTTTATACAACATTCCCAATTAGTAAAATTAAATACTAATCCATTTGTCTTTAAACAGCCAAGCTCCTTAACTCATAATTATTTGGCTCATTCCTACGGATTTTCCAATCCGTATACGATTTAATCTCAATATCAAAAATATCACTTTTATCCATTCATGATTTCCATACATGAAGTAAAAGTATATTTTATCACAAAAATTCATGGTTTATACAATCATTATACCTCCACATTTATTATGCATCATCATACACAATTTCCTCATAAATTTGTATGTTATGCATCTTCTATTCACAGACAATGATATTTTCATTTAGGCATTATTAATCATTAATAATCCATGAAAATCACATTTAATTACTTTAGGTAATCTTATGAAATTAACCCAAAGATTATAAGCAATATAGTCAGCCATCCTCACCTTATGAAGTGCTGAAATAGTTGCCTTTATTAAGCCCTCCGATCAACCCCGTTCTGAACCGATCGAAAGCGAAAAATCTGGGCAGAAGGTGAAAGCCGGGCGGCTTTCACGAAAGCTGGGCGGCTTTCGTCGTCTGCTACTACGAACAGCCTCCTACACTTGGCGGTTTCCGGCGGTTTCAACTCCTATCGATTCCACGACTCTTCTAAGTTAAATACCCCCACTTTATAACAATATTACACACTTTTAAACGTGTAAAACTCATGGTTTAATCCACCATATGATTTCTTAAAAATCATATCAAATAAACTAGTTAGAAGTGTTTGATGAGTTCTTACCTCAACCTCAAACTATTTCTTGTTGGATTCTTTTCCCCTTGCTTCTTCCAAGCTAGGACTTTGCTAGAGCTATCACAGGCCTCTCTCTCCCTTGCTCTTGTGCGTATGGTGTGGAAAGGATAGAGGAAGTATCCTTAATCAATCCCACCCCCAATCAATAGTAGACAAGGCCAAAAGGGAGTGGGTGTTTGTCTTGCACATCACCTCACTCAACACTCCGCCCCAAACCATGCTAGCTTGTCCCCTTCCCATTATTTGGGTCTAATAGTGTGTAAAAGTTTACCCCAAGTGGGTGTGGAAAGTCCCTCCCAATTATTCCTGCTATTTTTGGCAGGTTGGGCCAAAATAGCGCTCAGGTTGTCCAAATATTTTTATCAACTTTAGTTGGCACTTTATTGGGCTTCTATAATTATCACGATGGCTCAACTAAATATTTGGTAGCCCATTCTCATATACTGGACCCGATAAATAATTTAATTAACCGCGCATTAATTAAATGTACCAATCAATTACTCGAATTTTATTTGCTAGGAAATTCAAATACATATCAAATTTCGAACCCAAGTACATCCGGGTGCGGTGTCACATAATATCTAGTCTTTTGAGGACAATAATCCAAAATGTTTTAGGCCAATATATTAAAGTTTCTAGCCCAACATAATATAAGTAAATGGATAAATCTTGGTTGGGCTGAACTAGGAAAGCACGGGCAGCTTTTAGTGACTTTTGAGCCTCCTGGCTCAAATGAATAATTTTCCATTTTGACTTTCACTGAAAGGACCTCGAGAATTAAATGGCTAATTCTTGTGTTCATATTTTGACGAAAGGCTCTTTTGTGATAGGGGAAGGGATGATTTGACTTTTCACCTCATATTTTGGATGATATAGGACTTTGTATCCCATTTTGAAAAAACCGCAAGTGTACACCCCATGCCATCACATAACATTTTATAAAGAAAATTTTCTCAATAAGGTGCAAAATCAAAGTTATTTGAAAATGGGGTGCAAATCCAATATGACCTAAAAAGTGGGGTACACAGTCAAATGCCCACTTTAATTATAATATTAGTGGAATATTATGAGATTGAGAATTGAGATGAAATGATGCAATAATACGAAGTATTAATAGTCTCAACGAAATAAGATTGGAATCTAGCTTGAGTTTGAGTATGAAGTTCTATACACACATCTGGAAATAACCAAATACGGAGTAACTAGTACGGAGTAAGAACAATGCCCCTATTATATGACTCAAAAACCCCAAATTCTAAAATATACTCCGTATAAATTATTTGAATGTGGAGGGAGCAACATGAAAGAGGTGCAAATTTTTATATACATTAAAAGAATACGTGCAAGCTAGACACAATTATTCAGCTGGATAAACTTTCCAAAAAAAATACAAAAACTTAACTAGAGAACTATACAATATTACAATGAGCGTCAGAGTTGGTTAATGAGTGTGAGTTATACTCCGTATGGTTTGAGCTCAAAGTACAAAGACACTAGTACATCTAGAATGCAATCGATGTTGAAAAGATTAATCAAAAATAAGATAAACCCATTCAAATTTCCAACGGTAAAATTGAAATGTAATTGTATTCAAATGATTACGTTATTATGTGATAATAATTCTAGAATCAATTAAGGGTATTGAGATCGTTTTTTAATTCCAAAAGATGATCATGCATGAGACTTCAGTCACAGAAGAGTAGTACATAAAGGTGCTGAATAGAAAGTGGAGAAGGCCAAATTATGAAAGACTTCTACTTAAGTGGAAATGGTTATACAGAAGGGTCAAAAGAGCAAAGCTAAAAAAATCAGCAAGCTCAAAATAATAAGAAAGCTACTAAGCTAGAACATATGAAGATAAAAATTCAACAAGTTTTACACTAAAAAAACAAGATTAAACCATTAAGGACGTTTTCTTTTGGACTGGAATTTGTTTGTCTGGTCTGGTCTATTTAAGTCTGGTCTAAACAAGTCTGGTCTGGTAAACGTCTGGTCTCGGTGTATTTTATAACTACAGAAGTCTGGTCAGGTTTGTTTAAGTCTAGTCTGGTCTGATCCGGGACTGAAAACAGTCGAAAAGAAAACATCTTAAATGCAGAATGGTTAAACCCTACAAGCTTAATACAGCAAGCTTAAAAGACAGCAAACCCGGCCCATTATAGAAAGCTCAAAATGATGTTTTGTACTTTTAGAATGTTTAAAGAACTAGTTTCACTGTTTCACGAAGCTTTAAACGTAAAAAGTCTAACAAAAAACGGGTTGCTAGCTAAGAGGATTTATAAAAAAAATGCAAACTAAGAGTGCAACAAATTAATCTGCGTACACTACTAAAAATACGTTATTTACCTATATCTTTTGCTACAAATTTACTTCATATATGTTAGTAAGAACTTTTTCAATATAGAAGTTGTTGTAAACTACTTCCAGCTCAGGTCTCCAAGGTTTACACCCACAAAGGATGCTAAGATCACCACCAAGGTCAACAAAGGGAAGAAGGGGCGTCAGCCAACGATCTAATTCCGGCCAACTCCGATCACGCACCCTCACAGAGAAGCGGCAGATTCGAATAAGGGAAATCAGGGTTTTTGCGAGTCCAACCCTCATCGGCTGAGGAAGAGAGAATAAATAGGCGAAACACGGGTAGTAAAGAAGGTAACTTACCAAACCAGGGAGCTACGCTGAGAATCGGTCGCAAGAAAGGAAAGGATCGCCATAGGAAAGAAGCCGTTTGACAGCCGATCGAGTAGGATGGTAAACCAAAAGGGGCTGGGTAAAGTTTGATGGAAATGGGCTTAGGGAAATGGATCGGGCCAATACCAACACATTCTCCACCTTATTGGACCTTAGTGGTGTAGAGTCAAAACTCTAAACATATTTGAGACTCATCATCGCTGGATTGCCCGAATAATCACAAAGACATATTCAGGCAAACGGGTAAGATCACCAGGCAACTTATCCGCAATCAATGTTTAACGTGCGCTTGCACGACAACAACTTTTCGACCGAGAGACATTTAGTCCCCATGTCTGCAGGATTAAATTCCGATGGAATTTTGATCAACTTGATATGACCTGCACTCACAATATCTCGTATAAAATGAAATCTAACATCAATGTGCTTAGTTCTATCATGAAAAACAGGGTTTTTACACAATTGAATAGCAGATTGACTATCAGAAAACACACAAATATCCTGCTTAAGACTACCAATCTCCGTTAGGAGACGTTTAAGCCAAATGGCTTCCTTAAACGCTTCGGTAGCGGCCACATACTCCGACTCAGTGGTGGATAGGGCAACTATGGGTTGAAGTTGAGATTTCCAACTAATGCACGACCCACAAAGCGTAAACACATAAGAGGTAGTGGATTTCCTATTGTCTCTATCATTAGCAAAATTAGAATCCACATACCCACTCAACTTAACCCCCTCAGAACACCTAGTGAAAACCAACCCATGATTAACAGAAGATTTCAAATACCTAAGCAACCACTTAAGAGCATTCCAATGATCTAAACCAGGATTAGACATATACCTACTCAAGCAACTAACAGCATAGGCAATGTCGGGTCTAGTACTCACCATGAGATACATCACGGACCCAATAGCATTGGAATAAGGCACAGATTTCATTTTAGCAATTTCAGGAGCAGTCTTGGGAGACTGATCCTTACTTAACACAAAGTGAGACGCCATCGGGATAGAAACGGGAGTAGCAGAATGCATGTTATATTTACTCAAAATCTTTTCAATGTATGAAATCTGATTGAGAACTAACACACGCTTACTCCTATCCCTAACAATGTTAATGCCTAGGATCCTTTTGGCATCACCTAGGTCTTTCATAGCAAAGTTCTCACTGAGACGCTTTTGCACACATTTAATGGCGTCACCCGAAGGACTCACAATAAGCATATCATCCACATATAGCAATAAAAATACAGGCACAGAAGAAGTATTTTTAAAGTATAGGCAATGGTCGCATTCGGACTTGTGAAATTTCAAAGATGACATGCACTGGTCAAATTTGATATTCCACTGCCTCGGGGACTGCTTCAGGCCGTACAAGGCCTTCCTAAGCAAACACACATGATCACTCTTCATGGGATCCACAAAGCCCTCAGGCTGCGACATATAGATTTTCTTATCTAAATCACCATGCAAGAAGGCACTGGTGACGTCCATTTGCTTCATTTCCCAATCATTATGAGCAACAAGAGCAAGCATCATTCTAATCGTAGTAAATTTAACTACAGGAGCAAAGATTTCAGCATAATCAACACCTTCCTTTTGAGTAAATCCCTTAGCTACTAACCTAGCCTTATATCTAATGTCGTTAGGCTCTTCCTTAACCTTAAATAGCCACTTACAGGCAACAACGGAACTATTGGGCGGTCTAGGAACTAACGTCCAAGTCTTATTCGCTCTAAGTGACTCCATCTCACTTTCCATGGCGCAAAGCCATTTAGCGGACTCATTAGACTTAAGGGCCTCTCTATAGGTTCTAGGTTCGTTAAGCTCAAGGGTCTCAAACACAGAGAAAGCAAACATAGAAGTATCACACATATGGAAAGCATAATCAGGCATACTATCAGCAGTTCTCCTAATTGCTCTCCTACTTCTATCTCTAGCAAGTTGATAATCATGCAAATCATTCTCACTAGCATCCGCACTCTCATCATGCGATTCATTGTCATTTGAATGCACATGAGAATGCTCCACCTCACTCGAAGTGGTGGTAGTATCATGCTCAGAAGAATCAGAATCATGCAATTCAGAAGAATTAGAATCATGCAAAACAACATTATCATGATTAGCAAACAAAGGGCTAGCAGCACGTGGTATGGACTCCACCTCAACGGGTGTACTACTAGGATCAGACTCAGACTCAGGAACTGACTTAACCAGACAAGGAAACTCGGATTCATTGAAAACAACGTTTCTACTCACCACAACTTTGAAACCTACCTGGTTCCTATCCCAAACCCTATACCCCTTCACACCCTCGGGATAACCTAGGAAGACTCCTTTCTTAGACCTAGGATCCAACTTGTCACCTTGTTGGTGCACATACGCTGCACACCCAAACACTCTAAGATTAGACAAATCAAGGGGTTTGTTTGAAAAAACAGATTCAGGGCACTTCCCACCCAAGGGAACAGAAGGAGACCGGTTAATCAAGTAGACAGCAGTGTTAACTGCTTCACCCCAAAACTTTTTAGACAAACCGGCGGTAGCAAGCATACTCCTAACCTTATCTAGAACAGTCCTATTCATCCTCTCGGCTATCCCATTTTGTTGGGGAGTATAGGGCACAGTTTTGTGCCTTCTAATCCCACAATCAACACACAGTTGGTCCATATCCTTATTGCAAAACTCTAGACCATTATCTGTCCTAAGGGTTTTGACCTTCTTACCAGTTTGATTTTCTACAAGGTTTTTCCACTCCCTAAACTTCACAAAGACATCGGACTTATGCTCAAGGAGACGGACCCACACCTTCCTAGAAAAATCATCAATGATGGACAGAAAATATCTCTTACCCTCGTGGGTAGAGACACTAGCAGGACCCCACACATCAGCATGAACATACTCTAACACAGAGGTACACTTAGTAGGATTAGGATATGGGGAGGAGGGGAATGTAACCTTATGCTGCTTGCCTAACACACAAGATTCACAGAAGGGGATGGGGGACACAGAATCCTTACCAAAACAACCAGATTTATGCAAAATCTCTAAACCCCTATTACTCATGTGTCCTAATCTATTATGCCACAAAGCAGATTTATCAGAACTAACAACATGAGCAGAATCACAGAAAGGCTGAGCATGGCACACATACAAGTTATTCACCTTTTTTGCCTTAAACAAAACAAGGGAATTTTTTAAAACTTTCATGCACCCATTACCCCATTTACCCTCTAATCCACTACCCTCAAAAGCAGCGACAGAAAACAAGTTATGACGCAAATCAGGAACATGCCTCACATTTTTCATAGTAAACACAGTCCCATTATCAAACTTCAAACATACATCACCCACCCCATGTATTTTGCATTTCTTATTATCAGCAAGAGACACAAAACCATCATTGCAAGAATCATAAGAAGCAAACAAGGATCTAAAAGGTGTCATATGATAAGTACAACCAGAGTCAATCAACCACTCATTTTCAGTCATGCTACTCAACACAGAATTGGCAGAATCACAAATCATAAAAACTTCTTCATGCAAGTTATTATCATCTACCACATTAGCATGTTCAGACTTCTTCGGATGGGGACAATCCTTAATGAAGTGACTAGAATTACCACAATTATAGCACACTCTCTTCTTAGACTTACCTCTCTTCTTCCCCGGGTCATTGTTTTTGTTCTTATCGTTGTTGCCCTTCTTATGGTTTCTAGATCTACTCTTAGACCTACCCCTCACAAACAACGCTTCACCAGAGTCCCTAGACTGACTGTTACTACCCCTCGAGTGTCTAAGGTCTAACTCCTTACTCCTTAATCCATTAACGACTATATCTAACGAGATATCGTCTCTACCATACTTTATGGCAGATTTGACGTCATTGTATGAGTCAGGGATGGCATTAAGTAACACTATGGGCGTGTAGTCATCTATGTGTTTATCACCGGCTTGCTTAATGTTCTGAATAAGCTTGTTAAACACATCTAGGTTCTCATCAATGTCCTTAGACAGGTCGAGCCTAAATCTAAAGAACTTCTCAAGCAAAAACAATTTACCAGGCAAAGAAGTATCGGTATACAACTTATCCAACTTGTCCCACAAATCTTTCGCGGAATCTATAATACCCACCTTCCTGAGCACTGAATCAGAAAGGTTCAGGTATATAGAGGAACAAGCAGTTTCATTCATCTCAACGCGCTTAGCAGCATCCTCAGAGTCTAAATAGAGACCAGTCACAGCTCTATAGACTTTCTGTTGGATCAACACGCATTTGATTTTCTGTTTCCAGATATCAAAATCTGTCTTTCCGTTAAATGGAAGCATGCCATATTGATTGACAGCCATATTAACCGAAAGCAAGCACAACACGCAAGAGAGTAAATAAAAAATTATCAAGCAAAGAACAGTACGAAGCAACTAGCACGAACAAGCCAAGACGACCAATGAACACAAAGCTCGGGTACAATCTCCTTGTTCTTTCATACCGTACGAAGCAACTAGCACGAACAAGCCGAGACGACCAATGAACGCAAGGCTCGGGTACAATCTCCTTGTTCTTTCGTACAAGCAAGATAAAATTTTTTATTTACTCAACAGACAGATAAATGATTAATTTTAACCTATAGGGCTATCAATTGTACGAAGCAACTAGCACGAACAAGCCGAGAAGACCAATGAACACAAAGCTCGGGGTACAATCTCCTTGTTCTTTCGTACAAGCACAAATAGGCTAGAATTAAATCAACAAGCAAAGAAACGGGATTTAAAACTAATCCGGACAGAAATATTCCCAACTTCGGACAACAAGTATCCAAACAAATATTCTTAACCGGAGAGTTTATCCACGAATCAATTAACAGAAAAAATCAAAAATAAAAATCCAACACGTGATTAAATTTAAACCGGAAGAAATATTCACAACTTTGGACAACGGGTATCCAAACAAAATATTCTTCACCGGAAAATTAATTCACGGTCCAACAAACAAGTAATCACAATTCAAACAACAAAGTAATTGCAATTCAACTTGAAAATTAAAAAAAAAATGAATGAACTACGAATAATAATCACACAAAGGATTAGTAAACGTACCTGGGGCCGGGCACAGCCGGCATCCTAGACCACGTAGGTCAGCAGCGGGGGAGCGGGGGAAAATTAAATCCGGTGGCACTCCGGTACACCAAGGATGTTTATCGCCAATTTACCTGAGCGGGGCCCGAGGTTGGGTTACCCGACTTACCTTAGGCAGCGCGGGCTGCTGTAGACTCGGCGTGGATGGCGGCAGCGGACTGGGGCAGCGGCAGACCTTCCTGGCAGGCGGCAGCAGCTTCTGGACCGGACTGGAAGCTTCTGGCAGAGCTCTGAACTGGCACCAAGCAACTCCAGGCGACGGCAGCAGCACTCCCTGGACCTCCGGCGACCTCTGGGCGGCGGCGACGCGGCGGCAGGCGGCGGCAGGACCTCCGTGTCTCTGATACCACTGTTGTAAACTACTTCCAGCTCAGGTCTCCAAGGTTTACACCCACAAAGGATGCTAAGATCACCACCAAGGTCAACAAAGGGAAGAAGGGGCGTCAGCCAACGATCTAATTCCGGCCAACTCCGATCACGCACCCTCACAGAGAAGCGGCAGATTCGAATAAGGGAAATCAGGGTTTTTGCGAGTCCAACCCTCATCGGCTGAGGAAGAGAGAATAAATAGGCGAAACACGGGTAGTAAAGAAGGTAACTTACCAAACCAGGGAGCTACGCTGAGAATCGGTCGCAAGAAAGGAAAGGATCGCCATAGGAAAGAAGCCGTTTGACAGCCGATCGAGTAGGATGGTAAACCAAAAGGGGCTGGGTAAAGTTTGATGGAAATGGGCTTAGGGAAATGGATCGGGCCAATACCAACAGAAGTTTTGACTTTAGCAAGCTTGCTTTACATACAGGATGATTTAAGAAAGCTTAAGGGCTAGTTTTAGCATTCTTGAAGATATTTAAAGGAGAAACAAATGCTAAGAAGATTAACAAGCAACATTATCTCACCCTACTACTATTCAGAGGCCCAAAGCATCACCCCATTACGGAGCCCAATCGGTGAGGGCGTAAGGCCCATTTAGGCTCGCCCGGCCCAAGCATTTAGGCCTGCTTCGGCCCGTTAGACGATAGGGTTTTCCCCTCCCCTTCTATAAATAGAGAGGAATGCCTCCTATTTTAGAAAAAAGGATGTTCTTTGGCTCTTAGCTCCAGGAGCTCTACTTCTTCTCCTCCCTCTTTAGATTAGCAAGTATCTCAAGCTCCATTAATGGAAGCTCCAAATATGTATTATGTAAATGGTGAGGAGAGCAATTTAATGAGAAAGAGCGGGCTTGGACGTTAGCCTAAAAAGTCCCGTGGTTTTCTCCCTTTCCGGGTTTCCACGTAAAAATAGCTAGTTCATACACTTCTATATTCTTTATTAACTTTTATACCGAATTCATCGTCCTTAATATCCGGATCTACGGGACTAAACCTCAACATTGGCGCCGTCTGTTGGAAACGCTTCAAAAAGAATCATGTGTTCTTGATTGATGGAGTATATGGCCCAGGGACCCCCGGCCCACAGACTTCTACTACTCTAACACAGGCCCATCAAGCCCAATGAGCACACGAAGCCCAAACACAGCGGTCCAAGTACCAAGAAGCCCACGGTGCACGTACGGATGCCTTCGGCCCTATGGCCGAGGGCTCCAAAACTCACAGGACAGCCAGATTTGAGCATACGAAGCTACTGGGTGAAGATTGCAGAAATCAGGAAGCCTTCGGCATCTTCGTGCCCTCGGCATCAGGGGAGCCTTCGGCCACACAGAGCCCTCGGCCACACAGAGCCCTCGGCTACACA
Source organism: Cuscuta epithymum (assembly GCA_945859915.1). Classification (NCBI taxonomy): domain Eukaryota; kingdom Viridiplantae; phylum Streptophyta; class Magnoliopsida; order Solanales; family Convolvulaceae; genus Cuscuta; species Cuscuta epithymum. The sequence goes on from CAMAPF010001005.1 coordinate 2,439,720, forward strand.
AGGGAGCCTTCGGCTACGGGCTCAATCATCGAAGATTCCCTTTGGAGACAAGCAACCACCGCATTTAATGCGGCGTCACGTCCAAACCACCGCATTTAATGTGGTGCACATCACGACCGCCCTATCAGTACGGCATGATTTTCTTTATCTGAAGACCGGCCTTTGCTCCCCGCGGATGAGGATCGCTGTTCAAATTTTCAGATCGATGTCCTTAGTACCGACATCGTCACAACATGACTATATTTTATGGATCGTTGTTGCATTTGTCGCCGCTGTCCTAATATCATGATCGGCCTCGCATCACAACATGTTTTATCACACTGAAGGCATCTTCACGCTCCACGGAGGAAGACATATTATCCAGATAATCGGACTGCTTTTATAGCTCCATGGCCGGCCACCCCGGCACGACGTGATCATCATTGAGAAGCCTCACCTCGACCACAAAAGTGGGAAATCATTCTGGAAGACCGAATGAGGACCTTCGTCATGGTCTGGAGGGAGCCACCATTTCAGCTTGGACTTGACCCTCTGCTCCGGACGACCGAGCAGGGGATTCAGGCCAGTTTGGGAGATGGTGTAAAACTATGAGTAGGACTCACCTGGCGGCACTCGGTGACACGGGTGGCCGAGCGGGGGATCGAGATTATGGTTTTCAAACCTCGCCTCAGTATGTAGCTCTGACGAACCGTGACGAAGGAAAATCGTCGTGGTGGAATCAGAGCTATGACTTGGAGGTGAGTCTCTGTTTTAGCTAAACACAGGAGATAACCCGAGTGGGGGCTCTTACATGTGTTTAGTTTGAAAATGGACATCTCAAACCCTTAGTATGGATGGCCCGGAACGGAAGAACCGAACAGGTTGCATCAGAACTATGGATTTGGAAGATGGCGAGTCGAGTCCATGTTTATCCGAGTCGAATCGAGTCCATGTCTATCCGAGTCGAATCGAGTCCATGTATATCCGAGTCGAGTTGAGTCCATGTCTGTCCAAATCGAGTCGAGTCCACGTCTGTCAGAGTCGTGTCTAGTCCGTGCTCAACGATGACAATGTAAGGACCATGGCGATGTAAGGCCATGTAATGGCAACGTAAGGCCATACCACGACGACGACCATCTTATGCAGCAAGATCGGCCCCTCAGCGCCATCATGTCTAGTTCATGTTCGACGATGGCAATGTATGGTCATGTAATAGCAACGTAAGGACCATGGCAACGTAAGGCCATAGCACGGCGATGACCATCTTATGCAGCACGATAGGCCCCTCAGCGCCATCGTGTCTAGTTCATGTTCGACGATGGCAATATAAGGACCATGGCAACGTAAGGCCATGTAATGGCAACGTAAGGACCATGGCAACGTAAGGCTATACCACGACAACAACCGTCTTATGCAGCACGATCGGCCCGTCAGCGCCATCGTGCCTTCTTCTCGGTCGGGCTCATCCATCCTTAACCTGGGATGGCGACCGCCGCTTTTATGCAGCACACACGGGCTCCACAGCACTGTCGTGTCTGGCTCTCGGTCGGGCTCGTCCATCCCTGATCTGGGATGGCGACCGCCGCTTTTATGCAGCACGAGCGGCTGGCTCTTCAGCGCCATCGTGCCTACTTCTTGGTCGAGTCTGCCCATGACATTCAGGGTCGGGACCACCGTCTTATGCAGCACGAGCGGCAGGCTCTTCAGCGCCGTCGTGCCTAGTGCAGGATTGCACCTCACTTATGACATATGCATGCCTTGCGTCCGAGACCAGTCGAAGACGCCTATTCCGGAAAGGCAAGGAAGGACGTGAGCAAGAGTATACTTTCTCGAGTAGATTCACAAGCTTACTACTCAAGAAACTGGGGGACTTGTGTTGGGATATATTATCCCGGCCTACTACTATTCCGAGGCCCAAAGCATCACCCCGATACGGAGCCCAATCGGCGAGACCCATTCAGGCTCGCCCAGCCTATTTAGGCCTGCTTCGGCCCATTAGGGCCTTTTCGGCCCGTTAAACTAGAGGGTTTTCCCCTCCCCTTCTATAAATAGAGAGGAATGCCTCCTATTTTAGAAAAAAGGTTGTTCTTTGGCTCTTAGCTCCAGGAGCTCTACTTCTTCTCCTCCCTCTTTAGATTAGCAAGTATCTCAAGCTCCATTAATGGAAGCTCCATATATGTATTATGTAAATGGTGAGGAGAGCAATTTAATGAAAAAGAGCGGGCTTAGATGTTAGCCTAAAAAGCCCCGTGGTTTTCTCCCTTTCCGGATTTCCACGTAAAAATAGCTAGTTCATACACTTTTATATTCTTTATTTACATTTATACCGAATTCATCGTCCTTAATATCCGAAGTTTATGTTGGGTTTCCGGATCTACGGGACTAAACCTCAACAAACATGTTTGCTTTTGCTTATTGTTATGGGGGAATTTGACTTTGTAATGGGGTGCAAAGTCAAATATCACCCAAAAAGTGGGGTGCAAAATCAAATTCCCCTATTGTAATATCTAAGGCCGCTTTTGAAATTTGTAAAATGGTAGAGAATATGGCTTTTAGCATGACGAGATTTTTAATGTTATTAATCAGAAACTATGTTTTCTAGCTATTATATAACACAAATCGCTAATTACTCATGTAGTCATCACTGGGTATTGCTTGTGATTTGTATCTCACGTGGCATGATATTTGTGTATGATTCATTCTCTTCGAACTAGCCCAATGCGTCGTTTATTAATCATGTCATTGTTCAGCAGGTAATTTTATAAAATGTTTCCTTCGCAAACATGAGAATTGTTAATGCATTAGCTATGTCGTTCATCAAAACTATGTTCTAACTTTGAATGTTTCATAATAATAATAGTGTTTTTCGAAATACTTGTGCCCATGGAAGTGAAAAAGTGAACAAGATCATTTGGAAACAGATGAAGGTATAAGTATATATAACATTTCACTAAATATTTTACTATAGTTTCTAAGTCATTTAATTTAGTAGTGAGCAATATGAATATAAAGTATATTTTGTGTATAATTTTTCAGTGCGCAAAACAAACGGGCGGCTTAGAGTGTGGATATTATATGATGAGATTCATGTATGATCTGAGTAGAAGTATCAATGAAGGTCAAGATCTGGAGAAGGTATGTGTTCATGTGTGTGTGTGTGTATTCATGAGAAATGTTTTAGTTATAATGTGAAAGGGTTATTGTTATGAAATTATATTCCAAATCGTAGTTGTACTAATTAGAACTGCTTTATATTTTAGGTGTACACGAGCACCTTACGAGATGAGGCGTTTTCAATGGCAGAAATTGATGAAATTCGTGATAGATGGGCGATATATGTTTGCGACAATTTGTTGTAAACTCTATATTAGATTGAAAATGTATTCACTATATAACTTTTGGCGATATATGTTTGCGACAATTTGTTGTAAACTCTATATTAGATTGAAAATGTATTAACTATATAACTTTTAGGTAACTTTTTTTGTCTTGTGATATTTGGATTGATATTTGATATTTGGATTGGTATTTTGATTGATTGCAAATGTCCATTAAAAGAAAATAATGTGTAAATAAGGTGCACATTTTTCTTTTATGAATACTTATTGCTGCGGTTGTAAAGGACCGCCGCAAAAAAATTAAATTCGGTTATCTATTTGCTGCGGTTGTTGAGGAAACGCAGCAAAAAGTGTTTTTATTTAAAACCTTATTTGTTGCGGGTACGACCGCCGCAAATAGCAATTTTCGGAATTTGCTGCTCCTGCTATTGTCGCGGGCAAAAATCGCAGCAAATGAGTCAAAACGACCGCATCAAATGTCATCAAAATCGGTTTGAGAACTTGATTTAAATAAGGTGACAACTCCGGTACATTTTTAAAAAATGGGGTACCATACCTACTATTCATTTGATTGGAGCACATCACTTTATCATTTTTAATTTAGATTTAAATAATTCAATTGCTACATTCTCATTGGCAGGCCCGTGCCTTATGTTAGGCTGGAGAGGCCCAAGCCTCAGGGCCCCAAAAAATTGAAAAAATTAGGGGCCCATAATTTTTTAAACATTACTATTATTATACCTATGTATTTTCCAAGGCCGTCACCATTTGGGGCGGTTCCTAGTGAAATTTTTTTATGAATTTTTTTGAGCATATTCTTTATTAAATCTAATTTACCCATACCAAATGTCAGCAACAAATTCAATCGGGAAGACAGTCAAATGAATTTTTGAAGATAACTGGGCAGTTAAACAGCGTAGTATATTTTAGAAAATCATTTGACTGCCTTATTTGTTGAATTTTTAGTTGACATTTGGTATGAATAAACTAGACTTAATGAAGAAGATGCTCAAAAATTTTCATAAAAAAATTCCACTGGGAACCACCCCAAGTGGTGACGGTCGGACATAACTTCTTATATAAGGGGTGATTTGCACTTTTTAAGTTAGTTCGAGTGCTGATTTGTAGAGCAAGTTTATAGTATATATTGTTGAGGATTCCACTAAATTATGTATCTAAAACTGTTTGACGGGTTTTACTTAAGTAATTTTTTAATACATTCAAGGGAAAAGGGGCAAATAAGCCCTCAAACTAATCAAAAAAGTGCAAATAAACCCTTTTGTAGGAGGTTCTGTCCGATCATCGTCAATTGGGGAGGTTCTCGGTGGAATTTTTTGATGAATTTTTTTGAGCATCTTCATTAAGTCTAGTTTAGCCATACCGAACTTCAGCTAAAAATTCAACCGGGAAGGCACTCAAATGATTTTCGGAAATATACTGCGTTGTTTAACTGCGCAGTTATCTTCAAAAATTCATTTGACTGTCTTCCCAGTTGAATTTTTAGCTGAAATTCAGTAGAACTAAACTAGACTTAATGAATAAGATGCTCAAAAAATTTCATCAAAAACAGTCTCTATGTGCTTTAGTACAGGGGTAAGACTGCGTACATCCGACCCCCCTTACCCCACCGTAGGTGGGAGCCTTTGCGGCAGTGCGGTAACTGAAAATGAGATTCAATATCGTTTTGTGATAACGGAAGACTTCTTTTGCAAGATTGCATTTTTGTGATATTTAATTATTCGACTTTAGTGAATTTATATGATAAACAAACACTATATATGGGGCCCATTTTATGAAGCTCGACTCAGGCCTGAGTTTAGGTAGGACCGGCACTGCTCATTGGTCCATGTGGATAAAGGTATGATACCTTATGGGTACCATAGAATCTACCTTTAAATAATATATAGTAATCTTAATCTTACGCCTAATGATATCATTCGTGGATTAGCGATTGACTCCATTATTTGTAAACATAACACATAAGCTAACAAGTGTGTCATCCCTTACTCCCTTAGCTTGATGTATGTCTTAATGACATACAACTAGTACAGTTACTTAGTATTATAGTTTAGACATTTGAAGACTATACCTAAAATCATTATTTGCAAAAAATGACATGAGGTGGTTTGTAGAATAAAAAAATTAAAAAAGACAAGTTGATGGTGGAAAAGAAGACAATAAACTTTATCAGTGGAGGGACGGAAAAGTATCATATTTATTTATTGAATAGTTACTTACAATCTTTTTTTATAGTTATTTTGTAGTATTGTCAAATGTGTAAAATGATTGATCTATATTGTATTGAATATAACAAAACATAAACAACAACGAAATGTCCAAAACCTGACGATGTTCTATGAATAAGACACATCATCGATCAAGTGAGACCATTGGAGAAACATAAATTATTAAGGAGAACATGGTTCGAACCCCACCTAAAGCTCAAAACTAAGCATGATTAGATGGGGCATTATCGTACCTAAAGCTTAGAACATGGCTAGAGAATCCTACATCAATTCTTTTAATTTCCCTAGTTTCTTACCTTATACTACATCCGTCCCATTTTATGTGTCTTAGTTTGACTTGACACGGTAATTAATGAAGGGGTTGAAAAAGTAAAAGTTGTAGTTGAGGTTTGAGTATAATAAAGTGAATTGGTGTAGGCCACATATTTCTTTCCCAAAAAAAGAAAGTGGACACTTATTTTGGGACAGCCCAAAAAGGAAAGTATGACAGGTAAAATGGGACGGAGGGAGTAGTTTTCACGCGTGGCCCACCTATTACAAAACCATATGTGCAATAATGCTTCATAATGTCATATCATAGAGGAGATTATAAGAGGAGATTATAAGCGGGCAATAAGCAAATGACACGTACTCTTTCAAAAACTATTTTCAGTCCCAAATCAGATCAGACTAGACCAGATCAGATCAAACTTCCGTAGTTATAAAATATACAGAGACTAGACGTTTACCGGACCAGACCACCAGCAAATTTCAGTCCAAAAGAAACATCCTTACCATGTATGGTAACCTCTAGGTTACGTGTTAGAATTTCACCACTCATTCAACCGGCTAGATATAGTTCATCATAGAATGAATTACATTATGATTTCTATAGACCGTGAATATTCATTTATTTGTCGAGTACATGCTCACCCATGCGCTATAATACGTCTATAGTTTAGTCAGAATTTGAGTGGCAGACTAAAAATAGATCATACTCCGTATTAAATAGAAAATTTTAATTTAAGTAAGAACATCATAATGCTTTGATATGTTTACTTTTAGAATGTTTAACATCTAAAAAAGATGACTTGAGTGTTAATTGAGCTTTGATTACATAACTGGTGAAGAGAAGTTAGTTTCAGCCCAAATCTTTTCCAGGAATTGAACATGACACTTCTCCATTGTGGCATTGTGACGCCCTCATCTCACCAAATGAGTTACACCCCGACTGCTCAAACTTGACTCTAAGGACTAAGGATGTGCTTGGGAGTTGATATTTGGGAAGGAAGGGAGGGAAGACATGTGGGAGTTGATGACCCTCTAATTTGTGTATGTGAGTTTAAAAAATATGGAGGAATGATTTTGGAAAATGTTTCTGACCCTCCAATTCTCCAAAATCTCTTAAATGCTTAACTTGTAAGTTCCTCCAAAATGGTTTTTTTTAATTTAAACTTAATTTAAAATGAATATCAATTCAATAATTTGAATTTACCTGCCATATTTCAAAAATGATTTTAATCATAATTCATCCTAAAACCATCTTTTTCCAAATCTATTACTCTCAAATAAATAGAATTGTTTCAACATTTTCTCCTCTATTTCTCCTCAAACAACTTATCCTCAAATTCTTCCCCTCTCTTTTTCCTTAACTCCCAAACATTCCCCTCTCTTTTTCCTTAACTCCCAAATATACCTTAAGATTATGAACACTTTTATTTTTGTACACACTTTCTACTTTTGCTTACTTCTATCTAGAATATTAGAGTTGTAAACCAATAACAATGCTACATTGTATGAAGAAAGGAGTAGTTATTATCAATCACACGTCAAGAAATAGGAATCACGTTTAGTGTTAATTATGTGTTGATACAAAATGTAGAAAGGACTTATCCAAAGAAAAAGAGATGTTAGTTGAATAATACATAACGCAAAGGAATTAAATATAGAGGTTGCGTATGGTGGTTGGTGATAAGGACACGAGCATAGAGTGGCGATAATTCATGAGACCCAAAGATGGGGGAAGTACGTACAGTTGGCTTTGGCTTCTTATGGATTTATGGAAACGATCATCAGGCCAAGGCGCTGGTCCTTGCACCTCCCAACATGGCAATGGACACCTTCCGCCAAACCCAAATTATTATTGCTAATTAATTTTAGCTACAGAATTATTTCCTTTTGCTATCAGTGTCATAATTATCTTGAAAAGTTTCCAATAAATAATGTGATCATTTAAAATGTATGCACATTATTTTTCTATTCGATCAATAGCAGTATATTACTAAGAGCATCTCCCATCGTTGAAGTCCCATAACATGGTGTGAGTCTCCCATAAAAAAATAACGATCATTATAAAAAATGTCGATGACGAAATGAAGGAAAACATGAATGACGGCACGATCCAAACAAAGTGCTTGATAATGAGGAAGAGTGCTGAAGTCCCAAACCAGAAAATTGTGAACTAATAAAGTGTTATATTTAGATATGGGACCCAGGTTGGGACCTCAAATCTTAATATCTTAATAAAGTGCTATATTAAGATAAAGTGTTATATCAAGACATGTCTTAATACGTAGTATAATTTTTCGGCGTGGAACATCAACACCAATGCAATAATGTGATTAATACATCTCTCCTTATTTGAAAATTTCAATGTAAATGTATGCATTGTGCATAACATGCTTACTAAAAATAAAGTAAAATATCGAAGATCATGTAAAGATAGAGAAAAATTCATTAATTTAATTTTGTATATATCTCTTTCATGTTACGTATACGTCATGTACATTGTTGCATTATAGATGCTCTAACAACTTGAAATCATATTATCATATTTTGACATTCACATATATTAATATAACAGTATTAATGTCCGGCTTGTGTTTTTCAAGCAAGAAAATTATTAATATTCAAGAAAAATACAATATTCATATTATGGAATATCACATTGTTTATAATTTAGGGAATTTTTTTATTATCTCTTCTTTTCTTTGAACCACAAAATTGCGTGATTAAATACAAGTACACTGTTCAAACTTAAAGGACAATGTACAAATCAAAAGACAAAATAACACAAAGACAGAGAAAATAACCTTTAAATTTGTGCTGCCAAATTAGTTGGAGTACTTCTCGAATATGTTGGGGATACTAATTATAGTTGATGTTGTTATTATTATTAGTGTCCTATTATGTGCGAGAATATGTTTTTCTAGTTATTTAATGAATATTGTTTTCCTGGTTATTTGTATCTTACACATAAGAGTCAAGTCAGATGTTTCATTATTAGTGGAGATTATCAGCTTTGATTAAATTGAATAGTGGGTGCCGTGTTTTACTTTGGATAAATAAAGGCATGATAGATTTAATAGACTAATTTACATTGGATAAAATCAGACTTTGATAATCGTAGTAGTATCAACTTAGTATCAGTTACTATTAGTAATAAAAAGTCATACATAAAAATGAGACTTAATAACTAATTAGAATTGTGTTCAAAATTACATCATATTGACTTAAATATAGTTACTATTCCGTATAACGTAAATTTTGTACACACTTATAGTCACTAATAGTTACAGAGTACTAATTAGTCTCACTTTTGTCCAACACTTTTCCACGAGTAATATTAGCGGATTTTTTTTCTTAAAAAATACTTAATTAGACTATAAACAATCCAATTGAACATTTAGGATGTTTTTAATTATATTATAATTTTATAATCTAACTTGTTTAAATCTGATCTATTCTAAAATGTCTATTTTATTTATATTTGGCTAAAGGGTCAAATAGACCCTTGAACTGACTTAAAGTGTTCAATTAGCCCCTTATATAGGAGGTTCTGCCCGGCCATCGCCAATTGGGGCAGTTCCCGGTGGAATTTTTTTATGAAATTTTTTGAGCATCTTCTTCATTAAGTCTAGTTTACTCATACCAAATTTCAGAGAAAAATTCAACCGGGAGGCAATCAAATGATTTTTTGAAGATAATTGTGAAGTTAAACAGCGCAGTACATTTCGGAAAATCATTTGACTGCCTTCCCGGTTGAATTTTTAGCTGAAATTTGGTACGGGTAAACTAGACTTAATGAAGAAGATGCTCAAAAAATATCATCAAAAAATTTCACCGGGAACCGCCCCAATTAGCGACGGCCGTGCAGAACCTCCTATATAAGGGGCTAATTGAACACTTTAAGTCAGTTCAAGGGCCTATTTGACCCTTTAGCCTTTATATTTTGTAACTGTCAAACTTTTTTCTGAACGGTCGAAAATATCAAATTTATTTAAGTTTGATATGAGACGGAAGTCACTTCAATTAAAATCATTTAAACTCCATCTATATCTTCTTTTTGTAAACTATCTTCACGACTTTCGCAAGTCCAACTAGTTTAAATTATGTGCTCTTACAGTACTACTACGTATTCTATAGAATTACTTTTCATCCTCTCCCTCTGACTAATTCCTTAAGGCTGGTTTTTGGAACTTTTCGAGAGAATTACTTTTCGTGTTATCATTTTAATTTTTTATTGTTGAGTGGAATTGATTCTTCATCACCCGTGCAAATTACATACACTTCATTGAATGGAGAATTAAATCATTTGACTAGTCATTTTGTAGTTGTCAATGGGATACAAAATTAAATATTCTTTTTATATTTACTTTTATGGGAAAGTAGTTACTCCCTCCGTCCCTAAAAGAACTTCCAACTTTCCCTTTTCGTCCGTCCCAAAAAGAACTTCACTTTCCCTTTTTGGCAAAGAATTTGTGGTTCACAACATTTCTCTCTCCTCTGCACAACTCTCCACCACACAATTCCCACTTTCTTAATCAGCGTGCCACTTTATTTAGGAAGAACATTTGGGGACAGAGGTAGTATTATTTTTTGTTTATGCATAGGGGATCGCCGCCCCTATGAGACTCTATATAACGGGCCCATGCCTAAATTTTTTATGGCCCCAGTGAAGGGATACAAATAGGCCCTAAAAAGCTAGGCATTCCTTTTAATTTTGACTTTTCATCCAGACAAAAGATGATAAGAAGTCACAAATGTCATGCGTCTGAAAAATTAATTTAGTGGTCATACTTATCCAACCACAATAGGGCCCTTGAATTTTGAAGTCCAATTCCCCACCTATCGTCCATGAGGTCCATCCATTCAGGGCAGGCCTCTACGTTCCACAATCACATTCATCTACTCTGTATTTGTTTGTGGGGTGGTTTCAAAATAATCTCCATTGACAAAAAATGTTTATCATCGTTATTATAAGTATTTTGTTATGATCATAATTGCTTAAAAAGCATGACCATTAAAGTTATTGTGGTATTCGTTACAATATTAAAGTCATATTTTGATCCATGGTCTTCAACGAGTCATATATTCGTCATTCTTTCTATGTGATTGGTAAACATTAGATCAACTTAGATCATTTCATTAGTCGATTAAAGAAAAGTGGATGTACAAAAAACGTAAGATTTGTTTTTTGTAAAATAATTATGTAGGTAATGCGAGATTATAGAAATAAAGAATTACGTTGTGTGTTTGGTTTGAAATAGTTAAAATAGTACTCCATACGTAGTAGTATCTTTAGGCTCTGTTTTTAAACCCAACTGGGAAATGCTTTTAACTTTTTTAAATGATTTGATAAAAAAGTGATTAATAGTAAAAGTTGATAGTATTTGAGAAAAAAGTGATTTTTAAAAATAAAAGTTGGTGGTGTTTGGTAAAATAAGTGCTTTTTGTGTAATAGAAAAAGTAAAAAGCAGATTCTGGGCCCGTTTGGTAGCACCAAAATCGGCTGTTTTGGCTGATTCTGCTGAAATTTATGATATTCTGGCTGGAGTGGCTGTTTTGGCTGATTCTGCTGATTTAAGAAAAAAATATTTTAAAAATATATTTTATTAATAAATTAAAGAAAAAATTATATGTAAAAATAGCTAAAATGGTCCTCTACAGTAACTTCAGCCAATACAGCCAGAAAAGTAACTCCAACCTTACTTTTTCGGCTTATTACACCATTCAGCGCGCGAAAGTAAAAGTTATGTGTTTGGTGAAAAAGCTGGCTGATAAGCCTGATAAGCCGAAAACAGAGTTCTCCAAACGGGCTCTCTATCTTTTAGCTTTTAAGTAATTCATTTAAGTAGAAGTTGTCATTTGAAAACATCTTTTTTAGTTTTTTTAAGCCAAAAGCCGGGAAGTGTTTTTTTTAGTTGTGTTTACAAACAGAGCCTTAATACTTTTAAAACAAAGTGAAAAGTTACACGATTTAATGGTAGTACAATATTATATTTTTCACATAAATAAATAGACTTAAATTAGCTCAAGATTTGAACCCAAACTCTTAGGATTAGGTTTGAGGTTAATTATAAGATAAGGTAGTTAAGTGGTCGACGTGACGGCCCTTCATTAGAACAACCTTCTAGAGCTCGATTTATTATGGGTGTGTACCTGTGACTTCATAAAAAGCTCATTTTATAAGTAAATTAGAGTACAAAAATCACTTCTGCGTTTTCACTCAAACACCCCAACTTCTGATCCTGTCCCTTAAAATAGGTGAAGCGGTTTTAAGAATCAGATCTAAACACCCCTATATCCAGAGGCACTTGATGAATTTCGACCAGTTGCCAACTTACCATGGTGGCAAACTAATACCTCAACAACAATAGTAATCGTGTTCCAGTTAAAAAATCTCATTTCACAGTGCTAGTAATGTTACATCGACTTTCTATGTAGTTGTGGTTTGAGATTAACAACTCACATGGGTAGCTCAACTGGTAAAGTGGTGAGAAAGTTAAACAAATAACCAAGGATCAAAACTCACAATGATCGTGTGGAGGTCACAACTCATATATGATGGGCCTCTGGTACGCACGAGTATATAGTCTACCACCGCTAGGATTGATTAAGTCATCATGATTTACTACCTTAAACAAGTGATTTGAGATTATCAAAGTACTTCAAGTTTATAAAACTCTTAATCTACACTTGTCTCTGATCATCTTAGAACTCCAAACAAACATTTGATCTAACATTATATTACATCACCAACATTTCCAAAAGAATCATATCGCATATATTAGAACTAAACACTACGACATTAGTAGTTTGAACTAGGGGTGGGCAAATGGGTACATGAATCGCAGGTCGGACTGGGTAATACAGGTTCATGGCGGGTTAGAGTCGGGTCCTAATTTTAGAAAATCCAAACGATTCGGGGCGGGTCCTTAAAAACTTAAGAACCGAACGGGTCTTAAAATTTGAAATAACGGTACTCGAACCGAACCGTTTTAAAAAAAATATTTTAATGGATTCTATTAATTTAACATAATGTACTAACAACACATGGAAGATCTTCATGTTCTTGTGTCTAAACAAATACTCCGTGCTTTCAATTAAAGAAATTGATCAGTCTGTTAAAGAGTTTCCAAGTCCATTTAAACTCCTAATTTTTTGTCCTTAATTAATTCTCTATTCCAAATGCATCAAACTTTTTTTTAAAATTTTATTGTAAACAAAGACTCTTACGTAATGAAGCTAAGTGTGACATATTTGTTTTATTATATTATGTTTACTTATATTTTAATATTTAATATGTTTTAAATTGTTTTCATAGACAAATATGTATAATAACTAGTTTAATTTCATGTGACTTTGTAGTGCTATTTTTTTAGTTTATGAATAATGTTGAAAATTTTAATTTAAGTGGTTAGGAGCTGCCCAATTTAAATATTTGTTCTTAGATATTTTGGTGACTTATTCAAAGTGTTGTTTTACATTTTTATTTGGAGTTTTTAGTGTATTATGGTTACATTTATACTTAATTAGTTCGAGAATTCTACAACTTACTAGAAACTTTGCTAGCATAGCCGGTTTTTTATACAAAAAACAAAGAACCGAGAACTCGAACCAAACCGGCCCGTTTCAAACGGGGCGGGTAAGGCCCGGTTCCTATTTCGAGATTTCGTATACTCTAAACGAACCTACCCATTAAATGGAACCGGCGGTTCTTGAAAAATTTTCAATTACCAGAACCGACCCGGACTACGTCTACCCCTAGTTTGAACTAATTAAAAAAACAACATAGAAATCTAAAACTTATTTACATGAATATGACTATTCATTATGATAACGTAGTGTTGTGATAACTTACGTTCAAAACTTGAACATGAATTACTATGATTTCATTACTACTCTAATAATTAGTTCATTTAAGAGTCTTATACACTACTGCCATAGTAAATTTAATTCTATTTTAATCTATGATTCTGTACAATTAAATTTCATTATATTACAATTCAATTTCCCAATTTAATAGAACTTCTGATGTGATTTTTCAATACATAGATTAGACTTGGTGCTATTAATACACTATGGCATACATTGTCTAAGAGAAGAGAAAACTTAACTTTTTTTTGAGTCACCTAGATATTTATGAAATGTGAGGGCATAATATGTCATTATTAAGGATGTTTATGTTCATACTGTAGTTTTTACTTATAATTATTGTTATTGTTTTCTTTGTTGTTTTTTGTTGATGGTACTATGGATTCAGACCATGGTCCAATTACGAAGTCCAACCCATAAACGGGATCAAACCTTAACGGGATTAGCCTAAATTACAGGATTAGCCCATAAACGGGATCCGCCCTTAACGGGATTAGCCCATAAACGGGATCAGCCCTTAACGAGATTAGCCTAATTACAGGATCAGCCCATAAACGGGATTCATGATTAAAAGCCGCTTAGCCCATTAGGAATTAGGCCCACGATAGGAACCCACAGCCAGGCCGGGCTGGACATCAGACCTCGAGCCTGGGCGGAGTTCTAGTGAGGCCGGGATATTCCTAGAGCTACGTGGCGAGCTATCACTCGTTGATAGATATTTGGCAACAGGCAGAACTCATCCGGAGGACGGGGACTAAAAGGAGAAAGCAATCGTGTGAGAATCAAGCATCGAAGAGTTCTATTTCGAGCAAATGAAAAGACAAGAGAGGAAATTGCTCAAGGAAGGGATGATGTGAATGAGCTACCTACCTCACCACCGGCTGCCGTGCAGGTAACGGAAGAAGACCGAGCTAATCTAGCACAGGTGGAGGAACCCATTTTGGAGGCTGCTGCTGCTCTAGAAACTGAAGTTTCCCCAAAACCTGCTGCTGCGTCGGAACGTGTTGCAGCGCTGGCTGCCGTGCAGGACAAGGTAACTGAACCGGAAACAACGGTTGCCCATCTTGTCTCGGATACGGAAGAGAAATGTGATACTACTGATTCTGAAGACCAGTATAAGACTGAAGAGGAACCGGATCAGGAACATCATGTCGAGAAAACTACCAAAAAAAGTAGGAAGAGAAAGGGTGAGACAAATGAGAAGTATAAAAGACGGCTTGGAAGAATGATTGGAATGAAGGTAAAATAATTCTCTGATGGGGAAACTATGGCTTCCTTAGATGGGCTGGACTTTTAATTTATTTAATTAGTGATTTGTGAAGTGGGGACTGTCCCATTATTTTGATGCATTATATCTAGGTTAGTTTATTCTAGCTTAGATAGTCATTTTGATTTGGATTTGATGCATTGTAGAATGCTATTTTTCGGCTCCTAATATACTTACATGTTATCGTCGAGCAAGAATATACTACTTCCCGTGATCTATAAATATTGGATGAAAATACCCTACCAAGGGATCGGATCCCCGATTGAATTCTAAACCGAGGCTAGACAGTTGCTAGTTCTCCGGAATAAAGAGTAAAGACTGCTTTACGCTGCTACATTATTCTCACACTTACGTATATTTAGCTCTCGTAGTTGGATTTAACTCCATCATTTGTTATTCTTATTCTTACTGTATTATTAGATAGTCCCCTTGAAATAGATAGTCCCCTTGAAATAGATAGTCCCCTTGAAATATTTGTTAATGACAAAGTGTGGAGGATGGGGTTGAAAAGACGTTTCAATATGATTATTTCATGAATTAAAAGTGTGATTTTTTCTACTTATAATTATTGTTGTTTTTGTTATTCTTATGCTTATTCTCACTGTTTAAGCTAGTCGCCTTGAAATATTTATTAATGCCTAAATGTGGATGATGGGGTTGGAAAGGCGTTTCAAAACACGCCAGCACCTAACCAAATAAAATTGATACACATACCATTTCATCCCCAGTACGAATTGGTGTTTATCTATCTACTGCACCAAACAAAGTCGCATAGTGCAGTTCAACAAGAACTGAGTAGTTCCTTTCAACTTATTATTGATGTGGAATTTCACTTTACATTTATAGTCAATGTTTTCCTACCAAATCAGGTACTCCTCCACTCATTCATTCACTTTTGCACACAAAAGTTGAGATCTCCCACATCAACCCTCCCCACACCTGCCTCATAGATACGTATATCCCGGTATGATTTTACATAATCCCGCATAAGCGAGCATTTTTCGCTAATGAGACACTAATCGCACCGAACGAACATTTAAAATTTGCTTTTGTACCAATTTAGTAATGTGTCGTATTCAATTGTGTCTATTTTATCAATGGTCAGTCCTTTCCATACTTATTTTTGAATTGACCGCCAAGTTCTTAAATTTGAAAGGGCTAGTTTGGTGTTGCATTTATACATTGTACAATATTGAATTGTGTATAGAATGTACCAATTACATTTGGAAATATACATAGTTCGTTTGGTAATTTTGGATGTAAACAGTTATTAGTGTACGTAGATTTGTAGATTTGTATAGTACGAAGGTCTAAGGATTTAGTCTGTAAGTTTAGTTTGAATATAAACTAATAACCCTAAGTAGTACATTGTTAGAATGTGTATCTACTAAGAAATAACTAAGATATTTCTATTCCTAAACTAATACGGAGTATATACGAAGTACTACGTATTTCTTTGGTCCTAGAGTACTCCTAGATAAAAAAGACTTTCCTCTTACACCTAAAAGGATGCCTATTTACAAGTAGTAAAATTTGTGGAAATCTATTACTCCGTATGTTGTAACTTTAGTCCTTGAAATTTCTTAAAAGAAAAGGGGCAAATAAACCCACGTACTAACAAAAAAAAAGGTGAAATAAGCCCTTATATAGGAGGCTCTGTCCGGCCATCGCCATTTGGGGCGGTTCCCGGTGGAATTTTTTAATGAATTTGTTTTAGCATCTTATTCATTAAGTCTAGTTTACTCATACCAAATTTCAGCTAACAATTCAATCGGCAAGGCATTCAAATGAATTCTTGAAGATAACTACGCAGTTCGCTTCAAGAATCCATTTGAATGCCTTGCCGATTGAATTGTTAGCTGAAATTTGGTATGAATAAACTAGACTTAATGAATAAGATGCTAAAAAAATTCATTAAAAAATTTCACCGGGAACCGCCCCAAATGGCGACGGCCGGACAGAGCCTCTTATATAAGGGCTTATTTGACTTTTTTTTGTTAGGACGTGGGCTTATTTGCCCCTTTGGCATCTTTGAGAGGCATTTATTCATCAAACTTTTTCAACTATTAAGGGAACCTGTAAAATGTTCTAGCTTGAAAAGAATAGGAAGTGGAGTTTCTTTTTATGGAAACTTTTATACTCCCTCCGTCCCGAAAAGGTATGACAAATTTCCTTTTTTGGATGTTCAAAAAAGATTTGTCATTTCCATTTGAAGTAAGGAATATGTGACTAAAGTTAATTTTCTCTCCCCTGCACAAATTATAGCCACACAAATTTTACTTTATTAATCCACGTGAAAGTCAAAGTTGGAAAACCTTTTCGAGACGGAGTGAGTATATAGTAGTGGGATTCTGATTCCAAAGTAACTTGAAAAGACCTAAAAGGAACTGAGTTTGAGAACCTCTTGAGAGACGGAGTGGTAGCACAGACAGATGTCTGGTAAGGATCATGAGTTTAAAGGTTTGTAAAGGAGATTAGACAAACGAAATTTTCTAAGAACAAAACATAACATACTCCGTGTTTTCTAATATTTGCCCAAAACCATACTACGTACTTCCTCATGTATGACCATTATAAGGATGTTTATGTCTAGATTTGTTTTAATTTAAGATAAAACGAGATCAAATCAAATTAGACATATACTTAGTACGGAGTACTATATACTGAAATCCGCATATATTTATCCGACCATATTAGAACATTTATATTCAACCTAAGTTCGGTAATACTAGAAATGGCTAAATCGGTCCAATCTACAATTTATGAAATTTTGACCGAAGTAAGTGGCTGAATAGGCTGAATTTGCCGAGTTATGAAAAATTTATATTTAAATTAAATTTTGTTGATAAAATTAAGAAATAGTTACATAAAAATAGTTAAAATTGTACTATTCACTGGCTTTTTTCAATTCAATCAGAAATGTAAGACCACATTACTTATTTTTATTATTTCTGAATTGTGCGCTAGAAGTCAAAAACTACGAGCATGTGCGGTGACTCTATTTTTCATGAAACACGTAACTTTTGATTTCGCGCTCTGAATTGTGTAATACTCCCTCCGTCCCAGGGAGAAGTTCCCGGGTTGACTTTCACACATATTTAGGAAATAAAGTTACTGAGGGGTAAATTTTACTGTTTGGCACTGTTTCGACACTGTTTGGCACTGTTTCGACACTGTTTGGCACTGTTTTGCACTGTTTGACACTGTTTTGATGTAGGATAACTTTCCATTTAGGGAAATGGGAACTTTTTGTTGGGACTACCAAAAAAGGAAAGTGGGAACTTCTCCCTGGGACGGAGGGAGTACTACGTAATAAGAAAATGTAAGGTTGAAGTTACTTTTCTAACTGTATTGGCTGAATTTACTATGAATGATCATTTTAGTTGTTTTTTCATATACTTTTTCTTTATTTTATTAATAAACTATATTTTAAATATAATTTTTTTATAAATCAGTAGAATCAATCAATCCAGCTACTTTAGTCAGAATTTCATAAATTTCAGCAAAATCAACCAATAAAGCTGATTTCATTATTACCAAACGGGCACTACATCCACTACTAAAAAACACGGGATTGACAGGGATTTTGGTGGGGATTATGCAAAATCCGTGCCAAAAACACTTTGAATCGAACTATTTGGCACGAAAAGTCGGTAATCCGTGTCAAATTCTGTGCCAATCCCGTATTTTTTTGTAGTGATGTTTGGTAAAAAATGGTTGACAAGTTTGTGAGTTCAAAAATAGGGGTTATAATAATGGGCTCTTATTACGTAATCGCATTCGACATTTGATTTAGTGACTTTTTGAGCTAGCTAGACTGCTAGAGGATGAAAGTATATATGGATGCGCAAATAGGTCGGGTCTAGACCCGGACCCGACCCGAACCCGGTTATTTTTAATGGGTATGGGTCTATGTTTTATTCCGTTTACCCGGACCCGAACCCGGACCCGTTAATATTTTTAATAAATGGGTCGGGTATGGTACATATGATTCCGACCCGTTAAGGACCCGGACCCGTTTATAATTTTTTTATTAATATATATTTCATATACTAATATAGTAATACATACCTAAAACTAGTATCCCATTAATACATATTAAAACAAACTGGGATATTCTATTTTAGTTTTGTTTATTTCACTATCAAAGACATTCAATACGTTTGGATGAAAGTACTGGTTTCTTACGTGAACATCAATTTTTTTTTAAAAAAAATAAAGATGTGTTTTACTTATTACTCCGTATTAAGGATGATTGAGATCTAGATGTTGCTAGTTTGTGGAATTGCATTACATTCATGATTCATATACACGTTCTGTTTTATATTTGGTGGGTCTAATCTTCCAAAAAAAATGGCGGGTCTACCCGATCCAGACCCGAGACCCGTTGGGTCCGGGTCCGGGTCCAAAATTGCAGACCCGACGGGTAAACGAGTCCGGGTCCGGGTCCCTTATTTACTTAGCGGGTCCGGGTCTGGAACACTACATTCCGGCCCGGACCCGACCCATTGACAGGCCTAAATAGGAAGATAAATTTTTCCAACACAAGCTACATTACGAGCCTGTTTAGTACCACGAAAATCGGCTGTTCTGGCTGATTCTGCTGATATTTCTGAAGTTATGACTGAAGTGGCTGCATTGGCTTATTCTGCTGATTTAAGAAACAATTATTTTTGAAATATATTTTATTAATAAAATAAAGAAAAAATTATATGTAAAAATAGCTAAAATGGTCATCTACAGTAACTTCAGCCAAAACAGCCAGAAAAGTAACTCCAACCTTACGTTTTCTGCTTATTACACAACTCAGCGCGCGAAAGTAAAAATTACGTGTTTGGTGAAAAAGTTGACTGATAAGCCTGATAAGTCGAAAAACAGTGCTGCCAAACGGCCTCTACATTCTAATTTTACAATACAGACATTGAGTTTTATTAGCATTTATACGAAGAAGTATATATCGTACGTTGTAAGCCAAACGGCCTCTACGAAGAAGATTTATTACTCTTTCATTTGGCTAATATTTTTTTGTTTATTTGAGATCTAATTCTCAAAAGATGTGACCGTTGATTCTTCACTTTGTCCATTTTTTTGTGTGTTCAGATTCTGAGTAGAAAAACAGTTTTCTCGTGTGACCAAAAGAGCTTTTCACAAATAACTTCATTAGAAACTTCTATTCGTTTATTACTCCATGCAACGTAGTCACTTAATTAGTTTTCCTTGTTGTATTAATGAAATTTATGTTCACTTAATTGTTTTCATAATTGAAATTTAAATACGTCTTTTTTAAAACTTAAGGAGTCCATTAATCTATTTTTAAGCTCATAAAATAAATAACGTATACGGCTTATATTCTTAAACAAACAAATATGTTGTTTTTAATTTACATTTTACTGATTGAAATGTAATAAAAATTAAAAACGTAACCAAATATGTGATCGAAAGAGTATTCATTTTCTCACGCAAACCTCAAAGTTGTTTGTTTTTTCAAACAAACCTTTTCTCTAAAATCATGTTTCAAGACTTTAACGGAGGTAACGGCATTTCTATAATTCTATGACGAGCTTATGTCGACACTACTTTTAAAAATTGAAGAAAAAAGGGACATTGGTAATCTTTTGTTTGCTTAGTTTTTGTCCAAAATCTTTTGTTTTTTTAAGTTCAACTTTAAGATCGTAGTTCTTTTTAGGTAATTTGTTTATAATCTGTTTTTAAGTCCTTTTCACTGAATAGCAATAACTATTCAGATTGATTAATAAATACAGAGGATATATCAGTAAGTACAATTTATAATAAATACTCATTCCAAAAATGGCAAAATCATGATAGAACTAATTTAATTTAATTTAATTATAATGTTAACTTCATAACGCATGGATAGCATGCATGTTAATACATTTCATTTTCACCCATAACAGCTTAATTTATACGGATTTAAAATAGAGACAAAAAACAAAATATGGAAGCGGAAATTTTGAAAATTAAACAAAAAAATGGAAAATTCCTAGCTTCCTTAGAGATGATGTTAATGGAATAGCTTTCTCAATCTTCGAAACCGGTTTTCTTCCAAATCGCGTTGCGGACCCTACTAAGGTCCCTTCCCTTGAGGGTGCGCCCTACGCCTTCGTGCACCGAGAAGGAGGCGATCCTGGACCTCGCCAGCTGCTGCCTCACCAACTCGTGCGGCGGAATCCGATCGCCGCCGTCCTCCTCCTCCACGTCATCGTCGCTGTCCCGCTGCCGGTTCTCCCGGTACTCGTCCTTGAGAATCTTCGACCAGTCCGGCACGTTCACCGGCAGAGACCCCGACGAAACGCCGCCGCCGACAAAACTCCCGCCGCCAGCGGCGGACGATCTCCTGGAGATTCGAGAGCTCGAAATCGCCTTCCGCGGCTCCGGAGATGCGCGCCGGCCGGTGCTCCAGACGTCGGACTCGTCGAACTCGAAGATGGAGTCGCCGGAGATCGGCGCGTCGCAGTCGTTCGCCGGAATGAAGCGGTAGTTAGACCTCGTCGTGAAATAGCTGTTCGATGCCGCCATAGCGAAATTGGTCAGGAATTCATACACAGAGACTGGTGAATATATAGAGGAACGGAGATTGAGATGCTCCGTGAAATGAATTTAGGTATGATGATACAGTAAATTTGATGATGGTTCTTCCTGCTCTGGAGTCACACCAGCTAGAATCAATGAATTCACCTTACCCTATTTCTGACTCTCTATATCTGTATTCTGCTATGCTACTTAAATGGCTGCTCTGCCTCTCTGATTGAGGTCTGCTCTGCTTTTATAGATCTCCCAATGGATAAGTTTGAAGTTTCATTCTCTCTCACCTTTGCTGTAATAGAAAAATGAATTACAAAAAGTAAAAAGTTATATACTCCACTATTTATTTTATTCTATTTTTTCGCATGGACTACTATTTATATAAAAAAAATTATGGAGTAACATATGACTCTCTTATGGAGTCATGTGCACATATGTGGCTCCTCAACAGCAATTCATAAAAAACGATGGCACCCTACACCCCAACACTGACCGTACAGTTAGATGAGAGGATGTAAATCGGACATTAATCACAAGCTGAAAGATAGAGAGTGAGACTCTGATCTTGGTACTTGCAGAGACCCATTTTTAGCATAGTAATCTCTCATCGTAATTATCGGGATTCGAACTTGAGACTTATCCCTTGCGGCACCCTCTATCTATCAGTAGAGCTACTTCCACCGATCCTCACTAGTCATTCATTTGTATAATGGAGAGTCAACTTTAAAATTGAGTGTACTATATTTTTATATAAATGTGATGTGTACAACTATATAATAAGACTCCATATAGTACTGCATTATTTATATATTCTCATTTAACTGTTCTATATTTCTAGACTCCATATAGTACTGCATTATTTATATATTCTCATTTAACTGTTCTATATTTCTAGACTCCATATAGTACTGCATTATTTATATATTCTCATTTAACTGTTCTATATTTCTAGCCGTTACAAAATAAATGTCATATTTCTAACTTTGAAAGAAATATGTGGCGGTCACATTTCTATTTCATTTCATTATATTCAAATCTCAGCTATAATTTTTATTTTATAACAACTTTATTAATAAGTGTGTCAATTGACACATTAAATAATTATTGTTGATAATTATTTACATCGAATTTATTTACATTTATTTTCGTCTTATGAACTTTGATAAATTTTGTTTATGAAAATGACATTCAATGTCATAGGTTAATTGTGTGGTAATCTAAATAAATAAAATTAGAGTTATTTTTATTAAATTGATTAAAGTGACTGACGGTGATTGTTTTAACTAATTTTCATGCAAGTTTTTACTATTTTATTAGTAATATAAATTTTAAATACTCCCTCCATCTAACTC
Source organism: Cuscuta epithymum (assembly GCA_945859915.1). Lineage (NCBI taxonomy): Eukaryota > Viridiplantae > Streptophyta > Magnoliopsida > Solanales > Convolvulaceae > Cuscuta > Cuscuta epithymum. The sequence continues at coordinate 2,462,581 of CAMAPF010001005.1, forward strand.
AATTTTGTCAAATTTTTTTGTTTGTTCCAAAAAACTTTGCAACTTTTTTTTTTACATCAATTAATTTGTTGTTTTACTTGTTTTCTTCCTCTGCACAAACCTTAATCATACAACATTTACTTTTCTTATTTCTCACTTACTTTGAAGTTTGCAAAGTCCACCGGGATGTACGGAGGGGAGGTAATACAATTTTATTATATTTTGACAAATTCAGACAATGCAACCGCTTCACTCATTGTTCTATCATTTCCAGTGTTACCTGATGAGTTCTAATTATACACTCACTCCATCCATAAATTAACTTTCAAAATACATTTGAGAGGATTAAGATATAAGGATGGTATGGTGAAGAGTAATGTAGATGAGAGAACAATACATTTTGAATGTATAAGAATTATTGTGAGAATTAGGGAGTGTTTGCAATTGCTTTAACTTTAAAAAAGTGATTTTTTAAAGTGGTTTTTGGAAAAGTGATTAATAGTAAAAGTTGGTAGTGTTTGAGAAAAAAGTTATTCTGGAAAAGTAAAAGTTTGTAGTGTTTGGTAAAGTAAGTACTTTTTGTGTAATAGAAAAAGTGAGAAGCAGTTTAAATCACCCTTCTACCTGCTTCCAGCTTTTAACTTTTAAGTGATTAATTTAAGCAGAAACTGTCATTTGAAAACACTCTTTTCAACTTTTTTTAAGCCAAAAGCTGAAAATCGCTTTTTTAAGCAAACCCAAACACTCCTTTAGAAGTGGAAGGAGTAAATTCGAGTTAATAAGTTTATTTTAAACGTTTGCAAAAAAAAGAAGTTTATTTTTAAAAGTCTCCAAATTTAGAGTAGGAAAGGGCCAAAGTGGTCAATTCTCTGCATTTCTTATCTCTGAAGTCTGCAACATCGACCTGGCGAAATCACTATTCTATCCCTCGAAATATTCGAATGAATAATAGTTCCAGCTCTTATTTATCTACTCGAGGGTCCCTTTTTCGTTTAAAATGTTGGAATTCCTAAAATGTTTTGCTTATCTGGCACGTCAATTATTTTTTGTATTTTAAATACATTAATTAATTGATAATTTGACGTGTCCTTGAAACCTACGAGTAATTTTTGTATTCCGCATCGTGCATCTCTTTCCGTCCCCATTCTATCTCGAAATTCATATTCCCAATAAAAAGGGTCACTTAATAACAACAAAACAAAACTAAGCTTTCGTTGAAAATTGTTACTCGGTGACTTCCGTGTGATTTTCCAATATAAAACACAGTACTTTCAACGATTTCGATAGTATGGTAAATTTATTATAGATAAATAATAACAGTATATAATACTCCGTAACAATATAAAAGAATCTTGTTAATACGTACTCTATTGTCCCGATATCTTGTCTTATCTAAGTTATCTTTTGCATTTCGTCTTTCTCGTAAACATTTGTTACTCGTATATATTATTACTCTTAATATCAAGTTGCACAAATTTGATAATTAAAATCATTATTTGATTATATAAAAAATTCATAAAAATTTAATATTTTTATACTTGCCTTTGAAAAAATTCTAATTTTGTTGTGTAATATCAATTTAATACATTACTTCGTATTAAATAAAAAGAATTCAAAAATCGAAGTTGCGTACGTGTGAGCAGTGCAAATGTTGAAGTGTTACAAGTGTTAAATAACACCCGAAGTAGTTATATAAGTACCACTTACGAGTTTAAATAATATAAATACTATTTACTAGTTTAAACAGATCATACTTTTAGATCTAAAGAATGACTAGCATTAATTTGAGGTTTAGGATGTGGAATTATCCATATTCCGCATCCCTTTGTTGAACTGATACTCCGTATTAATTTAAGGGTTTTACGTGTTGATTTTCAAGGGTTTTAGGCCAAGTTTATGTGTGCCTCGGTTTTCACGATAGTTAACTATTATCTGTATTTTGTGGATAATGTTTGTTCCAGACACGAAAGCTATAAAAACAATAAAGGATGGAACCTTAGAATTATAAATGCTTTAGGATGTTTTCTTTTGGACTGAAATTTGCTGGTCTGGTCTGGTCTGGTCTGTTTAAGTCTGGTCTGGTCTGGTCTGGTCTGTTTAAGTCTGGTCTGGTCTGGTCTGGTCTGAACTGGTCTGGTCTGGTCTGGTAAACGTCTGGTCTCTGTGTATTTTATAACTACGGAAGTCTGGTCTGGTCTGGTCTGGTCTGTTTAAGTCTGGTCTGGTCTGGTCTGGTCTGGTCTGTTTAAGTCTGGTCTGGTCTGTTTAAGTCTGGTCTGGTCTGGGACTGAAAACAGTCCAAAAGAAAACATCCTTATTTACAATTCAATTCTGATGTATTCTGCCAACTCTATAACTTAGCACCCTCAATAAATTTTGATCTCTTTCTACTAATGGTTGTGATCAACACAACATTGGTGAATCACGTTGGTTTAATCGATCTCTTTCCTTTTCATTTTATATATCGTTTTATTGGATCACTTAGATAATCCATTTATAACATTACTCTTATTGGTCATTTGATTTGATAGATCTATCCACTCATTTAACTTCAAGTTTAAATTTTTTTCATATCTTATACGCTACTTCGAAGTTACATTTTAAGAAAATTTTATTTTGGAGGCCTTTTCTTCATTTTTATCTTTAATTATGTCATGCAAATTGTGTAATTGTGTTGTCCTTTTGCACTATTTTTTTGATACTCCGTATCTTAATAAGACGAAAAAGTTGAGTTCACGGTGTAAATTAGGATGGGAGTGATTTAGATTATCAAAATATGCCCAACATCAAATTCAGGAAATGCCATGGAAGTGATAGAAATACAGGATCAATTCTGAACACTTGTTTATAATTCACATAGTTTCATTCATCCCGAAATGAAGCATGATTTATTGACACTTGTAGATGAGACTAATTCATTACGAGTACTAAATTAAGTTTTAGACTATCCACTATTGACTCATTTTGATCTCTTTCTCACAACTATATATATGGAATTTAGGCAAGGATAGTTTACTTCCAAACCAACTATTCTTTGCATTTTTAGTAGCCTCAAGGCTCACTTACACTTAGCTCACTAATTACATTTCACTTGTAATCTGAAATATGATATACTCCGTATAAAAAAACTAAAGAGCATTTATGCGCCTTGAAGCTAGATCAATGTAGACAAAATTGTGAAAGGAGATTACCAAGCATTTATATGTTTGTAATATTATTCTATAAAAACAAAATTTGATCAAGTACACTGAAACTTAAAAGTGGGTCCTATACCCTTTGGAGTTGTAGAAAAAACTCTACACCACCCTCAGTCCCCCCACCCCCCCACTATATCATAAAGGCGATTTTTTTTTTGTATGACAAAAACTGATAGACAAATTAAAGAGAAATTGGAATAATGAGGCAATATGATGTAACAAACTCCAAGTCATTGGCATTAGGGGCGTTGCTAAAGGTGTATTGGAATGGATTGGTACAAAAATCGGACAAACTTTTACAATACTTTTTATACATTAATGATCAAAAGATTTATTGAAATTTAGGGTGGGCAAGGCTAAATTTTGGGTTTTCTATATATATATACAAATCCTTCGATCTTAATTTAGTATATAGCTTTGGGTTTTCTATTTATATACTCCGTATAACCGAATGGCCCAAAAGGCTAACATTGATTAAAGTTATGTTTAATTATTTATTTCTAACGGATTCACTTTCAAACATGGGGACCAAGTCCAGCTAGTTAGTAGTTTGTCAATACAGGATAAATGGAGCTTTAGAAATGTCACTTTATCACATTCAGTAATCACATCTTATCCATTCACGAATATATAAATAAAGTACGGAGTATAAAGGGAAATTATCACAAATAGACTCACATCGAAACTAATATCACTTTATTTCACGTTTTAAAACTATTTCAAAAATACACAAGTTAAAGTTTCCTTTTCAAAAAAAGCTCACGTGTTCACCGGCAGTGGTCTCCGTAGTTCCGCACTTCTCCAAATTCTGTGCTAAGCTAATACTACGTAGAATATGCCGAGTCATTCATGTTTTCTTTTTTTAAAAGTCAAAGCTACAAAACCAAAATGTATAGATTTATTTGTCAAAGTCAAAATTATTAAAATAATCACACAAAAAAGACGACGTATTAAAGTCTTTGCAATCTAGATTAAAAATAGGAAAACTTAAAGAGGGGAAATTATAATGAAATTTATCAAAATCAAGAATATGTGAATATAATTTTAAAAAATGAATTAGAAAAGCGTAAAAACATGTTGGAGAAATAGAAAAAAAGAATTTTTTTTCTATAGTATCTGTTCTGTTAAGGCCAACATCTTTGAACTGGGATGAGATTCGAACCTGTGACCTCCAGTGGCGGATCGAACATGGGGCAAATGGGGGTTGTTGTCCCCCCAAAATTTTATTTTCCTAGGTATATTTACTCCGAAATTTTAATATATATGTATTTGTATGTATTTTTTTACCCTGCCGCCCCTCTTAGCCGGAATTCCTGCGTCCGCCGCTGGTGACCTCATCTGTGGAAGTGTCACGATGATGCCATCAGACCACAAGATACTTGGTTAAAAGTAAAAAACTTTTAAAAAGTTAAAAACATATGGAGTTATACAACAAACATAGTTAGTACCAAATAAAATACTCCGTACAAAATACTTTTTAGGAACTAAATTATCTACATATGTAATAAAATACTCCGTACAAAATTGTCAATTGAAAAAAAAATAAAAACTAACTAAAGTAAAACGTATAAATATAAAAGTCAAAACATACGGAGTAGTAAAATTGAAAATACATATATAAAATTTTAAAAGTCTGAAACTTTAAAAACAAAAATTTAATATAACCAAAATAGATAATAAAAATTCCAAAAGTCTTAAAAACACCAAGAAATTTAGTAATCAGAAGAAAATGTAAGAAATATAAAAAACAAGGCTCGTAAAATGTGAAGCCTGAAATTAATAAAACCTAAATAGTTAAAAAAAAATGAAAAGGCTATGTTAAGTTGTTAACTCGAAAATAGATACATTGTACTCTGTATGAACTCTGAATTTCTTGTTTGATTTTTTAAATAGATCAAAACATGTAATTATTTTGACAAGGTTTTTTTTGTGGCATGTTGTTTCTTTGTGTTTCATTTTGTTGATAGATTGAAAATTTTGCTTCTTTGTTTGTTGTCGTTTCTTCCCTTTTTGAATTTGATATCATTGATCGATTCATGTTAGTCAACTCCAAAATCTTTTGGGAATAAGAATGATGTTGTATTGCAAAATTTGTTTCTTATTGTTGATTCACAATAGGTTAATTTTGAAAGATTCAAATTTATCATTCTATCATTCTATGTGTGAGTTGTGTGTTCCAAAACAACAAAATAAATTGAAATCTAAATAAAGAACAAAAATCAAAATCAACAATTCAATACCTGATAAACAACAAAAAACAACAAAATACAACATGATGAAACACAATGCAACAAAAAACAACACAAACAAGATGCAACACAATGCAACAAAAAACAACATAACGCAACAAAAAGAAACATACAAAAGAAACAATAAGCAACAAAAAAACATTCGTATTATAAAGTAATGCCATAAATTTCAATTCTATTTGTTTTTTAGTTTCATATAACTGTATCACAGTAGTAATATTTTTTTTTTGCAAAGTAGCAAGAGGTATATCCCTTGATTATGGAGGTGGAAAATAACACACTCATAGGAATGTTCGAATGTATATCCTAGCCCAACAATATCATAGTACTTGTTGAAGAACTGATACAATCCAAACTTGGAAACACCCCGAGCTGCACCCAATGCAAGAAGGGTAGGAGGAGCGTATCATCTCAAGAATCCCTTGACGCCTTACTCCATGAGAATACTCTAAAATGAGATGTGATATTCTTGTACTTTACAGGGTCAATCTGCATATTACACTTGACAATACATCAGTAAGAGTAGAAGACCACTACCACTGTTGAGGGAAAAAAAATTTGACACTAGGATTATATAGTGCAGGTTCAAAGAATACTAGTTACTGATGATAGTAATCAAGTGCTTAAATTACACAAACCCAAATGACAAAACATGATCATGTTTACTCCTTTTGCCTATGACATTTTTGCATAAACTCAAACTTCATCCAGGGAAAAACTTCTAGAAATTTTCCAGATTTTGCAAGGATCTCTCTGTGAATTCCCTAAAACATGTTGAACATTTTTATTATCATATTGAAGTTCTGTTTTACAACTCAATTTGCAAAGAACATTTGAAGGATAATTTGAAATTTGATTTCAGAACCTATTGGTACAGGACATTGTAAATAGGGTTTAAAAACATCCAATATAATCTTCCCCAAATAAAAACCTGTCAAAACAAGCTTATAATCAAGCAATCCAACCATAAATTTCCCCAGGAATTCAACTTAATTAAAAGCAATATCAGTGAGGGCGGGTTTGAGTGAATTGAGGAAATTCAAAACAAGACTCTCACTCTCAATCTTGACATGTACTCTAGTGTTGTATTTGAGAGTGCAACGACCAGAAGCATGTCATTCAGCTCAAGTTTCACCTCCTTTTCTCCTTTCACTGCATCCAAATATTAACAACCTCTCACTCAAAACTGTTGTTGCACCAAAATCTAAGGGCTTCAATATATATGTCCCTCACCTCACCCCTCCATCAATCAATACTGGAACCTTATAATATGCTTTAACAATATTGGTATGAAGAGTATGTGCACAGAGCACATCTTATTGAGTGCCTTCATTCAAAAGTGGATAGCACAATTCAAATGCAAATTGATTTTGACAATTATGTGATTAAAAAACACAGAAGGTATTTAACAATATATCTGGGGACATTAATGGTTTCAGAAATCTTTCATTTCAACAAGTGAATTGAAATGGTAGAAAGTATTTTACCTAACAGAGTTCAAATTGCTAGAATCTATTATTGCACGCCATTGAATATCAATGGTGTCAATGAAAACTGAAAGTGCAATGTCATTTAGTGTATGATTGTTTATAAAAAAGATTTACATATGAGACATGTATGCATATTTCGGAAAATAATAATAACACAAGGATATAAAATAACGCAAATCTAAGTTAAGGAGAAAATATGAACCGAAAGGAGAAAACATAAGTCAAAAGGAGAGTCTATATCACAACTGAAGCTGATAGAAAAAAAATAATCCATGACTTCTAAATTAAAAATCATAACAGAAAGCTGATTCTAATAATCGAGATGTACAAATTTTAGGTTTTCGAATGAAGCACTTTCAGAACTTAGATTATAATACAATACAAATTAGCAAATTCAGCCTTTTGAATTACAAGTTTACAACTCAATGTATTAATGTGTATTAACACAAATAATGCGAGATCAACTTTACAAAATTAGGTTAGAAACTTAAAAGGTCAGAAATTTAGTCGGAGGTAGATGGCGGTCAAATTGAAGATAATTGAAGGAACTACCTTTTGCTTGAATTTTGTTCGCACGTCAGCGAGGAGCCTAGGAGCAGTCGGCGAGCGGGCTATGATGTTTTGAGCATAAAAGAGGTGACAGGCGAGTTGGTGACTAGCAACCGTGGCAAGTTAATGTCGATTCTTCACTGTAGCCGCAAAGAGAGAATAACGGAGGTAGAAGGTATGAAATCCATGGCACCATGAGAAGGAAGAGCTGAGTGGGAAGAGGAGATTCAGAAGAGCAGGATAGCAGGCGATGTTTTTCTGTTGGATCGGAGTGCTATTGATACTGAGGGGTCGGCAAAATGGTCTAAAAATGAAATCAAAAATCAAAACTGAAAATAGAAAAGTTAAAAATGAAAAGAAAGAATAGTTGGGACATAAATGATATGGCATATTGGAAAGTGTACCACACGGGTAATTTCCACGAGTATAAAATATACGAAATATATTTTATAAAATATTTCTTCCAAACTACCCACTAGTACTGTTGGGCTGTTGGGGGTTGTATTTGTCTCGGCCTTTTAAAATAAAACCCGAAGCCTCCATATAAATATTTAAAAGAAAGTACACTGGCATCATAATATACATTAATATGAAATCTATATTGATCAATGTCATGGGATTATTAGATCTTCAAAAGCAACATAACTTTTCAATATCAAATGAACACAGCATACAACTTAAAATGTAAGACAAGATGCAAGGAAAAAATGTACACATACTATTGGAACGGTTCATTTAAACTCAAAGATTCAATTCTCCTTTAATCAAGGCAAGGTTCTAAGAAAAGGTTTAACTACAAAGGTGTATAAGATCATGGATGGTTTTAGCAATCAAAAGCTAAAACCTAAACGTGGAGGTTTTGAACTCCTATTTGCTTACTTTGGAGTAAAATGAGGCTTAAAAGTGAAAAGGGGAGCGGGAGAGTCTAAAATAGAGGAGGTTTATGCGGGTGACATCATGAATATGTAAAAAAAACTAAAAATTTTTTATTTATGATCCAATTTTTTTTAAAAAATATATTAAAATTCATAAATTTTTAAGATTTTTCATATGACATCAATATTGTATATATAAATTTTTAAAAACTTTGAAGTTTCAACTGCTAGCGAGTTCTTTAGGCCTAAAACATCACGAAACACAAAATTTTAATTCTCATTGTCTCCACAAATAATTGAATATTTGTGGAACTCATTTTACTTTTTTATTAAAAGAGAAAAAAGTAATAAAAAAGAAGAAGATATTTTTAATGTAAATAAAATGTAAATAAAGTTTTTAATTTCATAACTTTTCATAAATAAAATCAAAGATAAATACGTAGTATTACTTATAATAATATAAATAAATTTTATAAACCAAGCATGCAAAAAAATTGTAAAATGTATTTTAATTGACGGTACTGAAATATGGACAAAACGTTATTGATGAAGTCTATACACTGTTTTCATATGTAATTCATATTTAAGTTTTGAGAGTCATGCCATTACAAATTGTCTAAGGGCCGGACAAGTCTTCCCGGTCTAATATTTGACAAAATAAGAGACTGCTCTGAAGACTTGAGCCTTTGATCTCTTGATCACGTAGCAACACCTTAACTAGTGCGACAATGCTCTCTTCCCTATTCTCCTCTTGTTTTTATATATGATCTAATATTATATATGGTGTAATTTATTAATCCATACTCCATCAGTTTCATTATATTTTTTCCACTTTCACATTAAAATACTTATACTATATTCTGTTCAAATATGGGAAAAATAAATAAAATACCCCAAACTTTAAAGGAGTGTGAGATAAACACCCCAAACTTGCATATGTAAGTTAAATACCCCAAACTTTATATAAAAAGTTATTTTAGCACCATAGTCAAGTATTGTTTCTTTGAAAAATGTAAATTTATAGTGTTAGTCGCATAATTAAAACACTTTAGAATTCATGAAGAAACCATTAACATTCTAAACTTCCATTAGAAAATAGATAATGTTACCCCCAATCTATATAATCTCAACACTTTTAATTTTCTATTTTAAATTATACAATAAACCCTATAAATTTTCATTTTTGAAAGAAATAATACATGACAATGGTGCAAAAACAACTTTTTGTTTAAAGATTGGGGTAATTAAAATACATATCAAAATTTGGGATGTTCATCCCGCACTCCTTCAAAGTTTGGGGTACTTTTATTAGTTTCCCTTCAAATAAAGTTAAAATTAATAAAGTTAGACGAAAGTAATAACGTAATACTCCGTATTATATACGTATCAATGGTATGAATAAGTATGAATGCATGATCATATTTGATCCGGTATGACATATTTTATTCTAGTTTAATTTAATTTAATTTTTCCTAGGTGTGATCGAATGTACTATAGGTTTATCCATATCTTCCTAAATTTAGATGAAATTACCATTATCCTATCCTACGTTACCTACGGCTACGTATATACGAGTACATAACACGCGTCATTAGGATAAAATAAAATTTCATCGACGTGTCGTTTTATGAAGTGCGGTAAAATGAATGGGAAATCGACAAAACACGATACGCATGTAATTCCAAAGCAGGGGTATTTCTGGAATGATGAATATGTCAGATTTTGGCCTATCCGAGAGTAGACGTGGCTGTCAAACTTGTCGTTATGCGGGGCGGGATGGATTCACCTGCGGTGGTGATCAGGATTGCCGCGAATGTTCCTCGGATCGTCTCCCACGTGGCCTTTCCAACGCCGATGGAGCACGTGAAGCGGGGCCCACACTAGGCTTGTTGTCACCGGCTCGGGAGTTTGTTCCAGCTGGCTCGTCATTAGTTTTCGTACTTTGAAGGATGGCGGGCAGGCAAGGACTGACCGGACTGTGACCCACTGACCCATATCCATTGTTTAGTACAGTCGTCCTTTACTAACTCCGTCAGCGGTCAGTCTACGCGCTACCCAACAAATCGCACCCATCATACCTCTGCAGAAATTCTCAGAGCTGAGGTTTAAACCGAATAAAGTGGTTATTGGGTTAAACACTTAAATCTGTGGGAAAATGGACAATAACCTTCGAATGTCCTGCAAATATTGGTGTGTTTTTAAAAAAGCATGGATCAAAGAATCTGAAAGGATATCTTTATATAGTTATATTAACGACTTTATAGTAATTTTTTTGTTATGTTTACGTTTGCTTTTACAAAGTGGTTATCTTAGGAGTTTCATGGAAAATACTCCTCGATCTGTCTAGATAGATGGTTCCCCCCCGAGTAAATTGCACGATTTTTTAGAAATGTTACTTAAAATAATTTAGGTAAAAAAAGTGAGGAAAAAGTAAACATATAAAGTGAAAGTAATTAAAGAGAGATAAATTTGAAAGTAGAAATTGTGAGACTTGACAAGTATTGAGTAGGAAAGAGAAATATGAATAAAGATACTGGGTATGTTTGGCAAATGGCTTATCAGCCAGCTTTTAGTTTGTTTGACCCATTTTAACTGTTTGATTAATCAAAGAAGTTAATAATAATGTTTGGTAAATGACTTATGACATTAGCTCGTTGAGTTTGAAAAGCTGAAAAAATGGATGATAGTAGAAGCTAAGGGGAGCAACTTCTTCATTCGGCTGGTTCAATTTACACTCTATCAGTCATTTCAAAACAGCCAATTTTACCAAACAGTTATTTATAATCAGCTAACATAACCAGCTAACACAACCAGCTGTTAGGAAACAACTGACACAACCAGCTAACAACAACAACTAACAGCCATTTACCAAACAAGGCCACTACATATAACTAAAGAGAATAGATTATTTTCTACAATGGAATGAAAACTTTTAGATGAGACACTCAAATAAGGAAAATAAGAACTTTTCGAAGGGAGTAAATATTTACATTTGACACGATAATTAAGATAATGTATATCGTATAATAGAGAGTTATCTAGAGTAAAGAGAAATGTGTATGAAATCATGTGAACCAAAAAAAATTCTTCAAAAAAAATTGAAGAACATTTTGGGATGAATATAAAAGAAATTTAGAAGTTAATTCCACAAGTTTTTGGTAAATAGTGCATGGAAAACCATTTTAAAGCACACCACAGTGTCCATTGCTTTCGGCGGTTACCTATTTACCTTTACCCATCTTTATTTAAATCGAAAAGATGTTTACAAGTACGACGTACAACTTTTAATTTTAAAAAAAGCTGATAAAACTTATTCCCTCTCACACGTTTTACCAATTCTATTTTACTTGTTGTATTATTTCAAAAACAACCGTAATACGTAGTACTCCCTCCGTATCAAATTAGTTGACCCACTTTCCTTTTTTGGTGTATCAATTTAATTGACCCATTTCCCTTTTTGGAAAGAATCCCACTCAAAAAGCAGCTACAGTACTGCTACAGTACCGCTACAGTGTCGCTACAGTACCAAAAACCTCTTACTTTTAATAAAGTGTACAGTAATTGTCTTAAACTGCGTGAAAAAGAAACGGGTCAATTAATTTGATACGGGGGACTACTTTCTTTTCTTTAGAAAGAAATTTATTATCTACAATATTGTACTTTGTTATTTGTCAATGAAAGGAGGACATATAAAATGAGATAGTATTTTTCTGTATAATGGAAAGCACTTTTAGTGGGGTAGTGGGTTTTTAGATTTGATATTTTAATCAAACGATTTTTTCTAATACTCCATCCGTCTCCTTTTAAATGTCCCGTTTTACCATATTGCGATGTCCCTATTTAATTATCTCATATCTTATTTGGTAAAGTTTGTGTGGCTCAAAATCATTCTTACTTTATTCTTATTTTATCAATTAATATCAACCACACAAACCCACATTTCTTAAAACTCGTGCCACCCTCTTTCGTCCCAATATAAAAGGGACGGAGGTAGTAACATATTACCCGTGTTCCTAAAAAACTTTCCTGGTTTGACTTGGCACGCCTATTAAGAAAGTGAAATAAAGTGAAATATATGATTGTGATTGTGTAATAAAAAAGTAAAATGAGCGTGAGTTACACAAATCTATATAATATAATAAAGCAAACATCTTGAGACCTCTTCGGAGAAATTGTTGACATGTGGCAACACTCTTTATTGGAAAATTTGACACGTGTCAACACTATAACAAATTCTACTCCCTATTCATGTATACCATTATCTAAAGTGCACAACAACACAAAGACACACACATGTATATACAACATTTATAAGCATTTGAAAGACTAGAAGGAAATCTATTCAACTTCTAATTGTTTATAAATAGACAGTTACTATCATTAATTCATTATCTTTACATTGCTAACATTATGTGAAAAATAATATCATACTCACTGTGTCACTTTTTAAGGTTTTCATTTTCCATTTTTCCTTTTTTGAATGTCGCAACTAAAGGTTCACATTCACATTTTAGGAAATAATTAGCACTCTAAAGAACAATTTAATCATCAAGTTAAATATTAAAAATAACACATCTATAACATCACAATTATCATCAATGACCCATTATATGATATTATTATCAAATTTGTTTTTCATAATATACTTGAGTTACCTTATTTAATCATTGTCTAAATAACAGTGTCACAATGCAATGATAACCTTAAGTTGGGACATAGGTAGTGTATATTTAAAAAAACACATAAATTAGTTTATGATTCAATAAAGGCAAATGTATAATTAAAAAAACCTTAAATTAGTCGTGCTAAGAATGTTTTATCTGGACCATTTTTTTTTTACTGGGCAATCTTTGTAACCCAGGTTTGGCCAGTTTAATTCTGGTCTTCTCATGCATGTATGTTTATTTTGATTTTGTCTTTTAAATTTAATTGGGGGCGAGAGAGACTATAAGAACTTGAAGTGAAAACATTCTAATTGGTGTCACATTTTTATTTACAAATTCTAAATGATTATGTTCATAAAAATGTACTCAAAACTCCTATAAATTAAAACAATTCTTGCTTCGACACATACTCCAAAGTACTATTAAAATAATTTTAAAATCTACATACTTTTTAGATACTTGGAAAGGATTAACATTTTCATACTATGATCTACGGAGTAAAAATGAATTAGGTATTAACTGTATCATCCACTTTTAAAATGATCAATACTCCTAATTATAGATAAATAGTACAGGGTATCATATAAGTATGTTGACTTTGGAAACAAAACCAATCCAGTCATTTTAACCAACTATTTAAAAAAAAAGATAATTGATAAATTTATAATACTCAATTAAATTTAAAATACATAGAAACAGAAATATAATCAATACATAAAAGTATCAAAATAGATAAATAATTTTAAAAACATTAAAAAGATAAATATAAAAAACAAAATACTATGAACAAAAAGGAAATGTAAAGAAATATAAAATCAAAGTGTAAATCTTTTAAAGGAAATTATATTATATAGATACCACTATATATTACTAATAATATTTTAAAGAAATTTGGGCCCCTTGATTTGGTGCGCACTGGCATGTAAAATCAATTTAACCTGTTAAAAAACGTCCCTATAACGTAGACCGTGGTAAAAAAACTAAAATGCATGACATGAAACTGCGACATTTATCCATTTTGTGTTTTTTCCTTTCTTTTTATTTGAATTTTACTTTTCATTTTTATATTATTGATGAGATAAATTTAACCATGACAACTCTTACCGTGCGTTGCACGGGTACACATACTAGTTGTCCAAAAAGGGAAAGTTGCTAGTATTTTTGGGAATGACCCAAAAAGAAAGTGAGAAATATTTTTGGGAACGGAAGAAGTATTTTATTTAGGGGATGTGGATGTGTGTCGTATATATTAAAATGTAACTTCAGACAAGTTGGGATATATACCCATAAAGGGATATCACGAACTGGATATGTGTTTACATGTGGAGGAACAACAATCTCGTTTTGTTCCATGAAACATACAATTGCGGCAACATCATCTAATCATGTGCAGCTATTAGCCATTCATGAAGCCAGTCGAGAATGTGTATACTAAAGAAGTGTAATTCGGCATATTGGACGGTCATGTGGATTAGGGTTTGAAAAAGGAGCCCCCGATTATCGTATTTGAAGATAATGCATCAATGGAGATAGGACGAAACACATTTCACCAAAATTTTGGTTTGGTATACACATGACATCCAGAAAGAGGCTAAGATTATGGTTCAACAAATTCGTTCCAGCGGCAATGTTACGGATTTATTTACCAAAGCTCTTCCAACGACAACCTTCAAGATGTTAGTGCACTTGATTGGATTACGACGACGCAAGGATCTTGGGTGATATATTCATTAGGGGTGGTAAGCCGGTAAATATACATTGTACTCTTTTTCCCTTGTCAAGATTTTGTCCCGTAGAGTTTTTCTCGGCAAGCTCTTTAATGAGGTAACACTCGTTAAGCATATTTAGAAAGAATTATGTACTCCTTATATATTTTTAATAGTGTATATGTAAGGGGCAGTGTTATGCAATTTATAAATATACACTACTCCCTCCAAGCCCAAGCCCATGAGTAGGCCCCCGTATTTATCTATTTACTCCCCTAGTCGATTCATATGTAGACACTCTAATTGAGATTCGTCATAAACCCAATGTAGTGGACAATATTTTGATTCCACGTTTTTCATGAGTGGAAGCATTTTGTATGTGCAACCTCTACAGTCTAGTTCGACGAAAAAGTCTGGGATGCTCTCCCGTGCATCTACATTAGTGCATGTTCGCAAATTATACCGTGGGATCGGCCCACCATGCGCATGGTGTGCCGATCCCAAAACGACGGCGTTTTATAATCCCTATTAATTAAAACAGAGCCATAAAAATTCACCGTCTTCTCCAGCCGTCCTACGTATGCTTCGTCCTTGAGGCCAAAATTTAATTCCTTTGCTGAACGAAGCTTCCATGATGGACTCCCTGCTGAATCGAATTTGACAATTTGTTATTCAACTTCAACTAATTGCAATTGAGACTAAAGCTAATTATGGAGCAAACTCTAATTCATACCTATGAATGCGTAATTTAACACAAGCTGTTAGCAGATAAAGAAGATGGCTTGTCCATCTCTGGCCGTACACGTCTCTCCAACAATTGAGTTCGCCGTATTCCCTTACGGTAGATTGAGAGCCTGTTTGGAGAACTCTGTTTTTGGCTTATCAGGCTTATCAGCCAGCTTTTTCACCAAACACGTAACTTTTACTTTCGCGCGCTGAATTGTGTAATAAGCCGAAAAAGTAAGGTTGGAGTTACTTTTCTGGCTGTATTGGCTGAAGTTACTGTAGAGGACCATTTTAGCTATTTTTACATATAATTTTTTCTTTAATTTATTAATAAAATATATTTTTAAAATATTTTTTTCTTAAATCAGCAGAATCAGCCAAAACAGCCACTCCAGCCAGAATATCATAAATTTCAGCAGAATCAGCCAAAACAGCCGATTTTGGTGCTACCAAACGGGCTCTGAATGACTTTGATAATATATACTCCGTATTATATATTTTATTTTGTATGTATACATCTTATATGAGTATTAGACAACTTACATTCCCATTTACACAATTTACATTTCCATTTGCCTTAAGTTACATCTCCTTTAATGCAACTTACATTACAACCTGCACCAAGTTACATTTTACTAATGTGATCTATATTTCGACTTATCCGATCATGCTACATTTCAATGAACGTGGTTTACATCCCAACTTGTATGAAGTTACATTTTAATATATACGATATACATTTTGAGGGAGTAAAGTACATTCCAGGGCATGAGTTACATTTAACAATAACTGAGATTACATTTCGAAGGGAATGAGTTACATGTCAACACACAGGATTTACACAGAAGTATTATGCCCATGTTACAGTAAGAAAATGATATTTTCTAAAATATTATTTTTATGGCCTTGATATTAAAAACCAAACATATTCACGGTTTACATAAAATAATTGTGAGTTTAAACTCTATTTTTTTATTGTTTAAATTGAAATCAATTTAAACTATGTATTTGACAAGTTACATTTCGAATGCACTTGAGTTACATTTATCAATAATGTGAGTTACATTATTTTACACGCGAGTTACATCATTCATGCTACTGGGATAAAAAAGAAGAAGAAAAAGTTACTGTTCACGCGTTACTATTCACGCGTTACTGTTCATCCGAATTTAAAAAAAATGTGCAAAACTACGTCGTTTTGGGTGTGGAGCACGGTGCTCACCGTGGGATGATCCCACGATATACGCACTGGTGCATGTTTTGGTGCGTTCAAGAGGTGGCTTAATCTTATTCGGCATTAATCCCACGTCACCCGTTCATTAAACAAAATCTAAATTTGCAAGTGTGATCCTTAATTAGCTGATGTTTGCAAATATGCCCTTAAAATATGCTTGGTTTCCCCTCTTCGCGTTCTTTGAAGCGTTGCTGATCTTGTTCGACTTTGCATCGCTGAGAACCTTGTCAGTGGGCTTTCTCTGGCCGGTCGCTCAAACAAAATCTCAACTAGTCTTTCGAACGCAACCCTCAGGCGAAACAAACGGTGCAAATTCTACCGCACCCAAATTTGAGCTTTTATTTTCGTTTTTAACATTTCAATTATGGAGATTTGTCTGCCTTTCATAGATGTTTAGTTACGACAAGTATTATCTTTTTTCGTCCATTTTATTGGCATATCATTTCTACATCCATTGTAGATAATTTCTTCACCACTGTGCTGCTTTTTGCATTTAGGCAGATATTTGTGCAGTTTTTTTGTGCTTTTCATTGAAGCTTTTTGTGCATATTTTAATTTTCTCTGTATTTGATTGGCAGGCTATATATCCCCATTTAGACAGCGTTTTTCGCACAATGGACCAATGTTTTTATACAAAAATCAAAACGTTATTGCTGCATATTTTTTTTCTACTTTACGTAGCAATGTTTCATTCTATCTGTAGCTGTTAAGGCAGTTTGTTTTTCAAAAATCAGCAAGGTATTGTTACACATTTTTTCTGCATTTCATAGCACTTTCCACACATACTTTGATTATATTTCAGTCCATGTGATTAATAGAGAGCATCTGCATTTATTGTAGATAATTTATGCATAATTGGGCAGTTTTTTTTCCATCTTTTCAATCTATAGACCTCTCTAGCTGTCAATAGTAACTAGCTACTTGCTGAGATAGTTCTGTTTTAACACAAAGACTTTCTTCTTTTCATTTGAAAGTATAGAGTTTTTTTTTTTTGCATTGAGAATACATCATTTCAATTGTATCATTGTATTTACTTTAATTTTCTAACATCTAATCTTTCGGTACGGTGCATGCAGATGCTAGGATATTAGTTGGTTGGAAATATTGTGTTATGTGCACTCAGTCGTAGAACCCATGTCAGCCTCTCATTAATGTGGAAGTTGTAGTTCATGTTACAATACCTGAATTGTGATATAGTGTGATGAGCATAATAATAGACTACGATGTTGATGATTTTAGCAGTTTTACTTTCGTTGTTATTTATCGGCTAGTCTAAGAATCATTCAAGCTCTTATGGTCAACAAGTAAGACAGTAGAAATGTACTATCATTCAGCTGATAATTGCTTTGTATCACTAAGTGCTAGAGTCAGAATGTTTTGGTTTATTAAGCATGTTGTAAAGGTGTCTTTTAGCCTCACACAAAACCTTTGGAGAGTGAAACCAAATGAAGACAATATAGAAATTATTGAACTAGGGAAAATAGGAAATGAGAAAGTTGAGAACGTATTGAAGATGGATTTGGAGCTTCTAAGTTCTAACATGATCTATGAAATACTGTTCAATAGAAAGTTATTCTTTGATTTTTGAACAATTTAGAGTGTTAACATTTCCTAAATGATGCATGACTTCCCTCATCTTTGTTACTTTAATGATTATAGTCATTTCCTTGTCCTATGTTTGGTTGGAAGATTGTGGAGAAGGGAAAGGAGAGATAACTGGAGGAGCTCAAAATCATTGTTCTCTTCTAACAAAATTATGAAAGCTGTGAGACTTGATGTGTTTTAGCTCACAATCAATATTTTGATCTAAACACTATTACTTGTGAAGAACTGAAAATAGAGCATTATGAAAATAGTTTTATGTCATGTAAGTATGTAACTCATTATGTTAAGTGATTTGTTTAAATTTATTTATATCTTTTCAATATTAAAAACTGGAAGTTATTTCAACCTTTGAAAATGATAGCTTGAAGATTTTTCATAAATAGAAGAATAACTTCTCCCTTATTTCACCCTTTCAATTATCTATTTCCTTTTTGTGATGGTTAGGGAATAGGGATGAGGCTCCCCCGATACCATATATGCTGCATGAAAATTGTTCAAAGTGCACAGGGTGAACAAGATCAGCAAGAGGAAGCTAAAAAGAATATCATTCTCAAAAAACAAAAAAATGAAAACTTGTGACTATTTCAGAATGTCAAGAATTTAACAATTAATTAATCATCATCGAAGAATTAGCACCCAACAACAGAGAGATCACAAACTAATGAGTAAAGATCATTCTCATGTCAGTCCAATCAATGATTTTTTTAAAGAGGTGCATCCTTTGAGCCCAAGTTGTCCACATAAAGAATAAAACAAGTCAAATGCAGTACACTTCAATGACATAATAAGGGTACAAAACATATAAGGAAACCATGACTCCCCAAGAGTACTTGGAAATGCAAACATGCCTTCATAGAAGACCTGATTTCAACTTTCAAGATCCATATGAATAAAAAATTGCCAAACTTTTTGACTGGAAAACAAATGGCATAGAACAAACTGATAGTCCGGTAGTTAGTCATGTTCAGTTCTTTCCAAAAAAAAAAAAACAGAACACATTATAGTAGACATCATACTATTTTTCATCAATGTAGTAACGCACCACCAAAGAATAATAACGTCTAAGCTTACATGCCACTAAAAGCTTCAATAATAATAATTTATGAGAGACAGAACAACAACATCCAAGCTTGATGAGAGACAGAAGAACAAATAAATTTCATTAAAAATGAAAAACTGCAAAGTGATCCCTAGACAATCAAATTTTCCATCCTCTCATCACTCCAATTGACTCCTGCGTTATTTGTCTTCCCTCTTCATCCCTGGAGATATTTTTTAGGCTCAGTAAGATGGAGTGACGTTGGGAGTGAAACTGTGTCAACTTGGAAGGTAGTATGTCCTGCTACTATTGTCCATTCTAGAGAATGCTGTGTAGTTTAGATAAAAGAAGGAATAGGTCAGTTATAGAATAGTGAACACAATAAACAAGGCTACAACGAGAGTTCCTAAAATTGGAACCCCTACCAGATTAAAAGCATCAATATTAAGCTGCAATCTCCGCATATGTTATTCCAGGTTACCATGGTAGGTTTATGACCCCGTCGAAAATAACTTGGAACGTATGCCCCTGAAATAGTTTAAGGCTAAATTTAGCCAGGTTAGAATGCTTAAAGAACATAACTCCATGTGAACAATGAGTTGAATGATCTTGAAAACAGAGTAATAGCCAGGGCCGTTTTTTAGGGGTTCAATAAGTTATCCAGAACAGGGCCCCCGAATTTAAGGAGCTCCATATTTTTTAAAACTTATTAGTATTATATAGTAACATTGTATACTAATACTAATCAGTAAAAAACAGCTAGCTAGTAAAGAAGAAAAATATAGATACATCATTTTTTCATTGATCCTTTTACTCTTTTAGTTCTCTTTTAATGAGTATTCCATTGATTTGAGTAGAAGTATTGGATTGAGATATTTTTTTTTAATTTTTTACATTAATGTGGGGCTGCGATTTTACATTTTGATTGAACCGAGACCTCCAAATTCATTAGACGGCCTTGGTAATAGCAGCATACAACATACTAGCTCCTTCCAATCTGATTAGCCCAGGTAGTATAAAGGTGAATAGCCCAATCTGATTATCCAATTATTGAAAAAAATCAAATATTTAGTACTATTAAATGGACATTAAAGCAGGTCACAATCCCAAAATTTAAACCAAGAATAACGAATTAGTGAAAAGTATGTAGTGAAAACTGAAAAATCAAATATGTTGAAGCTTACCTAGAACTGTTGCGAGCCTGTGAAGGTGATTGAGCCACTAAGTGGCGCTACTACCTCGTGGGATAAAAGCAGATATAAAATCTGGTTCGAAGATGGAAGCCTTTCATTTCTCTCGCCCCTGGTTTCTTTTCCTTTCATTAGCAAAATCTGGAGGAGCTTTTCGTTTCTTTTCCTTGGTGTCGCCCAAGCAAAATCAGAAAACATTGATGGATATCATTTTGTTTCCCTTACCACGTATGGCCAATCACGTATGGCCAACTATGGAGTGCACCAAAACAGTTCCTAACTTGCAGGTACCATTCCAAAAGTCTTTCCCTGGCCGGTTTGACCTCACCCTAGCCTCAACGAGACTTTTCCTTTGTTATAAGCATTCATAAGTAGGATAAACAAAAAATCACATCAAAAAAGCAACAAAAACTTAACCAATAAAAACTAAATCGAATTAAAACTGACCAAACCATGAACTTAGAGGTGGGTCGGAGAAACCGAAAACCGAATCGGAAAAACCCAAACCGCAACAAAAACAACCGAACCGCAAGAAAACTGAAACCAAACTCAAAAAACGAACCGTAGTTGTTTGGTTTCGATTTTTGTTTTCACATCTCAAAACCGAACCGAACAAGTTTTGTTTTAAAACTTGTGATTTTATTTATTTATCATTAAGTATAATATTTTGTTTAGTTCTTAATAATTCTAAATTCTACAAGATTAATGTTTTATACTAGATTTCTTAAGATTTGCAATATATTGACATTTAATATTTATGGTTTAATTAAGTTAAATACTTGTACGTAACTTAAATATATTGCTATATTTTTATTTTGATATGTTAAATCGTAATTTACATTTTGCTTGTTGTTGCATGAAATGATATTTTGTTAATATATTATATAATATGTATGTTTGTTATCACATAATGTTTTATTTTTCATTTTCATTTATCCCGGTGCCGCAAAGGCTCCCACCTATGGTGGGGTAAGCGGGGGTCGGATGTACGCAGTCTTACCCCTGTACTAAAGCACAGAGAGATCGTTTGTGGATGACCCATAGTGAAAATCACGTCCAAAATTGCATGGACGCGATTACACCGTATAATGTTTTTATTGAACAAATATGTATTAATATAAACTATTCTTTAAACAACATAGAGGAAATTAAACGTGAAACTTTAGAGATAAATATCTTTGTCTAAAAAGAAAGTAGAATAAGTTATTTACTAATAAAATTTTCACTTGCGAATACACCGTATATAATTCACAAATAAACTCATGTGTTTAATTAATTTAGGATATGTTTAAATTGGTATACACATACTCTCTAATTCATTGCTTGAAAGTGCATTTGTTTCTTTTCTCTTTTTTAATTATGTATGTTTTTGTATTGTATTACTGTTAATAATAGTTTGATGTAGTTTGTTTTTTTTTGTATTTTTTTTCAATTACTATTTTTCTAATCAACAAAAATATTTTGGTAAAAACCGAAAAACCGAAACTAAACCGAACAAACCGTGGTTCTAAAATTTTGAACATAAAACCGAACCGAACCGAACCGAACTTTTTACTTTGGTTCAGTATTTGGTTTTAGGTGAAAACCGAACCGTTTGAACCAAACTCACCCCCTACATGAACTTATGTTACTTTATGATTCAAAGGCAGTACATCAAATAAAAATCAATCGAGTAGACTAGCTAAAACAGAAAATATCAAGCATGACCAGAACAAATCTGGCCCAATATGATGAAATACAGTCGAAGTGAATCACATAAGTTCTCAATTTGAATAGGTTTTCACTTGTGTATTTTTCGAAGTAAACTCACAAAAATCTGAAGTCCATCATTAAAATGACACCCAAACCCACACGTGTTAAAGTGAAGGGCACTATGCTCTCACATTTCACATTTGTAAGTCACCCCTTGAAGAGATTGATAGGGGATTTAGGTGTCCCTTTGAGACAATATTAGAGGTGTTGATGAGACAATATTAGAGGTGTTGATGCAAGATCTTGTTAAAGAAGTTAATTAAATTTGTTAAATTAATGAAATATGTATTTTATGCACCTTTTTCATGAAATAAAAAGTACTTTTTTTTGCAAAAAGGTAAGAGTAGGTATGTCTTTACACGTTAACTTAAGGAATTTTAAGATATTTGTAATTGAGACAATCCTTCGACAATAATAAGTACACATAGAACATAAACTCACTATAGTAGTTCAGATCGATCAAACTAGATAAGTTCAGACTAAATCGAAAAAATTCAATCCAACTCAAATCGATCGGTTGGATTTAGTTGTAAATCCATCGGTTCCTAACTATTGGATCTCAAATCCATTTGTGCATATGGTTAACTTAATTGTTTTTAATATTTGACTATACATAATAATAACGTACCGAATATAATTTTATTCACATTCTTTTGTGATGAGATAAACCATTTTAACCTAGTTTTTCAATATGTAAATTTTAATTATTAAATTATTAATTTTAATGTCAAATTTTAGCAATAGAATGTTACGTTGATACATAAGAATATTTTTACTTGAACTTATTTCAATCCCACATGCACCAAACCATAACATATGAGATCGGACCTAAACAGGTTTGGTCAGACCAAATTTAAACAAACCGGACCAGATTTTAACAGTTATAAAATATACATAGACCAGATATCTACTTTATCAAATCAGGCCATTTCAGACAAAACTTAAACCGACTAGACCAGACCAAATCAGAAAATTTTATTACAATTAAAAACATCTAAACTAATTTATTGGATATATTATATTATTATACGGAGTAAAATAATTATTGTTGATAAAAAATGTCTTAAAACGTTCAAAAAGTATTGTCTTAAAAGTGATGTATGTGCCAAATGTTCGCAAAAAAAAAAAATTGATGTGCCAAAAAATTGTTAATGAATCACCACTCACATTTTGAATTGCATGTATCTCATATCGAGTGAATTGTTATATAATGATGAGTAGTTGAGTAACAAATTAAACACCACTATTCTCAAGAACGTAAACAGAAAAAGAAACATGTCTTCGTGAAGATGATCATAGTTTGACAATTTTGAAACCTCTTGGAAATCATTATTGGAATTCGATTGCAAGTTCCGCTAGGCGCTAGCTATATACCACGTAGAGTAATGCTTCGATAAGGTGCTTGTATATCATTACCCCGTCCCCTAATATTGGTACAAAATGTGGGGGGCGTGAGTATTAAACAATATATAAATTTATATGTTTGATATTCCATTAATAGTGTAAAAAGAAAAAATGAAACAATCTAAATAGGAGAATGGAATTAATGATTTTCACCAACATACAAAAGTATACACGTAAGACAATGTGAGATTCAATTAATATATCCATGTAAGGGAGTATATCTCACTCACTGAGCATCTCTAACGATTAACTAATTACCTTTATACCTTCACAAGTGATATAAGCATTTACATCAAAATGAAAATGTACTTTAATGATAAGCTATATTTTTTCCTTTTTATTTATTATTAATTCATTATTAATAATGTTATACGGAGACACGGAGTATTTAATAATTCTCCTTCCTCAAGGTAGAAGGTCATTTTGCCTACTTATCTTTCTCAAGAAAAAAGAAAATTAATGTTCTAATGGTTAACTATTAGCTTTAAAATTGCAAACAAATTTTCCAAATGAATCATAGATGCCCTTACACCCCCCATAATTTTGGAGTCTATGAATGACCTTCCGAAGCCCCTAACAATGTAAATTTGAGTTTGATCGCAATCAGTACTAGCTCCAAATGATGAATCCATGACTTACATCACTTGCCCTTCTAGAAAGATTCTCTTTTTACCTCTATTATCATTCTCTTTTGCCTCAATCGTTGAACTACTCCTTCTAGAAAGATTCTCTTTTTACCTCTATTATCATTCTCTTTTGCCTCTATTATCTTCAATTGTTTATTTTTTAATTTTTTATTGCTTATTTTGATTCCACATCGGAGGTCGGAAATGAAGGAAGCCTCACTCATGTATGTTATAAATAGAGACTATACCCAACTTCCACAATCGGTATACACTCTTTGATAGATCCCACACAGTAAATAAAAAGGAAAACAGGGTATTAATTTTCTTCTATCAATAAGCAAGGCAAGTATCTCACACTTACTTGAAGATAGACCCAGGGAGTATCTCCAGAAGAATATTATGAGAACTGAATTATCGATGCCCTCTTCACAAGGCAAAGAGCCTATTTAAACTGCTTACACAATAGAGAAATAACTGAAGTAGTGGAGGGACCCACTTACTTCTCAACTGACCCACTCCTAAGGTGTAGTGGAGAGACCCACTTACTCTGCAACTGACAACTAGCCCACTAACAGATAAGAACAAGATAAATTAATTAAATAAAAATAAAACTAGTAACCACTATTCATCCAACACTGCTGCCACGTGTCTCTTTTTATTCTTCCTGGAATAAGTGAACTTGTAATTCTCAGGGAATTTATCATTACTCCCCCCTTGAAAACATGACTTGTCCTCAAGTCTAAAATCTGGAAATTGTGAGGATAGTAAGTCATAATCCTCCCAAGTGGCCTCCTCTGATGATTTGCCCTCCCACTGAATCAGCACTTCCAGAGACCCGCTATCAGTCCAGCGGTGTTGCAGCACCTTGGAAGGAGACAGTATCAGCTCCAAGTCTGATGATAAAGGTAGAGGCACTGGAACCTTTGGTAGGACTTGGTCAATTGCGGGCTTCAATAACGAGACATGAAATATGGGGTGAATTTTGGCGGTGGGAGGTAATTCAAGCTCATAAGCGACCGGCCCGATGCGGCGAAGAACCTTGTAAGGACCAAAAAACCTTGGAGACAGCTTCTCATATCTTCGCTTGGCTAATGTTTTCTGGCGGTATGGCTGTAATTTTAGCCATACGACATCACCTGGAGAATATTGCACATCTCTTCGGTGGCGATCAGCTTGAATTTTCATGCGATGTTGAGCCTTTAGCAAGTTATTGCGCAGCATGGCCAGCATGTCATCCCGCAACTGCAGTTGCTCTTCTAATTCAGCCACTGCAGTTTCGCCTTTAACGTAAGGGACAAGTGGTGGTGGTTCTCTACCATATACAATCTTAAACGGGGTGGTATCAGCAGCCACATGATAACCTGTGTTGAAAGAATACTCAGCCCAGCAAAGGTAATCTTTCCAACTTTTAGGTTGTTCCTGGATAAAGCATCGAAGGTAAGCTTCTAGACAACGATTGACAACCTCAGTTTGTCCGTCCGATTGAGGATGGTAGGCGGTGCTCATGTTTAGGCGGGTCTTGCTAAGGCGGAACAGTTCTTTCCAGAACATACTCAAGAAAACAGGATCTCTGTCAGAAACTATAGAACGGGGTATCCCGTGTAGGCGGACTATTTCTCTGCAGAATAATTGTGCCACAGATTTAGCACTGTAAGGATGAGACATACCCATGAAATGACAATATTTGCTTAGTCTATCAACCACCACAAGTATTACATTACAACCCCCAGATTTTGGAAGACCCGTGATGAAATCAAGGGATATGTCCTCCCAAATACGCTCCGGAATGGGTAAAGGTTGAAGAAGACCTGCTGGAGCCAATGTCTGGTATTTATTTTGCTGGCAAATTGTGCAGCCCTGAATAAACCGTTTAACATCCTGTTTCATTCCCCGCCAATATAAATGAGCACTCAATCTCTTTAGTGTCTTTAGATAACCCCCATGGCCTCCGATGGGTGTGTCATGAGCTTCTTCAATCAATTTACTACGAAGCAAATCTTGGTTAGAAATAACTAACCTTGATTTGTAGTACAAACGGTCACCTGCCATTCGGTAATTAGGAGCTAACTCTGGATCTTTCTGTAACATCTCAATTAGTGCCTTCGTCTCTGGATCCTCCTGTAAAGCCAGTTGTAGTTGTGAAATATCATCTACCATAGGAACCACTAACTGAAAGAATTCCACAGATTGGGGCCGTCGAGAAAGTGCATCCGCAGCTGAATTTTCTTTCCCAGATTTGTACATGATGGAAAAATCAAAGGGAAGTAGTTTAATGAGGAGACGCTGCTGGGAATTAGTCAGTATTTTCTGATCTAGGAGATATTTCAGACTGCAGTGATCTGTCTGAACGATGAAGTGTTGGCCCAAGAGGTAATGCCGCCATTTTTGAAGAGCAAGAACTAACGCCAACAACTCTCGATCATATGTTGATTTGAATCTGTTGGAAATGGAAAACCCTTTGCTGAAATATGCTATGGGATGGCCTTCTTGCATTAGGACTGCTCCTATCCCTTCCATAGATGCATCACACTCTACAGTGAAAGAGAGCTTGAAATCAGGAAGCCTGAGAACCGGAGTGGTAGTTAGGGCCCTTTTTAGAGCCTCAAAAGCAGTCTGAGCTTGTGCCGACCATGAAAAGGCCCCTTTCTTTGTTAATTCCGTAAGAGGACGTGCAATCAACCCATAATTCTTCACAAAACGCCTGTAATAACCGGTAAGCCCCAGAAAGCCTCTTAATTCCTTAGCGTTTGATGGTGGAGGCCAGTTGATGACTGCTGCAACTTTTTCTGGGACCACCTCCACCCCCTTGCTGGTGAGAATATGACCCAAGTATTCTATCCTGGACTGTCCCAGTGAACATTCCTTTGCATTTACAAAGAAAGAGTGTTCCTGTAATAGTTGGAGAACAGTCTTCAAGTGCTCCAAATGTTGTTGCGCAGAGGGACTATATACCAGGATATCATCAAAGAAAACCAGCACAAATCTTCTTAAATGTGATCTAAACAGATCATTCATAACGAATTGAAAAGTTGCCGGAGCATTAGTAAGACCGAAGGGCATAACTACAAATTCATAATGCCCCGAGTGAGTCCGAAATGCAGTTTTGGGAATATCAGAGGGCAATACAAGTATTTGATGGTACCCAGACCTCAAATCTATTTTTGAAAAATAAGCAGCCCCATTTAACTCATCAAGTAATTCATCAATATTTGGGATGGGATACTTATCTGGGATGGTAATTTGATTGAGGCGCCGATAGTCAACGCAAAGACGCCATGTACAATCCTTCTTTTTCACCAATAAGACTGGACTCGCAAATGGACTCGAACTAGGTCTGACAAAACCCTTCTTCAACAATTCAGCAACCTGGGATTCGATCTCATTTTTCAGAGAATGAGGGTACCGATAAGGCCTCAGATTAGGTGGGTCTGCATTTGCCCGAAGAGTAATGGAATGATAATGATTTCGTGCCGGCGGAAGTGTATTGGGATCAGCAAAAGTACTCGAGAATTCGCGGTATAGGGAATCAACATTTAAAGAGTCAACCCCTACCCCTCCTGGAGTTAACAACAGACTCTGTAAATGCACATCCCTTTGGGAATTAGAAGTTACCCCTTGTAGTTTATACTTCTTCCCATTAACCCAAAAAATCATGAACATTTCCTTCCAATTTGCTTGAATAGTGTGCAGAGAAGCCAACCATTTGATTCCCAAAACTAAATCGGCACTACCCAAGGAAAAGGGAAAGAAGTCCTGCTTGATCAATAAATCTAAGATCTTCACCTCCAGATCAGCACACAATTGGTTGCACTTAATTGTGCTGCCATTACCAATTTGAACTCCAAAGGGTGGAACTGATTGTACTGGAAGGTTGAGCTCTGCCACCAGTGACTCGGATATGAAATTGTGTGTAGAACCGTTATCCACCAGAATTAGAACATCTCGGTTTCGTAGAGAACCCACTAATCTCATGGTGGATGCCGAGGCTTTCCCCAGTATAGCATTGAATGAAATCTCGGCCTCGGTTGTTTCTGTGACAGTTTCATTTTCTTCACTCTGGGGAAGGATCACTTGTTCGTCTTCCTCACCTATTTCCATTAAAGATAGTGAGCTTGTACACCTGTGACCAGGCCTGAAGGGATCCCCACATCTGAAACAAAGCCCTTTGTCTCGACGTCTCTGGTGCTCAGAAGACAGAGATGAAGTAGCAGGTTTGTTTGTTGAAGATGGGGTGTTGGTTGGTTTGTGGTTGAATATTGGTTGAGTATTTGATAACTGAGAACTGCTGGTGTTGGCCCGATTCTGGAAAAAAGATGTATTGGACTTGGGCCGGGCAGTGTGAACTAGTTTCTTCTCGTACTCCAGTGCAAGGCTTGTGGCCCTAAAAACAGAGCGTGGGCGATGGATCCTGATGTCGGCTTTGAGCTCCTCTTTTAATCCATTAATGAACACACCCAGGAGACAATGTTCTGGCCAGTTCTTCACATGTGCTGAACGGCGAATGAATTCCGTCCGATATTCTGCCACAGTACCCGATTGATGAATACTACATAAGAATTCATCTGGGTTCTGATATTCTGGAGGGCCGTAACTTTCCTGAAGTGCCTTGACCAACTCGTCCCAGTAAAGTATTGTTCTTTCCCCATTGATCCACGAAAATAGGTCGAGCGCATCACCCTCCAAGTACATCGCAGCAACCTCTACCTTCATCTCTTCTGGGGTATCATAGTATCTGAAGTATTTTTCTGCCTTTAGAATCCATCCTCTGGGGTCACCACCACTGAATTTTGGGAATTCAATCTTGGTGTGCGGTAGGCGTCGGCGGTAAGCAGTTTCAGGATCACCCTCACTGTCAGCTTCCCAGTGGGATCTGTGCTCCCCCCTCCTTCGGCTCTCATCAGACTTTGCTTCCAGGCTGGCAACTCTTTCTGTCAGGACCTCCAAACTTCGAAGACGCTCAGCTATGGTGACTAGAGGGTCACTTTCACCGGAAAAGGGGTTTTCTGGTGGAGGGGGATTGCGTGAAGACCTGGTTTCAACCATGGCTCTGATACCAAAATGATAGATCCCACACAGTAAATAAAAAGGAAAACAGGGTATTAATTTTCTTCTATCAATAAGTAAGGCAAGTATCTCACACTTACTTGAAGATAGACCCAGGGAGTATCTCCAGAAGAATATTATGAGAACTGAATTATCGATGCCCTCTTCACAAGGCAAAGAGCCTATTTAAACTGCTTACACAATAGAGAAATAACTGAAGTAGTGGAGGGGACCCACTTACTTCTCAACTGACCCACTCCTAAGGTGTAGTGGAGAGACCCACTTACTCTGCAACTGACAACTAGCCCACTAACAGATAAGAACAAGATAAATTAATTAAATAAAAATAAAACTAGTAACCACTATTCATCCAACACTACTGCCACGTGTCTCTTTTTATTCTTCCTGGAATAAGTGAACTTGTAATTCTCAGGGAATTTATCACTCTTCTTATATGTGAATTGTTCACCGAATAAGTTTTGATCGATCTGATCAGCTTTCTCTGGAAAATATGATGATATAAATGTTACGTAGTATTTCTTTAGTTCTCCTTTTTGAGTACTAAATTAATATGTACGGAGTATAAAATATGAATTGAGGGTGACCTAATATACATCAAAGAACAATTTTTTATGTTTGGATTTATATCATTTAATGATTAAAATCCATAGTTGTAAAGGTTATAAAAGTGATGTATTATGAACTTTTGTTGCACTTACAAAATGATTGATCCTTTTTAGATATTATACGATAAAGGGACGTTGTTCAAGTATCATATAAAGTGGCTTTGAAATTATTCCATCGGAATCACTTATTCGTACAGACTAAATCAATTGAGCGTCCGATAAGGATGTTTGGGCTGTAATTTCAA
Source organism: Cuscuta epithymum (assembly GCA_945859915.1). Lineage (NCBI taxonomy): Eukaryota > Viridiplantae > Streptophyta > Magnoliopsida > Solanales > Convolvulaceae > Cuscuta > Cuscuta epithymum. Next base: position 2,492,780 of record CAMAPF010001005.1, read on the forward strand.
GAAAGTGGACCATATGATTTTATAACAAACATTTTAATATGTTTTATTTATCATTGTGTAATGATAAATTGGCAGCGTGACACTTCAGCTTATTTTAGAAAAAAAATTCAAAATTGAAATTTTGAACTACCCATGAGTAAGCTATAAGCTTGGTCAATGCAGTTGTGGATCCTAAAATTTTGGATGGTGGCACAAATATGTTGCACGGAAAACGCGAAAATCATGAGGAAACGGGAAACGGAAAACGTAACCTTTTGATCAAAAAAACCTTATTTGGAAAGTTTCCAAAGAGTTTTCGAGGCGGGTTTCCGAAATGGGAAACGTACTGTTTTCCGAGAGTTTTCGTGCTACATAATGGCACAATGATAGGACCGCATATCATGTCAAATATCTTATTCTGATTTCCAATTTAAAACAAACCCCATATATGCATGCTCTCTCTTCTGCGACAAAACTCCTACGTGAATACAAAGCCACTCTAATACTCCTATCTATTTTACATACGTTCTGGAGCACTAAGGAGTATAGAAAATACTTCATTTATTTCTTTCTCTCATTGTACGAGAGCATAGGCATAGCAGCCGTATATAGTATCTTCATAGTGTTATCGTCTATTTCACGAGTCAATGGCATATTGAGCAATGGTTGAAGGTTTCACTCAAGATAGTTATAAGTCTGAAAAGGTGTAGGATTATCTGGGAGTGAGTTGGCCAGTCCCGTTCGAGTAGCTATCAAGATACATATGAGGGCTATCTTTCTTAAAGGTCAGTCCGGTTAACGGACTATCTTACGCTAATTTAAGTCTTTCTTTCACCATTTTTTACATTTATATTTTACTTCTAGTCATTGTTATTATTTTATTTGTTCTTGCAGTTAGTTGGTGGGTTAACTCTGGTGATTTTTTATTAAACTCGGGATTTTATCTAACTAAACTCGCATGTATTATTTCTCAGCTCGGGATTGTATCTAACTAAACGCGGGATTTTAATACTATTTTTTCTAACAATCTTGAAGAAATATATTATTTCTCGAGTTTTTTAAAATCCAATATGTCGAACTTGGAAAATGCTGAGACTTCCGAAAGCGTTGTTGTTGAGAATAATGTGAATGAAACCCCTGAAAATAATGTTAATTCTGTGTCTGTGACTAATTCTAGAGACACCTGAATTTGTTGCCACGAGCTCTCACAAGGTTGATTTAACCGAAATGCCTGAAAAATTTTCAAGACATTTTTCAAGCGTTGGCAACAATGCATGAAAAATTGGCTAATCACCAAGGGATTGCTCTCGGTAATTATGACGGTGTGTCCCCCGTTGTCGAGTCTAATCCCAAAAGTCTTGAATGCCAAGCTGTATGGCGTGAGAGGAATGATATTGTTGAGTCTCTTTGACATGTTATTTGATGTCTATTGCACCCTCCACGGCACGTACGGCTAAAGACCTTTGGGATGAAAAAGTGCTATTAGTTCGGTTCGGTAGAATGTGGGTCTCCAAAACCCAATGTCATAGGTTCAAATCCTATAGTGTGTTTTGTATTCTCGCCTTAATTATTATTAATTCATAGATTTAACTAATAATACTTCAATATATAGATTCTATCATTTGAACAGCAATCCAAAATTTCATCCATGGGAATGAAAGGGGAGAGAAAAAAAATGAGTTATTCATTAATTATGAATTAAAGGTTTAACTTATCCCCACACCTGTATTGTAAATATGCAGTTATTGATTAACCTACCAAAGTAATAAGAATTATACCTAATAGGATTCCCAATATAAAAACTTCCATTATTCCATTATTTGTTTTAAAGAAAAAAAGGTAATATGTATACCAAAATATTCATAAAAATTAACATGAATATAAATAACCAATATTTAATTATTATTTTTTATTAAAATTATGAAATTAAAATTATTAAAAGAAATTTATAATTAGTGCAACAAGTAACTGAAATTAAAGTAACTCTAGACTAAACAGAAAAAGAAGCCCCTAACAGATTTTATATTAAGTAATATATTCTTTAATTTCAATTTTAAATAATGTGTATCTTGATAAAACCAATAAAAAGGAGTTGGATAGGAAATATAATACTGATGACCACGGTCTCGAAAAGTATATTGTTTCAAAATTCTTGAGATTCGACATGGTTGAGATTCAACATGAAAGAGGGAAAATTTGTTTTTGAATAAACGCAAGAATTTGAGCTTATCTTACATTCTCTTCGTGAAGCAGATATGGAATTGCCTGAAAGATTTAAAGTCATGGCTGTAATTGAAAAATTCCCCAAATCGTGGGATGATTTTGGTTTGACTTTAAAACACAAAATGAAAAAGATAACTTGGAAATCTTTGATGCATTTCATTACTGTTGAGGAAGAACATAAGAAAGCTGGTTATATTGTTCCTGTTGAATTTCAACCAAAGACTCATGTTGTAACCGGGGGGAACAATCACAAAATTCTAAAAATAAACAACCATCGTCTCTTAAACCAATAAAGGCCAAATTAAAAATTGCAAAGAAACCAAAGGCAAACCGGTCATGCTGGAACTGTGGACATATGGGACATTGGGCCAAATTATGCCCAAATAAAAAGGCTAAGGCTCAATCTGGTGGACCTCAAGTCAACATGGTGACTGGACGAACTAGTTCCGATGGGTATGTTTCTATTAACCCTCAACTTTTCACTATTTCTAATTTCAATGAGTGGCTAAAGATACATGAGCGAATGTGCATGTATGTGCTGCTAAATCGCTCTTTGTCTCTTATCAGTCTGCGGTTGGAAGAACAGTGATGATGGGAAACACAAAGTGCTACTAGTGTGCAAGGATTGGAAAAGCGGAGATAAAATTTCCTTCGGGAAAAATTCTCTTTTGCATGGGATGCATCATGTTCCCAAAATTAGAAGGAACATAGTTAGTGGTTCCATTCTAGTAAGGGAGGGTTATGAATTATCTTTTAAATTAAATAAAGTTGTAATTTTGTTTGGTGGAACATTTATTTGCAAGAGTTACTTGTCAGATGGACTTTCTAAGATTGTGGTTGATTATTTAGAATTAAGTTATGTATATGAGAATTGTGATTCTTTAACTTTATGGCATTATCATTTGGGTAACGTTAATTTGAATTCTGTGAAAAGAATGATGAATTTAAGTTTAATTCCTAAACACTCTATTGATAAAACTAAGAAATGTATGATATGTGCTACTACAAAACAAGTAAGAAAACCTTATCATTCAATCGATAAAAATTTAGAATTACTTGATTTAATTCATACCGACATTTGTGAGCTTAATGGAGTGTTGACTCGTGACAAAAAGAAATACTTTTTCACTTTTATTGATGATTATTTTAAATACTGTTATGTGTATAGTCTTAAGGGTAAAGATGAAGCTCTTGAAAAATTCTTAATTTTTAGGAATGAAATAGAGAATCAAACTGACAAGAAAATTAAAAGGTTAAGATCTGATAGGGGAGGAGAGTACACTTCTAATTTAGTTGTACTAGAATGCCAAAAAATGGTATAGTACATGAAGAAACACCTCCTTATTCACCACAATCAAATGGAGTAACTGAACGAAAAAATAGAACTTTTAAAGATATGATTAGCAGTGATGGTACCTAGGGGTGGGCAAACATGTAACACCGTCCCCAAATATATTTACTTTTAAGTGAATAATGTATTGAACCTTATGGAATGGTTAATGAGGTTATGAAGTTGTGAATTTTTTATTAATGTTTTGTGTGTATAGTAAATTCGCACGCGGGTCCCACACCGGGAGCGGGGGGCCGCCCGAAATTCCCGAAACCATATATTTTATTTATCTTGGTCAAGATAATATTTATATAGTGGTGGGTACTTCATTTGAACCATGGAAAGGTCCAGAGTTGACCGATTGGTCAAAAGAAGCCCAAATATCGGTATTGGTAATTTAACCGATAAAAGCCCGAAATTGAATTTCAGAGACTTATAAATTAAAGTTGGGGAATGTATATTCACTCTAGATGTCATAATGACTAAGAACACATAATATATTTTATTTGGTCCGATCAAAAAAATTATATTTAAAATAGTCCGAAAAATACAACTTTCAGGACAAATTGTACACTTCTGGACAAAAAGGGTTGACCTCCCACATGAGTGGGGGCCAACCCACGAATTTGGTCACCCAAAAGTGATGTTTTGGCCGGCTGTAAAGATATAGGAACATGGGAGGGGTGTGTGATGTGAGTGGAAAGGAATCAAACAAAAAGAAAATAAGGTGGACCTCTCCCCACACCACCCATTCTATTGAGACAAGGCAATACCCACTCCCTTTCCGCCCTCATCCCTGCGGCCAGAACCCAAGCAAGAGAAAAGAAGACTCTCCAAACTCCCTTCTCCATTGTTGAAGAGAGCTCAACAAGAAAGAACCTCAAGGAAAGGAGTTAACGTGCTAAAAGTGTAAAAGGATTAAGGTAATGACCTTATCATAACTTTTCCTTTATTTTTCTTCTAGCATATGAGATAAATATCCTATGAAGAATCTTTAGGATTGTTCTACATGATCTAAGTGTGGAATAATGGGTTGGAAGGTGGTTCTATGTCCAAAAACAGACTTAGAAGCCAAAACGACCGAGTCACCGAAAAATAACCTTTTAGAGGTTATGTGTATTGATTAAGGTTTTATGATGTTAAAACCTTGTTAGGAACTTGATTTAGAGTATTTTGAGCTTTGCCGGAGTTTCGCCGGAGTTGGTCAAAGTTAACGACCGAGCTTTTCCTTGTTACCGACTATATTGCTTATAATCTTTGGGTTAATTTCATGAGATTTCCTAAATGAATACAAAATGTGATTTGCATGGATTATTAGTGATTAATAATGCCTAAATGAAATTACTATTGATTATAAGTATAGTTTGCATAATATACAAATTTACGAATAAATTGTGTATGTGTATATGTTATGAACATGATGGCATGATAGTTGAATCAACCATGAATCCCATTTGTGATAAGTATGCTTTTTATTTCATGAGAAGAAGCCATGAAATTATAAAAGTGATATTTTGATATTAAGCCAAATTACACATGAATGAAGAATTATATTTAAATGAGTAAATAACTAGTATTGAGATATTAGTTGGAATTGTAGTTGAATAACTGATGAATGGATCCTGAGATATTGAATTGTAAAGAATCGGTGATTATTGAGATGGGCTCTAGACCGATGTAGAGAATGGTGATTATTGAGCTGGGCTCTAGACCGTAATAGTTATCGGTGATTATTGAGCTGGGCTCTAGACCGATGTAGATAACGGTGATTATTGAGCTGGGCTCTAGACCGTAGTAGTTATCGGTGATTATTGAGCTGGGCTCTAGACCGATGTAGATGACGGTGATTATTGAGCTGGACTCTAGACCGTAGTAGGTAACGGTGATTATTGAGCTGAGCTCTAGACCGTGGTAAGTAACGATGAATTGACACTAAACGAATAAAATTAACTATGAAATGATAACACCCTAGTCTGAGGGTCTTGAAAATTGAACCTTTGATTATACTTAGTATAGTTATCTGATGTGTGTTTTCTCGCACTTAAAATAGATCGTAATATAGTGATGTAAGTACGAGTATCGTCTCCACAGGGACGGACAAAAGGGAATCAAGAATTAATTAAATTCAGCGATTAAAAAGAAAATAAAATAAAAGCGTCGTGCGAGATTGGTTGGTTTGGAAAATAAAACTAATGCGAACAATTAAACTAGGGGGTTCTTTCTAATTAATGACGAAGGGAACAGGGATCGATTCCGGGGTAACCAGATTTCTGACAGATCAGGCCTAATTACATGAAATTAATTTAATTGGGCCTAGCTAATCATTACTAAGTTCTTACCGCTCTCGCGGCGTAGAGTACAATAATTTAGGGGACCAGACTGATCTCTCATGCGACAAGATCCTAAATTATTGCCAAAACAAGCGAGCTTACGGCCCCTTAATCGCTACTAATCTCTTAGCGAACGATTAAGTGTGTGTGAATGTGTCCTAGAACAAATTAGATCTCTCTTAATTTATTCTATAAACAATTGTAATTCTAGTGGCCATCTAGGTTACAAGAGATATCAGTTAAATTATTCAAACACAAATTAAACGGCATTCATGCAATTAAACCGACAAGAATCTAGCCATACATCATGATCAACCCCTTCATCAATCCCAAATCCCTAATTAAAACTACTCACAATTCATAATTGAAGAATCAATAGAATTGGAATAAAAAGAATTAATTGTCATTAATTAAAAAGGTGGAACTTACAAAGAATCCCAAAAGATTGATGAACAAGGCTGAAAAGCCCTCTAAAATTCGTGCTAGGCACTCTCTCTAAGCTCCCCCCCCCTCAAAATGGGGGTTTACAGGCTGTTAAAATAGAAAAATCGGGTGAAATTTGAGCTGAATTAGGATTTTCGGAGCCAGACACGATGCCAGGCACGATCGTGCCTCCGGAGCAAAAACGCGCATTTTGGGCAGGCACGATCGTGCCTCCCTCCAGGCACGATCGTGCTTGGAAGGCAGTAGCTCCGCGGTGCTTTTCTCTTCAGGCACGATCGTGTCTGACTTTGAGGGCACAATCGTGCCTACTTAACTTCCGAATTTGACAAAACTTCCTTCATGAAAGTTGTAGATAATGAAGTCCTATATCCACCACAATTTGCCGAATGTGATTTGAATCATCCAATCAAGAGATATGATCAAAACGGTGGAAGGTGTCTTTCTGAAATCGCAGCAGAGATCATCTGACTTCATCGTCTGTTTTCACCTTCTTCCTCTCCGATTCTCGCAAAGGTGTCTTCATATGATTTGTAGACCTTGAAGTTGTCTTTCCTATGGATCTTGAATCGTGTACATTGGATGTTTATTCAAAGAGATATGCTTGAACGATTGACAGAAGGTCATCCTGATCGTCGTTTTCAAGCTTCATTCATCTTCTTTTGACCCCGTAGCCAATCCTAGAGCTCTTTTTCCTTCAAATCTTCATCGTGAATCTTCCGGTGACCTCCAAAGCTATCAAATCATTCTCAAATGCTTCTCAAATCATACCGATTGTTCCTCAAGTGCCGGTGCCGGGCTCAAATTCCCTGATTTTGACTACAAACAACACAAAACTCGAACCAACGCCCGATAAACATAACTTGAGCTAAAATTGAGACTTGTAACACCTTAAAACTAGGAAAATCATCAAAAGCCGATCTCAACACGCATCAAATACGTGTCAAAATACGGACTTATCAAATTCCCCCACACTTAAGCCTTTGCTTGTCCTCAAGCAAACTGAACAACGGGACTTACGATAATCACCACATGGAATCAAAACAATTAGCATGCACACGTAGTTAAAGGGATATTTGAAAATAAAATTCTTCCCTAAACTACATCTTTGTACTCTAGCTAACATATTTGGCAAAATTATTCACAACATCCTCAAAGTAGTGACAGCACACACAAATAAATTAGCTACTGATCAGAAGGACTTGTGAAAATGGTGGTGAAGGGTGAATGGTAACAATAATAGTCCCTTTGTTTTGAAAGATTGGAATATTCTAACAAAGACTCAATGTATTCAGGAACTTCAGGGCTATTCTTAGAATCAAGGAACTTAGTAGGCCACAATTTAGGAAAAATCCTTTAAACCTATGCAAAGAGTAGACATGGTGTACAACTAAGCTAAACCGTCGCGGCACATTTGTGCTTTGACGTATACTTGAAGTACGTGGAGGACTAAAGCTAAATTTTTATAATAGCCTCCAAGTTCATTAATTATGTTTAGTTTTCCTTGTCATGTTGGCACGAGAACGCCGTTTCTTTCGAAAGATACCCAAGTCTCATCTTACGCATTTTGACCGGGGCTCCCATTCCCTTTTTCGCAAAGTAAGAGGTCTAGCTATATTAATTTTTCACCTTTCGGATTCTCACTAGACATTACCCCATTCTAATCTCGGCCTCACCAAGGAAAAATAGCAATTTAAGGTTCATTTATTTAAAAGTGAATCCATGCCTACAATGCAATCCTCGAAAGTATCAAATTCCTAAAAAGTGACTGCTCTTACCCCGTTTGGGGCATAGGAACAGTGCCAAAATTGGCTCCTACACAAATTCCCTAAACTTAGCAAATTAATCCCTTAGTTCCCTAAACATCAAAACTATGTCAGAAATATTCACGGGTAAGGAAACACGGTCCATTTGGCTATGGAGCTCAATTAATCGGGTAACAATAAACGGTCAGGCTCAAAATGGCTTCTCCTAAAGGGTTCTTTCAGGTGGGGTGAATGATTAATGGAAAATTCAATGGGTGACTAATGCCTTCATCCTTTCAACAACTAGATTATAGTGCAAGCAATTTAAGCCTAAACACTTCAAAGATGTTCTAAAAGCATAGTCAAAACGCTAGCCAGCTCACAAAGACACAGTTTAAAGAAAAATTTTCAAAAATTTGACATGAATTATCTATGAATATACAACTAACACCTGTGCATGCTAACTCTAATAATCTCATGTAACAACTACTGCCCAAATGCCCAATTCACTCCCCCACACTTAAACTTTGGCATCGTCCTCGATGACCAAAAAATGCAGTATGCACAAGGGGGTAAAGAGGATAGGGTCACGCATGCTCAACTTAACTCAAGTCAATATTTCAACAAGCGAGTAAAAGAGTCAAAGAAACTTCCCTATAGCGCTGGTCGGTGCAGAACTAAATTGAGTCAATGATCCTCGGCACATCATCCCTATAACAAGACCCCTGAGCTGCAACAAAAACACAAAGCAAAACAACCAAACAACAAACAAAGCAAAAGCAAAAACAAAAGCAGAAAAAAAAGCTCGGGTTGCCTCCCGAGAAGCGCTATTTTTCACGTCGTTTGCCCGACACAACTACCCCATAGGCTCTCCCATAGCAAAGACTGTAGTGGTGCACTTATAGTCAACGTGTCCAGCTTCCTCTCAACAAATGTCGTTAGGTGGCGCAGATCTTTAAATTCGTCAGCCCACGAAGGCAGCACATGGTCTTCATAACCCTCATCAGCACAGAAGTGAAGTATGAAACTCTCATCCTCTTCAGGTGGACAGAAAACATGAGTGAAAACTTTGATTACTCTAGGTATCACCGGAAGCTCAAAAGATGTCTCAAAGCAAGGAGTAGGAGCGACACTGTAATCAAACTGCACCATAGAAAAGTCCTCTTCTTCCTCACAGATATCATGAAAATTCACAACCTCTCCTCCGGACTCTGTATCACTCTCCATGAAGGCATCCCAACTCTCGTTAACATCGTTCTTATCAATAACTTCCCGGATGATGTTGTCATTCTCCACATAAAAAGGAATTTCGTCATCAAGGAGTGAATCAAAGAAGTCCATATCTGAAACCACGTAAGAGTGGACCGGTGCATGAGTACAAGAGGGGAATTCTTGCTTGTGGAGCGGGACTTCTTCATTATGAACATCATGTAACTCGCTCTCACTCTCTCTGAGCATGTAATCATCTTTTCCCAACTCAGCTTCAATACTCAAACCTACCTCAGTAGCACCATCATCATGATTGATCTTCTCCTTGCGCTCCTCAGGTGTTGAGACTAATGATAAATCAAACGGCTGAGGGGTTTCTGTATGAAGATCACAGTGATTTGTGAATTCATCAGTTACATCTTGTACCGTTTCAAACTTTTTCCTGTACTCTTGGAAAAACAACTTGACACTATTATCTTCTTCTTCATCTCCAAACATAGGAGGGTCTTCAAAAGCATCAGGAAGTGTATCATTCATCATATTTCCACCTTCGCAGTCCGACTCACTCACATGATCATCCCTATTGGTCTCCTCAAGTTGGGCTTCTGTGTCGCTAGGATGGGATCTCTCGGACTCCTCAGATAAAGCCTTTGCAATCTGCCCCAATCGATTCTCCATGTTCTGCATCCTTGAGTCCGCTCTATGTTGAATTTGCACTAATTGTTTGAGTGATTCTTCCAAGCTAGAAAGTCTCTTGAAATCTGCCTCATCCAGATCCTCTTGTTGATTATGAGGCTCATTACTCGGGAAGTATGTAGGAGTGACTGAAACAGTTGTGTTCGTAAATTGTGGGGAGGAAGAAGAAGGGTCTGCAGTTTCCCGGAAAGGATGGTCATATAGAGGTTTGATGGGGCAAAGACATAAATGGTGACCTCCTCCACAGAAGGAACAAATGCTACCCTTAAAACATTCAGATATTTCCTCAGGCGTTTTATTTAGAAGCATAAATTCAAGAATGGAGCCTCGTCTTACGCTTACCCAAGGGTATTGTGATGAAGGATAGTAAGAATCGGAATGAAAAGGTTGCGTGGTTGGAGTGTATGGATAAGAAGGCTGAATATTTTGTGGTGTAGGAGAGTAATATTGATGAGGTGTGTAGAATTGAGGAGGAGGAGGAGGAGGAGGAGGAGTGTAAGGAGGGTATGCCGTATATGGTGAATATTCCATGGAGGTTTGAGGGTAAGGAATTCCTCCAGGAATTTGGCTGAATAGGTTCATCTCATGCCTCTTAGAAAAATACCTGAAAGGTTAGCACAGAAAAATCCAACGGAAAACAAAAAGAAAACTAACTAAAAAAATCTCGTTAAAATTAATTAACCCTTAAAACCGACACCGTCCCCGGCAACGGCGCCAAAAACTGATGTGTGTTTTCTCGCACTTAAAATAGATCGTAATATAGTGATGTAAGTACGAGTATCGTCTCCACAGGGACGGACAAAAGGGAATCAAGAATTAATTAAATTCAGCGATTAAAAAGAAAATAAAATAAAAGCGTCGTGCGAGATTGGTTGGTTTGGAAAATAAAACTAATGCGAACAATTAAACTAGGGGGTTCTTTCTAATTAATGACGAAGGGAACAGGGATCGATTCCGGGGTAACCAGATTTCTGACAGATCAGGCCTAATTACATGAAATTAATTTAATTGGGCCTAGCTAATCATTACTAAGTTCTTACCGCTCTCGCGGCGTAGAGTACAATAATTTAGGGGACCAGACTGATCTCTCATGCGACAAGATCCTAAATTATTGCCAAAACAAGCGAGCTTACGGCCCCTTAATCGCTACTAATCTCTTAGCGAACGATTAAGTGTGTGCGAATGTGTCCTAGAACAAATTAGATCTCTCTTAATTTATTCTATAAACAATTGTAATTCTAGTGGCCATCTAGGTTACAAGAGATATCAGTTAAATTATTCAAACACAAATTAAACGGCATTCATGCAATTAAACCGACAAGAATCTAGCCATACATCATGATCAACCCCTTCATCAATCCCAATCCCTAATTAAAACTACTCACAATTCATAATTGAAGAATCAATAGAATTGGAATAAAAAGAATTAATTGTCATTAATTAAAAAGGTGGAACTTACAAAGAATCCCAAAAGATTGATGAACAAGGCTGAAAAGCCCTCTAAAATTCGTGCTAGGCACTCTCTCTAAGCTCCCCCCCCTCAAAATGGGGGTTTACAGGCTGTTAAAATAGAAAAATCGGGTGAAATTTGAGCTAAATTAGGATTTTCGGAGCCAGACACGATGACAGGCACGATCGTGCCTTCGATCGTGCCTCCGGAGCAAAAACGCGCATTTTGGGCAGGCACGATCGTGCCTCCCTCCAGGCACGATCGTGCTTGGAAGGCAGTAGCTCCGCGGTGCTTTTCTCTTCAGGCACGATCGTGTCTGACTTTGAGGGCACGATCGTGCCTACTTAACTTCCGAATTTGACAAAACTTCCTTCATGAAAGTTGTAGATAATGAAGTCTTCTATCCACCCCAATTTGCCGAATGTGATTTGAATCATCCAATCAAGAGATATGATCAAAACGGTGGAAGGTGTCTTTCTGAAATCGCAGCAGAGATCATCTGACTTCATCGTCTGTTTTCACCTTCTTCCTCTACGATTCTCGCAAAGGTGTCTTCATATGATTTGTAGACCTTGAAGTTGGCTTTCCTATGGATCTTGAATCGTGTACATTGGATGTTTATTCAAAGAGATATGCTTGAACGATTGACAGAAGGTCATCCTGATCGTCGTTTTCAAGCTTCATTCATCTTCTTTTGACCCCGTAGCCAATCCTAGAGCTCTTTTTCCTTCAAATCTTCATCGTGAATCTTACGGTGACCTCCAAAGCTATCAAATCATTCTCAAATGCTTCTCAAATCATCCCGATTGTTCCTCAAGTGCCGGTGCCGGGCTCAAATTCCCTGATTTTGACTACAAACAACACAAAACTCGAACCAACGCCCGGTAAACATAACTTAAGCTAAAATTGAGACTTGTAACACCTTAAAACTAGGAAAATCATCAAAAGCCGATCTCAACACGCATCAAATACGTGTCAAAATACGGACTTATCATTATCATTGTACTTGTCAAATGCTTCCAAGTACTGACCTCCCCTTCACGGGGGAGGTCACCTCACAGTTTCAGGTAGAACTTGAAGGTTGCTACCACCGGCTGCTGTGTTCGGGAAGATTCAGGAACAAAGACTTGGTTCGTGCTTCTACCGTTCTTGTTTTGGAAAAACAATATGAATAATGCTCATGGATATTATTTTCTGAACGTACATTTCAGGGGCTTGTGTGCCCATGTTTGCCAAGTGTGGCTTGATCACTTGAAATATTACTTCCGCTGTCTTTAAATGAATATTTTACATTATGTTTGTTTATGGATGTACTATGTGTGAATGATATTCCAGACACCTTGTATAGTATTGATGTGTTGGACTGCGGTTGACTATTCGTACTGTACGGCGGATTGTTGACGTGTCCGGGTAGGTCCGGGGCGTGACAAAACGGGTACTGGAACTGCGGGTCGGGCCGGGTAATACAGGTTCGGGGCGGGTTAGGGTTGGGTCCTAATTTTAGAAAATCCAAATGGTTCGAGGCGGGGCGGGTACTGATAAACTTAGGAACCGAATGGGTCTTAAAATTTGAAAAAACGGGTACCCGGACCGGCCATTTTAAAATATTATTTTAATAACGCATGAAATTTCTTCATATTCATATGTCTAGACAAAGACTTCCAACTAAAGAAACTTCTCAGTCTATTAAAAATAGTTTCAAAGTCGGTATAATTAAACTCCTAAATTATTTTCCTCAATTCTTTATTCCAAATGCATCAAACTTTCTTTCTTTGATTTCTTTTGTAAACAAAGACTCTACTCAATGAAGTGTGACATATTCATATAATTATCTTAATTTTATCTATACTTGGAGATTTAATAAGCTTTAAACTGTTTTCATCGACAAATATGTATAGTAACTAGTTTAATTTCTTATGAATTTATGCTGCTACCTTTGTAATTAGTTTATGAATGATGATTAACATCTTAAATAAGGTGGTTGTGTGATGTTTAATTTATAGATTTGTGGTTCGGAATTTTGTTAACTAATTTAAAATGTTGTCTTATACTTTTATTTTGAATTTTTACTATATTATGGTGTTACTAATACGTAATTAATTTGAGAACCGAGGACTCGGACCGAACCGGCCCATTTCAAACAGGGCGGGTAAGGTCCGGTTCCTATTTCGAAACTCGGTATACCCGGACCGAACCTACCCGTTAAATGGAACTGGCGGTTCTTGAAAATTTATCAATTACCCGGACCGACCCGGACCGTGCCCACCCCTAATGGTACCATGGCCCAATTACGGAACCAAGTTCATAACGGGATTAGCCCTTAACGAGATCCAGCCCACAACAGGATCAGCCTATAAAAAGGATTAGCCCTGAATGGGATCAAGCCCTAAACATGATTAATATTAATTAGCCGCTGGGCCTAATTAGGGATCAGGCCCGCGATAGGAATCCATAACCAGGCCAGACTAAACAACAGACCTCGAGCCTGGGCGGAGATCTAGTGAGGCCAGGATATTCCTAGGGCTTACATGGCAAACCATCATTTGAGCATAGCGTGTTATCTGGCAGCAGGCAGGAATAACAGAAGGAATGTGGACTTAAAGGAACAATGATTGCCCAACGTCCAAGGCGTTACAGGAGTCTTATTCGATCAAAATATAGTTAATGACATTGATTGTATCAGTTTCCTCCTAGAATGCTAGTTCTTATAGTCTATAAATACTTCCTGTATACTTCCTATCAAAGGACTGAATTCCGGATTAATAATATATTGCCTTACGCTGCCTAATTTTCATCTGCTCTCGTAGATATAGCTCTCGTAGTTGGATTAAACTCCATCATTTGGTGCTCTCATTGAGAGAACGATTTACGACGGCGATGGTTGGATCACAACCCTGTGGGTAGCAATCAAGGTAGTGCTCGTTATGATCAGGTCGTGATCGAAGACGAAGGGTCTAGATCACGGTGGAGCGATTTCCGGAGGCACAACGACAACATGGCGGCTAATTAAGGGTGATTTGAGGAATCAACTCCAACGCGTTGGGAGTTCTAGGCGTCCGGCGGCGTGACCTCCACAGTTTCAGACGTCGGGCACTGGAAATCTCATCCCCAATGTTGATCCGACCCAGGCTTTGGCAAGTTTGGCGACATTCCAGTGGGTTGTAAAGACCTTGACTGCCACTTTTCAAGATATTATCCTTGACGCCAATGGAAGACCTCCTTCCCCTCGTTGGGGGGCTAGGGGTAAAAACTTAGAAGTTGGTTCAAACCGGAAGGTACCATATTCGAAAGCACACTATGTCAATTAGAGTCCAGTCCACAACAATGTATTTGTAAGGGATTGTTGGAAATATGATGATATAAATGTTATTTCTTTAGTTCTCTTTTTTGAGTACTTAAATAATATGTATAAATATGAATTGAGTGTAGCATAGTATACATCAAGGAACAATTTTTATGTTTAGATTTATATCTGTTGGGATATATTATCCCGGCCTATTACTGTTCAGGAGTCCAAGACTTTACGTAGTACGGAGCCCAATCGGTAAGGCCCATTTTAGCCTATCAGGCCTGTTTCGGCCTTTGGGCCCATTTTGGCCCATTCGGCCCGTTAGGGTGGAGAGCCCCCTTTCCCCCTATTCCCTATAAATAGGAGGTTTCCCTCCATGTAAAAGGATCTCTTTCCTTCTTCCCCAACTCATTTACTTTCTCTAGAATAGCTTGCAAGACTCCATTAATGGGAGCTCAAATTGTACTATGTAATGGTGAGGAGAGTCCTAATGAGAACGAGAGGGCTTGGGTATTAGCCTAAAAAGTCCCGTGGTTTTCTCCCTTTCGGGTTTCCACGTAAAAACTGAGTGTTCATACATATATTTACTATATCGTGTTGGATTAAACTCAACAATATCATTTAATGATTAAAATCCATATTTCTAAAGATTGTAAAAGTGATGTATTATGATTGATCCTTTTTAGATATTATATGATAAAGGGACATTGTTCAAGTATCATACAAAGTGACTTAGAAATTATCTCATCAAAATCGCTTATTCGTACCGACTAAATCAAATGAGCGTCAGATAAGTATGTTGGGCTATCATTTCAAGAAAATTTCAAGAAAGTGGACCATATGATTTTAAAACAAACATTTTATTATGTTTTATATAGTGGAAAATGGAAATTACCCGTATGAACAACTTTTGTCCAGCATATTTCATTTATGTCACGATAATGTTTTCTTTTCAATTATAACTTTTATTTTTTCACTTGAACTTTTTTATTTCAAAAATAGATCATCTCTCCTGGCCGTTTTAAATCTATACATGTGAAATCGTCTCCACTCTCCATAGCCAAATCCAAATCGAGAAGACAAAGCAAAGTGAAATCTCCCCTTCTCACGACGCACATCAACGCCATAATAGTCCATCTTTCTCTCTATTCTATGACATATCTGACTATCCGAGTCCAAGAAATTTCGCTACACTACCACTCCGATTTGCTCCATCGGCAAGTAGCGTTCTAGAAATCACCGGCGGCGGCAGCCATGGCGGACTCCAGTAAGCTAAAATCCGACGCTCTTATGGAGCAGATGAAGCTTCACCTCGTCTCTGACGCCGGAAAAGAATTGATCGAGAAAATTGGCCTCGTTTACCAGCTCAATATCGCCGTAAGGTTTTTTCTTGTAATCACTGTGTAATTGTGCCTTTTGTTTGTGCTATTTTTTTTTGTTTTTTTTATAAAAAGAAGGCTCGATTTTGATGTCTGTTGATTCCACTTTGACAGAAACTTGAATTCATCGAAAAGATTTATGTTGTTCATCAGAAGAAACGGGAGGTCAGCGAAGGTCAGGGCTTCTGATTTCCTGTTAGATTTAATAGATAATAGAACACTATGAGTGAAAAATAGTTGTCTTTAGATGGATTCAGGGAAGTATGAGGATGGAAGGCCTGATGCAACCCTTTCCTTTACTGATGAGGATTTTCTGAAGATTGCAACAAGGAAGATGAACCCGCAAATTGCTTTTATGAGGTGCACCTAGTTTTGGTGGTTTGCGTTTTGAACTAATCAGTGTTTCAACTGTTCAGAAAACATCATATTGGTACTTTTTGAAGAAAAGACATGCTTATAAGAGCAATTGTGAAATAAGTAATCCTGGTAAAAATTTAAGCTTTTTATGAGTTTTTTTTTGTCAGGGGTGCTATTATAATAAACTGGAGTATCAGTGCAGCTCAAAAATTCACTGCAGATATTTTTGCAAAACCATCCAAGCCTGAGAACAAGGAAATGATTAATGGATTGTACCTTAATGATGGATGCCATTTCACAGCCATTCTGCTAAATTTTACTCCCTAGCATCTAGAGTAAATCGTTGCTTGCTAAGTTCTTGAAAAGAAAAACAAAAGGATTTGAACTTCTCATTCATATCATAAAAAGATGACACGGTACTCTGGGGCATTGCATGATTATCTTATACGAAGTATAAACATTTGCATTTCAATTGGTAAAAATAGTAGTTGGCTATTCACAACATATTATTGGATTAGAAAGTTTATGACTTAGCTTATTGTTGTATAATTTCTAAGGTTCTTTACATCCATTTGTTTCTTTTGGCAGAGAATCGAACTGAAAGTTTGAATGATGTTCTTATAAATTCTGCAATGAAAAGCTGGCTCTACTTTCACTGCTTTCCTTGTTTTTCTTTTCTTCTATTTCCTGCTATTTGTGTGTATTTATTTTAATGTTTTGTGTTTTATTTTTGTTTCATTTTGTTGCATCGTATACATTATTTTGTTGCATCGTGTTGATTATTGTTGCATCTTCTTATTTAATCTAATGCAACATGGTGTTTTTTGTTTATGCAGCTATGTGTTTTCACTGTTATCCTTACTTCTCTCTGCTTCCACTTCATTGTTTCTATTTGTCTCTCATTTTCTATTATTTGTATATGTTTTTTGTTTCTTTTTGTTGCATCGTATGTGTTTCTTTTTGTTGAATCATGTTGTTTATTGTTGAATTGTGTTGTTTATTGTTGCATCATGTTGTTTATGATTGTTTATAGTTGATTTGGATTTCTGATTTGTATTTAGTTTTGTAATTATCTTTGCTACTTCCTCGAAAAAAAGTCATTTATTGACTTATACCATCACTTGAAATGATAAATTTGAATTTATAACTAAAAAGTAACTGCAAATCTAAGGAAACAATGAGAAACAAAAATTTCACAGATATAAACAAAAAGAAACACAAACAAACAATATGCATAAAAATAACCATGTTCGTTATTTTAATTTTTCAAGTTCATATATTACACGCTTTTAGTTTTCATTAATTATCTGATTTGTTATGTATTTATAAATTGTATTTAATATTTTTCTGATATTTTATAAAATTTGATTTTAACTTTTTGAAAATTTTAATGTTTTATTTATTAATTTACGATATTTTTTTAAAAAATAATTTTTTATAAAGTTTCTATTTATTTTTACTAGTTTCAAATAAAATATCTCATTTACTTTTTTTGTTCATAACTTTGAAGTTTTTACATTCTTTTAACATTTTTACTTTTCAATTAATTTTTATTGAATTTTATATTTTGGCATTTTACATTTTTATATAAATCACACTATCTATTAAAAAATCTGACACTACAAGAAGCATTTTTGTACTTTTTTACTATCTCCAAACTTTTTAAACTTTTTTAATTTTTTTTCAACATTTTATTTCTGTATTCTCTATATGCTTCAGTTTTAAAATTTTCTGATTTGTGTTTCTAATCTTTGAATTCATTTTATTTTAATTATAAAATTTAATATACAAGTTTTCTGTTTTGAATTTTTATTATTCAGTTTTTGAATTTTTACTATGGAGTTGTATATTTATTTATTTTTAAGTTTTATTCAAAATTGAAAAAAATATATATAATACTTATTTTTTATACATTTATTTTATTTTTATATTCTTTTTTACCATTTTGCTAATTCATTGTCTTCCTAATTTGAGTAATTTCTTGACTTTATAATTATTCAGTTGTTTTTGAATTTTTTTTAACATCTTTACATTCACAACAACTTTTCTTCTTATTTTGTTTTTACTTTTAATTGTTATTTTTCAATTACAGTAAAAAATGAAAGTGCGTGACATATTAGTTAGGTAGTGGGTCCATTGTTTGCAACTAAGATACCCGATTACTCCGAATTACGGAGCAAGTGGAGTGGAAGCGGAGTGCAGTGTTTAGGCGTAGGTCTTTTTTTGAAAAGTAAACTTCAACTTGTCTATTTCTAAGAAAACTTTCAAAAACGAAAAAAGATGATATTACTTTCCGTTTTAGACCGTTTGTGAAAAATTCCCTTTTATATATTTATCATTGTGTATGATAAATTGGCAGCGTGACATTTAAGCTTATTTCAGGGAAAAAAATCAAAATTGAAATTTTGAACTATCCATGAGTAAGCTACGAGCTTGGTCAATGCCATTATGGATCCTAAAATTTTGGATGGTGGCGCAATGAGCTTGGTCAAATATTTTATTTTGATTTCCAATTTAAAATAAACCCTATATGCATGAATACAAAGCCACTTTAATACTCCTATCTATTTTACATACGTTCTGGAGCACTAATAAGGAGTATAGAAAATACTTCATTTATTTCTTTCAGTACGAGAGCATAGGCATAGCAGCCGTATATAGTATCCTCATAGTGTTATCATCTATTTAACGAGTCAACAGGCATATTGGGCAACGGCCAACGGTCGAAGATTTCAGTCAAGATAGCTACAAGTCTGAAACGGGGTAGGCAGTGGGCAAATTTACATTAACGATATCACACATATTTAGGAAATAAATATTAATTAAAAATTTGACAATTGATTAAAAATAAAACAATTTTTTTGTAAGAAACAAATGAAATATGTACGTAATTATATGTTTATAACTAATTTAAGTTACAAATAAACAAGTGTGTTTTAATACTAAGTGCAAAAAGATGTGATTGAAATTACATATAATTTATTAGTTACATTAAAATATATTATTTTAAAACTAATTTGGATATTAGGTTTAGACATTCTATTGTTTATTTAAATCCAAAACCAGAAATATATAAGAAATGGATGAAATATGTAATTATAAGTGATTTAAGTTACAAATAAACATGTTTTAATATTAATCAAGTGTGAAAATATATTATTGAAATTCCATATAATTTTTATGAAATAATTACATAAATATGACCAAAATAAAGATGATTTACAAAAATATGAGTAGTTACTAGTGTAGTAATGAAATCATAGTAATTCATGTTCAAGTTTTGAACTTAAGTTACCACAACACTACGTTGTAGTAATGAATAGTCATATTTATGTAAATAAGTTTTTTTTAGTAATATTCTTGTAAAAAACCCATAATTTATTAGCTACATTAAAAAAATCAATTTGAATTTTATATTTGGACAAACTTAATTAATTTAAACAGTTTCAAGAAAGCATAAAACTGAAACAAAGTGGAGTTGCCAGAGATGGATTCGAACCCTTAACACTTTGGAAGGGTGCGTACAACTCCATCCGCGTGGCTGCAGTACTAGATTCGTCTAGAAATGTTTTAATGGATACTTATACTATGTATAATACAATGATTTATGTAAACAAATAAAATTTGAAATATATATACGATGGGGTTGGGTGGGGGTTGAGTCGGGGCAGCTGCCCCCCTGCCCCCATAAGAGATACGCCCCTGGGGGTAGGATTATCCTAGGAGTGAGTTGACCAGTCCCGTTCGAGTAGCTATCGAGATACGGAGACTATATTTCTTCAAGGCCAGTCTCGTTAACGGACGATCTTACGTCAAGTCTTTCTTTCTCTATCTTTTACGTTTATATTTTTCTTCCAATTATTGTTATCATTTTGTTCTTGCATTTGGTGATTTGTCTGGTGATTTGTGATTATTAAACTCGAGATTTTATATGACTAAACTCACATTTATTAATACTATTTTTTATGACACTTTCTTAATTGGGTAGATATCGAGTCGAGCTCGAACTGAAATTGAGCATGGATAAGACTCTGTTTGCAATCACTTGTGTTTAATAAAAGCACTTTTTGGGAAAAGTTATTAGTAGTAAAAGTTGGTAGTGTTTGGTAAAATAAGCGATTTTTGTATAATAGAAAAAGTGAAAAGTAGATTCTACACGAAAACCGAGAAAGTAAAAGTTTGTAATGTTTGGTAAAATAATTGTTTTTTTCTTAAAAAAGCCACAATCCCTTATTTTAAGTGATTGCAAACAGAGCCTAAAAGCATTTGAGCCAAAGTCGAATATGGTACTTTCTTTTTAAAAGGAATTTTCTTTTGTGCAACACTTTTGCATTTTATGTAACTACATGAATGGCAAGTTTGAAAGCTTTAACTGTGGATGAAATATTACTTAAGAAGAAATAAAGTGCTAAAAGTTATAACTAAAGACTTGAGAAGTAATCTCATTAAATGCATTTAGTGTTTGGAGAAATAATGATGTCGACTTTTTGCAAATTAAATATAAAAAATGTTGTAGAATAGAAGTGTAGATTTGTAAGTTGTAACATTATCTTGTAATACGGCGAAATTGACTCTTAAATATTTTCTAGGGAAAAGTACAAAAGGTACTTCTAGTTGGGTCCCATTTCAGATAGAATCATGCGTTTCATTTTTATAAAAGTTGTTCATGTGTTTGAATTCCGTAATCACAAGAGGGTGACATGGTTTCAAATGTCTGAGAAAGACGGTTAATACTAACTCCAATTTTCAAAAGTGTCCGAAAAATTAAAATAAAAATACTGGAAGGTGCGCCTCAACAAGACGACCGCTAGGCTATCTTTCCTTTTTGTTTCCACCCACCCTTGTCAACGGAAAGTCCACCCGAAAAGTGATATTAGCGAAATCATTTTTCAAAAATAACTCAAACATATTCGAAAAATCTAAAGGCGAATGTGGTTTGGAGGTCATCTTGAAGAGACGCACCTTCCAGTATTTTTCTTTTAATTTTTTGGGAACTTTTGAAAATCAAAGTTACTATTAACTGTCTTTCTCAGGCATTTTTAACGGTGTGACCCATGTGATAACGGAATTCAAACACGTGAACTACTTTGATAAAAAATGAAGCACATGACCCTATTTTAAAACGGGCCCAACCACAAGTATCTTTTCCACACTTTTCCCTATTATCTATGATAATTTAATTGGGTAATAAATGAAAATATTGATATTTAATTTTGAGTATTTATCAATATTTGTAAACGAGAACAAATAAGAAATAATGTAAATGATAATATTATCACAAAATTATATATATATATATAGAGAGAGAGAGAGAGAGTACTCTTCCGGTCATGAATTTCTGACCGGAACCGCCGTCTGGACGGTGGCTTTAAGGGGCCTTCCCGAACAATTTTTTTTTAATGAAATGTTTATGCAATGTTCTTCATCAAGTATAGTTTATCCACACAAAAATCCGGCTAAAAATTCAATCGGGAAGGTCGTCAAATGATTTTTGGAAGATAACTGCGCCTAAAATATACATATAAAACACAGTTATCTTCCAAAAATCATTTGACGCCCTTCCCGATTGAATTGTTATCTGAATTGTGTTTTGGATAAACTAGACTTGATGGAGAACATGCCATAAAAATTCCATCAAAAAATTCAACCAGGAAGGCAGTCAAACGCCGCCGTCCAGACGGCGGTTCCTGTCCGGAATTCCGGACGTGAACCTCTCTCTCTCTCTCTCTCTCTCTCTCTCTCTCTCTATATATATATATATATATATATATATATATATATTTGTGTGTGTGTGTGTGTGATACTAATTGTATCGTACATTTTTATGGTCAGGAACTGTAACCAAATTTTGTGATACCAATGTACCATAATTTTGTAGGATGTTATTGTGTCATAATATGTTAACAGTCTTTAGTTTTAGGATTAGTGGCACCCAATTTGGGATTACTAGCACCACTTTTCCCGAACGTTTTTAATGTCACTATGCACCTTTTTTACTAGTGGTTGCTCTGATACTATGATAATACTTGAAGTTTATTCTAAAAGATACTAGTGGGTGGTTGACATGAAAAGACAATACTTTTAATGAGTATGGAAACCATGTCGGGTACAGAACCGATATTAAAAGTCCATTTTAACCGACATTAAAAGTCATTTTTCCACTAACTAGAATATGTTTAGATAATGAACAAAGTTGCCAATTCTACCTTGTTTGAGTGTCGTTTGAAAGATCGTTCGGCATCTGCGCAGTCGTTTTCTTCGGAGAGGATGAAGGGGTTTGCGTTTCGCGTGATGATGACTTCGGAGGATGACGGGGTTTAGGTATACGTATGGGCTTAAATTTTAAAAATAGAGAGATTGTAGGAATTCTTGTTCTTATTGAATAACTTCTAAGAAGTATTAAAAATAGTACACATTGTGAGTAAGAGATGGGTGGTTTGCATGAACCATGCGATGCTATGAGCCATGCAATGTAAGAGATGGGTCTCATAGCATTGCATGGCTCATGCAAACCACCCATCTCTTACTCACATTGTGTACTATTTTAAATACTTCTTAGAAGTTATTCAATAAGAACAAGAATTCCTACAATCTCTCTGAAATTTTGTTTTGCTTTGTGTTAAACGGAATATTATATTATTTATTATTGTTGCCTTATTTACTCTCCTTGATCTTAGTGCGGCGTCCTTTCCTCCTCCGATTTATTCTCTTTCAGAAATCAGCCTGTGGCTCCCGAGATAATGGCTAGGTATTCTTTAGCATTCCGTGTTCTGAACAGGATGAACCTCAACGAGGTGAAGGTTATATACAATCAGTCCATCCCGCATGACCAGGGTGAAATTCATATCAATCCCTCTAACTAACAGAGGATTGAAAGTGTCCTCTCTAGCAAAGATCCACTCCCAGTTGATGCTGCGTGGGATGTTCAATCCAAAACCAGTGTACTGAGTGGTGTAGGGTCAACGGGCATGAATTTGTTTGGCATTGCATATTCTGCATATAAATATGGTTGGAGAGCAACTTGGCAGGAACTAACTGAAAAGTTTGTTCCTGCCAAGTCCCACGACATGCAGGCTGATTAGCGTACATAAGGAGCACGCTGGCTGAAGTGAAATCGGCAGTTGAATCGCTTGTGCAAGGTAAAAAGAATGCTAATCTATCATCATTGATGGCTAATATGATGAGGCTAAAGAAGAATGGCAGCAGCTCCTCCAATGGCAGCAGCTCCGATTGCAATGAAGTTGATAATTAAAGCAGATGAGGGTAGAGGATGGGATAGAATGTTAGGGTATTGCTTGTTGGGTTTCATTTCGGAAAATAAAGAAAATTAATTAAAAGAAATTAATTAAATAAAATGACAAAGAAAACAGAAATGAGATGGAGCAGAAATTTGTCAAAGCTCGTGCTACGCACGATGTCCTTAAAACGTATTTGTTGCCTCCCACGGTGCTAGGAGCGTTGCAACAATAGTTTCCCAGGATACGATGACAACGAACTAATGTTTGAGCACACAAACAAGAGTTCCAACGAACGAGAACAAAGACTGAACACAGAAGGAATTTTCAGAGTGCTAGCAGTGTGTTTTTAGAGCTAAAACGTGTATGGAGTGCAAGAATGCGTGTAAGAACCTGTGTTGTTGCAAACCACCTGCCAGCCATTATATAGGAGGATTTGTTGTATGAAAATAGTGAATTAATGGACCTGAACGTTGGACATCAATGACCAGTCCGTTGGGCATTGAATCGTCCATGAACTGTCCATTTAACGCTGCATTAAAAGATAAGAACGTTGGGCATTAATTGTTGTAACGTTTCAGAAGTGCGAGAGAAGACCTCCATCAGAACTCCCCGGGAGGGGTTCTGATCGGAGGCCAACTCTGATCCGCGGCCATCAGAGTACCCCCAACTCTGATGGGCGGCCATCAGAGTACCCCCGACTCTGATGGGCGGCCATCAGAGTACCCCCGACTCTGATGGGTGGCCATCAGAATACCAACGAGAGGGGTTCTGCCATCAGAAGACCATCGAGGTGTTCTGATCCGAGCACTTCTGCCGCTGGGAAAAAAATAAACGTTTCGGGAAGAAAACAAAAATTAATCGTATCTCTTGAGAGATAGATTTTTGGACGACATTCGTGTCCGCAGGTCGCCCGCGCACGCAAGTCGCGGTTTTTCTTCTCCGATTTCGGGATTTGATTTGCACCCCCCCCCCCCCCCTGCGCGCGTGGAGAGAGCCTCTACCCTAAGGAATCTTAACTCCTTAAGGGGGGAGTCCCTTTATAAAGGGTTTCAAATCCCTTGGGTTTTCCGGTGTGGGAAATTAACACTAGAAACCCATCCTTTTTCCCAGTTTTTCCATTCTAACGAGTAAACTTCGAAAAGCGATTTCTCATTCACCCGTTATCCGTTTTGAGCGTACCATATATCGAATTGTAGCCCTTAACAAGGACAATCCGAAACCACTTTGACCCGACCCAAGTCGGAAGTGGACCCCACTCAAAAAATTGCCCCAAAATAGCTATTTAATGCAATTTTTAACACATTTTTCCAACATTGCTTCATCCCTATTCACCTTTTTTTGAACTTGTTAGGGGATTGTTTACTACATCTCTTGCATTGTATGAGTTTGACTCTTCACGTTCGTTTCATTCTGATGCTCTGAAATTTTGTCAAGATTTCTTTCATTAAACATTTTAGCGTGCGATGTTAGAATACAGGCTGCTCGTTTAGAATGACGATTGTGACTTGGAGAAAAGTTTTTGTTGTTTACATTTTTCCTTTTACTTGAAAAAGATATTGGTAAAAAAAATTTCCTACAATCTCTCTATTTTTTGCTGCAATCTCCCTATATCAGACCTCTAAACCTACTATTACACAATTTCTATTATTTTATAATGGTATCAGAGCTGAAATCCTGAAACTAAAATTCTTATGTTTAAAACCCTGACATATTGGATGTTTTTACTTGGACTGTAATTTGCTAGTCTGATCTGATTTGTTTAAGTATGGTATGATATGATCTGTTCGGATCTATTTAAGTCTGATCTGGTCTGGTTTGATCTGTGATGTGAGTTTTCTCGCACTTAAAAATGTAGTAATATAGTGGTGAAAGTACGAGTATCGTCTCCACAGGGACGAAAAAGGGAATCAAGAATTAACCAAATTTAGCGATTAAAAAGAAATTAAATAAAAGCAATTGTGCGAGAGTTGACTGATTGGAATATTAAATTGCGGGCAAACGAATAAAATAAATTGGTTTATTCTTGATTAACGATGAAGGGAACATGGATTGATTTCGGGGTAACCAGATTTCTGGCAGATCAGACTTAATTACATGAAATTAATTTCACTGAGCCTAGCTAATCATTACTAAGTTCTTACCATTCTCGCGGCGTAGAGTACAATAATTTAGGGGATCAAGCTGATCTCTCATGCGACAGGTTCCTAAATTATTACCAAGAGCGAGCATACGACCCCTTAACCGCTACTATTCTCTTAGCAAATGATTAAGTGTGTGTGAAGGTGTCTCAGAATAAACTAGATCTCTCTTAACTTATTCTACAAGCAATTGTAAGTCTAGTCGCGATTAGGTTACAAAAGATATCAATTAAATTATTCAAACACAAATTAAACATCATTCATGCAATTAATCCATCAAGAAACTAGCCATAAATCTTGATTAACCTCTTCATCAATCCCAATTCCCTAATTGAACTACTCACAACTCATAATTGATAAATCAACAGAATTAGGATAAATAGAAATAATTGTCATTAATTAAAAAGATGGAACTTATAAATAATCTCAGGGTCTTGAAGAACAAAGCGGAAAGACACGTAAAAACTCGTTCCTAGGCCTCTCTATGAAGTTCGTAACCCCAAAATAGAAGTATGGTGGCCTTATTTATAGAAAACAGTGAAATCTGAGCTGAAATAGGATTTCCTAAGGCAGGCACCCATGTGTTGGTTTACGCCATATAAAGAAGTCTCTATGGCGTAAAGAAGTCTCTCTATGGTTTACGCCAGGCACCCATGTGTTGGTTTGCGAAACCTGCTGCTCTGCCATTATGGGTTTATTCAGTCCTACTCCGATGATGTGTACTATTTAGTAGTGCATAAACACCATATTTTAGAATGGTTTTACATTATGTTTACTTAGCTTTTATACACAATTACGGTGTAATCTTTATCTTCTAAAATTAAAGAAGAATTAGAAGATATTAAGATATTTTGACATGTAAGCAAAAACATGATGAAAAGAAGAGGAAGGAGCTTGGGAGCATAAGGAGCATTGGAGACAAGAGGAAGCTTCATGGAGGACAAAGATGTGTGAAAAATCGGATATGATTTGACCCGGAGATCATAAGAGATCAAATAAAGCAAGTGAACATGAGAAAATCAGATTATGTCTTAGACCCAACCACCTCACTTCTCCTATAAAAACACCTCTTTCCTTCCTATTTTAGATACCAATTTAATCCCCTCTTTCATATACACTTTATTCTCGTAATTTAGGTAGTCTTTCCATATTGGTTTTGCTACTTTGAAGCTTAATGAATTGTAAGTTGTGAGTTATTTTCTTTAATCTTCTTCCCTGAATATTAATTTTTCCCTTAATACTATCTCTATATTAATGTTGGGGAGTGTTACTAAGATGACAATTAGTTAACATCTCGACATTAGTTAGAGTAGTATTTATTTTTTTCCTCTATATTAATGTTGGGGAGTGTTACTAAAATGACAATTAGTTAACATCTTGACATTAGTTATAGTAGGATTTATATCTTCTTTAATATTCTTCCTTGAATATTAATTAATTCCTATTCATATTTCATTTTAATATTTTGAGCATTACTTAAAGGATCAACTAGTTTTGTGCCATATATTAATTATTACTAGAATCGATCGATCAATACGCTTGTTAATCGTTCGATCTTTTCACGGTAGTAAACTTGGATTATTAATGCATGCGTCTCATGGTTAATAATCTAAGGGGAATTAATTATATTGATTAAACCAATAAACCGCTTGTGTTGAGGTTATCAATTTCAATCGTTTTCATCTTGAATTTATTGCTACTATCGAGTAAATATACGGCGTGTGTTCTATATTAATTCGGTAGTAGGTTTTATTAATGAACGCGTCTCGTTATTAATAACTACTCTCGATGAACTGGATATATACTCCTCGATTGAGTATTCGAGAGGAAGATAGTTAAAGATATAACCGGGATCGACGAACATTTCATTAAGTGGATAAAAGCAAAACCAAGACTAATTACCTTTGATATTTTATTTCACTCATTTAAGTATTTTATTTGCTTTCTCAATTATCAAAATATCCAATTCCCCCTTCCGTTTACTTTTATTTATTACGCTTACACATATGCAAAAAGCTCATTTCCCTGTGGATACGAACTCTACTACGGTATTAGCCCTTAGTAGTGAATTTAATTTGAGGCACACTACGACAAAGTGCTCGTCATCCGACCACTCTTAATTTACTTTATGCAAGGGTGATGTTCGCTTGCATGTTCTTGTATATGTCGATGATTTGATTATTGCAGGCAATGATTCTGTAGCTATCTTAGCATTCAAGACTTACACACATGTTTTCACATGAAAGATTTGGGTACTCTCAAGTACTTTCTTGGTATTGAGATGTTGATGGGATTTCTTTATGTCAGCGTAAATATACGCTAGATATCATATCTGAGACAGGCCGGGCTCCTTGGCGCCAAACCTGCTTCTTTTCCCATGGAACAACATCATGGATTGGCACTAGCTATCGGCGAACTCTTAACTGTTCCTGAACCATACAAACGGCTAGTTACGCGTCTCATTTATATCTCCTTCACTCGTCCCGACGTGGCATATGTGGTACATATATTGTCTCAGTTTATGCAGGCTCCACAGGAAGAACATTGGCATGCGGCTCTCCGGGTAGTGAGGTACCTTAAACGCTGCCCCGGGCAAGGTATTCTCCTACGTTCTTCTTGTGATTTACTTCTCTCCAGCTAATGTGACTCTGATTGGGCTAGTTCTCCACTTACTCGGCGATCTCTTTCTGGTTGGGTGATTTTTCTTGGCGGGACTCCTATTTCCTAGAAAACCAAGAAACATCACACTATCTCGGTCATCTGCCGAAGCTGAATTTCAGTCCATGGCATCTATCACAGCCGAGCTCAAATGGCTTAAGGGTCTTCTTCTTAATCTTGGAATTGATCATTCTCGTCTTATGTCTCTTTTGTGTGATAGCAAGTCTGCTCTTCATATTGCTCATACTCCGGTTTTTCACGAGAGGACGAAGCACATTCAAGTCGATTGCCACTATGTTCGTGATGCTCTGCAGACTGGTTTAATTACTACACAACACGTCTCCACGCATGATCAACTGGAGGATATATTTACCAAGGCCTTCGGACAACGCCACTTTCACTTTCTACTTTGCAAGTTGGGCATTTGTGATATGCATGCTCCAACTTGAGGGAGGGGTGTTGGACCGTATTATATTTAATTAGCCTAGTTTTTGTGATTAGCCTTTTTAATTTAAGCTCGGGCCGTATATACTAGGGCTAACTCCAATTGTATATATATATATTCAATAATTCACTAAGGAATGCAAGAGAGTTAATTTCCAATTATTTTGATTTCTAAAATCTAATAGTTTTAAGTCTCCAGCAAAATTACTATCCTTAGTTTTAGACAATAAACACTACAAAAAAATAGATCTAAGCTAGTGGTCAGTGGATACTGAGGTTGGATATTGAATGAGCTAATACATAGTGCCGCTGTAACTTGGCCGAAATTCATGCTGGGTGAAAATGGTGGCCGGATGTATTCGCAGCTTGACCGGAAATATTTATATCATGTCGATACATGTTGAGATGTGCTTGAAATGTGTCAATTAATGTAAGAATCTATTTAATTTAAAGATGTGTTAAGACTTGTTTATTATAATAATTATTTAGTTTACCAATCTTTCTAATTATCATTCTCTTTGAATTGTCATATTCTTATTGATTAATTAGTTGTTCACATATAAGTCTTCAAACAAATATTCATAATGTTTCTGTTAACTTTAACACTCATTAATAATATGTTTTGCGCACTTGAAAATATTTCACGCCGCTGAGAACGTTATACGCATCGCAGCGGCCGCAACGACTGCTACCGAGATGACCGCTATCGCTACCATTGACACTGCGGCTATTTAAAACCCTGATCCTGATATGTTCGTAGCTCGGACCGGGATGTATTCGAAGCTTGGCCGGATATGGTCAGATTACTTTTAAACCTCTCAATAAAGCAGAGTGAGAGGAATGGACCTTCCTTTTTAGTGGCAAAACCCAACGTGAGACTGCAGATTGAGGTAAAGAAAAGAAATTAAAAATTAAAAAGGAAATGAAGCATGAAACTGGATGGATTCATAGTGGAACTGTAGAAGGGGTAGGGGGCGCTAGATTGAAATGAAAAAAAGGAGAAAGCCACCTGGAAATTAAAAATGAGCTAATTCGATTTATTTAAAATGTCAAATCTAATTTGACCTGCTAAATACGGCGCCTAGGGCAATCCCTAGGCTTGAATAGTTTCTCTGGCCGCAGCGTTGCTTGTCCAGTTGATTTTTTAATTGGCGATCATCTCTCTAGTTAGGGTTTCAAGTTTCTCTGCAGGTTGCCATTTTGTGGATCGTGCGACTTCGTTTCAGTGGCAGCGGGCAAATCACTTTGCATATTAGCGAGAGAATAATTGGCAGATAGGGACAGACGAAGATCCTCACAGAGTAGCAGAGACAAGGAGGCACTCTAACGAACATGGTTGGAAACGCAGGACTGGTGGAAAAGTTGTTCGGGCAATGTGACGATTTGGAGATCAGGACTGAGGATGATGAACTAGTGCTCGATGGGGAGGACGCTGCGGATTGCATGGAGCATACATTTCCGGGGGCCCGTCCTCTCCTGAGCCACCGCCGTGGAGTGCAAGAGAGTCTTGGGCTTGGAAGAAGATGGGTGAATTCTGTTTTAATTCTGTTTAATTTTGTTTGTGTTTTTCTTTCGAACTAAATGTTGTTTTATTCTGGTTTGCCTGTCATTGGCTCAGTTAAGCCCATTATAGGGTAGCGATTCGTATTGCTTCTATGGAGGTGATAGTTTCTAACTCTGATTCAAGGGTGGACAGCAAATATAAGACTTTTTATCGTTTTGTTTTCTGTTTTATCTCTGATTGTATTGCCAGCCATACGAATCCTCATTTTATTGTCAGCCAGCTAGCAACGTTTTATCGATTTAATATAAATTGTTGCTTTAATGATAATAAAAATGACCCGCTAAATCCGGTCAACTTCAAGTCATTTGATTTAAGTGATCATTTTTACGAGTATATGGATGTATATATGACACTTATTTAAGTACATGGACTTATGTGATGTTTGTTAAATCGTAAAATGGCGTATCTCACCCTTTTTCCTTTTAAACTAGTTGAAGTATTAAATACATAGTATCATTTGTCAAATATGGAGTAGTGAAATTGTGAATGTGTTTCAACTTTTCTAGTTAAAAATGATTACGAAATTAAATTGTGATTTTGTGATTATGTTAAAATTTCTTCGGTAAAAAATTTAAATTTCATTAAATTTATAAAATGTAATTAATTTTGAAGTATAATAAAATTAGACGAATCTGGATGGGATATAGTGAAAAAGAGAAGAAGAGTAAGGAAAAATTTCAAAATATTTTTAAAAAATTAGGCCTATTATAGATGGCTCGTCCCTAGGCCTTGAAACCGCCAGGACCGACCCTCAATCGGAAATGCATGTGAAGGGACCAGGGACGTAGCTAGGGATGGGCCAACCCTGTCCCAGGCCCAGCCCAAATTTTAAAAATGTCTATATCTTCAAGATAAAAAATTTGTGTTAATTTTTTTCCCCAAAAATATCATTTGTACCGGCCTAGTCCGGTCCAGTGCCCTGAATAGATCTGCCTCTAGAAGGGAGGGTTAGTAGACGAATACAATATGTTTCCTAATATTGCAAGACACACGTAAGTACATATATACATAGGTAATGATGAAAGAGTAGGAATGGCAACGGGGCGGGTTTGGGGTGGGGGTTCACTCCACCATCCTCAACTCATGTCTAAGAAGTTCTCCACATCCCCGCCTCGTCCCCCGTTACTCCCAGACCCGCCCCGTTGTCCCCCACGGGTGTCCGCATATAGATTTTATTTATCTTATTTACATATTTTTTTAAACCATTATACTACCTCCGCTCGTCAATTAAGTTCCCAATTTGACTTTTACGATCTTCCAGGTGGACGGTTGACTCTAAATATCTAAAAATCTATACTTATAAAGGGAGTGTTTGCGTTTGCGTAGTAATTTTTATATTATAAATAATTTTCTATAAACATATGTGATTGGTCAAAGTTGAACATGGTTGACCAAAAAATTCAAAGATGACAAAGTTTTAAGGGACGGAGGGAGTTTTTTTTTTTGAGAATTTCAAAATAGAATTGACTTGTCTTTATTCCATAAATATGAGTAATTACTACTCCGTATCAATCTTGAAAAATATTGTCATGTTTAAACTATGGTACTTCCCAAATATGAGAGTAATTGCTTCTATTTAGGGAATAAAAACATACGGAGTAACAATCATATTTTAGAATACACAACGTTTTTTACTCCTATTTATGACAATTTCCCTTATTATTAATCTATATTACGTAGTACTTATTATTGTTGTTATTGTTGTAAACCACCAAGTGTAGTTTTACTGCTTTCTGTGTAAACCACCAAGTGTAGTTTACTGTGTAAATTAAACCACCAAGTGTAGTTTTATTATGGGTAGTGTAGTTTTACTGAATCTTTTGATATGAATAGAGACCGGTTTTGATGATCAAACAATATATGTATATATATATATTGGTTCAGGTGAGAAATGCATCTAATGTAAGAAATGAGAATGAATCTCAGCAATTGGATTTACGAAGTTGCACTAAAATTGGCTTTATGTTGCAGTAATATTTAAATTTTGCACATGTTGCACTAAAACTGTTTCATGTTGCACTAATATTTGACGGCGTTGCACCGAAATAGCTTCATGTTGCACTAGACACGTGTAATACGGATTTTTCATAAGTATTTACAGAAATGCCACCGTGCTAGATTGCATAATTCAGTGCATCATGAAGTGTCTTTTACTGCAACTTAGTCGAATCCAATGGCTGAGATTCATTCTCAATTCTCACCCAAAGGGTTCTTCTCACTTGAACCTTACCCTATATATATATATATATATATATATATATATATATATATAGAATAGAGATCAAATACAAAGCCTTCTTAATTTACAAAGTACAAACTCATCTTGACCGTCCGATGAGTTGATCCAAAGGACATAAAGGCAAGGTGGCATTTTTGTAATAAAACCCAACTTTTTAGGGTGCAACTCGTTGCACCTTAATGTGCAACTGTTATTTTTATGACTTTATAATGTGCAACACTTTGAACCTCAATATGCAATGCAAATAACGTCAAGATGCATCGTACAAATATTTGCACAATAAGCACACTTTGTACTTGATCTTTCCCCTATATATATATATATATATATATATATATATATATATATATATATATATTTTGGTTCAAATGAGAACAAGTCTTAACGTGAGAACACATCTCAACCATCTGTTTACAACTTCCGATCTGTGCTCAACATACGTAAAAGAAGGGTATTAACGTATTTTAATCTTATGCAGTATTGTAACCGTCATTTGTAGTTAATATATTCATCCGATCCACTACATGAAACATTAAATTTCAGATAATAATAAATAAGGTATTTTATTTGTCACATACTCACGGAAGTTACTTTCCCATTTAGAGAACTTTTTCAATGTTTTTATGGAAAGTTAAATAAAGAAAAGAAAAGAAACTATCATTCACTTTTTTCATTTTCACTTCATCTTGTCTTCATTTTAATGTTCATGATTCTTATTTTGCCTCTTCTTATTGGTTTTCATTTTCTTAATCACTACTACATCAATTTTATATTTCTCATCTCTAATTATCATAGTTCATAATATCTTAATCACTACTACATTAATCTTGTGCAAATGACTGTAACTTACCGGAATCCTCATCTAAAAAAACTAACGCAACACCTTATGCACAATTCAAGCACTATCACACAACTATGTCATTCAAATGCACAGTTACACTTATTTTTCACTCTGTGCACATGATTTAGTATCAGTTGCACATTCATGGTTTCGATATGTTTAACATACTTTACGCCTTAACATTTGCATATTTTGTTCACTCATATGCATTTGTACAATTCACTACTACACTATTGTGTCACATAAATACACTATTTGGGATTGTGCGTTAGATACCAGTTCTTATGCATGATGTATTGATTTAGTTATCTATGTCCACACTAAGTGTTAAATACGAGTTCTCTATCGTATATATGTATTGTGCTGTAGATACTAGTTCATGTGTATTATATAATAGTTAAAATTGTATGAAATCCTTATGGATTCGATATTAGTTCTATATTGTTGTGCATTACATACTGCATTTTGTGATTCAAATACTTCTTCCGGTGCTTTATATACAAACTATGTGTGAAATACTACTTCTCGTGTGCATTAGAGATTCAGTGTTGTGTATTAGATACATGTTCTTGTGTGTGCGATAGATGGAGATAGTTGTAGTGATTTATTGTATACATAGTATACCTTTTTTTTAAAAAAAATTACATATGCAATATTGGTGTCAAACTAAAGATAATAAAAAATTATTTGATTTGGTATAATTTTTTTCTAAATTTGATTATAATTTAAAAGGTTAAATCATTTTTAAACTAAAGGCATTTTATATAATTTGGCTTTTTAATTTTACGTACTTTTTGGAAACGTGGAGGCCTACCATGATTACAACATTAAATGACTTCTCTAGAATTACTTTAATAACTTTTCTTAGTTCCACATCCTTATTCCGTTTTGTACGAGACATGCTGTTATGCGGTGATGTCCATCTTTCTATCATGAACCAATTACTTAAGGGCCGATCATTTAACTAGATGGTGGGTTAAGATGTGTTCTCATTTCTCACAATAAGGATCAATAAGGAGTGTTCTCATTAGAACCACTCCCTATATATATATATATATATATATATATATATATATATATATATATATATATATACAGAAAAGATCAGGTCCCTCCGGAGGGACGGGAGGGACCGTCCGAACTTTACTGTTTGGGGCGGTTCCCGGTGGAATTTTTTGATGAATTTTTTTGAGCATGTTCCTCATCAAGTCTAGTTTGTCCATACCAAATTTCAGCTCAAAATTCGACCGAGAAGGCAGTCAAATAAATTCTTGAAGCTTACTGCACATTCTGCGCATATATAAAGTGCAGTAAGTTTGATTGTATATTATAAACTATGTATGTGCATACACTGACCTCCGATGCCTAGGTCCGTCACTGGCTCACTGCCCCCATGGGGCGGTTCCTCACGGGTCCCCGCCCTCCTTGCCATCCTTATGAAAGAGAGATAAGTCATACATTGTTCATATATTGATCATTCATGCATCGGTCATATATGCAAGGACAAACATGCATGTAAATGGGTTATTCATCTAATAATACAGATCGAATGATGACAGAAAATGTGGAATTGTTTATTGTCTAAATACACTAAAGTTTAGGATTTTATTATAAATTTTAAAACATTGTGAAAATATTGATACTAAAATAATACTATCGTACGTATTAACGTAAATATGGTCACTACAAATTGTAGTTGTATATGATTGTGATCATCAATTCATGATAGCTTTTGACTTTTGAGAAAATGTAACTATAATTGTTTTTAACAAATTTGTCGAAATAAGAGTAAAATTATTTCAAAATTCCAAAATAAGACTGTCATGTTTTTATTCCCTAATAAAAACACTATCAAGTTAAAGTTTGGCAAACTTAGAAAACATCATGTTTAAAATCTGATACTGCCAAAACATGACAGTATTTACTCTTATTTAGGATATAAAAACATGATAAAAATCAGTTTGGAATATATGTACAAAACTCGTTTAATCTTATTTAGGATGATTTCTCAAATTTAAATCATATGTTAGTTCGTTATTACTCGTTGTTTCTTAGAAAAGTTAATAAAAGAATTATATTAGTCCATTTTTCTAAAGAAAGAATTTTGTACACTTGGATGAGGAATACATCTAGCACGAATATAGATCGGTGGAGTAATTGGACTCATTAGTCAACCATGTACAAATGGGCTGAATTGGACTCAACAGAATTGGTGAAAGATTACAAATGGGATTTTTTGTTTAAATCCTTATACTTAATAGCGATACAAATCAATCTTCACCGTTCATTTAGAAATGATCTCACCGTTCATCTAAAATGATCTGGGTCTTTTACTTCGAAACATCACTGATCTTCTTTCCCCTATCCTTTTCCTTCCGCAGTGCAACTCTTCTTCAACTCTTCTACTTTTTTCTTCCGCATCTTTTCCTTCCTTCTTTCTTCTTGGCAAATAGGAGTTCATCAGGATAGTTGATGTCGTCAACAACATGAGTCATCTGCCTTGAAATTATCGGAAAAGGAGATGGATCGATATTCATCTACCAGGAGTCATCTGCCCGGAAATCATCTGAAAAAGGAGATTGTTATTCCTTCCTTCAAATTGTTCTTCTTTTTCTGGGATCATCTTAGCCCAAATCCATCCGATTAAATCTGAGTTCTAGGTAAACCATTTCTTCTAAATCACATACTCTATCTTTTATTTTTAATGTTTTCCGATTTGTTAGGTTTATGTCACTCAGAAAGTTGTTAATTTTTAAGGGAAATAAGGTGTTCGTTAAAATTCCTCAGTCAAGTATATGTTCCTACGATTAGCCTTATATGCTGGGAAGAACAAGTAGAAGTATTATCTTATATTTGTAATTGTCTAAGGTATGCTGACTACGTCAAGTAAGAATTTGGATTTTACCAAATTTTCGGGTAGCTCAATATGTTGTAGGTCTGCACATCTGCTACTTTTGCAACAAATTAGGTTCCTATGAAGGAAGAGGTGTATTTTATTTATAAAAAAAACTCTTGATTCGCGCGCAGATGGTTGACAACTTGACTCTGTACTAATAGACAAGGAGGTAATATATTCATGACATTTTTGTAATGTAGAACTTAATTTACTTTGTATGTAAAATATACAAATTTTTCTCATGTCACCATCTAGGTTTAACCCAAACCTCAAGTTTATGTCATTTTCAGTGCCTTCTGAGTTCTGAGTTTTGCCCTAACCCAATTAAAAATATTTTTTAAAAAAAAGCATTAATTAGTAATATTATATGATCTATTAATGACTGATTACTGTAGATATAGTTTCTCTTTATTGATGATAAGTATTTAGTTGAAAAAATGATTTTTGAAAAAATGATATTTCTGACATTTATGTCATTTCTGACATTTCTACAATTTGATTTTTGAAAAAATGACGTTTCATGGCTAAGTTGCTAACTATGATGATATTATGGTCTCCTTAACTTACCTACCCAATGGCTGCCCCCTCAATAATAAGTTTTATTTTTTAAAATTCTCTCTTTAAAAAGCGTGGTGGACTTTTCAGAATAGTTAGTTTTTTTTATTGATATCCCTGCTCAGAGAAGAAATGTAATATCAATTGATATTTTGCACATCCATAAAATTGTTTGCCGAAGACCTAGATTGGTGCACGATGGTGCAGAAACTGGGAATAGTGACCTTCCTTCATTTTATATGCTCAAAGGTATGTCATACGGTTCCATCTTCAAGTGTTTTTGGGTTATGTTTTTTTATTTTACTGTTTTACTGCTTTTTTAAGACATACTGTCCCTATCTATGTATGCTCTCTTTGAAAATTTTACATCAATATTATTCATTTATTTAATTATCCTCTATTATCAAGTTACTATTAGATTCTTCATACTAAGCTCTTTATATTTTTGTAATCTGAAGTTGGGATTTTGATCAATGCACAAGGAATGAACAAGCTAAAATCAATAAAAGAAGCTGTCAAGGAAAGTTTGAATTTTCTAATTGATTACAAGGTATTCTATTTGTAGCTAACCTGACAGAGTCACTGCTATCACTCATGCCTTGAACTCTTGATTGAAGATGGCCAAGCAGCCAACAAAGGTTGTTGATGAAGCATTGCTCTCCATAAAGTACAATATCATATAGACTCTTAGGTTATAATATTTAGGACTAACTTTTTGGAATAAAAAAAGGGGTGAAGGTTGTAATTTGTAGGTGTAAATCTCATATTGTTTATGTTGTGTATTCGACTGCCATGTGTTTTTTTCTGAGGTATATTTCTATCAATGAAAGTTTCCCAAGCTGCAAATAATAGTTATATTTTCATAACAGGCTTTCACTAATAAGTACTCCGTACTACTTAAACATCTCTTCTAGAAATGGTGTTTCTTCTCTCTTTCAAGTAATCAATATCAGTGGTGCCCCTCAACTATTCTTCACCAACTAATATAGTTAGTTTCTGCTATGGATCATGTTTGTTTGGTATTTTTTAAAACATTACCTTAAGTTTAGTTACCAAATGTATTGATACTTAAATGTCTGATCTAATTCATGCCTAATTGAGCTCTTTAGAAAAGTGGTAATTGTTGATAAGGGATTTAGTTGCTGGTTTACATGTTGATATGTTATCATTACGCGCGGTATGACAAATAAATCAAACAAAACATAACCATTCTTACAATTCCTTTTTGCTTTGTGGTTGCAGGGTTACTCATGGGAAATAACAACTCTTTAAGGTGGGGTATGGGTTGGGTGTACTATCGAGTAGCCGAAACCCAGTTTTAATAGAATCACAGATGGAATTATATTAATGAATCAGTCCAACTCCAATGCAGTGAAGCGTTTTTATTACATGTCGTACGTAACGTAACTGCGTAAGTGGGCGGTGCCATACGATAATGCAGACATTGGCACTAATCCATCGAATTGGTATTAGTTGATGAAAAGGTATCAATTGAAAAATCTTTTAGTGACAAAATCTGTTTTTGTATCTTTTCTTCACATGATTTGTTGTTCACTTATATCTGAAGTGGTTCATTTTTCATTTATCCCAACACATCACCCTCGAGTCTATTGCAATCCTTCATCCTTCTCCCTGCCTTTAGTTCATTGTACTTTCTTATCCGTTTATATGAGATTTCTGTCTTCTTTTTATGTTACTTTATAATTTAAAATGTGTATACACTGATCTACAAAATCTTGGTTTAATTTTAATACACGATCAAACTTTCTGAATGTCTGTTTTATTATTTTTAAGTTGTAAGTTTCCTGTTTTTATATGATTTTTTTATTGGATTGAAGACGTGAGATTGTTTTTTCCTTTTTGTTTGTTTTCATTAAGTTGTTTTTTCTGGGAATTGATTGTTTTGCGGTTGTTAATGACGTGCTATTAATTGGATCTGTAAGTTTATGCTTACTAGCTTTGCAAATCAGAATCTCAAAGGAAACGAACGGTTCAAAGCAGTAGGGCTACTCCCACTCTTTTTGGTGTGCGTAGACCAAGAATTCACCAGAGGAATAGACCTCTTCTCCCACATATAGAACTCAACTATGCTATTTTTCGTCAATAGGTAAATCAGCGGCTGGATTTCTTCTGAGGGATCATGGTGGGGCGATCGTAGCTGCAGCGGGGCTTCCTTTGAGCTGGTCGACAGATTTGGAGGTGCTCCGGCAAGCTCTTGTGTGGACTGCATCTTTGGGGTTTGCTGAAATTGAATGGGACGTTTGTTCTTCCAGGTTGTTAAGTGTGTATGAGGAGTGATCGGATGTGAGCATACAAATAAAAAAATGTTTCAGTTATTCCTGAGGAAGACAAATAAGGCTGCGAAGGTGATTGCCAGATTGGGTTCTTAAGGAACTGTTGATTGGAGTAGTTCAAATAATGTCCCGAGTTAATGAACGGGGCTATTTTGTTGGACAATGCAGGCACTCGGCACTCCATATGTGCTCTACTAATGTTTTACTTGGATTTTTTTTCCTTTACTCTTTACTTTCTTTTCTCAACGGTTTATGGGTTTTGGCTTTATGTCCCCCCATTTGTATTTATGATTTCTAATAAAAATATGATAAATCTTTTTCGGCATTTATTCCACTAATTTTGGTGATTTGTTTACTGGGTTAAAAAAACTTTTTAATCCCGTGCAGCGCACGGGTGAAAAAACTAGTATGATTAAGTTGAAGTCTATTTCTAAGGAAGTGACGATTTGGATACTATGTGCATGAATAATAATGCGACTAACAAAGTAATACATTTGAAAATTTTCACTAATGGATTCACTACAAAATTTTCATATCACTCACATAGTCACATATATCATTGTGATTATCAGAAAAAATTTCCGGGAAAATATTAAGAAACTAAAAAATACCAATCAAATTTTCTAGTGACTCTTCCAGCGGCTGGTTCAAGTGGTGATTTCTTGTGGTGGTTGGACATGTGTGGGGGCTGAGGACGCATATCAGATATAAATTATAATGTGAAAAATGGATAATTTAACAAAAGATTTGTAGTAATTTTGAAAAAAAAAAAACGGCCGCTTTTTTATGTCATTTTTCCATTAAGAATGAAAGATAAAATGGACTTGAAAACAAAGTCGCATATAAAAGTTATAATGCAACATCAAGCTTATTTTAGTACAACATGATACATCTAATGATTGAGATTCATTCTCATTTATCATACTAGACTAGATAAAAATCTCACTTTAACCAAAATCCCTGTATAAAAAAATATGTATATGATGAACTATTTTGATCACGGTTCTAGCTGTTCTTCGATTGGTTTATTAGGAGACGACATCCAGAATTGGCGAAACTTTTTTCGTTAATTACCTTTTGTCATATTAAGTGATCATCAAATAAGACTCCTAATGCTTTAACCATAACAGCTTGTTCTTTGTATGATTTGCGATCTAACCTTTAATTGCTTCATGTGTTCAATTAGGATTCAAATTCCGACCTAGTGGTGGACCGGTTCCGGGCCGGGCCCGGTTCGGGCCTTGTACCGGTCGGGCCTCGGTTCAAGGTAGGGGAGGCCCGGAACCGGCCCGGGTAACCCCGGGTCCGGTTCGGGCCGGGCCGGGCCCTGTTCCGGTTCTATATATTTTTTTTTTTGGGTTTTCCTAATCAACCCCATACCCTCCCCCTCAACCCAAACCACCCCAAACCACCTCAAATGGCCCAAAATAACCAATCCAACCCAAAAACTTAAAAAAAAAATCAAAAAAAAAAATTAAATCCGGCCCGGACCGGGCCCGAACCGGCCGGGCCGGGTCGACCCGAACCACCCATGGGCCGGGCCGGTTCAAACAGTGACCGGGCCGGTTCCGGGTCGGGCCGCCCGGCCCGAGTCCATCCCTATTCCGACCTTACCCAAGTCTCCTCATGCGAAACCGGCTGCATCCGTGTTCCACGCAGTCAGGGGCGGAACCAGGGGGAGCGAGCCGGTGCTGCCGCCACCCCTTCGCCGGAGTACTTTTAGTAGTAGGATTAGGTATAATTAGTTCCGCCCCTGCCATAGGCTTCATCTTCTCCGTTGAAACCCGCCATGGGAGATATGAGCCAGAGAGAATGAAGAAACGTGAGGCGGTGCAGGCTTTTCTTTTTCAATTAACCCAAACCCAAACGACGTCGTTTGGTTAAGTGACAGAAATATCGGAAACGGCGTCGTTTAAAAAAAACCCAAATACGGAGTATTATTGTTTGACCTTCCGCCTTCTATTTCGGCTGATCCCTTTTCGTCGCTTACTTCCAGAGTACCAGGCTTCAAGGCTTGCACAGTTCCAGATTTCCAGAGTCCGCAATCCCGCCTCGCCGGTCGTCGGTGGCCGCTCTCACGTCTCAACTCTCCGTCAGTCCATCCTCCGTCTCACAGTCACACTCTTTGTCTCTCTGAACTCTAGAGTCCGAAATCAGTCCCTCCGCGGCTCGGCTCTCGCATATGCATCTGAGCGTGTCTACTCCTCGCTTTCGAAATTGGAGTATTGGACGGTTTGGTAAGTAACTTGGTACTTTAACATTGAAATCTGACTCTATGTCTGTAATTGCTTATTTCGTATTCTACTTTAAGCTTTTAATTACTTATTGAATTTAATATTGAATTGATCAATTGCTTTAAAGTTCAAATTCTGTTCCAAGTTTATGATTAATTACTTTAATTTCTTCAAAGTTTAATAAATTAATTACTTGAATTGGTACCAAGTTGAAATTGTTTTTGCAAGAATTTAGTTGCTTTAAATTTGCATTGATTAATTGCTTTAACTCTTTAAGAATTTAAAGTTGAAAACATTTAATTGTAATGTAATGTACTTTCAAACCAATTTTATATTTTGTAACTTTAATAACATTTTTTTACATTTTTTTAAATACTTCTAGTCACCCCTTTATTTTCGCTCTGGTTCCGCCACTGCACGCAGTCTGGCTTTACCACCACCATCTTTTATTGTATCTGTTTCGAACAATGCTTTGATTAATATTAATTAATTTTGATTCTTACAAAAAAAACTATTTTGATCAATTCAAAACTAGATAACAAATCAAAAACTCAAACAAGCGCTGTGAACAGTTGAACACGATAACAAATCAGCTCATCCAAATACGGAGTATTAAACTGGACTACAAGTGGGCCGTGTCGTTGTGGTGGGCTTGTGGCGGAGGCTCTAGGTGTTCTCTTAAATGTAATGCTCACTTATGATTTTAGTATTATTACTTGTTTTAATTGAAGTCATCAAATTACTATAAGTGCATCCATCGAATAAAATATTACAGATCGTGTTGTTTAGG
The DNA here is from genome assembly GCA_945859915.1 of Cuscuta epithymum. NCBI lineage: Eukaryota > Viridiplantae > Streptophyta > Magnoliopsida > Solanales > Convolvulaceae > Cuscuta > Cuscuta epithymum. The sequence continues at coordinate 2,535,099 of CAMAPF010001005.1, forward strand.
TGGATAGATGCCTCCATTCAACCTCAATCCTTCTTCTACATGCATAATTAAAAATATATATATATATATATAGAGGAATGTTCATGTCAGGCCGGCCTGACGGGCTGCCCCGTCCGGCCGAGCCCGTTTGGGCACCTTCCCGGTGGAATTTTTTGATGAAATTTTTTGATCATGTTCCTCATCAAGTCTAGTTTGTTCATACCAAATTTCAGCTCAAAATTCGATCGGGAAGGTCGTCAAATGATTTTTGCAAGTTAACTGGTCCGGAATATGTATTTTCCGGACCAGTTAACTTGCAAAAATCATTTGACGACCTTCCCGATTGAATTTTGAGCTGAAATTTGGTATGGACAAACTAGACTTGATGAGGAACATGCGCAAAAAATTTCATCAAAAAATTCCACCGGCAAGGTGCCCAAACAGGCTCGGCCGGACGGGACAACCCGTCAGGCCGGCCTGATGAGAAGAGCTCTCTATATATATATATATTAACTCTGTCCAAATTTGTTTTGCAAACTCAACATTTTTAAGTCAACTAATGTTAAAATTAAATCCTCCATATTGATAATTAATTCAATTTTAGTAATTTAAATTTATATATTCAGAAGTCATATTAAAATCACCATAATGTTGTAAAATTAAAATTAAAATTTAATTAAAAATTAAAATCATAATAAAATGAATCTGTTTGACCCAAAAAATTAATTACGCAGCTCAATTTGGAACAGAGGGAGTATAAAAATTGTTCAAAATATTAGTAAAATATATTAGCATTTCTAAAATAGGACTAAGTGTTTTTCTCTCTCCAAATATAACATATATGTAATCCTAATAAAAGAATAAAAGGATAAGAAAATCATTAAATAGAAATGCATGAGACCTATTTATTAAAAAAAAATGTGTTTAATTCATGTATAGGTTTTTTAAAAAATTGTATACAATACATATTTGTGTGCGTGGAAATAATATAAAATAGTCTTTTTCCATACATACTTGTATTTTATAATTTATACAAAATATAAGTAATCAAAATTCACAATGTGATCTGTTATTTGTTAAATTTGTGACTGAATTTTAATTTAAATTTGCCCCCTTCAGAAAATTTCTTGTATACGTGAATTGTGATAAACGAAGTGTTTAAAATTATTATAAATTTGTGACTATATTTCATTGTGTTAATATTTTATCAATTAAATTAGTATTATTAAATAGTAAGGTACCTCTGTGATATGATGCACGGGAAATACATATCAATATTGATGGAGTTTTTTATCTTGTATATTTGAAGTGCTCAATTATATTCTCCGGTTTTCCCTTTTCAGCAAAACATTCAAATGTCAAGTACCTTGTAGTTTAATGGCATCATTGTGACACTCCGAGGGAGGAAGTCACATGTTCGAATCTCATCTCAGTTCAAGAATGTTGGCCTTAACATACTGTTGAGGTTTATTCCTTCAACCCTCGGGTCCAACACGTAAGCCCAAGGATTTCGAGTGGAGTGTGTATGAATATCTAGCTTAACTAGCAAGTTATATGGATCAAGGAGAACAGTAAGCAGCAAGTAAGTGATTAGGTATTATTATCTCTTAATAACTCCCTAATACAATACTTTTCACTAAGGCTCGTCGGCCGATCGTCTTACAAGGCAGTAGAAGTGCTGCGAATAAGAATGCTATAGCTAGAGTGCTAAGAGTAGAAAGTTGCCAACCCTTTACAATGAAATAAATGCTTCTATTTATACCCACCAATGGGCAGGTGGTTATACTGACGTGGAAGCCTGTGGTTCGCTGGTGTCTCAACCACCAAATCTTCAGCATTAAATGCACTTCCCGCCAGAATCTAGGTTCCCGTCTAAGTAGTGGGGACGTTCGTCCGCCCGGAGAGCAAGCTGGATTGCTCCAGGTGGCCTTCAAGGGGCATTGGCCGTTCGTCCCCGGGCCTTGGTGGATTCTCGCCATGTGGACTGGACTGCCTCCGATGGCTATGAGCTTGCTCTGACGACGTTCGTCGTCATTCTGGTGACCCGTGGTCCTGCTCCTTGTCCCTGCATAGACGTTCGTCGAGATGGGCCGTTGAGCCTGAGCCTCAACTGCAGACGTTCGTCGCTCCTGGAAGAGCATGGGCTTGCCAGGCTAGCCTAGTGTTCTATCTGGACGTACGTCCGGAAGAAGGGGTAAATGGGCCGAACCTCAACTTGGGCCATTAACCCAACACAAGTCCCCCACTTCTGATGTTCTGAGCATGCACAGGACATAAGGAAGTATGATCTCCAGTGAAGGCGTACGCTTGTGGTCATGGTGCTTAACAGCTGTCGGTGGCTCAGGAACCGAGGTGACGGCTGCTACTGCGACGGTGCATTTTCCGAGGAGATGTCATCATTACACTTCCACCCCACGCACAGCGCGTGAGCCGGAATACGCTCCTTGCTACGTGTCAACCCCTCGTTGGTTCCCCCATCGGTGCTTCTCCTATAAATACCGGGTTTTCCCTTTGGACTAGGGTTCCCGATTTTTGCTCTCTTGCTCTAGAACTTCTGTTGTCCTTCGAGTTTCCTCCGTGTTCTCAAGTCGGCTAATCTTCTTGTGAAGGTAATTTCCCCTCTCCTCCTTCTTTTCTCTGTCTAGGAACTCTTGCGACGATGACTTCGATGGAAATTTCGTCGAGCTCAAGCTCCGGTTCGTCTGGTCCTTCCTCCACCTCTGGTTCCGGCTCACGCTCCTCGGGCGAGACTAGCACTTCCGGTAGTTCCGGCTCGGCCCCTACCGTGGGAACTGTTCGGGCGGGGGAGCCCCTAATGATGTTGTTGTGACTATCCCTGATGAGGGCGCCGATTCTGGAGGAGGGCGAGACAACATGGCCCTTGATGTTGTGGATCCTGTGGGTGATGCCGGGGAGCAGGCGGCCGCTGGTGAGGATGGGCGTCCGTCTGGATACGACTCCGGGGCCGAGGCTCTAGATGGCTCTGACGTGGAAGTGTTCGATCTTGGGCTAAAAGTGGATGTGGAGCGGCATCTATGCCCGATCAAGAACGTCCTCTGCCATGAGCAGATTTTCTCGACGGTGGCCCTTAACAAGCTCAAGGTGTTCTTCCCTCCCCCGTCCGTATACAGTCTCCGTGGCGCAACCCATATGATGAGAAGACGCCCAGGAATGGTTATGGTGCTTCTGGACTCCATCGAGGCCGGGCTACGTTTCCCTCTCCACCCGTTCTATGTGGAATTTTTCTGCTGCTATCAAATAGTCCCCGCACAACTCATGCCGAATTCATATCGGTTCGTCTCCGCTTTCTTAGTCCGTTGCAAGGACAATGGGGTCACGGCCACTTTGGACTCGTTCCATTACTTCTTCCGGCTCACCCCTCAAAATTCCGATGGTATTCTGAGCGTCGCCGCTCGTCCGAAACGGAAGCTGTTCAGTGGTGCACCGAGTTCCATCCACGATTGGAAAAATCGCTTCTTCTTCGTGCGGTATGCGGATGCTCGTCTGCCATTGCGATGGAATGGTTATCCACCCAAGATAGGGTCGCCGGATCTGACCGACGATCTGGAGGAAGACATCAGAAAGATCTCGACGGGCGGCGTCCGGCCCTTGGATGATTTCCTCACTTTCGAGGCACTCACCGCAGCAGGAATAGGTACCGCCCATGCTCTTGGACTCCCCCCCCCCCCTACGCTCGTCTCGGGGTACTGGGCGGTCCTGACCTCTGAGGTGAGTGTTTCAATTATTCCTGATGTTCGTCCTTCTAGCGCTGTGATTTCCCTTTATTTCAGGTCTTCCCCCAACTCAGGAACAAATGAATCACGAAAAGCTCCTTAAGACAAGGAAAGGCAAGGGTGCTGCCGCTGACGCCGCCCTGGCCAAGGCCAAGGCTGTCCAAACGGCCGATTCCAATTCTTCCGCCTCCCAGGCCGACCGTCGCACGGTGGAGGCGGAACAGCATCTTATCGCCACGGTGATGGCGCAGGGGTCCCAGGCCCCGATCCTTGGTTCCGGCGCCTCCGAAGTTGTGGCGCCCCTGCAGACCGTCCATCCCCATGATGGGGAGAAGGCGAAGGATAAGAGATCGAAGAGGCCTCGGGGGGCTGGCTCTTCGGCCCCCGAAGAGCAAGAGTCGATCCTTCCTTCCCTTGGACGTCCGGCTCATGACGTATGGCAGGAAGTTGCTTCCATGGTCGGCGCGGAAGTACCTCCCCGGACGTCTTCAGAGGCCTCCAATGCGGCTCTGGCCGCCACTCTTCAGGTGAGACTTCGCCCCACGCCGGGTAGTTGATTACCTGTATTCTGTCGACTTGCAGTCTCATCTCTGTGTTTGATTTGTAGGTCGGGCTCTCCATTCTGCAAGCCGAGGCTGCCCGGGATGCCGACGCCCTTCCTGCCAAGAATAAGGCAGATGCGGCCTTGAAGAAGGCGAGGGAGGCCGTTCGTCTTCAGGAGAAGGAGACGGCAGCCAAGGACAAGGAGCTGCAGGCCGCCCTGAAGGTAGCTCGCGAATCATCCGCGAAGATTGCGGCCCTGGAGAAGGTCGGGTTCAAGCTCGTCCCGGCTCTCCCCGCCCCCAAGGACGAGGCCCCTGAATGGCTCGTCGATGACTCCGGGGTACCGTAACTTCGGGGCCTTTATGATCGCTGCCCAGCAGTACCTTGAGGGTGCCTTTGGCGATGTGTTTGCCGCTGAGCTGCGGAAGCGTGCACCGAAGGACCGGCTTAAGTTCGGTGTCCAAGTTCTGGAGAGTGCGCCCCTGGCCGAGAAGTTCTTGTATGATGTTGGAGATTCCTCCTTCGTCATTGGCTATAATGAAGGGGTGAAGGCCACGCTGCCCGTATTCGCCGCTCTCCAAGGCCCCGGGTTCAACTTGGCCCAACACACCGCTGACGCAGAGCTGATCCGAGCCGTGGGCAAGTTGGAGCGGGACGCCCGGCGGGAAGAGGCCAAGGCAAAGGGTGAGGTTCCGGAGCCTCCAACCCCCGAGCCAGAACCCGAAGAGGAAGAAGAAGCTACCCCTTGGGGGTCCAGGCCCGTTTCCCCCAACTTTGTCTGATGTAAATTGTAATTTCTTTTGTTCTGATTCTGTAATATCCAGCCAGTAGAGCTGAGGAATATACAACCCTTTTTGCCCCATCATTGTCTCTACGTTCATGAACCCTTCTTGTTTTCTTCCTTTCATAAGTTCGCGAGGACGCTCATGTCCATCCTATACTTTTGCTTTAGCGCAACGTCCACCCTTTCTTTCACGTTCCTGTCCCGGAGATACGAACGTATCGCTTGTACGTGTAAGCCTGCTACCCGCGCTGTACGAACGTACTTCTCAGAATTAATATTGATAGAGACGTCCGCCACGTAGGTGCAAGCATAACCATCTGTGCTGCGCGTTCTCAACTTTGAACTTCGTAGGGCGATGTTCGTCTGTAGCTGCTTCTGGTAAACAGCAAATCTCCCGGGTAGGGGGGTACGGACGTTCTCCTCGGTGCCCTTTCCATGCTGTGTGTGCTCAACCCGGATCTCGTGGGGGGACGTTCGTCTGGCCCCAATGCTCGCGGTGGTGCAAAGCATGGAAATACGAACGTATCCCGTTAGTAGGGGGATACGCACGTCTCCCGGCGGATGCGGTCTCTGTGCACCTCTAGATCTTTGGCAGGACGTTCGTGTCACCAAACCGGGTTCCTTTGCCGTGACTATGAGGTGGTAACATCGAGGCACCTTTAATACCGTGGTAGGTACCGGTGTCCAGGCGCCACGTGTTTCACTGCGAATGGCGCGATCCCACGGTGATGTCTATAAGTACCCAAAATCTCGCGGATTCCCCATTCGCTTCATCTCTAGTCCTTGTGCTGCGCAACTACTCTCTCTCTCTCTAGCTTTCTTCTGCACTGCCTCAAGCTCCAACACCCGTAGGTACCGAACGTTGTCATGTCTTTGTCTAGGTTGGAAATCCAAAACACTGATTCAAGGACCCGAAACAGCTCGTCGTCCATCGGGGACAAGTTTGACGACGGGTGTTCTTCTGGTGATGACCTGGAGTTCTATGAGCGGGGTATGCCCCCTCGGCCCCCCCGTCATCACCTTAATTTTTCCGGCGCTCGTCGCCAGCGCCAGCGTCTTTTGAACGCAGACCGTCGGTTGATAAGCCAGTGGTTCCTCCCTCCGAGGTTATATGACGACCGTCGTCTGTGCAACCCGATGCTTCATCTGCCCGGCTATGTGGTGGTCCATTTAGACTCCGTTATAGTTGGCCTTCTTTTCCCCCTCCACAGCTTCCATATAGAACTTTTTAGGAGCCTCAAAGTGACGCCTGCTCAGTTCGTCCCTGCTGCTTACAGGATCATCGCGGGTTTTATAGTTAGGTGCCACAGCGTTGGCGTGACCCCCACCGTAGATTTGTTGCACCATTTTTTCCGGTTGTCCCCCTTCGGACGTACGGGGTACTTAACCCTGATTGCACGTCCATCCATGGTCTTGTTCTCAAACAACGCCGGGAATCCGGACGGCTGGGAGGAGCGGTTCTTCCTCGCCGAAGTAGGCTCCCCGATGCCATTCTCCGATAGGTGGAACGCCTATCCGGTGAAGTCCATTCCGCCACCTATGACGGATGAGGAGTTTGGCTATGCCAAGCGCATAGCCGGACTTGGCGTCCAGAATCTCCGGTCGCTGGTGGCCGAGCCTTTCAAAGCTCGGGCTGGATTAGGTGCGTCCGTTTGTACTTGCATTGTTCTATCATCCTTTTGTTGTTATGGTTCTGAACGTCTTGGTTCTTCTTCTGCAGGAGTTTTCCCATCTACATTATCCATGGGACTTACCAACGTTGCTTCGCACGCCCCCGGCCGCGAAAACAAGGACCAGGATAAGGGCAGAAGGCCGCTCGTCCCCAAGATCGAGTCTCGGGCGAACAGGAGGCGGTCAGATGATGCGTCGGAGGCCGGGGCTTCAAAGAGGCCGCGCGTCGATGGTACCGCCTCCAAGGCCATCATAGTGGCTGACGACTCCGATGGTGAGCCTGGGAGCCCCCTGAAGCGGAAACCCTCTTCCCGGAACAAGCCCCCTATTTCTCCTCCGCTGAACTCTGAGGTTCGTCGACTCCGGGATGAAGATGTCCAAGCTACCAAGGGCTCTGACGATGCTCGTCCTCCATCGCCCTCAGAAACCAACGGGTCCTCTCTTGGCCTTATCGAATTCTCCGGGGTTGGCCCTCGCAAGGAGTCGATGATGCTTTTTGGCCAGACCGCGTCTTCCATCTGGTGTGGCCTCAATCTCAAAGTTCCCCAAGATTTCGCTGCACATGAGGCCCCCGAGGATCTTCTGGAGTGTGGGCAGAGTACCCTGGACAAGGCCGGGCTCTACTTCCATAGGGCTCGGATGGCCTTCGAGCAGCAGGGGAGGGAGATGGCCCTTGTGCGAGCCGAATGCGACGCTCTGCTAAGGAATGCTAAGAGCAGGGTTGGAACCCTCCAGGAGAAGGTTGATGCCTACGACAAGCTTGTCCAAGAGAGTGCTTCTCAGAAGGAACTCCTGAGGAAGCAGGAGGCCGAGCTTGTGGATCTGCGGAGCCGGATGTGGACGGTTTCCCAAGCCGGGGTGGATGTTCGTCGCAAAGGTGTAGATAACCACGTCCCTATCTACGAGGCCGATTTTTCGAAGATCAAGGAATCTGGTTCTATCGAATTTCAGAAGTCCAAGGCCTACACCGGTGCCATCCAGACCATGGCCAGGAAGTTCCTTCCAAAGTTTGTCGGGGAGTATCTTGCCACTTGTCCGGACCCTTATTTAGATGGCATTAAATTGCTCCAGGCCACCCCCACTGGGGAGCGCTTCCTCGATGATCTTGCCGATGACACCTACCTCAAGGGTATGGTCGGCGTCGTAGCAGAGAATCTCCCGGCCTTCGAGCGTCATTTTGGAGCTCCCTTTGATCCTGCAGCAGCTGGGTTTGATTCCTTGATGGTAGACGCCCATAAGGGGGCCCTTGAGCTGCTCAAGGAGCGTGGAGATCGGGAGGAGGCCGAAGCTAGGGAGAGGGCCAAGCAGGTTCCTTTCAAGGTCCCAACTCCGGACGACAATCAGAATTGATTCTCCGCTCATATTCCTGTTGGTGTTCTTACTTGTTAATTTGTATGCTAATTTGTACTATTTTGTAATCCAAAATTTATAGAAGCCCAATTTTAAAATTTAGATTACAAAATTTTGTCATATGATACTACTCATACAAAGATAAAAATACTTTTTTGTGAGGTTTATGTGTATTAGATGTGTCGTCTTGAACATATTTTGAAAATAAATGAACTTTGATGGCTATTGAGTATATGCTTTAAAGGCAGGACCATATTCTTCTTCATTTTCCATAAAAACTTGAATATAGCCTCTAATTCTAAACATGCTTATTTTCTTTAACTAACTTCATGTTACTCTATGACAGGTTTAACGATTACTTGAAGTTGCTCGTGAAATCTGCTTTGTTCATGAAAAATCACTGATGAGGTCTCCCATGAATAAAAAAGCAAGTAGACTAGAAGTTGTTTCAAGGTATTTTGAAAATGAGATGTTTGTTTTAGTTATGCATGTCATTGGTATAATATTTTTTTTCTTTTGTAATTGGATTAGCACTAAAAATATTTAATGCATAGTGTAACTAAAGAGTTAACCACACTACTTATGTGATTAAACTGTCATGAAAATATATATTCCACAAATTCCAACATAGAGAAGCATAGGCTAAAACACAGTCACACAAACTTGAATATCAACTCAATACCATGTTGAGATGAGATGCAATCATGCAATACAATATGATATACACATATATGTAATATAAGGTGTATGACAGGGGTATTACTGTTTTTGTATATTAATTTATTAGGGTTTTTAATATAAAGATTCAAAATAATCTGAATAGTTTTGCATCTAACAGTCCCCTATGTACATGGTGATTTCTGAGAATACGGGAAAACCTAACATCAATGGGAGTTCCGATTGGAATGATTAGGTCGGGTGGGAGGGGTAGGTTCGCCAAGAGGGGGTGGGGGTTGGCTAATCTAAAATCCCATTTATTTATAAAGAGATGTTACTTTTTGAATTTTACTCCAAATTTTACAAAAAATATATCAAAATTCATAATTTTTTATTACCTTTCTAATGGCACCAATATTCCATATATATATAATTTTTTTGAAGTTTTAATAGTAGAATGTTTTCAGACACAAAATTTTTCTTAAATAGATTCAATTAATTTAAAAAAATGTTATAATTCCATCATTCCGATCTATCTAAAAAAGTGAATCTGAAAACGTCATACTATTGAAATTTCAATATTTTTTTTAAAAAAACTTTATATATGGAATACTAGTGTTGTTAGAAAGATCACAAAAGTTATGAATTTTATTATAATTTTTGTAAAAAATAAAGTACAAATAAAAAAGTTACTATCAGTTAGTAAAAAACTGATATTTTAAATTAGCCTCACCCCTACCTCTCCCCCTTCCTCCTCCCCACCCCACCACCACCCATAATCCAATTCGGAATTGGGGTTTCCAAATCCCATAAATTCATCCAAGAGAACCAAGTTCCGTTTTTTTGGAATGGCATTCACAAAACCACGTGGTTTAAGAATTTCCTCTCTATGTACATCTCGAAATTGTGCAGCCTATTCCGTGCTAGTAAATGGGCACAGTGTCGTATGCTAAATGTCGGTTTTCTGGTTTTCTATGAAGGTGAGTGATGGAAATTTTGCATAGCAGTGCCACAAGAGGACGAACGTGCAAGGTAGTAGGTGAGAAGATCCATATATCATACTCCCTCGGTCCCTAAATGTTGTTCCAATTGCGGATTACGAAGGTTGACCGACGATAAAGTTAAATGATCCCTGTGAAAACTCGGATTATTTTTAGTAACTAAAATTTACATATTCTGAAACTACATTAAACCCGCTACAAAGCCTGCAAAAAATAATTCAACTTTTATAAAATTTTGATATAAAAAGTAAGAGTTTAAAAGTGATTTAAGTTGACCCTCGATAAGCGAAATGGAACTTCTTTTAGGGACGGAGGGAGGGAGTATTATTTTGAGAAAGATATTAACATGCTTTATATGATCGAGGTTAGCTCACTCAAATTGACCTTAGATGATCACTTCATCTTAGCTATGTTTTTTGATCGGTGGATAAAAAGCTTTTGCCAATGATAGTGAAGATGGCAAAGTCATGTTGGGCTAAGGTTTAGACGTCACTCTTCTATGCTTGCAATGGTTTAAAAAAAAGCTTTAAAAAGTACTTATTTACCAAACACTACCAATTTTTTACTTTTCTCGGCTTTCGTGTCAAAAGTGTTTTTCCCCTTTTTATACATCAAAAGCACTTATTTTACCAAACACTACCAACGTTTACTTTTCAAAATCATTTTTTGCTCAAATTAAATACTATCAACTTTTACAACTAATCATTTTTTCCAAATCACCCCAAAAGTGCTTTTTTTAAAGCAGAAGCTGTTACAAACACTCCCTATATATTTTCATCATCGATCGATGCTTTATTTCTCCAATAAAAAGCATATTTTTTATCTCTGGACTTATCTATGTAGCCGGTTATCATCTAAACGCTACATGCTATGCAGCTTGTTCATAAAATCTATTAGAATAAGTAATACGTAATATAAATTCTTATTTTAAGTTTATTATAGGGAGTGACAATAATGTCTTGGACTTCACCTATGTGGAAAATCTAGTCCATGCCCAAATCAATAAAGTTTAAAGAAGATCAAACATACTATATATTCTCTTTTTGCTATGGTTTGGGAACACTAAGACTTCAAGTAATAGTGTTGGTTAATTATTTTTTAAAAAATGCCTATCAAACTTTGTCATTAATCAATACCAATATTCGTAGTAATATTCTGAAAAATTTGAGATATGTTGTCATTCTAACTTTCAACTATATTTTCACCAGATTATATATTTGGATTCATTAGTGGTCACATGAATCAGCAATTTTTATTGGGTTTCAATAGCCTTATGAGTGGGTTTCAATTTCATTTTTATTGCTTTTCTGCTATTGGCTACTATGTTGCTTTATGTTTTATTTGGATCAGCAATTTGCAACCAGTGACTTCTCATTCAACTTTTATGAAGATTTCAACAAATCTTAGTAAAAATTCCAATAAATTGAGGTTATAAACTGAGGCAAACAAATCTTAGTCAATCATTTTTCAAAGTTTGATTTAATTTTATGGGTCTTCCACATTCAAGAATTCCATAAACTGAGGTGTCCCAAGCTATTTTTTCACTATTTTTTTTACCAAATTATATATTTACAATTCATTGATGAGTTAACTTGATGGGTGGCTTTTCTTTGATAGTCTTAGGTGGTTTTCCCGAGAAGCTGAGCTTTCTGATCGTTTTTAGATGCATCGATGATTTTGGAAGGTTATCTTGCATTAGAAAGTTAGTTTGCCGGTCCAATTTAAGTTTCAGAAGTTTTGATTAGTGCATATCTTAATTTCTGGACATGCCACATTATAGAGCAAGACCATACATGGACTAATTATTTTCTCAATTGTTTTATTCTTTTTATTGCTAAACTTATATTTTTTGTTGTATTGCTTGAAATTCATGATATGGTACAACTAGTAAAATATGAAAGCAGCCGCAGAAAACGTACTTTATAAGAGAGTCTTTAATACTCCCTTCGTCCCTTAAAACTTCGTCAACTTTCCTTTTTTGGATGTCCCACTAACTTTGTCACTAATTTCTCTTTTAAGTTAAGAATTTGTGGTTCCAGTTAAATCTCTCTCCTCTGCACAAACCTCAATCACACAATTTTTAGTTTATTAATCTTCGTGTCAATCAAACTTGGCAAAGTTTTAAGGGACGGAGGAAGTACTACGCAATTCTTAAAGCTTATGCGTATTAAACTTTTAAAATATATTCTCATTCAATTATGATTTTAAAAATTCATAATTCTCTTATTCATTTATATTAATAATATCTATTTGCACATCTCATGGACATCTCATTCATCATATCAGCATGTTCGTTTGCTGAAAATTCTAAAATGTTTTATAATGGAGCATGCTACTTGTACAATTTTGTTGTAAATACTGTCTAATTGTCTGTATACACATGAGCATCTGAATGAGCTGCCTGTGTACACCGGCAATTAGAGGGCGTACAACAAAGTGTACAAAAAAAGGTATCAAATGGTATTTTTCGTTTTATAATAATGATCGACAATAGTGATTGTCTTTTTCGCATTTTAAAACAAAGTAACGTCAGCCACTTGGAAACATGAATATCCACACGCCAGCAGTGACATGAAGAATAAATAATGATGATTATTCTAAAAAGATGAAGAAAAATAAGATTATCACAAACTACCCAGATCAAACAACATGGATGCATGATCTGTATTTCAATTTTTTAGTTCACGGGTGATTAGAAAGACCGTCCTTCCCTACCTTCACAGCCGTCCTCTGTTTTCTTTATTGTTCTAATTATTTTTCGTCATAATCATCAATGTTTTTTTTTTTTGAAAGGTAATCATCAATGTTATTATAATCAATCTTGATTCTTTGTATTAAATCTTAGGGCTGGCCCCGAAAAGGCGAAAATAGACAGAGTGGGTTCTAGCTCAGGCCCCACTATATTAGAAGACCCATAAATTATATTGGGAAAAGGGGCAAATAAGCCCTCGAACTAACCAAAAAAGGTCAAATAAGCCCTTATTTAGGAGGCTCTGTCCGGCCATCGTCGTTTGGGGAGGTTTCTGATGGAATTTTTTGATGAAATTTTGTGAGAATCTTCTTCATTAAATCTAGTTTATCCATACCAAATTTCAGCTAAAAATTCAACCGGGAAGGCAGTCAAATGAGTTTCTGAAATATATTGCAATGTTTAACTGCACAGTTATCTTCAAAAAATCATTTGACTGTCTTCCCGGCTGAATTTTTAGCTGAAATTTGGTATGGATAAACTAGACTTAATGGAGAAGATGCTCAAAACATTTCATCAAAAAATTTCACCGGGAACCTCCCCAAACGACGATGACCGGACAGAACCTCCTATATAAGGGCTTATTTGACCTTTTTTGGTTAGTTCGAGGGCTTATTTGCCCCTTTTCCCAATTATATTCGTATGTGTTTGTTTCATTTGTATGTGTGTACATTAAAATTTACATGACAAAGTCTCAAAATGTACATTGAAATATTGAATACCTTGGGATTCAATTACATTATTGTGCATTTGTGTCACTACTAAGGAAGGTGTTACATGTTCGAAATTCTTACAAAACAAATACTACAATACGCGGGAAACTATAGCAAAAAAATCCCCAAAATACATAATTCATTGCTCTACATTCATTAAACATCTGACTTATAGTTAAAATTATAAACGTCCGAAAGTCATATATTTTGAAAGTTTAGATTTTTAGAGCATCTTAAAGCTTATTACTTCCTTCGTCCCGAAGAATTGCAAGATATTTTACGATTTACATTGTTCAATCGACGATAAAGCAAACAGATTCCTGTCCGCACCCAAATTTTCTTTAGAATTTTTTTTTACATATTTAGAAACTACATTAAAAGTTTTACAAAGCCGCAAAAACCAGCATCAAATTTAATAAAAGTTTGATATAGAAAATAAAAGGGAGTATAAAATTGACTGTGGTTTTTTGCGTAGATCTAGTGAATAGGAAAAATATCTTTCAAAATATGACTGGAGGGGTATTAAATTGACTTTTAATTAGAAATTGGTGTACCCTATGTGACTATTTAGAAGATGCTTCTTTGTTGGCGAGTCTGATCTGAAATTTTAAAATACGATCTGAACTTTTCGGATATGATCTAATTCTTTCTGTTTAAAATCTGATCGATTCTTTCTGATCTGATTTTTGTATTTCTATTGTTTCAGCGTATTGTGAAATTATATGCAAGTATGTAACGAGTTGTTGACAAACATAGATATGTCGAGGAAGATTGTGGAACAAAAACATAAAAATTGGAACCCATCAAGCTCAAATCTCCTTACCATCCAAGTTGTACAACGCTGGGTTATGTTTTGTTGGTTAAATTATTTGTACGAGAAGGAAATGAAATGAGGAATGGCAGGTCCGCATTCATAGGCCGGCCGAAATTGGATTCGGCCACATATAATAACGTTACTTTGTCAGCTTTCGGACAGAAGAGAGCCGTTGTAACATGTAGTGGAAAGTGGGCCCGGAGTCATTTGTTGTCATCTATTTGGGTTGGACAGCTTAATTTAAGGAGGTAAGGATCAGATTGGTACTCCAAATTGCATAAAAAGGATCAAATAAGTCCTTATTTTCCGGCCGTCCCTATTTGAGGCGGTTCCCGGTGGAATTTTTTGATGAAATTTTTTGAGCATCTTATTCATTAAGTCTAGTTCACTCATACCAAATTTCAGCTAAAACGTCAATCGGGAAGGCATTCAAATGAATTCTTGAAGATAACTACGCTTTTAAATGTGTAGTTATGTTCAAGAATTCATTTGAATGTCTTCCCGGTTGAATTTTTAGCTTAAATTTGGTATGAGTGAACTAGATGTAATGAATAAGATGCTCAAAAAATTTCGTCAAAAAAATCCACCGGGAACCGCCCCAAATGACGACAACTAGACAGAGCCTCCTATATAAGGACTTATTTGACCCTTTTTATGCAACTTTGAGTGTCTGGCTAATTTAAACCTCCATCCCAGAACTTACGGATCCGGAGTTATGCAGACTAAGAGAGTGCCTGGGTAATTTAAACCCTCAGATCAAAAAATGGATGATAGGAGATGAAGGGTCCTACTTTTTACACAAATTTCGAGGCGTGCGTTTTAATCCCTGTCATTCATTTTAGCAAGGCACTCTGCCTTTAGATAGAGGATCTCAATCCAGAACTTACAAAGTTACAAGTTGTTCAATTCGATAATGTACGTTTCTCGATTTTTTTAGTATCTAATATGGTCTTATTTGATTTTTGGGTAAAGGGTCAAATAGGCCCTTGAACTAACTTAAAGTGTTCAATTAGCCCCTTATATAGGAGGTTCAGCCCTATATTAAATTTAAGGGGCTGAACCTCTTATATAAGGGGCTAATTCAACATTTTAAATTAGTTCAAGGGCCTATTTGACCCTTTAGCCTTGATTTTTTGATCGGATCTGATCTAAATCATTTTTAACTGGCCAGAAATTTTTTTTGATTTGATTTGATTAGAGTGCTTAATTATGAAAATAGTACGGAGAACTACGTAATTATTCTGCATGAAACATTTTAGTTTTTATTATGGACTTTCGAACATATAGATAATATTGCAAAATATTATTAATTTATTTTCCTCTCGAATTAGGATGTATTTAGTCAAATTGAAAGAAAACAAAAAATAAAAAAGTATTCTAGATGTGATTGCATTAGTTTTGTTTTGGGGTGAATATAATGTCACTTTGAATTGAGAAGTTCAATTCTAATCCTATTTATGGAAACTTCTACCAATTTGATATGGCTATCACCATTAGCCCCCACCCCAATATTGAATTTGAAATTATAATCACATTTAATCATTAATACTAGCAGGGCCGGTCCCGAGAAAACACAGGCCCTGTGCAAAAATAAAATGTGGGCCTTTTTTAAAAGAGGTAAAAATATAATATAACTAAATTTTATATTTGTAACAATTTGCTACAATAATAATTTAGATCAAAATATAAGTTATTCACTAACATAATAGTTAAAATAAAAGTATATTCCTTAACAAAGTACACTTCATTTATTTGTTAAAGCGAATTGTAAAATAATAGACTAATAACCTAATACTTGAACTTGGTGATTCGCCAAGTTCAATTATTACAATACCATCCAAAAATAATTACCTATGTACTAAAGCATTCAAACTTGGAATCAAAACCGAAAAAAGAACAATATAAATTACAAAATATAAGAAATAAGATTATTACTCCGCATTCTATAAAACCAAAGAGAATAATCAAATCTAAAATTAGACCGTTTATCATTCCATTAATTGGAGAAAAGGGCATATCACATGGGTGTGTGGGGCTGAATCTTGGGGAAGAGCTTCAAGCTTCGAATTGGAAACACGCAAATACACTATGTTGTTAAAACCAGATATTGAGACAATTCAACCCGGACAAGCAATCAATACCGGACTCCAGGGCCGGTCCCGAGAAAACACAGGCCCTGTGCAAAAATAAAATGTGGGCCTTTTTTAAAAGAGGTAAAAATATAATATAACTAAATTTTATATTTGTAACAATTTGCTACAATAATAATTTAGATCAAAATATAAGTTATTCACTAACATAATAGTTAAAATAAAAGTATATTCCTTAACAAAGTACACTTCATTTATTTGTTAAAGCGAATTGTAAAATAATAGACTAATAACCTAATACTTGAACTTGGTGATTCGCCAAGTTCAATTATTACAAAACCATCCAAAAATAATTACCTATGTACTAAAGCATTCAAACTTGGAATCAAAACCGAAAAAAGAACAATATAAATTACAAAATATAAGAAATAAGATTATTACTCCGCATTCTATAAAACCAAAGAGAATAATCAAATCTAAAATTAGACCGTTTATCATTCCATTAATTGGAGAAAAGGGCATATCACATGGGTGTGTGGGGCTGAATCTTGGGGAAGAGCTTCAAGCTTCGAATTGGAAACACGCAAATACACTATGTTGTTAAAACCAGATATTGAGACAATTCAACCCGGACAAGCAATCAATACCGGACTCGAAAGGATCAGTCCGATGTCAATCCAGTCAATGTGTATCAAAAAAAGAAGATATTAAAAAATAACTCTCATTCAAAAATTTATCAATGGTTATAAGAATAAATTAAAAATTAATGTATCAGTTTATAAAATAGTCATAAATTTAAGATGTGTTTGTAATTAATGGATAATAATTTATAAATAAAATTGATAAACGTAATGAGCATTTCATAAATATCATTTAGTTACTATTAATGAGCATTTCATAGTTAATGAGCATTTTTTATAAATTAATATATAGTTACTATTAAAATTACAAATTAATACTCCGTATCAATTAGTAAAGTTAATATTAATCATTGTATGATATAAAAACGAAAACTGAATGAATGTTAACAATCACCAATCGGTTGAGATGCCATATGGTCTGCATGTGTTAGAGAGTAGCCTGGGTTCGAATCCCCCTGGCTTCATCATTTTTAATGTAGCATGGGAATAACTATTGGGCTTTGAGTAGGTTATAATAGTAGGAGGACTATTAAAAATTGGGCCTTCTGGATATATGGGCCCTGTGCGGTCGCACATGTGGCACTTGCCTTGGGCCGGCCCTGAATACTAGTGAAAACAATAGTTATTATTAGCATAGCTATTATCATCATTGAGTACTTAATTATTACAGTTTATATATAATTAGTTATTGTTAAAATACTTGGCTCGTACTATCTAGTACTACGTACTCAGGGCCGGTCCCGAGAAAACACAGGCCCTGTGCAAAAATAAAATGTGGGCCTTTTTTAAAAGAGGTAAAAATATAATATAACTAAATTTTATATTTGTAACAATTTGCTACAATAATAATTTAGATCAAAATATAAGTTATTCACTAACATAATAGTTAAAATAAAAGTATATTCCTTAACAAAGTACACTTCATTTATTTGTTAAAGCGAATTGTAAAATAATAGACTAATAACCTAATACTTGAACTTGGTGATTCGCCAAGTTCAATTATTACAAAACCATCCAAAAATAATTACCTATGTACTAAAGCATTCAAACTTGGAATCAAAACCGAAAAAAGAACAATATAAATTACAAAATATAAGAAATAAGATTATTACTCCGCATTCTATAAAACCAAAGAGAATAATCAAATCTAAAATTAGACCGTTTATCATTCCATTAATTGGAGAAAAGGGCATATCACATGGGTGTGTGGGGCTGAATCTTGGGGAAGAGCTTCAAGCTTCGAATTGGAAACACGCAAATACACTATGTTGTTAAAACCAGATATTGAGACAATTCAACCCGGACAAGCAATCAATACCGGACTCGAAAGGATCAGTCCGATGTCAATCCAGTCAATGTGTATCAAAAAAAGAAGATATTAAAAAATAACTCTCATTCAAAAATTTATCAATGGTTATAAGAATAAATTAAAAATTAATGTATCAGTTTATAAAATAGTCATAAATTTAAGATGTGTTTGTAATTAATGGATAATAATTTATAAATAAAATTGATAAACGTAATGAGCATTTCATAAATATCATTTAGTTACTATTAATGAGCATTTCATAGTTAATGAGCATTTTTTATAAATTAATATATAGTTACTATTAAAATTACAAATTAATACTCCGTATCAATTAGTAAAGTTAATATTAATCATTGTATGATATAAAAACGAAAACTGAATGAATGTTAACAATCACCAATCGGTTGAGATGCCATATGGTCTGCATGTGTTAGAGAGTAGCCTGGGTTCGAATCCCCCTGGCTTCATCATTTTTAATGTAGCATGGGAATAACTATTGGGCTTTGAGTAGGTTATAATAGTAGGAGGACTATTAAAAATTGGGCCTTCTGGATATATGGGCCCTGTGCGGTCGCACATGTGGCACTTGCCTTGGGCCGGCCCTGCCGGACTCGAAAGGATCAGTCCGATGTCAATCCAGTCAATGTGTATCAAAAAAAGAAGATATTAAAAAATAACTCTCATTCAAAAATTTATCAATGGTTATAAGAATAAATTAAAAATTAATGTATCAGTTTATAAAATAGTCATAAATTTAAGATGTGTTTGTAATTAATGGATAATAATTTATAAATAAAATTGATAAACGTAATGAGCATTTCATAAATATCATTTAGTTACTATTAATGAGCATTTCATAGTTAATGAGCATTTTTTATAAATTAATATATAGTTACTATTAAAATTACAAATTAATACTCCGTATCAATTAGTAAAGTTAATATTAATCATTGTATGATATAAAAACGAAAACTGAATGAATGTTAACAATCACCAATCGGTTGAGATGCCATATGGTCTGCATGTGTTAGAGAGTAGCCTGGGTTCGAATCCCTCTGGCTTCATCATTTTTAATGTAGCATGGGAATAACTATTGGGCTTTGAGTAGGTTATAATAGTAGGAGGACTATTAAAAATTGGGCCTTCTGGATATATGGGCCCTGTGCGGTCGCACATGTGGCACTTGCCTTGGGCCGGCCCTGAATACTAGTGAAAACAATAGTTATTATTAGCATAGCTATTATCATCATTGAGTACTTAATTATTACAGTTTATATATAATTAGTTATTGTTAAAATACTTGGCTCGTACTATCTAGTACTACGTACTCAGGGCCGGTCCCGAGAAAACACAGGCCCTGTGCAAAAATAAAATGTGGGCCTTTTTTAAAAGAGGTAAAAATATAATATAACTAAATTTTATATTTGTAACAATTTGCTACAATAATAATTTAGATCAAAATATAAGTTATTCACTAACATAATAGTTAAAATAAAAGTATATTCCTTAACAAAGTACACTTCATTTATTTGTTAAAGCGAATTGTAAAATAATAGACTAATAACCTAATACTTGAACTTGGTGATTCGCCAAGTTCAATTATTACAAAACCATCCAAAAATAATTACCTATGTACTAAAGCATTCAAACTTGGAATCAAAACCGAAAAAAGAACAATATAAATTACAAAATATAAGAAATAAGATTATTACTCCGCATTCTATAAAACCAAAGAGAATAATCAAATCTAAAATTAGACCGTTTATCATTCCATTAATTGGAGAAAAGGGCATATCACATGGGTGTGTGGGGCTGAATCTTGGGGAAGAGCTTCAAGCTTCGAATTGGAAACACGCAAATACACTATGTTGTTAAAACCAGATATTGAGACAATTCAACCCGGACAAGCAATCAATACCGGACTCGAAAGGATCAGTCCGATGTCAATCCAGTCAATGTGTATCAAAAAAAGAAGATATTAAAAAATAACTCTCATTCAAAAATTTATCAATGGTTATAAGAATAAATTAAAAATTAATGTATCAGTTTATAAAATAGTCATAAATTTAAGATGTGTTTGTAATTAATGGATAATAATTTATAAATAAAATTGATAAACGTAATGAGCATTTCATAAATATCATTTAGTTACTATTAATGAGCATTTCATAGTTAATGAGCATTTTTTATAAATTAATATATAGTTACTATTAAAATTACAAATTAATACTCCGTATCAATTAGTAAAGTTAATATTAATCATTGTATGATATAAAAACGAAAACTGAATGAATGTTAACAATCACCAATCGGTTGAGATGCCATATGGTCTGCATGTGTTAGAGAGTAGCCTGGGTTCGAATCCCCCTGGCTTCATCATTTTTAATGTAGCATGGGAATAACTATTGGGCTTTGAGTAGGTTATAATAGTAGGAGGACTATTAAAAATTGGGCCTTCTGGATATATGGGCCCTGTGCGGTCGCACATGTGGCACTTGCCTTGGGCCGGCCCTGTACGTACTTCGTATCTAGTTGCTTATTAATAATACTCCGTAGTAATTAGTTATGCTGATAAAAAGATTGGAACTCTTTTATTTGAATAATTTTTTTGCTCATTACTTATTCTATTTAGAACACATTAATTAAGTTATTAACTCGACAAAAAGTTGAAATCTTGAAAATATAAAATGGTCTGTCAAGCATGGTGAAGTGTGTGGGACAGTTTACGGATAATAGATTTTGCACATCATTTGAATTTTTTTTTAATTTTGTGCTCCAACACATAATATCTAGTGAATAAATATTTTTGAATGAGGTGTGAAGTCAAAGAATCTTTAAGTACAATGAAGCGAAAAGTCCATTTTTAAAAAATGATCTGAGTTGCAAAGCCAAATATCACCTAATTCGTTATTCCAATTCACCCAAATATTCTGTTGAGAACCAAGAATATGCCTACCTAGAGCTCTAGTTCGAATTTAAATGATCTAGCTGAACTTTCGGGCCTTTTTAAAAGCTTTTTGTAGTTGTGTGGATTTAAATTTAGGTGGAGGTAATCTTGTAAATGGAAATGTTTTATTTTATTTTATTTGTCAATTTCTTTAAAATGAGACAAGTAATAAAGTATAGTCCCAAAAAAGTGTGACACGTAAATTTGAACATAGCTACATATATATCACTAAAATGCAGTTATATGAAAAGTGTAGGACGGTCATTTTTATATAAAAGTGTAATAATACGGAGTATGAGATAATGAGATATAATCCTAATTTTTTAGACTAAAATCCATATATGAGAAGAGATGTTATACACTCAGATTGCTTTCTTGAATCGGTTTATTATGATAAATTGATGAACAAGTTATTTATGTTGTAGTAATAATTAAAATAAAAATTGTACCCTAGATATAATTTATAAAAATGAAATTGCATGCAGTCAATATAAGTAAAACATTATGGAATTCTTACATCAAGCACCAATTTTGTATTCCTTAAATTGAATTAATCAATACCATGCTTTATTATTTTGACAGTAATGTTGTCATACTTGAATTTTAACAATGCAATGATGTGATAGTAAAATTTCAGGATAACATAGTAAATACTCCAATTTTCTATTCTTACGTTGTTTTACATTTTTTTTTGAAAAACTTTCCATTTGAAAATGATTAGACTTACTCCATTTTATAATAAATGACTAAATGAGAGATTAATCTTAGAATGTTTTCATTCGAACTAGGAATAGACTAATATTTCTGTAGAATTGTAGAGACTTAAACTGTACCAAACTTAAACAAATGATCACAATCCAACTAAAATATGGAGTAAGAGCAAACCAAACCAACCAATTTAAATCAAACAAATAACCTCGGATCCAAATGAAAAGGGCTTCATATGCATTTGATTTTTGCGTCTATTTGTTACTCTTAATTTTCTTCTCAATTTTGATATCAAATACGTAACTAATTTATATTGACACATTATATTGTATATTAATTGAAATACGAGAGGATGATATTACTTTGATCGAATGTTTTGCATATAACCATTTTTGCTACTTTTTTTTTACATAAACTATTTATTGCTATATAAATAAAATTATTTAAAAGATTATTTTTTATTGCTTCAACGGATTCAATCAATTCAATTTTTTAATCAATACTCTCTCCGTTCCATTGGATTTTGCCAACTTTCCTTTTTCTGTTGTCCCAAAAAACTTTACCATTTTCTTATTAAGCAACTAATTTGGAGTTCTGCACATTTCTCTCTCCTCTGCACAAATCTCAATTACACATTTTTTACTATTATTATATTTCACCTACTTTGCACTTGACAAAGTCCACCAAAACTAATGATAAAAAAAAAGTCCACCAAAACTAAATTAGTACTACGTATTTTATATCAATCCATCGCATTTGAGTACTATGAAGCTCTCGACACTATAATAAAATCTGAACCAAGTAGCACAACTAGTTTGTATCATCCTATGTTTCTCTTTTATTGCAACATGAAAAATTAATAATCACTATCACATATTCTAGTTTGATTACATGCTACTCCCTCTGTCCCATTAAGATTGGCAGATTTTACCTTTTCGGGAAATTCCACTAAAATTGTCTCATATCATATTTGGTAAAGTTTGTATGTCTCTAAATCATTCTTACTTTATTTTTACTTTATCAATTTAATATCAACCACATAAACTTATTTTTCTTAATAACCATGTCACATTCTTCCGTCCCAATGTTAGTGGGACGGAGGTAATATCTTTTATTGTATGAAAATTATTTTGTGAAAATTGTTGTTGATTCATTTCATTGCAAAAATTCATTATCTCATTTTTGAATATTTTTTATTAATATAGAATTAAATATAATAAAAATTAAAGTTGTCATTTGCAAGCTTAAAAATGTGATGGTTTTAATTAAAAAAGCAAGTGAGGAATTTATAAATAGGAGTACCACGTACTCCGTAAATGATACTTCCTCCCTCCTCTAAGTTTGTCTCGTTTTATCTTTTTCGTCCGTCCTACTAAGTTTGTCTCATATCATATTTGGTAATATTTGAGTGGTTAGAATTCATTCTTACTGTATTCATATTTTATCAATTCAATATCAACTACACAATTCTACTTTTTCTTAAAAGCCACATCACATCCCTTTGTTCCAAACTTAGAGGGACGGAGGTACTAAGTGACATGTCTTGTAATCTCCACTTCCACTGATAAATACCCACCACCATTTCTCCTGACCACTCATTCTCACCCTTCTTTTCCTTGTCCTCTGCTTTATTTATTATTATCCCCATACTTATTTTAAAAATTAAAATACTTCATTAATTATTATTGCTCGGATATTTAGCCATGGCTAAGGAAGTTGAAGCCGTGCCGGAGCAGCCAGCCGGATTCTCCGCAAAGGACTACCATGACCCGCCGCCGACTCCACTGATCGACTTAGACGAGCTGACCAAGTGGTCCTTTTACAGAGCCATCATCGCCGAGTTCATCGCCACGCTCCTCTTCCTCTACGTCACCGTCTTAACCGTCATCGGCCACAGCCGGAGCATCGACATCAATGCCGGCGGCGAAGAGTGCGGCGGCGTTGGAACACTCGGCATCGCCTGGGCCTTTGGTGGCATGATCTTCATCCTCGTCTACTGCACCGCCGGAATTTCAGGTCAAATTTCACACACAACTCCATAATCAGTAATCACTTCATATTATAGAAATTGAGGGGCAAATAAGGCTAAAACATTTTGGAGTATCTATATTTTATTCTAAAAAAGGACTGGACTGGTTGAATTGGATACTATTTAAAGCACATTTTTTTCAATTATACTAGTATGATTTTGTGCACCCTATTTGTGTTAAAAAACATTTTATCTATATTTTACTTTCCAATTGAGGAATTTTCTCTCTATATTAAGGTTATACAGAGTACGATTCTCTTAGCTACTTGAATTTGGTATGGTAAAAATATTATATTTGGTCAGGTTTTAAGATACCCTTGAGATTATTGTTTGTTACAGCATAATAGTCTTGAAGTTTGTGTCATCTTTTACATTGCTGTATGAAGACTATCAGTATTTGTATATAGGAATTAGGATGTTTTCTTGTGGACTGAAATTTGCTGGTCTGGTCTGGTAAACGTTTGGTCTCTGTGTATTTTATAACTACGGAAGTCTGATCTGGTCTGGTCTGCTTAAGTCTAGTCTGGTCTGATATGGTCTGTTTAAGTCTGGTCTGGTATGAGACTGAAAACAAAACATCCTTTGAATTACACCGCACTACGTATTACTCTTAATATTTTTTTTGGATGAGTATTACTCTTAATATAAGTAGCCCTATTTTAATAGGGAGTATGAAGTTATACTCCCTCCGTATCTTTAAAATCTTCACATTTGAAAAGTAGGTAGATTAAGAATAGTGAAAGAGAATATGAATTATTGAGGGTATGATAGGAAGATAGTTGAATAAGGTGATGGAATGTAGGATAAATCCAAAAAAAGTAGTTGTAATAGTGTATTATTTTCAGAATTATTGAGGGTATGATGGGAAGATTTAGAAATGAGAAGTTTTTTTTGTTACGGACGAAAAAGGAAAGTGGGAAGATTTTAAAGTTACGGAGGGAGTATTAAAGATGTGTATAGAAACATTCCAAAATAGACCCTCATAGTACTGGTGTTCCTCGAGGACTTTTATTGAGATTAAGACAACACTAAAATATCAGTAAATAGCTTCTAAAAATAGTAAACAATAAGATGAAGAAATTTGAGTGTCATATGAGGAAATAATGTGAGTAAATTTCGTAAACTATCAAGAACTTATGAGCCATACCTTTTACTCCGTAGTATACTACTCTAATAATTCTTCTACTTATGAACTTTCGAAAAAATCTTGCAAAAGAGTATTGAGGATTCATAATTGAAGAAACTTAATCGAGGAAAATTCTTATGAGACCGGCCTGACGGGAACCGTCGTCAACTCGAGACCATTTGGGGTCCTTCTTGATAGAATTTTTTGATGAATTTTTTTGAGCATGTTTTTCATCAAGTGTAGATTATCTCCAGAAAATTTCAACTTCTAATTCAACCTGGAAGTCAGTTACATAAAATACTAAAAACATATTGCGCTTTATGTATATAAATAATGAGTAATATATTTCAATATAGTATTTAACTGACTTCCGGATTGAACTTGTAATTGAAATTTGCTTGTCATAAATTTCAGTTGATACAGAATATGCTCGAAAAAATTCATCAAAAAGTTCAATGGAAAGTTTATTTCAACCCCAAATGACCTCGACCTAACAATGGTTTCCATCCGGCCCACCTGATGAGAATGCTACTCAACTTAACTACCTTACTATTTTGAGATGTTTTTTTATTGATTTCTGAGATTCTTAACATGGTGCCAAAATAAACGGAATTGACCACCACACCGCAAAATAATTGCACCCACAGTACTGTGATAACATTGAAGCCATTCTAATGGTACATCGTATCCCTTTCACGGAAAACAAATACTACCTCCGTCCCGTTGGAATGTTCCCACTTTCCCTTTTTGGATGTCCCAATGGAAAGTTCTCATTTTCGTAAATGGAAAGTTATCCCATATTAAAACAGTGTCAAACAGTGCAAAACAGTGTCAAACAGTGTCTAAACAGTGTCCGAACAGTAAAATTTACCCCTGGTAAGTTTATTTCCTTAATATGTGTGTAGGTCAAACCGGGAACATTCCAACGGGACGGAGGGAGTATATGCATGCCAGTTATGCCATCATCATTATTAATAAAAATTGATGTATGCCACATAAAACTAGAGTTGATCAGATTTCGAAAACTGATGTATACCAAATAAAAACATCCTTATTTGTAAAGCAGGGCAATGTAAATAAAATCAACAATGCTTGATGTACCCACTTTTATATCCACTTTATACTCACCATGTTTGTGGAGGTTTTTTTTGTCTGTGAACCGGAATTCACATACAAAAAAACACTTCACAAACATAGGTGGTGTGTACAAAAGTGGATATTAGAGTGGGTACAAATATCATTTTTGAAATAAAATTAGAAGGGGAATGTAAAAACCACATTGGTGAAACAAATTTTACAATTTTGAATGTCCACAACATTATGCATTTTGACTATGTAAAACATAAAATTGTAATGTGAATGATTCTATTTTAATTCCGGTGTAATCACTTTTCGGCTTATCTTAACCCAACTTTCTGGATTCGCCCCGTAAGAATGCTGTGCTGATTGAAACATTCTCGGAACAGGAGGGCACATAAACCCGGCGGTAACATTGGGGCTGTTTTTGGGGAGGAAGGTGTCGCTGATAAGGGCGGTGTTGTACATGGCGGCTCAGTGTTTGGGAGCGATCTGCGGAGTGGGATTGGTGAAGGGCTTCCACAAGGCTTATTACGACCGTTACGGCGGAGGGGCGAATATGTTGCAACCTGGATACAACATAGGTACCGGTTTGGGTGCAGAGATAATTGGTACCTTCGTCTTGGTCTACACTGTCTTCTCTGCCACTGATCCTAAGAGGAATGCCAGAGATTCTCATATTCCCGTAAGTACAAAAACCAATTTATTCGTCCCACCTACTTACCTTTCATTTCTGTCTGTTTTACACTTTTACTTGTATACTCCAGTATTGTTTTTAGATTAGTAATAAGGCTGTTAGAGCCCATCCCAAAATATTAAAGAGAAAATAGCTAAATTTGTTGATATTGATAAAATATTAACAAAAATAGTTACATAAAAGTTGCGTGTTACGTAAAATATTTAGCTGATAAACCAAATTGATGTTACCAAACTACTTTTTCTTGACCTCATTATAACAGCTCAGATTTGAGTACCCAAAAACAAAAACACCAATCATATACGGAGTAGATTCATCACAAATGATAACTCGATGAAGAGTGTATTATTAAATTTTTATTATTACTTTTAGAGAAAACATACATTGGCCGAAACACTTTTTGCTATAATACTTCCACACATCTTTCAAATTAAAGCGTTATATTTGTGTTCATGAAAGCAAAAAGATTCAACTTTACGTCCTTATAAACAATAGGGAAATTGTCCTAAATTGAAATTCTATTTGAAAGTTATGTTTTTTAATCGTTATTGTCACGACACAAAAAATACTAACAGCGATGGCAATAAATATTGTCACAATAACAATAAATATTGTTATGTTACTCAATAAATATTCCTGTTTTGGAATTTAAAATTTTGATTACTTTTGTTTCTAGAACTTAAGAAGTATTGTCACATATTCACAATGGTAACTACTCTGATATAAGTGGAATATGATATACGGAGTAAAAAATATGGGATGCTACATATACACATAATTTGTACATAAAAAATATGTCTAGTATTCTGTGTACATAAGAGCTCCTGAACGAGGTGCGTGTGTACACAAGTAACTAAGGTGTGTACAATAAAAATGTAAAAATTATGTGTACAAATGATTTTTGTCAAGTTTGACCGGCGCGGAGATTAATAAAGTAAAAACTGTGGAGTGAAAGTTTGTGTAAAGGAGAAAGAATTAACTGGAAACACAAATTCTTTACTTGTGGAGAGAGAATTAACTGGAAAGTGGCAAAGTTAGTGGGACATCCAAAAATGAAAAGTTGACAAAGTTTTAAGTGACGAATGGAGTACCATATAATTGACGGCCAAGGATAAAAGTTGTAACTTTTGAAGCACACAATTTTAAGAGTATCTTTTAATTTTCCAACTAGATACGGAGTAAAATATAGAATATTATCCGAAATAAGACTAGAAATGTTTGGAAATTCGAAAATAGGACTGTCATGTTTTTATTTCCAAAATAGGATTAATTACTGTCATGTTTTGGCAGTACCAGACTTCAAGCATGACGGTATTTCCAAAGTTGGCAGTAATTACTCCTATTTTAGGAATAAAAATTATGGCAGTCCTATTTTGGAATTTTCAAACTGTTTTAGTCTTATTTCGGAACTTTCCCTAAAAAAATGTAAAAGTACTGAGACAGAGGGTAATAAACTTTAGTCATACTCCTTATTTTATATAGAGCCCGTTTGGTAGCACCAAAATCGGCTGTTTTGGCTGATTTTGCTGAAATTTATGATATTCTGGCTGGAGTGGCTGTTTTGGCTGATTCTGCTGATTTAAGAAAAAAATATTTTAAAAATATATTTTATTAATAAAATAAAGAAAAAATTATATGTAAAAATAGCTAAAATGGTCCTCTACAGTAACTTCAACCAATACAGCCAGAAAAGTAACTCCAACCTTACTTTTTCGGCTTATTACACAATTCAGCGCGCGAAAGTAAAAGTTACGTGTTTGGTGAAAAAGCTGGCTGATAAGCCTGATAAGCCGAAAACAGAGTTCTCCAAACGGGCTCATAGATTGATAAAGTTTAGCATCATCTAGACATGTGCTTAGGTGGCCTTAGTCAACGCCTAGACCAACGTGCATTCAAGGGGCGTCCCCCAAGGCAAAATAAGGCTGAAATTTTTATGGTTTTTTGAAATTGTGAAGAGTTAATACCCTAAATAGGACTAAAACAATGAAGAAATGCATAAATAGGACTTCCATGTTTCATAGGACTAATAATGTATCGATGGTACAAAATTACCCTTACTAACTTTATGAATCTATTTACAATAAAAAAAATAAAAATAAAAAAGCTATTTAGAACGCTAGGTTCCGCAGCCGCTCCCAACACTCCAAATGCGGCCATCACTTCTGGCGCCTCCACTTCCGTCATCATCGCCGTCACTTCCATCGCCGCCGCCGCCGCCGCCATCACTTCCGGCACCGGCGCCCCCATCACTCCCGACACCGTCGTCACTCCCGGCACCATTGCTGGCCCATCACCGGCGGTTATGAAAATGTCACCTTGCTGCAAAAAAAATTATTGACAACATAAAAACATAAATCTGCCAAAAAGTTGACAAAAATATAAATCCAATATTCCAAATCTGTAAAAATCGGAATTTTTATTGAAATCGGAAATTTTGTAGATGAAAATCTGCCATCTTGTTACCTTAAAAATCAAGCTATATATCAGATTTGCCATAACAGTGGAATAAAAATAAGAATTTTCTGCCATAATATTAAATATTAATATGGCAAATCTACCAAAATACAATCGGCAAATCTGCCATAAAATTGGAAATACATTCAAATTGTTGAAATTCTGCCATGATATCATATAATTGGCAACACTCTCAAATCAATGCCAAACTATAGGTTTTCTGCCATAACATTTTACACGAATCTGCCAAAAATTTGGCAAAATATGAACTCTATCCAAAATCGAGAAAAACATGGTTTTTTTATGAAACAATTTTTTTTATTGAAATCAGAAATATGAACTACGAAATTAATGACCAAAAATCAGAAAAGAGGATGCTAAAACTCCACAAAGTGAATCAAAAAAATCTGCCAAAAAACAACAGAATAAAAACAAAAAATCTGCCAAAAACGGAGAAGGAGGATGAAGAGGAAGAAAAAGAGGAAGAGGAAGAAAAAGAGGAAAAGGAAGGGGAAAACCTGGAAAAGGGGAGTGGCGATGGAGCGTCGAAGAACTACCGACACAGAGAGGCGGTGCGGTGCAGTAAATCGGCGGCGTCTATGGAAAACTAGCGACGACGATGGATAACCGGCCGGCGGCGCTGAAGAGCGGGGGGAGTGTGCTGCGATGGTGATATCAGAGAGAGAGGGGGCGATGAGGCGCAGAGGAAGAAGTGATCGATAGAATTTTAGGGTTTTGGATAGTTATTATATAGGAGGGTATAATGGTAATCCGGAGTCCTATTTAGAGAATAAAAAAGATGTGGTCCTATTTGTGCATTTAAGTTTATTATTAGTCCTATATAGGACAATTACTAAATTGTGAAAGTGGTCTAGAGGTATCAAACGTAGCTGTCCACGTATCAATTGGTCTCTTGTCGCTATTACCCATGCGAATATTTTTTTGAATTAGTGAACCAATAAGGACGTGAACAATAATTAATTAATCAAATAATTATTCTCAATTGGTAGTTGGTATAAGGGCATCACCATCATAAGATTATTAAGTGATTATTCTAGTGACATGGCAGATTATTTGGGAGAGCATGGTTGAGTAAGAGAGATTATTGGACAGAATTAATTGATAGAATAATCCGAGATCAAAATATGAAACCGGATTATTTTGAGATTATCTATGAAATTAGAGTTACTTAGTTGCTACAGGACCCACAAAAGATCAGATTATTTCGGGATGATGGTTGAAGTTAATTCGGAGGGGATGAGATTATTTCCAAAACATTTATGTGGAAAATTTTAAAAGGTAAGAGTCACAAATAATCAGATTATTTTAAAATTATGAATGTGGATGCTCTAAGGAACAAAGAATGTTAATTAATTAATGATGGTGGTGATTAATTAACACTATACATTGCACGCTGAAATTATTGATTGATTGATGAAGGTGTTGGCCCCACTTCCAATTGGGTTCGCGGTGTTTATGGTCCACCTGGCCACGATCCCCATAACCGGAACGGGCATAAACCCGGCAAGGAGTCTTGGAGCAGCAGTGATTTACAACAAAGACAAGGCCTGGGATGACCAGTGGATTTTCTGGGTGGGCCCCTTCGTCGGCGCCGCCGTCGCCGCCATCTACCACCAGTTCATCCTCAGGGCCGCCGCCATCAAGGCTCTCGGCTCCTTTAGGAGCAACGCCTCATAAACGGGCCCATTTATGGATCATTATTATTGTCCCACATTGAATATTTATTTACTGCTTCGTTTGGATGTATTGAAGTGTATTTCCATTTCTGTGTATTATTAATTACTCGATTAACTTATTATCTTATGGTTGGATTTACTTAATCTAGTTGGGGTCTTTTTCGGGTTCGCCTCTTGATTGGGTTGCACTGTTGTATGTGGTGGGTGGGGGCCACTGATGATGAACCATAATTAACTTTGCATTTGTTTTCTAAAACTAGGGGCCTGACCGGGTTCGCCGATAATTGGATACTTGTTCAATATGATGTGGAAATTATCAAATACTCTCCTGCTATGATTCTCCCATTTTACATTTTGGGTCTGTCTCCCTAAGATTGTCTCATACCTTATTTGGTAAAATTTGTGTGATTCTAAATCATTATTACTTTATTCTTACTTCATCAACTCAATATAAATCACATAAATCCACTTTTATTAATAACCGTGTCACCTTCTCTTGTCCCAAACTTAGGGGAACGGAGGTAGTATCAAAGATGCTGTTTGCGAGCCTTTAGCGACAAATCTTAAACTAAGGATATTTTCTTTTGGACTGTTTTGAGTCCCAACCAGACAAGATCAGACCAGACCAGACCAGACTTAAACAGACCAGACCAGACTCTTATAGTTATAAAATACACAGAGACCAGACGTTTACCAGACCAGATCAGACCAGACCAAACCAGCAAATTTCAGTCCAAAAGAAAACATCCTAAGAGTTGGTTTTGGTAATCTTTTCAAAAAAGAATACTACAATACACACCTATAGGCTAAAACAAACATTTATGGAACTTGACCAATTCAGATAAGAGAAGACTATATCAAACCAAGCAGAATAGAATTTTTTAGTCCAATTAAGAAACATCCCTAATGAGATTGAACATACAAGTGCATTTGTCACAGTCTAAATTATTCATAAAAATTCAGTTTTTTTTTTAAAATTCGGTAACTAAATTTGTTACGTACGGAGTAGTATTTAGGTAATACGTGTAAGCACATAATTAATTAAACCGCAAAGGGATTTGAGGCATATTCTAATATTACATTGAGTTTATGAGTCTGTTTGGTAACACTGAAATCGGCTGATTCTGGCTCAAATCTATGAAATTGACAAATTCTGTTGATTTATGAAAAAAATTATTTAAAATATATTTTTATTAATAAAATAAAGAACAAATTACATAAAATATAGCAAAATGATTATCTATAGTAATTTCAGTCAATACTGTCAGAAAAGTAACTCCGGCCTCCATTTTTCCTATTATTACACAATACAGAAAATTAAAAGTTTTTTTTTTGATAAAAAAAGTTACTAATAAAACCAAAGTTTTTGCCACATTAAAATTTGAAACAGCAGTTCTCAATGAGAATACTCCGTTTATCATAATTCAAAAGATGACAAAATAGATTTGTCATCATAGGACAAAAACGTGTTAATTATCACGATTAGGCTAAGATAAACGATAAATTTAAAGCAAGAACACAAGAATTTACGTGGTTCACGCAATCGGTGTGATTACGCTAGTCCACGGCGAACGAGAGAGAGATGTATTATTATTCCAGCGTCTGGTGGTTTACAGATACATTAGGGATGTTTAAATAGGTTTAAGAAAGCCTAAATAAGGGTTAAGGCCGCAGGCCCAAAAATTAATCCCGTCATTAATTTTTCCCGTATACTCGATCGAGTATACATACATACTCGACCGAGTATAGATTCCAGAATTCTGCCCGAGTAGTGTTTTTACACATACTCGACCGAGTATACCTCCATACTCGATCGAGTATAAACTCCAGAATATAACCCGAGTACCCCTTACACGCATACTCGACCGAGTAATGATCAATACTCGATCGAGTGTAGAAACCAGGGAAATACTCGAGCCATCAAACACCTCATACCCGATCGGGTAACCCAACATACCCGATCGGGTATATACTCCTGCATTCCAAACAAGGCTCCATCTTCAACAATCTCCCACTTGGAGGCTTGTTCAACGGTCATCTGCCATCCAAGAACATGTATCCTCTGCAACACCCCTGATCTCTATCTCTCGTTCACACCTTCCCATCAAGTATCTGGAAGGCCAGTTGAAGCCATGCATAGCTTCAACTTCTCCGTTGTCACCACCTTGGTAAGCATGTCTGCTGGATTCTTCGTACCAAGGATCTTCTTCAAGTTTATGATACCGTCTTCAATCAACTCTCGGATAAAATGGTATCGCATCTTGATGTGTTTCGTTCTGCTGTGAAACACTGGATTCTTCGCGAGGTGAATGGCACTCTGGTTGTCACAGTGCAGTCCGCAATCCCCCTGTTCCATGCCCAACTCCGAAAGAAAGTTCTTCAACCAGATCAACTCTTTGGCCGCTTCAGCAATGGCCATATACTCTGCTTCTGTGGTCGAAAGAGCCACACTCTTTTGAAGTCTAGACATCCAACTGATCGGCGTACCTCCAATTGTGAATATGTAACCCGTAGTGCTCTTCCCGGAATCACAACAGCCCCCCAAATCAGCATCAGCAAATCCTTCTAGAATTACTCCATTCCTCCTGAAACAAAGAGCAGTTCCAGAAGTGCCTTTCAAGTAGCGTAGCAGCCACTTGACTCCTTCCCAATGTTCCTTCCCTGGATTCGACATGAACCTGCTAACAACTCCCACTGCATGAGCAATGTCCGGCCTTGTTGACACCATTGCGTACATCAAGCTGCCAACGGCTGATGCATAAGGGACTTTAGCCATCCCATCTTTGTCTTCATTGGTCTTTGGAGACTGCTGCTTGGAGAGTTTCAGCTGACTCCCTAAAGGTGTACTCCTTGGCTTGGCATCCGTCATTCTGAACTTCTCAAGGACTTTCTGAATGTACTTCTGCTGTGAAAGTTTTAAAGTACCTTCCACCTTGTCTCTGACTATGCTCATCCCAAGAATCTGTCTCGCCTCCCCTAAATCCTTCATCTCAAATTCTTCGGACAACTTCTTCTTGAGCTCGTTGATCTCCTGCATGTTTGATCCAGCCACCAACATGTCATCAACATACAAAAGAAGAATAATGTATGATGACTTGAATTTCTTCAAGTAACAGCAATGGTCCATCTTGCATCTAGTGTACCCATTCCGCTGCATGAAACTGTCAAACTTCAAGTACCACTGTCTGGGAGCTTGCTTCAGTCCGTATAGACTTTTCTTGAGTTTGCACACCAACTTTTCCTTACCACTCACTGAGAAACCTATCGGTTGAGCCATGTAAATGTCTTCTTCAAGGTTGCCATGAAGAAAAGCAGTCTTCACATCCAGCTGCTCCAAGTGTAAATTTTCAGCTGCAACGATACCAAGAATCAACCTGATAGTGGTCATCTTCACAACCGGGGAGAAGATTTCATTGTAGTCAACCCCCTTTTTCTGTTGGAACCCCTTGACAACTAGCCTGGCCTTGTATCTTTTGCTTCCATCTGCTTCATCTTTAATTCTGAAAACCCACTTATTCTCCAATGCTTTCTTTCCCGGTGGTAACTTGACTAAGGACCAAGTTTGGTTCTTGTCAAGTGAATCTAACTCATCTTTCATGGCCTTCTTCCACTGTATGGAATCTCTTACAGCCAACGCCTCTGAGTAAGATTCTGGCTCTCCATTCTCGGTCAGCAATAGATAATTTGCTGAAGGAGAATACCTGTTAGGAGGTCTCCTGATTCTGGTGGACTGTCTGATGTGTGGAGTAGCTGCCTTTGAACTCCCACTGTCTTCATCACTCCCACTATCTTCAGACATTCCTGTATCTCCTGAGCTCCCACTGCTCCCTGAGCCTCCAGCCGTCTCATCACAACCGACTGGTTGTGCTATGTCATCTTCAGTCATCCCTTCAAACACCACTTGCTGTTTGTTTTCCGGTTGCTTGCCTTTGCTTGTTCCTGCTGCAAGACCATCTTTATAAAGAGCATTCTCGTTGAAGGTGACATCTCTACTTCTGATAACCTTCTTGCTTTGGTTGTCCCAGAACCTGTAGCCCATGTCATCCGACCCGTACCCAATAAAGATACACTTCTTTGCCTTTGCCTCAAGCTTGTCACTATCTGCATCTCTGACTTTGACATAAGAAATACAACCAAAAACTTTCAAGTGATTAAGAGATACCTCACGACCTTTCCATTCCTCTTCTGGAATTTTGAAACCAATGGGAGATGAGGGTCCTCTGTTGATCAAGTATGCTGCTGTGTTCACTGCATCGGCCCAGAACATCTTGGGAAGTCCTGCATGCAATCTCATGCTTCTGGCCCTCTCATTCAATGTTCTGTTCATCCTCTCTGCAACACCATTTTGCTGTGGTGTTTCTGGAACCGTCTTCAGCATTCTGATCCCCTGTTCAGCACAATACTCTACAAACTCTGTGCTACTATACTCACCCCCATTATCACTCTTTAAACACTTAATTTTGAGATTTGTTTCATTCTCAACTGCAGCTTTGAACTTCTTAAAAGTGTTAAAGACGTCGGATTTATTTTTAAGAAAATAAACCCATACCTTCCGTGTAGAGTCATCAATGAATGTAACATAGTAGCGGGAACCTCCAATTGAAGAGACCTTTGTAGGTCCATAGACATCTGAATGAATCAACTCCAGCCGCTCAGTCTTGAGTTGTTGTCCTGTCTTCACAAAGGTTACCCTCTTTTGTTTGCCTAGAACACATGGCTCACAAAAGGTCAACTTTGAATTCTTCAAATCTGGGATTTTGCCCTTTGAAGACAACATCTTCATTCCATTCTCACTTATGTGCCCAAGTCTTTGATGCCACAAAGTGGAGATCCCTGTATCTTCAACTGCTGCGTTTGCTCCATCTGTAGACACTTCAACCATGTACAGTGTACCATGCTTTTGCCCACGAGCAATGACCAGCTTTCCCTTTGTTACCTTCCATTGCTTGTTGCCAAAACTAACGTTATGGCCTTCCTCATCAAGCTGTCCTACTGAGATCAACATCTTCTTCAGGTCTGGAATATACCTGACATCTTTCAGCCTCCAGGTTGTACCCAAAGTGGTACTGAGATCAACATCCCCAATACCCGTGATCTCCAGGGATTTATCATCCGCCAAACGAACTCTTCCGCCGTAGGGCCTGAAATTTTTCATCAAATCCCTGCAATGACAAGCATGAAACGACGCACCTGAATCCATGATCCAGGACTCAACTGAATTCTCAACGCTGCAAATTAGAACATCTTCATAATCCTCTGCCACATTCACCTCCTTCTTGCCTTTGTCTGCTGGGGCTTTTGGGCACTGATTTCTGAAGTGTCCATTCTCCTTGCAATTCCAACAATTGATGTCCTTCCTGTTCTTGGATTGACCCCTCTTCCTCGACTTTGATCTTCCCTTCTTGTTACCTCCTTTAGTGGATTTTCTGCCCCTGTCTTCAGTACTCAACAAACTATTGGAGCTATCCCCCGAACTTCTCCTCCGGATATCCTCACCAAGGATTAAGTCACGAATACCTTCAAAGGTAAGCTTAGTGGTTCCAGCCGAACTGCTAACTGCTGTGACTGTACCGGACCAACTATCGGGCAAAGATGATAACAAAAGTAGTGCTTGAACTTCATCATCGAATTTAATCTCAACCGAGCCTAACCTGGATATGATTGAATTAAACTCGTTGATGTGATCTGTCACGGATGCACCTTCCTTCATTCTTGTATTCACCAACTGTCTGATTAAGAAAACCTTGTTGGCCGCTGAGGGTTTCTCGTACATGTTGGATAACGCCTTGAGCAGTCCAAACGTTGTCTTCTCGTTGACGATGTTGTAAGCAACGTTTTTCGCCAACGACAACCTCACCACACCAAGAGCCTGTCGGTCCAACAAGTTCCACTCCGCCTCCGCCATCGTCTCTGGCTTGTTCTCAGACAAGGGTAGATGAAGCTTTTTCTGGTAGAGATAATCCTCGATTTGCATCTTCCAGAAAGCGAAATCTTGACCATCAAATTTATCGATCTTAACCTTCCCTTCGTCAGCCATAGCTCTGATACCAGTTGTTAATTATCACGATTAGGCTAAGATAAACGATAAATTTAAAGCAAGAACACAAGAATTTACGTGGTTCACGCAATCGGTGTGATTACGCTAGTCCACGGCGAACGAGAGAGAGATGTATTATTATTCCAGCGTCTGGTGGTTTACAGATACATTAGGGATGTTTAAATAGGTTTAAGAAAGCCTAAATAAGGGTTAAGGCCGCAGGCCCAAAAATTAATCCCGTCATTAATTTTTCCCGTATACTCGATCGAGTATACATACATACTCGACCGAGTATAGATTCCAGAATTCTGCCCGAGTAGTGTTTTTACACATACTCGACCGAGTATACCTCCATACTCGATCGAGTATAAACTCCAGAATATAACCCGAGTACCCCTTACACGCATACTCGACCGAGTAATGATCAATACTCGATCGAGTGTAGAAACCAGGGAAATACTCGAGCCATCAAACACCTCATACCCGATCGGGTAACCCAACATACCCGATCGGGTATATACTCCTGCATTCCAAACAAGACTCCATCTTCAACAAAACGTCACCATCGTTTTCACAATATTCCAACAATAAAATTCATAGGGATGGAATATAATAATGATTGTTATATTGTCGGCCCATGTAACTAATGGGATTTTAATTGATCCATTATTTGGAAAACGTTATAAGTAGAGTAGAATTATATTCTTATAGTACAATATTATTAGTCTTTTCAAGTTAAATTTAGATTTTTTAAAAAAATTAATGAAGATAAGAAATAAAAATGCCATAAATTTTTATTTGTAGTAAATTTCTATATCGAATGAAGATAAGAAAATAAGAAATGAAGATAAAAAATGAATGAAGATAAGAAATAAAAATGTGATTTTTATACTTCAGTGATTACTTTGGCAACCATGATCATATTTAAGTTATACGGAGTAGTATAGTAACAGTGATCATATATTAATTTAATAAAAATTTTAATCAATTTTTGTCTATAAGATTTAATCTACTTACCCAGTAAAATTTAAGAAAAATATCCTCAAGAAGTAGTTTGAGTTTATTTTATATCACTCTAGCAAAATTAGGTTCTCAAATAATATCCAAGTCCAATAAAAAGAAAATGCGTGACTATGAGAGAGTGTAAAACACTCTTACACCAAACTAACTGAGTTGTCTATCTAGGATGATATAACATGATACAAATATTATACTCCAAATGGTAAACATTACTCTAACAACATAACACACATTATACTCGAAATTATAAAATCTGAATCAGATGCCCTATAAAAACGAGGCAAGAACTCCCGGTTGTACCATATTAGGACATGTACTACAAAGATTAAGAGGTGGGTTGAACATGGCTGTAATTTATGACCAATTCCAAGACCATTCAGTTTTATCTTATCCTATCAACCTGAAAATATGCAATTGTTGTGAATTCGTGATTAAATTACTTACTCTCAAACTGGAAGAGTGATGGGTGGACGCAGTGATCCAGTTAATTTTAATTCTTCCAATACACATAGTACTCTTTGTGTCCCATAAAATTTGATCGAAACACGTAAAATGATAAAGTAAAAAATCATATTGTTGATATTTGTGTAGAAGAAAGAGCAAGAACTTTAGTCATAATGAATCATGAATTACTTTATACTTGTATTTATTACCCAAAGAAAAATGCTTACTTCCTCCGTTCTCTTTTAGTTGCAACGTAGGACTTTTTTAACTATTCACAGATTCTACTTTGACTACATTTTATTTATTAATGTATTATGAGTTAACTTTTTAAAAAATGTTTTTAAATTCCTCTCATAATAAATTTTCAAAATCTGATTTCTATTTTTATTTTTTACTAATAAGGAATGAAAGATATTAACGGTCAAACTTATGCGTTGGCAAGCGTGAAAAGTTGACTGTTGCAATTAAAAAAGAATGGAGGAAGTATTAAAGACATAAGGATTACCCAAAGAATTGTTCAAATAAAATCTTTAATGGCCAACGGCTAGAGAATTAACACTGCGAAAAAATCTATCGGATTGCCTGATAACGCGATCATCTTGGACTCTCATAGCATGGTGCAGTACGTACTTTCTTTTCTTGATCAACTTATGGGCTAGAATGCTGGATTGGACTGAGCTCCGACCCTTAGTGGTTGGGTTGGGCCCACCGATCAGGTCCACGCGATGGGACACTGGACATGGACTTGAGCGTAATGGTCTAGGTTGTGGACTTGCCGGTCTAGACTCGTGACTGACTCGTCACTCGTGAGTCAGAGTCGTGAGCCCGAGCCCATTAGGTTGTGGACCAAATCCCATAACTCAACCACTACTACCGGTGTGGCGCTGTAGGCCACTTTAGCCTCCGACCTAGGGGTGGGAACCGTCTAGTCCGGTCCAATATTTTGCCGAACCCGTACCTGTAATGTTACTATTGAAACGGTTTGGTTCGGTTCGGTCTTAGACCTAAACCCGTTCGGTATGGTCTATTTTCAAACGGAACGGTATCATGCCATACTAATACCAAACAATGCCACTTTTTTCAAACGTTTAAGGAAAAATTAAAGTTTAGTCATCCTCCAAAAATCCACACAATTTATCAATTTTCATATTTCATACTACCTCCATTCGAAATAGATTTGCAAAGTGAACCTTTTGGTTAAACAATTTCTTTTTATTCTAATTTGGTCTTTCAAAAAAAAGTACTTCGTATATTCTAATTTGAATTTTGCAACTTTAAATAGATTTTAATGTGGTTTCTAAATATGTAAATTTTAATTATTAAATTTTTTTTACTAATAATCATTAGGGGGGACTTAACATCAATATTGACTAAAAAATGTAGACTTTACAAATCAATTTG
Organism: Cuscuta epithymum; assembly: GCA_945859915.1. Lineage (NCBI taxonomy): Eukaryota > Viridiplantae > Streptophyta > Magnoliopsida > Solanales > Convolvulaceae > Cuscuta > Cuscuta epithymum. Next base: position 2,574,771 of record CAMAPF010001005.1, read on the forward strand.
GGACGGATAAGGTAATAAACTATAGTAGTATATATAAATTTAAATAATTAAATCATACTTCAGTCCGGTCCGGTTCGGTCCGGTACCGGTTCTCATTTTATGAGAACCTGTCATGACATTGTTTGGAACCGGTACGGTCCGGTTCGAACAAAATAAATTGAGATTCGTTTCAAACCCCGTTTATCGATCCGGTATCATACCAGTTCGATTCGGTACCATATCAGTTCGGTATTTTTGCCCACCCCTACTCTGACCTACCAAAAATTTCAATTCTATTTAAATTATTAAGATTGAATATTTGTGTAAAAAAATAAACCGTCATCACCGTCACATTACTACCCTACTCCATATTTCAATTGAGTGCAGCAAACTTTGATTACCTTTAACAATTTTGATAAAAATTCCCAAATTCCACTATTTTCCTTTCTCTGCAACAAGTGAGGGGGCACTCCTCAGCTATGGAAAACGCCACGCAAGTTTGACTAATATGTCAGCAGCACACGTCATCAAGTTAGTTGTGGTATCAGTTAGCTGTTATATACAGATAAATGTATCCCATTTTAGTTACTTGGGAAGTTTCTGGATAATAGCAGGTAACTCCTGAGTCCTGATCATTCTCTTCCTGTAAACGCTCTTTCTCACGATAAATCTGAATACCTGATTCTCGATGTTCAAATTTCCTTCTTTCTTTTCAGATTCCTGCATTTGGTAGAGATAATTCGTCGGACAATCCTGGAATTAGAGCATCGTCCTTCCGCGAAACGCGGCCGAACGCAGATTTTCGTTTCCTTTCGCGTCTCCGTTGGACTATAATCCATTGGTGAGCTTCCTGACCTCTCTTTACGGTGTCTTTGAATTCGTCTTTGCTATTTGCTCGGATGTTTAATATCTCTTTTCAAGATTAATTTTATGAAATTAAATTTCCCGGCATGGTATCAACTATTAACGCGTTGAGTCGGTTCCGATAAGTCACAGAGAAAGAATTGAAGTAATTAGATGGGGGGAAATGATGAAAAGGAAACAGAATCTCGGAAGTTTTGATTGAATTAAGTATTTGATTTAACCGTATAATCTGGTGTAGTTTCCCAAAGGAATGACCTAAAAGTAGGAAGAGAGAATATATTGACTGTTTTTGGTTTTATTTTGCAGATTAAAGTCACTAAACCCTGTAAGAAACCCCAAACTCAATCGCCCAAATAAACATTCCCTTGTCAAGCTTTGTACAGACTTTTAGGCTTCATTAAGATTTAAGCAAAATATACTCAGTATTATTATTCTACTCGCCAGTTTCATAAAGACCTCTTATTTTCTGCGGGATTTGTACTCGGTGTGAAAAAATCTCAAAAACTTAAGACATTTCAATGAGGTTTTAAACCAGTGAATACCATCAAATAGAATCTTATTACAGAAATGGGACTTGTAGTTGTGGTATTATCATGCTGTTGAATTTAAATTAAATAATTAATGAAGTAACATACTCTGTATTAGTTATAAGAATTTACCAGGTTATATGTTTTTCCTTAAAAAAGCAAGATGTGTGGTTAAATAGATTAATGAAAAGTAAAAACTTTTTTACCGGTTGCCTAAAGGTTTGAAATGAAATTATGTGGTTAAGATATGGGATTAGAATAAGCAAGACCATCTTAAGCCTTGTTTAGTAAAATGTATGCATAACTTGAATATAGAAACATGCTTCAAATACCACAAGTCTAATATTCAATGTTTTTTAAAATAAACCACTAAAATATATTTTCAATGTCTCAGGCCTCCTAGATTAAGTCGGCATCGTGTGCTATAACACTTCTTGCATGTCCTACTAGAGATCCTTGAGACAAAGATATGTGACTGAACCAAATAGGAATAACTAATGTTTGGTTCAATATAGTTTATCAACACTAAGAAAAATTCATTTATTATAAGATTCATATTCATGCAGGCTCATGGCGGCTGATTCAAGCTCGACGTTGAGAAAAGAGAAGATACCTGGGAAAGGAAGCGGTCTGGTTGCAGCAAAGCCACTTAAGGCGGGGGAAACTATCCTTACTGAATCCCCTCTCGTTCTCTACTCAGCTTCTCCTCTCTTTTCTTCACCCTCTGCCTCCCCCTTCACTTACTGCGACCACTGCTTTGGATTAATCTTGCCACCCTCTGATTCCAAACTGGATCATGTCTCATGCCCATCGTGCTCCAACCACCATTTCTGCTCCCACAAGTGCCTCTCCCTTGCATTCACTTCCTCACACTCCCCTTGGGTATGCAAAGCCCTCACCTCTCTTATGAACTCTTCATCACTATTCCAACAACACCCCCCTGAACGCCAAGTCCAAGCCCGTTTCCTAGTTGCAGTTCACAACCTTCTACGCCTCTCCCCTTCACATATCCAAACTTTGCTCTCTCTTCACGGCACTCCAGATGATTCCATACTCCGTGCTGCTGAGTTTCTGCACTCTTTAATCTCTACACATAGCGAACTTGAAATTTCTGTTGATACCACTGCTCTGCTTCTTGCAAAGGACAGGCTGAACTCGTTTTGCTTAATGGGACATTATTCCCCTGACGGGCCTCAGAGATCTATCAAAGCTTATGCCATTTACCCCACAGCGACCTTCTTCAACCACGACTGTATTCCTAATGCGTGCAGGTTTTAGTTGTCCTCCCTCCTCGTTCCTGTTTACTTGTCTGCATTTTGAGGGTTTATTCATTTCTTTTTATTTGCCAATTTAGTACATTTATCGGAAATTAATTACTCTTTCCTGATTCTATCCTTCAAAGTTACATGTCAGAAAGCATGAAAAGTTTGAGCTAAAGGGGCAGTGAGTTCATAAATAAGACGAGTTTGCTAAAGTGACTTGTCGTGTTATTATTTTAAAAATTATACAACTCTCTTGATATGTGTGTTTTCGATAAAGTGGACATTAAACTGAAAGGGTGGAGTTTTAATTTCTCCTATATCCTGAGTGTCAAGTTTTGTGCAGCCAAAATCAAAATCCAAGTTCAAGTTGCATCTCATTTGCTACTACTTCTTGAGAAAACATATTACGGATAATACTGCTATTTAATGAATACTATATAATTATATGTAAGTATTTAATAGCTTCTCTTTCCTTGTATTATTATTCCCTTTTGTGATCGGGTTTTGAATCACTTTTTAATTATGTTGACTTCAATCTTCACATGTGAGCCTTATGTTAGTTATGAACTTTTTATTATGGAGTATTATTTACGCAAATGGTAAATTTGCTCATTCTATTAAGTATAAACTACACACATATATGGGTATTGTTTCCCAAGTCCACGTAGTGGTTTCTATAAGAACAAAGATATACATGAAAAGTTTTGTGCTACTAATGAGTTGATCTTTAAGGATGAGAACAAATGTCAATACATACATCCCTTGTATAATTGTTTTTGGAAGTCATGTTGTATGTAAAGTCTTGCATCTTGATACAATGACACTTAATTTAATACATTCTCTTCAGGTTTGACTATGTCTATGTGAAAGATCACAAGACTGACATTAGTTTTAGGATGATTCGGGATGTTGAGGAAGGGGAAGAGGTCTGCATCAGCTATTTCAGGATTAATAGGGATTACTGTACAAGGAAAAGGATCTTGATGGAGGATTATGGGTTCACTTGTGAATGTAGTAGGTGCAAGATTGAAGCGAACTGGGATGATGGAGAGAACCAATGGGAGAAAAACAGTGACTTGCCACACGTGCGGTTCCTTCGCAAGTATGTCTGTGAGGCGAAGAACTGTGCAGGCACTATGGCTCCTTTGTCTCCACAGGATGCTATTGGCGGTGGTCCATCTCGTATTCTGGAGTGTAATTTCTGTGGCGATTTGAAAATGGTTACTGATCGTTGACATTCATTCAATCTTGGAGAGTACATATAGGTTTTCCGAACCAGGCTTCTACAGATTTTAGTCGGGTGCTCAAAATTGATGATGGTGTTGTAAATTTCCTTTCAGTTTTGAGTTGAGGTCAAACTCTGATTAGATCCTTATGTGTGCGTCCATATAGCTGCTGAAGCGATTACCTTAATCCATGATATGTAGCCACCGTGTTTGACATAGTTGGTTGACCATTTCTTTTCTACTTTTAATCAACTTGTGAACAAATATTATACTCCGTATTGTTTAACATCTAATAAATGGGGCATGTTCAATCAAGTCTCACAAAAGCATATGTGCGCGAAGAATTGAAGGTAAAAATAAAGGTGGAGAGTGGCGGGTACTGTGTACCATATATGTTGTCGATATTGTTATTACAACACCCGTTTTTTTATTTATAAATTACGTAGTATAATTTTCCCATCTTTGGTCTTAGGGGTGGGAAAAAATCCCGGTCCCGGTGTCTCAAACCGAAAAATCCCGATACCGTTCCGAAACTATCTCGATCCATTTAGGACGCAATTTTTTCATCTTGAACCGGTCCCGCACTGATATAAACCGGGATGGGACCGGGATAACTAAAAAATATAATGTCCTGTCCCGGTGTCCCGTTTGAAATTAATATGTTATTTTAAATTTCTAATGTTATGTAATAGCCAAACCCAATTAAAACTTTCGATCTAGTCCTTAGTCCTTAGTCCTTAATCTCATTTCTTTTGTTTCTTTTGATTAAAATTTGTTTAGTTCTCATTCCAATATTAATCCATAATATATTATTACGTGTGGAATACTATCTATGATGGAATAACTACTACTCCAAATTCTAGTGTTGTTATAAATTTAATATTTTCCCAAATAACTACTAAAAAATATACGTATTATATATATACATATATTTAGTGTCTTTATAGATATGATATTTAATTTAATGTGGTATTGAAAAATTACAAGTGTACTACAAAGTATAAAAATATTTTGCGCTACTATTCTACTAGAGGAAACACAAGATTAGGGGGACCAAAAAAATTTGCTAGACAAAAATTAAAATTAGTTAATTAAAGGTTTGACTTAAATGTTTAGGGAAACTAAATTTGCAAAAATAGTTACGTTTTTATTTTGATGTTAGCTTATTTTATATCACATTGCACAAACGCATATTTTATGAGACATCCCGAACCGTCTCGGTTTTTCTCGGGTTGTCCCGGTCCCGTTTTAAATGGGACAACATTGGGATAAAGACTTATCTCGTACCGTACCGGACCGTTGTTATAAAACCGGGACGGGATTGGGATAAGCCAAATCTCGAACCGTCCCGGAACGTGCCGATCCCTATTTTGTCTAGTAATTTAGTGCCATTAACCACTGTATTTGACATGAAATTTCAAGTAAAATAAACCATACAAAGAAGTTTACATTTTTTACAAGAAAAAATTACATATTGTATGCAAAGTGTGTAGTATGGTTTTGATTATAGTATTAATTTTTAGCCATAGTAATTTATGTTCACTTTTTATATTGACATATTTAATGAATTTGTCAAATGTCAAGTCTTAGAAACTTAAAATCTTACTAGAGTGGGTCCAGGCTTAAGGATGGTTTCTCTCACTTTAGTCCTAAGGCATCTCCCATGCAATGGTGGATTGCATTTCCACATCATCAAATGAGCACTTTGTTAAAGAATGTAGTCTCCAATGCAAACAAAAATGAACTAAGTCATGTTGAGTTGGCAAGAGATAGAAATAAGCAAAGCCCTCCATGAAGTCCACTTTGAGACTCTTAGAGCATCTTTAATGCTCTTAGTGCATTGGAGGTGAAGTGGCATAAATTTGGTCTGGGTCTATTTTAAAAAATGGGTCCAAAATTTTAAAAAAGAGTTGGTCCATAGAATACTCTCCAATGCGGAACATACAAAGCAAATAAAAAGACAAAACAAAAAAAATTGAAAACAAAGAGTAAAGTAAAGGAGAGGCTCTCCATGCATAAAGGCCCACATTTTATCCCTTGATTTTCTGAGAAGGTGGCACCTTCGGTCCATACATGGACCTTGTGCAAGACTGTAATCCATTTTATTGAATGCCACGTTAGCTACACTAGGTCTATTCTATTTTGCATTGGAGTATACATTTTAATTCAAAAAGTGCATTTGCTGAGGTGGAACTACAATCCACCCCATCATTGAAGTTGCTCTTAGAGCATCTCCAACCCATAGGGTGGATTGGTGCTTATGTGTACGACAAATGGAGAGGGTGTATTAAAATTGTAAGATAAAAGTAACCTAGTAAGAGGGTCTATCAATACTCTACTCCAATGCTAAAGTGAAGGCCGAGTAAAATAAAATCATAATTTAAAAAATCAACTTGAAAAGAGATGGAGGTGAGACCGAGGGTCTCAAACTAGACCTTCTACTTGACCTTGTGCATTGCCACATAAGGTTGACCTCATCCATTTCTTTAATTTTTTTTTTGTATTGGAAAGTGCATTTGCTCACACAGGGTCCATTGGGTGAGGTGGATGACATTTTTTGGCAATCCACCTCCCAATGGAGATGCCCTTAGTCTCACCTCCCTTCTCAACCTCATGAGTAATCATTGCTTTAATTTGTCACATGAGCGTCTTTTGCATTGGAGCATAGCAAGGATGAACTCTCTTCAATTTATTTATTTAGACCGACATATTTAATGGACCTTTTTCATTTGTATGACATCTAAGCATCAATTCATCAAGTTGGAGATGCTCTAATTGGGTTAGACCATCTGTGATAATCGATCCATGAATTGATATATTCTCATGAAATTCAGAATGTTGTTCGTGCTCTTACGCTGCTTACTCAAAGCCAAGTTTCTCGTGAGGATTTGCTTGATATAATTATTGGCTTTAAGTATGAGTATAGAAAATTGAGGCTTCTATACATGTTTATTGCTACAATATGAATAATACGGAGTACATTTTATTATCACTGAAAATAAGTGTTGAATTATAGTCAACAAGGTACATTCAAAACCAAACAATTCAATTATACGTAGTATTTTATAACATAACTAACCACCACTCAATGAGAAGATCTAACATATCAGAAAGATCATAATACTTCAAATCTTGGACAAATGACCTTAATAAAGATGAGCTTAGTATCCGTATCTTTTTCATAAGGAAATCCTATCAATTTCAAACAGATCTATTCACATAAAATCCATTTGTCATTACTATTCATCAATGTTTGTCACAGTGTTATTACTATTCATTTTTCATCTTATTAAAACTACTTAAATTTTTATTTATCTGGCCCTTAGCAATTGAAGGTTGAACTATCAACTATGCCAATTTTAGGGGCCTTTTTTGTAACACTGAAATAAACAGAAGTGAATGAACTGACTTAATTATGAAAAAAATATTGAAAATATATTTTAATAATAAAATCAAGAAAAATTAAATAAAAAATAATTAAAATTGTCTTCTACAATAACTGCAGACGATTTTAATATAAAAGTAACTCCAACATTACTTATTATGATTGTTACACAATTCAGGACCATCTCCAACAATTTTGAGGCCCTAGACATTTCAAATTTTGTCATGACATAAAAAGAAGTATATTACATACAATATGCATCATAATTATGAATGTTAAGAAAATTATATTTTGAATTTAAATCATCCCAAACTAATAAAAAATACATGGATATTCTTATAATCTTATAATCTATTGTTTTTACTTTTTGAATAGCAAAATTAGTAAAAACATTACTACAATAAAGAATAGTTGATATTTTTTTCAATTGAAAGTTTGTTGATGTAAGATTTTTTTTATCAACTTTAATTTGAAAACACCTCTCTCCAGTTGCAACAAAATAAATAATAATAATAATTTCACAAAAAATAAATAAATGAGTACAATAACAACATCCAAGCCTTATTCCCAAAAATAAAATAATAAATGAGTAAATGAGATAAATAAAAATGAAACCCACATGTATTCCGTAAGAACTCAAAATATTATAATCAATTTAGTACATTCACAAAAATACTACTCCGTATAATACTATAATCAATTTATTTTTTTACACGCATAATGTAAACAACATGACATAAATGAAACCTTATAAACCAAATAATGGGTACGGTTACTGTCAAAAAATGGGTACAGTCATAGGGACAAACCAATTAAACAATACATTTATACATTAATTAATACATCAAATAATCTCAATTGCCAAGAATGAAAAGGATTAAAGATAAATTCGGGTCAACATGTCAAACTCCCAAAACTTCATAAGCACAAACCGATAAAATCTAGTCTCTAAATCTCTAATTGCTAGACTGGTCGACTGAAGCGGTGAAGACGTGAAGTCCCAATTCTCTTAAGTCTTGAGGCAGTAGAATTAGCAGGAAGAAGAATACCGAATACGCAGGGCCACGAATGACGGAATCGCCAAATAACTGATATGGATTTGTCGCTTTAGAGATTCAATTTTATGTAATATACTAGTTTAATAACGCGCGTTGCGCGTGCGTGGTAATGCCCAACACTGTTGTAGGGACAACAATATATCGGTAAAGGTTTAGTGAAAATATGAGTATAGTATACATAGAACAATTGAATACAATTTGTTATTTGTCAATAAAGAATCATTAATAATAAAGCATTTATAGGCTAGAATATGAGCCCGTTTGGAGAACTCTGTTTTCGGCTTATCAGGCTTATCAGCCAGCTTTTTCACCAAACACGTAACTTTTACTTTCGCGCGTTGAATTGTGTAATAAGCCGAAAAAGTAAGGTTGGAGTTACTTTTCTGGCTGTATTGGCTGAAGTTACTGTAGAGGACCATTTTAGTTATTTTTACATATAATTTTTTTCTTTAATTTATTAATAAAATATATTTTTAAAATATTTTTTTCTTAAATCAGCAGAATCAGCCAAAACAGCCACTCCAGCCAGAATATCATAAATTTCAGCAGAATCAGCCAAAACAGCCGATTTTGGTGCTACCAAACGGGCTCTATATGTGGTTAGATAAAATAGCCAAGATGACTATAAGAATCATAATATGATTAAGGTTCACATGAAATAACAAACACAAAAATGTTTTGCTGGGAGAAGTAGGCAAAATTTATTGGGGTGTAGTGCTTAAAGAAAATTAAAGTAAATGTTCTAACGTCCTGGGAAGCCAACAGCCTGGGAACTTGAATCGCCTAACGTCCCTGAGGCGGCAGAAGCGGCCAAATCGCAGAAGGCTGGGAAGCCAACAACCTGGGAACTTCCAATTACTATTGGGACTCACTAAATTAAATATTAACAATTAAAAATATCTAAATAAGCTAAATATCTAGTTTTCCCATCCAACACGGGCGACGACCGAATAACCGGTCAGATTAATCAACCAAAGTTTGCCTTAGTCATTTTGTATTGAACAGAAGCAAACGTCTCTCTAAGGGTAGGACTATAGTAAAAATTTATAAATATGTTAATACGGAGTATCTATACACTCTTATATGTTAGGGACATAGTCATTTTGTATTAAACAGAAGCAAACGCCTCTTAAGGGTCGAACTATAGAAAAAATTCATTAATATGCTAGTATCTATACACTCTTATATCTAGGGACATAGTGATATACGAGTATGTACCATTTTAAAAATCTGTCACTGCTATTTTATGTTTAAAGTAGTGGCCCTTCTAAAATACATTAGAAAAGGAATGCACACGTAATATAGAATGCAGGAATTTACCTTACTCTCAGATGAAACACGCCAATCTCAAATTGCCAACAATCTCCCCAGCCTAAACAAGGTTTCAAAAAGCACATATAAGGTTAAATTAGGCTCTTAATGCTGGGAAACTGAAAATGATACAAACAGCGGGAAGCATATGTTGATAGGGAAAGGTAAGCATAGGAAAAAACTATTTCAGACTTTCCTCAACTATTTTTTTTTGTTGGATCAAACTCAACAAACCACACTAATTTATGGCGTAAGAAGAACATGTTAAGTTCAGTATCCTAACTGATTCTCCACTTCCGAAAGAAAACTGATATTACGTGAGAGAGCCAGTCAGCCTTTATTCAAATGTCCATTCCAGGCTTATATAATACCAAAACATAAAAATGAGGAGTTTAGTTTTATTAAATATAAAAAATCAAAATGCAACAAATTGCCTAATTTCATGGGGACAGTTAAAACAGTATTCTTGATTCTGACATAAGTAACATTTTTCTCTAGACATGGATATTATAATTGGATTATCTATTGATAGCTGATTTATGAGCACTTGAAGTACAAGATAATATTTAACTATTAATCTAAAAAAATTAAACATCTTAACATCTGATTATATACCTAGCTAGTATATATAGATAACATCCACTTACCATTTACCAGTAGGAAAGACGGGAAGAGGGTCTGCCTGAGTTTTTTCCCTTAAACAAACACATAAAAAATATTATCTTCTTTCTTTTTATAACATTAGCTGGGGAAAAAATTAAACTGTTGCTATTCAAAGAGCATCATACAGCAAGCAGACTATTAACGTTAGCTGCAAATATACATCACGAAAGAGTGAAGCATTTATTTGCTCTAGGGCCCTAGGCTTATGTGAGCATTATTTCACCCTATAACAATAATCATCAACCCCAAGCTAATATATAATATACAAGGGGACTCTTTCACTTCAGGATTTCATAGGGGAAATCTGGTATATATACTCAATGTAACAAATATATCAACTCGTTAGGACTTTACAAAAAAAATCATAACCTCCAGTACTAAGTACTGGTTTTAATGCAAGACTAAGTAAATCATTAAACACCAGACTAAGTACTGGTTTTATTTTAATACACTTCTAAAGTGCTGCACTTCTAAAATTTATTATAATGCAAAACTGGTTTACTGCAATGCACATCTAAGTTGATTTCTATACTGCACTTTTAAAGGTAATTGTAATGCACATTGGTTTTACTTAAATAAACATCTAAGCTGCAACTTTTAAAATTAAATTTTAATGCACACTGGTTTTCTCACAAGAACTTTTTTTCAATGGAGTACTTGCATTGACCTTATTGTGATGTGTTCTAAAAGAGAGCAAATCTATTGTAAAAGAGAGCTGATTTAAAAGAGAGCTGGATCCAGCCTCTTCAGCTCCTAGATCATTTCTTCTAATTGCAGCTGATTTCAAAGAGAGTTTTATCAGGTAATGCAAACTGGTCACTGTAATCTGTTTTAAAAGAGAGCTGCAATATATTGTAAAAGAGAGCTGCAATTTGGTTTAATCATTACTCTTTAGAATCTTAGTGTTTTAATAAACAATAAAAAAGGATAAAATCCATCTAATTCCCTTAAACTTCTATTTAAAAGTAAATTTCCTGATCATTTATTCATTCTATGTCTACTGTATTATGTATACTTCATGAAATAAATATTCAATGACATAAATAAACACGCATATGTCTAACTCTCATATACAGTATCAAATATCACATTTGCCTGAGGTATTGCCTGATAAACAACTTTTGTTCAGTGGTGTTCTGTAGAGCTATTAGCAATTGTACCACCTTCAAGCTATAAGTTAAGTTTGCATTGGTCTGATTCATCCTCTAGTTGGATATTGTTTAATTGGGTTTATTTATCATTGACGAAAATATGATGATATGCATTTCACTAAATTATCTAAGTTGACGAAAATGATACAAATAGCGGGAAGCATATGTTGATAGGGAGAGGTAAGCACAAGAAAAAACTACTTCACACTTTCCTCGACTATCTTTTTTTTGTTGGACCAAACTAAACAAACCACACTAATTTATGGCCTAAGAAGAACATGCTAAGTTCAGCATCCCAACTGATTCTCCACTTCCGAAAGAAAACTGATATTACATGAGAGAGCCAGTCAGTCTCTATTCAAATGTCCATTCCAGGCTTATATAATACCAAAACATAAAAATGAGGAGTTTAGTTTCATTAAATATAAAAAATCCAAATGCAACAAATTGCCTAATTTCATGGGGACATTTAAACAAACACATAGATGACATAAATGTAAAGGGGAAACTGCACTATTGGAAATTGAAACAATAAACCCAAACCAGCCAAACCTCTGCCATAAACAAATTAATCTAGGGGCACCGTCCATACAATGACAGAGGGGGTTGGGAGGCAATGAAATTGGAAATAGGGAAACAGACAAAAAGCTTCACGGGCATGGAACTAAGCAGACGTAGACGGAGGTACTGAGCACAGATGCGGAGAACAGTAACAATAATGCAATGATACAATGTAAATTGATTGAAAGAGGAAAAACTTACAAGAATCGAACAAGCAAGAAGCTGAAAATCTGTTGAACAACTGGGAGAGATGATTTATAAGCGAGACACTGACCCTTGAGTAAGCAAACGGCTATTCAGAAGCCATTATTAGCGAGGGTAGAACGCTGAGCGGCAGAAATGGAAGAGAGGAACTGAGGGGTTTCATGTTTTCATCGGTGCAGGAAATAATAAGATCGAGGTCTATTCGTATAAAAGGGAAAAATAAATCGAGGTATTTCACTTATATACTTACGGAGGATAAAGGCGTTAAGCCCTTCGGTCTATCCGTTAGCAATAATGGAAGCTGCGATTGGTTACCACGTACAACAAAATAAATATAGAGTACATGCGGATTATGCACAAAGAACAACCAACATTTTTCTTATGCCCGTTAAACCCCTAACAAAATTCCCCTTTATAAGATTGTAGAGACATAAAGGGTATAATTCGAATTGGAATTACTTAATAATTATACATATAATATTAAAGGGTTTATAAAATTTGGAGGCCCTAGACAATTGTCTAGGCCTGACACAATTTAACATGCAGGGTAAAAAACGTATTTGATAAAAAAAAATGACCGATAAGACTAATAAGCTGAAAAATATGAGTTATCAAAGATGTTCCCAATCTCTATATCATCACATTTATGTATTTCCTACTGCAGATATCTCTATATGCTTATCAACAAAGAGAACATTTCGATCAATAGAAGTGTGTAACGGAAATTAAAGGATTTTTTACACGACTACAAATATTATATTGTGTTAATACTTGAGAGGTATTCACCATCTTCAAATGGTGAAGTGTTTATGTGCAATACACATAAATCATAATAATAATAATAATAATAATTATTATTATTATTATAATCTTTTTCATTTTATTTTTATCAATGAAATCAATACTACCTCCGTCCCGGAGACAAGTTCCCACTTTTCTTATTTGGATGTCCCAAAATAAACTTCTCATTTCCCTAAATGGAAAGTTGTCCTATATCAAAACAGTGTCAAACAGTGCCAAACAATGTCGAAACAGTGCTAAACAATATCGAAACAGTGCCAAACAGTAAAATTTACCCCTCAGTAACTTTATTTCCTTAAAATGTGTGAAAGTCAACCTGAGAACTTGTTTCCGGGACGGAGGGAGTATTATATAACTAAAAGTTGACGAACTATCCACTACTACAATATTACTTTTATCCAATTAGACATTGCAAAGTTTGTATTGAATGTAAAATAAGAAAAGAAAAAATTTTGAGCAAAAAATAAGAAAACAAAATTTAAGACAAAGAAAAAGGCAAAATAATTTTTGGACCATCCTACTCACAGGATTCAGTCTTTGAATTTTGCAAAACGCTTGCCAAGAAAATTGCATTCCAATGAATCAAGGCACACACTCTTTGTAACCCAATCCTTCATTATAGTCAACGGCACATAATTTCCAAAGTCAAAACATACTTATGGGGCTTGTGTAGGACGAACGGCGCCGTTCCGGATTCATACTCTGCTCTGCAGTTTCTGTTGGATCTCATACTGACACTCAACAGCCGATTTACTCTGATCTTCAGCGTACACCGGCTCACTGAGTCAACTCGTTACTCCAAAATGGTTCCGTGCAGACTCCTCCTCCTCCTCACTCTCGCCTCGCTTCTTCTTTTCTCCCGCTTAAACTCTCCCTCTCTCGCCAATACCACCGCCGACGATGACGACGACGAAGACCTCAGCTTTCTCGAATCCGACGACGAATCTTACGGCTCCTCGGAACTCGCTCCCCAGTTGGATTCAGAGTTCGGCAGCGACGACGAATTCGAGGATGAAGATGACGAGGATTTCGACAGCTACGACGACTTCGACGTTCCGCAGGGGTTCGGTGACGGAGAGGAGGATGAGGACGGCCCGAAGGTAGACGAAAAGGACGTGTTTGTTTTGACGGATAGAAACTTCAGCGATTTCGTGGAGAGTAACAAGTATGTGATGGTGGAGTTTTACGCGCCGTGGTGCAAGCATTGCCAGAATCTTGCCCCTGAATACGCCGCTGCCGCGACTGAGCTTAAGCCAGAGAATGTGGCGCTTGTTAAGGTCGATGCCACCAAGGAGAATGAGCTCGCCGAGAACTATGAGGTCCAGGGTTTCCCTTCTGTTTTCTTCTTTGTTGACGGTGAGCATAAACCCTACAATGGCCCAAGAACCAAGTAAGTCTCTCTGATTACAGGGAAAGAAACAATATTGTTAAGAATCCCGGTCTTAGGCTAACTATTTGATTTGGCTATTGTGCTAATTATAAAAGCTTTTAGCATATAATGGCTTAAAGCTTTATCTTTTGAGTCCTAGATAAGAAATATCATTAATTAACTATCATGTAAATAGGGAAAATCTTTCTGAATGAACTACTTAAACATGTCTTTTGTTATTTCCGACTAGGGTTGTAGCTTCTAAATGGAAAAGGGATTATCTTTGTTGTTTGCTTTTGTCAAGTCTCTCAATCTTTTAGTTTGATTGGGCTATATGTGCTAGTATAATAGCTTTTGGCATATCTATCGATTAAAAGCTTTATCTTTTGAGTCCTAGACAAGAAATATCATTAATGAACTATCATGTCAATTGGGAAAACTTTCTGAATGAACTACTTAAACATGTCTTTTGTTTTTTCTCATACTAGTGTTGTAGCTTATGAATGGAAAATGGATGATCTTTGTTGTTTGTTTTTGCTGCTGGTATTTAAAATTGCATATGTGCAGAGGTGCTATTGTGACTTGGATCAAGAAGAGGATTGGGCCTGGAGTATATAATATAACCTCAACTGAGGATGCAGAGCGGATATTAACTACTGAAAGCAAATTTGTGTTGGGATTCTTTGATTCTTTGGTGGTATGTTTTATACATTAACCTGTTTGTATGACGATTATAATGGCTTAAGATGCATCTATATAATATGTAGTAATAATAATGCTTTTTATTACGAGGCACATGTTGATTTCCATCATTTAGATGCTTAAAGAAGACATCTTTTTCTATGCCTTGGATAATCCAAGTTGGATTCTGTGATGTATCTTCTTCTTGTCATTGCCCCCAACATTACAGGGTCCTACAAGTGAGGAGTTAGCTGCTGCCTCAAAACTAGAAGATGACATTAACTTCTTCCAGACAGATGATCCTAATGTTGCCAAACTTTTCCACATAGAACCTACTGTGGAACGCCCCACTTTGGTCATGCTTAAGAAGGAAGAAGAAAAGGTTGCCCATTATGGTTAGTTTATCTTGTGTTTTTTATTTTCCAACCCGGTATTAAAACAGAATAGTGTTCTGCTGCTTCTGCATATGAACGCATCAAACATTTAAAGAAATGGAGCTGACTGTTGATTCATGAGTGTTATCTCTCATTCTATGCAGAGGGTGTCTTCAAGAAATCTGATATAGTTGCATTTGTTTCTGCAAACAAGCTTCCTTTGGTGATAACATTCACTAGAGAAAGTGCACCTTTACTCTTTGAAAGTCCAATCAAGAAACAGGTAATAGGCTGCTTTACCGGATGTGAGACTATCAATTGTGACCTTTAGTATAGAGATAGTTTTGTTATGAAGGTTCTCAAACAGCAGAAGTTGTGGTGGTGCATATTTAATTTATTCAAAGAATTGTATTCTCAGGTGATGCTATTTACCACTGCAAATGATACTGCAACATTCTTGCCGATCTTCCAAAATGCTGCAAAGTTCTTCAAGGGAAAGGTACCAGATCCCCCTGTGAAATTTTAATAAGAAGGAAATGAAGAGAATAAAAATCAGAGCTGTCAACTAAAAGAAGAAAAAAAGCACTACTTTACCATCTTGCTAATTGACCGGTGTGCAGGTTACTGACCCACTTTTATTCCCTTCATTTGTGTGAACTTCATGTTAATAAAGCTTATTTTTTTATTTGTAAAAATATCTGACCGTTGGCATAATTTGATTTATGTTGTCTACAATGAATTTCAATTTTCTAGTGCGTAAATCCCTTTTAGCGTTGCTTTATTTCTTATTTTTGTGACTTTTATTAGGTTGCCATTTGTTAAAGCTAAAGTGTACTTGCAGTCTTGCATTTTAGTTTAACTAACGCCCTTATTTTGTTTTTCTGACTTTATCCAGCTTCTATTTGTATATATCAAAATGGACGACGAAGAGGTTGGAAGGCCAGTGGCAGATTATTTTGGAGTTGATGGGGATGCTTCAAAGGTAACACTTCTCCTAAAACTCCCTTTACTGTCTTTTGTCCCGAGATTGAAAGAGCAGCCAAAGATGGGGTAAGTAGCTTTGAGCTATTTTGCTACAATGTGGGACCAATAGCGTTTTTCCTTTCTGAAAATTTATCGGAATTAGCTATTTGAGCCAAATAAGTCCCACCAAACAGTCCCTAATATTGTAGCTTTATTTTGTAATTCTTTATTACTCTAGGTACTTGGATACTCAGGAAACGATGATCCTAAGAAATATATCTTTGACAGAGAGATTACACTCGAGAACATTAAGGTTAGACGTAATGTGCTTCTCTTTTAACATACATTGTTTGATCAACACTTGTTTCTCCTTTTATATCTTTGCCTTTTAAATCCATCAGGAATTTGCTGCTGATTTTGTGGAAGACAAACTGAAGCCGTTCTACAAATCAGATCCTATTCCTGAAACTGTAAGTTCTCCTAAATCACCGCCATCACCCCTTTTGTTCTTTGGAGCCATCTCAAATTTGAGTCTGCTTGTTCGGCTCTAATGCTCTATCCATCTGCTTACATATGCAGAACGAAGATGATGTAAAAATAGTTGTGGGAAATAATTTTGAAGAAATAGTTTTGGACAATTCAAAGGATGTTCTCCTTGAGGTGTGTATTCTCAAAGAGTACTTCTCTTTTCCTGATATCTACACTGGCACCAAACTAATATATAGTCTGAATTTCATATAGGTATACGCACCATGGTGTGGACATTGCCAAGCTCTAGAACCAACATACAACAAGCTTGCCAAGCATTTACGTTCCATTGAGTCTCTTGTCATTGCTAAAATGGATGGAACTACAAATGAACATCCTAAAGCCAAGGTAATTTTTATAAATTATTAAGCCTTGAAATGCAAAAAAAATTCAATTACAACTTATACTTTGATCTTACGCATATTTAAGCATGGCATAATTCTGAAAGTCATGGAATCCGACACATGTATTTATTTATTTTGGTTTTTAACTGAGTTCATTGCATTTATAACCTTTTTTTTTAAATTACACAAAAGTTGCTCCATTTTATCATTTATGGAATGAATGTTTTGGGTATAAAATTGACTTCTTAAAAAGAGGCTATTTTATGAGATGGAGAGAGCATTACAATCATTCCTTTAGATGTAGTAAGTTAGTAACATAGTTCTGATATTGAATGGTTTTGCAGGCTGGAGGATTTCCCACCCTTCTTTTCTTCCCGGCCGGAAACAAGTCTTCTGATCCAGTATGTGATATTTTGTTATCTGTGGGTGTAATTTGGTAAGACGTAATGCAATGTAATGAAAAAATAAGTGGTGTAATTTTACAAAGAAAATATATATCTCATTACATTGCATTGAATCACGGCTTACCGAATGTTGCCTTAATACTTGCCATAACACATTTTTTATTGTTTTGATTACATAAGGGTGTGGTTTGTTCTGGCAGATCACTGTTGACTCTGATAGGACAGTGGTGGCATTGTACAAGTTCATCAAGAAACACGCAGCTGTCCCCTTCAAGCTCGAGAAGCCATCAACTGCTGACACGTCTGAGAAGGCCGGAGACGATAAACGCCCGGATAGTAACTTAAAGGATGAATTATGAGTAGTGCATTGTGTTAGAGGCATACAGGTCAAGACAGTAGAGATAAAGGATGGGTTAACATTAATTCAATTTTCTGGTTAGCAATAATGCATCATTCTCTTTTAACATTTGAGTACGCTGCATTTACTGAATGCAGAGTTACTTATTAGGCAAACCCTAAAAACTAAAGCATGCTATTTAATACTCGGTACATGTCTACATGATATATCTTTGAAGTAGTAATGAATTTGCAGTTAATTTGTTACCGAAACCCTAACTTGAGGAATTAAAGGCAAGAGAAAGTGAAGGTTTACTTGAAAAAATGATTTTATAGACCTTTATACAAATGAGAATAACAAAATAAAATTTCTAGCTTGTATATAAACTCACTTTGTCCGTGCTTGGCTTGACTAACGAGAATAACATACTCCCCTGTCTCATTTTGGTCAGTTTAGTTTTCTTTTTGGATTGCCTCTAAAGTCTATATGAGTGTTTTATTTTCCTTTTTAGCAAGTAATATGTGATATTTATCATTTCACTTTATTTTACTCAAACATCAACTATAATTTGTACCTTTCAACCAATATGTCAAATTGAAGGTAGTACTTTTCATTTGGGGTTTGAGCAAAAATACGGAGTATTTATCTAAGGCCCAACTTGTTAAGTTGGTAAAGTCTAGTGTTCAAGTTGAAGTTGGACCCAAGTAGCTGATCACGCATACAAAACATTATGGTGACCCAAGGGCCCAAACTTATTTATACTATTTTCTTTTAAATGCACATTCAGTTGTTTTCTTATTGATGTGGAGCAAAATTTTCATCCCCACATTTCTTTTATATCATTCACTTGTAGTAACTTGCTTTGAATTGAGGATTAATACTCCGTATATCATTCACACGAAATTTTGAAAAAATATCAAACGCTAGGTTTTTTCTTAAGAAAATTACCTACATTTATATCATTTGTTCCAAGTTCCAACATCGTTACACCTATCAAAGAAAGACCATACCTAATATTAACTAAACTTCACCAATTACGACTGTAAACCCTACAATTATATATAGAAATGACCATCCATGATAGAACAATAGAATTGCTAACCACAAAACAAAATTGACACAACTATCATTGGTTCTATAGATTCGTATACTTCTAACGATAAAAAAAATAAACTAAATTTTGAATCATCTCGGAAAAACTAGTAACAAAGACTTTAACAAGAATTAAAACATCAAAATCACAATGACTAATAAGATAAATTTCTTGAACTCTAACACCTCGTTCAACCCATGGCGGTGATTGTCGACGCCAAGCCACAACTCCAAACCCTAGCGCAGAAGACTCTGCTCCAGTCCACGGCGCAAACGATTTCCTGCCAAGCACTCTCCATCTCCCCCGCCTCATTTGGTCGCCGCTAAAACTCGCCGACCAAAAAGGTGGCTCCAACTCTGCCGCAGAGAACCCGCGCTCTTATGCTTTTTTATATTAAATGTTAGGTTTAGCTACTCCAATGGTAATTTTAAATATAATTTATTGAATATAAAAGCAAACTTAGTCTGTTTAATAATGTGTGATCATAAATTTCCAATACTTTTATAAATTATGACACCACCTTTTTATGTCCTGTTTTAGAGAAACTGGTGTAGTATTAATTTACTACCGAAGGATAATAATGATGAAAGGTGATAAAACGAACAAAAGTGGAAAGAATGTGACTCCACACACTTTGTTTAGTTAAATGTAGATAAAGAAGTACGAGTAATAATAATAAAATAAATAAAGATGAACAAATTCTATAAAATGCATGGACCAATTCAGCATTCAGCCAATTAACTTTCACATGCTTGCACTTTTGCACATTCTACCCAACAAAAGTTAGATGCAGTTGGCCGGTGCTTCATTATTATTGAACCACACAAAATACGTTGTAGCTAGTAATATACGTAGTATAGTCCAATAATGAAACCAAAATGTTATGAATTTTTCAAAGTAGTATAACTTATGTTTTATTCTATAATCACGACTTATATCTTTAGTCCATATTAGATTAGATGGTATTGTAATTAATGGACAAGATCTCATTATCAATAATTTGCAGATTCGATAGTGATGGAAGGATTGGGTGTTCCTGCCAGGTGGTCAGCCAAAGTAATTTATCTCAAATGTTAATATCAAAATATTATAATGACCAACGTTGCGGCTATTTTTTACATTATATGTCTAAAAAGAGAGTCCTCCTTTTCATTTATGATGCTTATTTGATGATTAAATTAAACTTTTTCTTAATAAAAAGGAAAACTCGTTGCACGAAGGCATCCCTGCAAGGCGATGGTTCGAGAAATGATCTTGCAGTCTTGCTACAAGTGTGTATACAAGACAAACTTACCCTGTTAAATTTTGACATAGACTGCTCCTAACACAGTAACACTTGAACATATGACTTCTCGATCACACAAAAACATTACCTTAACTAATGCATCAAGACGTACCCCCCTTCTAATTATTTCTTAATAAATGATTAGACCAGTCAGTATAAATACTTGAAACGCATTTACTAGGAAATTACACCAAATCAATATTGAATCGAATAATCAAATTTGGGTGCTACAAAAGATAACAATTTTGATACACGCATGATTAATAGAGTTTTTTTGACATGGCTTAATGTCAAATACCTTTTGATGGAATAATTTTGGCATGGATTCACAAGTTCTTGCCAAATCAATGCCCAATCTCTTGGTGACGAAGCAATTAGCATCAAGTTAAAAAATAAATCCATGTCAAACACGCTATTTTTATATTGGAATATAATTCGATATATTAACTCAAATATTAAAATGGAGTTGTGTGATGAAGTGTGGAATGAGTGGATCTAAGTTGAACTAGATAGGTTTACTATGATAGTACCATGTATTACTCCCTCCGTTTCTAAATGAAAGTCACAGTTTGACTTTTTTGAGTCAAACTTGTTAAACTTGACCACTTATTACTCAAAATTAATAATATTCTATGCCCCAAAAATTATTTAATGTGCTTCATTCTAATATGTATTATTCATATTTCAATTTGTTATAGATTTTATATGTATATATTAATAGATAATTACAGTCAAACATCCGTGTAGTAGATTGCAAAAGTCAAACTGAGGCTTTCATTAAGAAACGGAGTGAGTATTTTGCAAACTAGTACATTGGTTACATGTGCAGGGTTGGACATGGTCATAGGAGAACAATTTTTGTTCACCCCTCAAATGAGGGTCCCCCACCCTATTAGGCTGTCACATGGCATGACAATTCTTTAAAATTTGGCAATTGTTATAACTTTTTCATTTTTGGTTCAATTTTTTCAAAAAATATATCAATATTTTTAATTTTTTATGATCTTTCATATGGTATCAATATTACATATGTAAAATTAAAAAAAAAAATCCCGTTAAAAATAGACTTAAGAAAAAAAACGATTTTTTGTTTAATTTTTTTTGTATGCAATATGGATATCATTGGAAAGATCATAAAGAGTTATTAAATCTGATATATTTTTTTTGTGAAAATTAGATTAGAAATTAAAAAGTTATAATAAATTTAAGGAAAAAAAGAAATGTAATGCCAAATGGCATGCATTAAAGGGTGAGAGGGGTGTTCACCCTCCTTAGTTTTAGACCAAAGCATAGACGATTAATTTTTAGAAAACATGACAAGAATTGTTAGAATTCTAATCACAAATAGGAAACGGTGTATCGACAGTGCAGTTCTAATAAATTCATACATAAGGCTCTAACTCTAATTATATTTATCTTTGTTTTTGCCACATTATTTTTATTATCTTTTAAAAAGCTGAATTTTACCTAAATAAACGGGCAAAATAAAAAAAAAAAAAAGTGACGCGCCATTCAAATATGTTAGCGAGAAAAGAATTAAGAAAAGCCTCACTCTAAAATTGAAATGTGGATATTTTTTGGCAAAATATATTATGCAATCAAAGTACTATATTAATAAATGATAAAATATTTATCTGGACCAATCAAATCTACGATAAGTATTATATTCTTATTGTTTAATTAATACTCTAGCATTCACCATTTTCTTTTGAATTGAAACCAAAAAAGTAATATAAAGATCTCGTTTGGTGACTCTGTTTTTCAGCTTATTAAACCTATCAACCAATTTTTTCTCAAAACACATAACTTTTGATTTCGCGCATTTAATAATGTAATAATGAGAAAAGGTAACGATTACTTTTCTGACTTTATTAATTGAAGTTACTGTAGAAGATCATTTTTGTTATTTTTCATACGCATAATTTTTTCTTTATTTAATTAATAAAATGTGTAGTATATTTTAAATATTATTTTTTAATAAATTGGCAGAATCTAACAATCCAAACATTTGAACTAGAATTTCATAAATTTGAATGAAGAGATTCAGTCAATTTGGATATTTCCAAGCCGGCTGCCATTTTGGTAACTTTTTTATTTTATCAAACTAAGACTGTAAGAGTTTATTTAAGTATATTAATTAATTCAATAATAATACCAAATCGTCTCTCAGTCTCTCGCTTGTCGTTTTATTATTACAGTATTATTTTTTCCTTTTCGAATCAGTTTGTTTGTTGTTCGAAAGTACCGAATCCCAAGGCCGCAAGTTCATTCTCTCTCATACTATTTGTTTCGGTAAAATAAAATGCTCGCCGGGAATCATCTCTGACATGTTTTCCGGTTATGTATCCCCTGAACTGGATCTAGCTACTCCCTCAAATTTCTCCGTTTAAACCCATCCGTCCATTCATATTTACCTCATACGCGTCTGAAGGGGCAGAGCAGTGTCAGGTTCTCAGTTGCGATCTGGATATCTCTCAATTCTGGTTTGGATCCCCACATCTCTCCATTCTTTCTCAAAATATCACTTCTCTTGTTCGCCTCATAATTTGCATATTTTTTGAATTCATTCTCAGGCAATGATCATTTGAAGCTATTTGATATCCGGATTGAAAATGAAGGTTAGACAGTGTATATCAATATTTGGAACTGTCGAATTTATGCATAGCCTTATTAGGAAGTCTGGAATTTGATTTGATTTTACATTTATCAAGGTTCGCTAATGCTACTTAAGTTCGATTAGTCCTGGTCCAAATTATAATAATTGATCTTGGGAAATGGACAGGGAGTTCCTGTTCGATTGGAAACAGTGACGCTGAAAAGAGCAGGCGCATTTTGGTAGTCTTAACTGTAGAGTACTTTTGACAATATGGGATTTGAAACCCACGAAACTAAGAAATTGATTCTCTCTTGTTCTTTTAAGATCAATAAGTCCTCAATTGATCATTCATATCTGAAGGACGGTAAACATGCTTTGGATACGAGTTCTGGTGGAGTGGACGATGGTTGCGCGAAATTAGGACCAAATGACTCTCTCCTCCCTGGTCTACACAATGATGTAGCATTGACATGTCTAGCTCGGACATGTAGATCAGATTATGCTTCACTCTCTTTCCTAAACTCAAAATTCAATTCATTGCTTAAAAGTGGATATTTGTATGAGTTGCGAAGACATCTGGGAATCGTTGAACATTGGGTTTACATGGTTGCTGACCCTAGGGGTTGGGAAGCTTTTGACCCCTTTAGAAATAAATGGTTCCGTTTGCCTAAAATACCTTGTGATGAGTGTTTTAACTATGCTGATAAAGAGTCGTTAGCCGTGGGTAGTGAGTTGCTTGTTTTTGGTCGAGAATTGTTTGATTTTGCCATATGGAAGTACAGTTTGGTCAGGCATAACTGGATCAAGTGCGATGTTATGAACCACCCCCGTTGCTTGTTTGCATCCGGTAGTATCGGATCAATTGCAATTGTTGCAGGGGGGAGTGACAAGAATGGAAATGTACTTAACTCTGCTGAGCTTTACGATTCTTTAACCGGAAAATGGGAGATATTGCCCAACATGCACTCTCCACGCCGGTTATGTTCTGGTTTTTTCATGCATGGGAAATTCTATGTGATCGGTGGAATGACAAGTGCCACTGACTCATTAACTTGTGGGGAGGAGTTTGATCTAAAGACCAGAAAGTGGAGAAAAATAGATGGAATGTATCCAACCGTCAATAGAGCTGCACAGGCACCTCCATTAGTAGCAGTTGTTAGTAACCAACTCTATGCAGTTGAGTATCTAACCAACATGGTGAAGAAGTATGACTGGGAAAAGAACACGTGGGATGTATTGGGAAGACTACCTGTGAGGGCCGATTCTTCAAACGGTTGGGGTCTTGCTTTCAGGTCATGCGGGGAAAGGCTTCTCATTGTGGGAGGCCAACGGGGCCCGGAAGGTGAGGCTATCGTGTTGAGTGCTTGGTCACCTAGGTCAGCTATTAAGGATGGAACCTTGGACTGGAAGGTTATTGGGGTAAAGGAGCATTCAGGTGTCTTTGTTTACAATTGTGCTGTGATGGGTTGTTAAAAAGAAGGGTGAGGTCTCTCTATCCTCCGGCCTTTGCTTTCTCTTAGGTACACTATTCTATTCTATTCAACACATTTGATTTACATTATTCATTGTAACTTAAATTGGTGGGGTTTTAGTTAATTCTTTTTCATAATATATGTTCACCATTTGTTTGCTCTGCTGATTATTGACGGCTTTCAAGTTGTTTGTGTGTTGCTGGATCAACTTTCATCTGCAGAACATGACCACATACCACAAGGTTCATTGTTAATGACTTAATGTCCGAGTTTGCTTTGTAGATGCTTCGTTGTAAAACTCATGTATTATAAACATTCTATTATTATTCTCCTGCTGAGAAATTCAAGTTTTCTTTCCTTCAGCTTGGTTGTTATTCTCATCCTTATTGACATGTATAACCTGTATGTGCTTATTTGTTTATTACTACATTCATATTGATTTTTTCTCTATCCTACGAAGACCTGATTTTTAATTAACAGCCTGTTTGGTTAGATTTAATTATTTCAAATAATTGAATCTACGGTATATTCTCAAAGGAAAGCGTTTTGCGGGAATAAATTTCGTCCATAGACCATATAACTATTCTCGACCAAAAACAAAGCCAGATTATACAAGTACTTATTTTGGTGATAAGAACAAAGCCGATGATGGTACCACCGTGCCAAACAGAGCCTAATTGGAGTTTTTTTCTTTTCTGAAAAGCAAAGTAAGCTGATTTGAGAGAGCATTCATTCAATTAACAAATGAGAACCAAATATTTCGATTTTAACTATAAAAAATTGTAACGCCCATTTGTTTTTGCGTGGAAGGAACATGGTTGTGGTTATGCCAAAGGGGATGGTATTTTCAGAAGGTGGGTGCATGTGAATGACTGTTTGTTACTTGTAACCCCACTATTACACCAATACCAGAAAGCACATATGCCTTGTATGGCAATTCTTTGCCTTCTTTCCAACGCTTTCTCCATTTCATCCTTGCCCATTTTAGAAAACAATAAATAAAGCTACCCTGTGGTGGGGGTTATCTTTTCTTATGCTGTTATGCAGCTTTAATCATGGTAAAAATGAAATCGATTGTTTAAATACGTAATACGGAGTATGGAGTAGTACTACTCACACTGCAATTGTAGAAAATAAATTGTCTCATAAAAAATAGGAACATGATCAAATGCAACAACATTCGAGCCATAATCTTAAAAGATTTTGGGGTCAGCTAACATAGTAACATACAATAGGAACATGATCAAATAAGAGCGACTAATTTTTTTGGCTTTATAACAACAGGTTATTCCTATTTAGGAGTATGTATGAGTGCTTTTCCTGTTTTTAGGAGGATTATGATATTAAGCATTATGTTACAGCAAGAAGACAATGAGTCCGTTTAGGAATTCCTTTTTTGGCTTTGTTTGAATGATTAGTGATCCCTATTTTCAGCTTATCAGCCAACTTTTTATCAAACAAGTACTTTTTTATTTTGCGCGTTTAATTGTGGAATAATCAAAATAAGTAAGATCAGACTTACTTTGTGGCCGAAGTGGTTGAAATTACTATACATGACCATTTTAATTATTTTCATATGTTTTTTCTTTATTTTATAAAACATATTTTAAATACAATTTTTTTTATAATTCAGCAAATTGAAACCACTTCAATTAGAATTTTATCAATTACAACATATTCAATCCATCACTTAATTTTAGTGTTAGCAAACACACGGGCTTATATATTTAATTAGTTTAGATGAATTTTACACGTAATTTTCTTTGTAGCACCATACATCATACAAATTCGTATTGGGCAGCTTATTTATGAAGATTTATCAGTCAAAATTTCAACTAAATTCTAACTGAATTGATCATTGATCCAGCATTGATGAGTTGCGGAATAGTGAAAAGATGAATTTGTGTTGCGTTGAAGTTACTTGTTGAAAGGACAAATGAAAGAAGAAAGAAATTAAAGTTAGCGTTTAAGAAATTCAACTATTTAGTCAGATATAAATCCTTGCCAAATGGGCTTTGTCTCCTTGTCTTATCTCAGTGTCGGGCCAATGATTATGCTTAACATCATTATGAAACATTAAACATTTTTTCAAGTATATCATGAATGTTAGGTGAACATTTTTTCCAAAAGCATAAACTTTGTACATGAAATATATTATTATGACACGTGATAATGATAATTATATGTACAAAATTCGATTGCGCCTCGAGTTTGAAATGTCGGGTATGACGCAAAGGAAAGTATTGGTTTCATAAATAAGTAAATTAATTACAATGTTTTGGGAGCATCTGGCATGGGAGTATAGATTTAGGAGGTTCGATCCGCCCTGCAGTGGCGGACCGAACTTGGGGGCAAATGGGGGCTGCTGTCCCCCCCAAAATTTTATTTTTCTAGGTATATTTACCTCGAAATTTTAATATATACGTAATATGTATTTGTATGTACTCCGTATATTTTTACCCTGCCGCCCCTCCTAGCCGGAATTCCTGCGTCCGCCGCTGCCGCCCTGTGTGACATTGATATGTGCAAAAGGGGTGAAAAGTAGGATGATATTAACCATTTATATAAAAAATCTGCATGACATGATGCAAACGTAATACGAAGTATAACAAAAAGGAATACTTGGATAAATTGAGCCCAATCCAATATGAAAACATAGGAAGAAGACAATGAGTCCGTTTGGGAATACCTAAATTGATTGCATTTGCTGATTTAGCTGAAATTTATATTGATTGATTCTGTTAAAATTTATGAAGTTCCGTCTGAAGTGACTAAATCAGCTAATTCTACTTATTTATGGGGAAAAACTTAAAATATACTGATAGAGTATTTAATTCTAGAGAGAAGTGAGAGCTAGAGAGAGAAGTGAACAATTAATATTTCTCAACCCCCTATAACTACTCCAAGGAGAGTATTTATAGGAAAATGTGGATCTGGGCTCCTAGCCTTGGCCTTAGGAGGCCCATTACAATAATAAGACTGCATTCTCTCTAAGTGTAAAAACTATTGCGCTAATTACTTTGGGCTAATTTTACAATAATAAGGCTGCATTCTCTCTGAGTGGCATAAAAACACAAATTCGTCTTTTCACTATTCCGCAACTCATCAATGTTGGATCAATGATCAATTCAGTTAGAATTTAGTTGAAATTTTGACTGATAAATCTTCATAAATAAGCTGCCCAATACGAATTTGTATGATGTATGGTGCTACAAAGAAAACTACGTGTAAAATTAGCCCAATGGTTTTTACACTTAGAGAGAATTAGGCCACTAAGTGTAAAAACTATTGGGCTAATTACTTTGGGAAAATTACAATAATAAGGTTGCATTCTCTCTGTTGGGCATAATAAGGCCACTAATGGGCTGAGTACATAATTTACTTGGCTAAGTGTAAAAACTATTGGGCTAAAACTATCGGTTCAATATCATGCTCTAGAGTATGGTTTACATGATCATATGAGTCTTACCAGATGGTTCTATGATCCTCTTTCATTTCAATTTTAGATCTGCTGTTTTGTTTTTATTTTGCAAAACTCATTCGCTCTTGCAAATCAAACATGGCTTCCTTTGAAAAGACATTCACTCTTTGAATCTTCATCTTTTAGATCAATCTTTGACTATTTCGTTTAAATATTCTTGGTTGTTTTACATGTACTGAATATCTTTAAAATTTGTTTGGACAACATTGTTAAATTCTTGAGCATATATGCCTTTCCAGGATTATAAAACTATTTGTATGACTCTTTGGTTTTAGTTGTTCTGAGTGTGCTTTACTCTCAATCCTAAATTTTCATCTCTATGTGTTGTATGGATTGATTTGGAATGCTATTTGTCTAATACTTCTCTTCTTTAGCAACACATATTTGTGTTTTTTTATACACAATGGTCCCTTTAATTAAAATATGTTCCACCTACACTTTTAAAGCTTTGAGCATTTGTAATGACTTTTTGGTTTATAATTCATTCCATATTTATAGCACGCTATTCCTCAAAACCAAAGAGAATTGAAAGGCTATAATCTTCAATAATGTTGGTAATATTGGGAGTATTTCAAATGAATAAAGTATAAATAAATTATGTTTTCCCACTATTTTGGTATTCAACTTTGCACGTACATTTATTATTGTTTTTGTTTGTTAGCTTTTTAACTTAATCAATTTTATAAAGTAAATGATGGTACATTACTTTTCAAAACTGAATGCATGTGTTAATTAAAATATATGTATCATGCACTCACAACTGTTTGTGAGCTGCTAGAGTTATTAGTATGCTCTACGTGGGATTCAACGTTAATATCATTTAGTAATACGAATGTTAGTATTCAAGAGCTAACTTTTTATCTGCTGCAACGTTCGTATTTACATGTATATATATCGATGATGAGCTACTTTGTTAATACTAGAGTTTTTGTAGCTACGAACTAATTCTCTCACACACAATAATTCTACTCTGCTGGATTAATATAATTTTTCACTCTCGTTGTTCTATTACCGGCTTACGCCGAAGAGCTCGTTTTATCTTGGGGAAAGATTTTCGCTAGTCGGAAATACTTTCTTGAGGACATCGTTACATATACGCGACTCGAGCTATATTATTTTCTAACATTTTTTTGCAGGTTTATCCGACGAATTCCTCCAACAAATAATAAGATGAATTAGAAACATGATGAATGTGGTACGTGCAGGTACCCATCTTTCAAATTAATCAAGTTTGCTTAAAACAAAATAGTCAATCCTACAAGATTCTTATTATCCTTACAATACATATGTTAAAAAATTGAAGATGGTAGAAACTAAAAGATCTAAATAGAAACTATCTTGTTCTCTATGTAATAGTACATTGAGTTTGTTCAAGTTTTTATTAAACTATACTTTTTGTTTAACCTATCATTGTTTGTACATATAGTCAT
Source organism: Cuscuta epithymum (assembly GCA_945859915.1). Taxonomy (NCBI): domain Eukaryota; kingdom Viridiplantae; phylum Streptophyta; class Magnoliopsida; order Solanales; family Convolvulaceae; genus Cuscuta; species Cuscuta epithymum. The sequence goes on from CAMAPF010001005.1 coordinate 2,604,120, forward strand.
AAATTAGTAGAGATAGGATTTTGATCTAGATCAGTATCACTAAGTTCAACAATTCATTGTAATCACTAACCAATATCTGTGTTGGCTACTTTTTTCCATTTTTGAAATCTAATTCTTAGTTTTAGATTTTGATAATAGGTGTTAATAGGTATTAGTAGAAGTAGAGTTTGAAATTCTTTTTTACTTTATTTATTTCAAAACCACTGCTTTGTATTTCAAGGTAAGTAACTACCGTGACAAGGGAAAAAGAGTTGCTATAGTGAGGGAAGTTAGCCAACGGCTTTAGGCTCTCAAATGCACTCTCCATCTCCTTCAGACCACGTGAGACCAACTACGTAGCACACCACCTCGCCAATTCGGGGCTTCGACTTCATGCAATGAACTTTTACACGGTCAACACCCTCCCTTCCAAGGCTAAGAAAGCCTATATATTTTGAAGACCGGGAAGGGACTACCTTTTTCAGAGATACAGGATGAACCGAAGCGGTTATCGAACAACATGTGTACGATCTTCAACTCTCTAGATCCGTCTCAGACTCCCTCTCTCTCTATTGAAGCTCCTGGAACCCTAGAATTTTTGAACTACTTTACTCTTGGACTACTATGTATGACAGGAGCATATATTCCTTTTCCTTCGAGTTTAGTAGGCATTACTTACTGCATGAGCCAATGGAGGTCCGTTTAGCTCTTTACCAACTTTGGTTCTGTTTTCTTAAACTGATGTATCGTTCAAACTTTCCAGTGTTGGCTCTATCCTTCCAACTTCAACGTGTTGACCGTGTTGCTCCTCAATTGACCTCGTTGACCATCTAACTCTGCTAATTGACCTGCAAAATAATCACTAAAAAGAACTAAAAATACATTAGTGGCTCGAGACGCGTCAGACGCTGTCCTAAGGAATTATTTCCGGCGTACGGAAATTTCCCCCAAGATATAACGAGCCCTTCGGTTATAAAACCGGTACCAGAACTAACGAGAAGAAATTCGTATATGAGCCCAGCAATAAAATATTTTGATGATTAGCACTTATAAGATAGTGTTATACGCAGCAGCAATATGTACTACTCCTCGTGTATGTTTTTTTAATCAAAATAGCATGAAGATTAAACCTTCCCTTATAGGAGCACGAATGTAGCAACTTTTTGTATATACATGAATGTAATCTTCTCTCACAAAAATCTCCGCGTAGCAAAATGCATGATCGGTATATATATACAAATGATAATTATTTAATACACCAATTAGTGGCTTATACGTTAGGCACAATGTTAATATTAAATACATCATGAATGGAATAACTTAATAGTAATTCATAAGAACCGTTATGGACAAATGAATATTATGTTCATGCATACACTACATAATTATGTATGCATTAATAGTAAATAATATGTATTGTTAATAATAAACGATCATGGATATGAAAATATTTATAATTTACTTTTTAAATTAGTGTAGAAAACACAATTAAAATTAATTTATTCATTTGAAATATTCTGAAAATTTCCAACAATCCCCCACATATTTCAAATGAATTATTTTAAGTATTTAAAAATAACAATTCCTTACTGGGTTCACATATGGGGTGAGGTTTTTCAATCTGGTGTCGCGTAGACTTGAACCAGACCTAGACGCCTAAGTCTTTAAATACCGAGTTTATTGGTGAAACGTGTAGTTTCTATGAACCAATAATCTACTTTGGTAAGTCAGTGTCTTAGGGGATCATTTTTCACCCCCACCTTTCTCGTCGTTAACGCCGTTGTGCGCCTCTAGGCCGTGCGCGTGCTTGGTTTTCTTGAGTGCTCTAGAAACGTTGTCAATGTTTCATGAAGGCGGCCCCACCTCACACTCATATAGGTGACCTCATCAAGTATGTCATGCACTTAACACACCACCCATAAGGGATATGACAATCATTAAGAGCTTTAGCTCAACCTCGCAAAAAATGCAGTCTAGCCTTCCACACCATAGAAATGGACATTTTACCAGGCTAGCAGAACAAATAGAAGACTTGTTATTACCCATTTGAACTTGCTTCATGGGATCTCCAATCACACAAGTTGGGTTCCCATCCCTATTTGTTGTCAAAATGACATTAATCCATTTCCCTCGATGTTTAAATTTATCATTTGACGTCCTAGGGATTCCATCAAAAGGAGTAGCTAATTCCTTTTAACTTCACAAAATTAATGGAATAATTCCATTCTCAAACATCATTGCACCACTTTTAAGGGTGAATGTATATCCACTATTTTATCTCATGTGAGTCGACTCAGATGACGTCGTTGTATCCCGGCAATACAACAGATAATTTCAACAAAATATAACATCGATGTGACACTTTGTACATCGGATAATTTTGCTAAAATGTTATATCCTAACGGATAATTCTCAATAAGATATATATCGTCATTGTATCATTATAGTACAATGGATAATTCTCATATAACATCATTGTACCGCTCTAGTACAATGGATATTTCTCAAGAAAACATATCACCATTGGATCAATATATTACAACGAATAATCTCAATCAAATATACCATAATTAATGGTACCCCTCAAGTATCTCAAGATCTTTTTAAGGTATCTCAATTATCCCATTTGGATTTCATATATTGACTCAATCTTCCGACATTTTAAATAATGACGGGTCTTACACATTTCGTTAATTGTAACAAACTCACGTTTTTAAATGTGCGTTTTAAGCCTCAAAATCACATCTTTGTGTTTTATTTTTAATTTTATTTTATTAAAGTCATAAGGGATATTCACATTATTAACACTGCAATGTAAAATACCACCATTCTTCCTTATGGTTTTAATACTCAAAATTACATTTATTGACTTCTCATGTATCAGCTCAATATAGCCACTGCAATAAGCATTTGAAAAATTCGAACAATATATAAACAAATAATCACACATGCACCATTTAGTATAATCACACATGCACCATTTAATAATCACACATGCACATTCTCCAAAAATTGATCGCATTAATATCAACAAAATTATATTTAAAAAATTGCACACTAGCACACTATATCTTCAATTTAAGAAAATCATATATATGCTCAACTATTTCAGCATATGAATAAACAACCAAAATTGTACTCCGTATAAGTTATTTATTAACTCAAGGTGGCTAATAAGCCTAACAACAAAATTAACAATGTACAAATTGACGATTCACGTCAAATTCAATTTTAGCATGCACTAGACATTTCAAACAATATGACTTTCCCCTTCCCAAAAGCATTTCTTGAGCACACTATAATTTGAAATGATAAAAGTATATAATTCACATATTTTCAGCATATAAAAAAACAAAAAAAAAATATCTTTGTAACATGCAATAGACTCTAACTAAGCACCCCCACAATTCACAGAGAGATAATTTCATTTTTATTATATTTGAGACAAAACCATCACAACCTTTATTTGCATGTAATATACACTCGGTTTTTAAAGAACCACACCAAAAGCACTACATGCAACGAATATATGTTCATCACAACAAAATAATTAATATTTCGCATAATTTAATGACTATAAAGATTTTATGAGAGGAGTTATCGAAAAGGTTAAAAACGTTCTCAACATTAAAGGGAAGTTAATTAATAGTAATAAGTTTAAAGTTGCACACCAACGTGAGAATTACCCTGAGTTGCTCAAATACTTTTAAAAAACAACTAAAGGGTAGCCTTATATTAACAAGTTAAAATTGAAATGACATGGATGAACATGTCGAGCAAAATACATGTTTTTTTAACAAGTAAAAATTTTGGACGTTTCATTTAAATTTTATAGTGCAAGACTTTCTCATTTGTCAAACATAAATAAATAAATACCAACATAAGATAAAGTCATATACAGTTCCAGCCTAAAAGTAGAATCACTCCAGCTTTATCCAATTGAAAAATGAAAACAATCAAACCAGTCTGAATCTCAATCAAGTGAAATACGTCATTCAAATATAAAAACTTTATATGATGTGAGTTCGATCGTAATTCCTTTTTTTCGTCATCTCCTATAGGACTATAGGAGGATAAACTCTTTTGCATTCACAAATGAATTTGGTAGCCTCAAAATCTACCATATATTCATTCACACATCACTCGTCAATTTGAAGAATTAACCGCACCAATTATATCATCACCGCCAACAAAGTTTACACTTTATTTGGTGGATGTTTTCCTTAAAACTTTCATTATCTAAAAAATCACTTTTTAACAAAGGCTATAAAAAACATACCATAATTTTGACCATTGTTAGGAGCTAGAAATGTAGTCATACTTTTGGTGTCACTAGTCATAGGAGGTGTATCCGCCACGTTGACTGTTCCGTAGGTGTAATTTTTATTCGCCGATAATTCCTTAGATTGTTGGCTCTATCCTTCCAACTTCAACGTGTTGACCGTGTTGCTCCTCAATTGACCTTGTTGACCATCTAACTCTGCTAATTGACCTGCAAAATAATCACTAAAAAGAACTAAAAATACATTAGTGGCTCGAGACGCGTCAGACGCTGTCCTAAGGAATTATTTCCGGCGTACGGAAATTTCCCCCAAGATATAACGAGCCCTTCGGTTATAAAACCGGGTACCAGAACTAACGAGAAGAAATTCGTATATGAGCCCAGCAATAAAATATTTTGATGATTAGCACTTATAAGATAGTGTTATACGCAGCAGCAATATGTACTACTCCTCGTGTATGTTTTTTTAATCAAAATAGCATGAAGATTAAACCTTCCCTTATAGGAGCACGAATGTAGCAACTTTTTGTATATACATGAATGTAATCTTCTCTCACAAAAATCTCCGCGTAGCAAAATGCATGATCGGTATATATATACAAATGATAATTATTTAATACACCAATTAGTGGCTTATACGTTAGGCACAATGTTAATATTAAATACATCATGAATGGAATAACTTAATAGTAATTCATAAGAACCGTTATGGACAAATGAATATTATGTTCATGCATACACTACATAATTATGTATGCATTAATAGTAAATAATATGTATTGTTAATAATAAACGATCATGGATATGAAAATATTTATAATTTACTTTTTAAATTAGTGTAGAAAACACAATTAAAATTAATTTATTCATTTGAAATATTCTGAAAATTTCCAACAATCCCCCACATATTTCAAATGAATTATTTTAAGTATTTAAAAATAACAATTCCTTACTGGGTTCACATATGGGGTGAGGTTTTTCAATCTGGTGTCGCGTAGACTTGAACCAGACCTAGACGCCTAAGTCTTTAAATACCGAGTTTATTGGTGAAACGTGTAGTTTCTATGAACCAATAATCTACTTTGGTAAGTCAGTGTCTTAGGGGATCATTTTTCACCCCCACCTTTCTCGTCGTTAACGCCGTTGTGCGCCTCTAGGCCGTGCGCGTGCTTGGTTTTCTTGAGTGCTCTAGAAACGTTGTCAATGTTTCATGAAGGCGGCCCCACCTCACACTCATATAGGTGACCTCATCAAGTATGTCATGCACTTAACACACCACCCATAAGGGATATGACAATCATTAAGAGCTTTAGCTCAACCTCGCAAAAAATGCAGTCTAGCCTTCCACACCATAGAAATGGACATTTTACCAGGCTAGCAGAACAAATAGAAGACTTGTTATTACCCATTTGAACTTGCTTCATGGGATCTCCAATCACACAAGTTGGGTTCCCATCCCTATTTGTTGTCAAAATGACATTAATCCATTTCCCTCGATGTTTAAATTTATCATTTGACGTCCTAGGGATTCCATCAAAAGGAGTAGCTAATTCCTTTTAACTTCACAAAATTAATGGAATAATTCCATTCTCAAACATCATTGCACCACTTTTAAGGGTGAATGTATATCCACTATTTTATCTCATGTGAGTCGACTCAGATGACGTCGTTGTATCCCGGCAATACAACAGATAACTTTCAACAAAATATAACATCGATGTGACACTTTGTACATCGGATAATTTTGCTAAAATGTTATATCCTAACGGATAATTCTCAATAAGATATATATCGTCATTGTATCATTATAGTACAATGGATAATTCTCATATAACATCATTGTACCGCTCTAGTACAATGGATATTTCTCAAGAAAACATATCACCATTGGATCAATATATTACAACGAATAATCTCAATCAAATATACCATAATTAATGGTACCCCTCAAGTATCTCAAGATCTTTTTAAGGTATCTCAATTATCCCATTTGGATTTCATATATTGACTCAATCTTCCGACATTTTAAATAATGACGGGTCTTACACATTTCGTTAATTGTAACAAACTCACGTTTTTAAATGTGCGTTTTAAGCCTCAAAATCACATCTTTGTGTTTTATTTTTAATTTTATTTTATTAAAGTCATAAGGGATATTCACATTATTAACACTGCAATGTAAAATACCACCATTCTTCCTTATGGTTTTAATACTCAAAATTACATTTATTGACTTCTCATGTATCAGCTCAATATAGCCACTGCAATAAGCATTTGAAAAATTCGAACAATATATAAACAAATAATCACACATGCACCATTTAGTATAATCACACATGCACCATTTAATAATCACACATGCACATTCTCCAAAAATTGATCGCATTAATATCAACAAAATTATATTTAAAAAATTGCACACTAGCACACTATATCTTCAATTTAAGAAAATCATATATATGCTCAACTATTTCAGCATATGAATAAACAACCAAAATTGTACTCCGTATAAGTTATTTATTAACTCAAGGTGGCTAATAAGCCTAACAACAAAATTAACAATGTACAAATTGACGATTCACGTCAAATTCAATTTTAGCATGCACTAGACATTTCAAACAATATGACTTTCCCCTTCCCAAAAGCATTTCTTGAGCACACTATAATTTGAAATGATAAAAGTATATAATTCACATATTTTCAGCATATAAAAAAACAAAAAAAAATATCTTTGTAACATGCAATAGACTCTAACTAAGCACCCCCACAATTCACAGAGAGATAATTTCATTTTTATTATATTTGAGACAAAACCATCACAACCTTTATTTGCATGTAATATACACTCGGTTTTTAAAGAACCACACCAAAAGCACTACATGCAACGAATATATGTTCATCACAACAAAATAATTAATATTTCGCATAATTTAATGACTATAAAGATTTTATGAGAGGAGTTATCGAAAAGGTTAAAAACGTTCTCAACATTAAAGGGAAGTTAATTAATAGTAATAAGTTTAAAGTTGCACACCAACGTGAGAATTACCTGAGTTGCTCAAATACTTTTAAAAAACAACTAAAGGGTAGCCTTATATTAACAAGTTAAAATTGAAATGACATGGATGAACATGTCGAGCAAAATACATGTTTTTTTAACAAGTAAAAATTCTGGACGTTTCATTTAAATTTTATAGTGCAAGACTTTCTCATTTGTCAAACATAAATAAATAAATACCAACATAAGATAAAGTCATATACAGTTCCAGCCTAAAAGTAGAATCACTCCAGCTTTATCCAATTGAAAAATGAAAACAATCAAACCAGTCTGAATCTCAATCAAGTGAAATACGTCATTCAAATATAAAAACTTTATATGATGTGAGTTCGATCGTAATTCCTTTTTTTCGTCATCTCCTATAGGACTATAGGAGGATAAACTCTTTTGCATTCACAAATGAATTTGGTAGCCTCAAAATCTACCATATATTCATTCACACATCACTCGTCAATTTGAAGAATTAACCGCACCAATTATATCATCACCGCCAACAAAGTTTACACTTTATTTGGTGGATGTTTTCCTTAAAACTTTCATTATCTAAAAAATCACTTTTTAACAAAGGCTATAAAAAACATACCATAATTTTGACCATTGTTAGGAGCTAGAAATGTAGTCATACTTTTGGTGTCACTAGTCATAGGAGGTGTATCCGCCACGTTGACTGTTCCGTAGGTGTAATTTTTATTCGCCGATAATTCCTTAGATTGTTGGCTCTATCCTTCCAACTTCAACGTGTTGACCGTGTTGCTCCTCAATTGACCTTGTTGACCATCTAACTCTGCTAATTGACCTGCAAAATAATCACTAAAAAGAACTAAAAATACATTAGTGGCTCGAGACGCGTCAGACGCTGTCCTAAGGAATTATTTCCGGCGTACGGAAATTTCCCCCAAGATATAACGAGCCCTTCGGTTATAAAACCGGTACCAGAACTAACGAGAAGAAATTCGTATATGAGCCCAGCAATAAAATATTTTGATGATTAGCACTTATAAGATAGTGTTATACGCAGCAGCAATATGTACTACTCCTCGTGTATGTTTTTTTAATCAAAATAGCATGAAGATTAAACCTTCCCTTATAGGAGCACGAATGTAGCAACTTTTTGTATATACATGAATGTAATCTTCTCTCACAAAAATCTCCGCGTAGCAAAATGCATGATCGGTATATATATACAAATGATAATTATTTAATACACCAATTAGTGGCTTATACGTTAGGCACAATGTTAATATTAAATACATCATGAATGGAATAACTTAATAGTAATTCATAAGAACCGTTATGGACAAATGAATATTATGTTCATGCATACACTACATAATTATGTATGCATTAATAGTAAATAATATGTATTGTTAATAATAAACGATCATGGATATGAAAATATTTATAATTTACTTTTTAAATTAGTGTAGAAAACACAATTAAAATTAATTTATTCATTTGAAATATTCTGAAAATTTCCAACATCCAGTTTTAATAAATCAGGTAAATGTTCACCGACATTTACCTCATCCAACATGGTGATTTTCGGGAATAAACAAAAAAAGAGTTGTGGTAATATGATTTATGATTTGTAATGTCACTTATTTTTTCCATCACAATTTCTTATCAATGTAATAAAGAAAAATGATTTCTTAAAAAAAATTGAGGGAAGTTAGCTGAATTTTAATTTAAATGAGTAGTCAAAGACACGATTTACGTGTAAGTGGTTCATTGTGGACTTGAAATTGCAGGGGTATATTCGTGTAGTGTGAATACATTCTAAAATCATAGCCTAAATAATTAAATATCTATACTTGTGGTATATTGAGTTGGCTTAATACTGGTTTGGTGATATTGCAGATTCATTGCAATGACTCCTACCATTTAGTGATGTTGATGAACATGACTGCTTTTAATTTTTTGGTTGTGACCATATACTTCCTCCAGCTTCACCACTTTCTCGAACCACTTGGATTTGGTTCATTAAGAACTTAGTCTTTTATTGTGTAATTGAATTTCTAGATGCAAAAATGGACCTCGAGAATAGTTAGACCTGAATGTAAAGATGTGAAAACGGGAAATATAATGTAGATCATGTTGAGCTATTGTAACCTACTGAACAATATATACATAGAAGATTCGAATTCAATATGTGAAAACGGGAAATATAATGTAGATCATGTTGAGCATGCCATGAACGTATACTTTACTCCCTTTGACCTCATATAAACTAAACTTTTGCTCATAAAACACCCAAAATGATGCATCTATATCAAGCGGACCCATTCTAATTTCTAAATTAGAAACTTTTTATCTGGGGAAGAGGGTCAAATAAACCTTTCTACTATTTTTGTTCCATCACTTAAGTCTTGCTACTAAAGAAAACATCATATAAGTATGTTTACTTTTTAAATACAATCAATCATGCCATTTTGACCCGCAATATAAAAAATCATAGAAATTTGAAAAACAATGTAATAATAATATAAAATAGCATAAACTTAAAAATATATAATCAATTTTCAAGTGTTAAAGAAAATAAGAAAACTGAAGAAAAAAAATGAAAATGTAAAAAATAGAAAATATAAAATGTAAAACCCTTTTAAATAGATGTAGAGCATACAAATAATATCAAATTTTCAAAAATATCGACTTTGACATTCTTAATTTTTCCACAATTTTATCTATATTTCTTTAAATTTTAACATTTTAGAGATTTAATTATAAAAAACCAGCTATTACATACAGGTCAAAAAATGAATAAATGGCCAAATTAATAAAATTTTAAAATTAAGTATACTTATATGATACTTTTTTGTACAGAGGCTTAAGTGATAGTTTGAAAATAGCAGGACTTATTTGATTCTTACTTTATTTGTTCAATGTGGATCAATGCTTAAAATTTTCAAGTAGACGAGATTCAAACTCTTTATTTGTGTCATTGTTGATAAGATATTGCCATTTCTCTAATGCGTCTCAAGAAGACTGATATTGCAACACAAAATAATTCTTATTTTTTAAAAAAGTCTCAAAAGATATTGTTGATCATAAAATTCAACTCAGTTTTTTATATTTATGTCTCAAATGTCAGGATGCAAGTCACCCACCTCAACTCAATAGTTAATTATGTGGATATCATGTATTAAGTACAAATTTGTTGTTCATAAAAACAATACACGTTGTTAGGCCAGGAGTTTAGCAATTAATGGGCCGATGGTTTAATGAGATATACAAATAAACTAGGGCCAATAACCCGTTGAGTAAATGGATGCATGATTGAGGAGATAAAATTGGGCTACTAAGTCAAACCAGTTAGTGGAAGAGAGGATAAAGTAAAGCTAACAACGTGCGTCCTAAATCTAAGGGATAGGCATAAAGTTTGGCGGAAGGTTAAATATCAAAGGGGAATTCATTCATACTGGAGTACTACATACAGGTGGCGAGATCATTCCTCAAAAGAGGTTGATTAATCAACATACTATATATTTATTTCAGGAGATTATTACTATTCACGAGCAATTTAGATTATATCACTAGCTATCCGTTCTTGTATTCACAGCAAGTTCATCACATTAATTCTAAATTTATATTATTAATTGTTGAAGTATTTTTCTTGTGCGATCCCCATTTCATTTATTTGATTGTTAGAAGAAATTATCAATTTCTTGCCTAAACAATTTGGCGCCCACCGTGGGGCATCGTGCAAGAAAAAGATCGATTATGGCCGGAACAAATCAATTGTTGATTGAATTTCATGAGCAACTAGAGACGATTAGGGAGGAATTTCGGCGCGAGGTGGCGGAGAAGATGGCCCATCTTCAACGGGAAAATGATGTGCTTCGATCTCAGGTGCAATCGGCGGTATCAATAGCCTCAAAGTCAAGACTCAAGCGGAGGAGTGACACAATGAATGCCGCAACACGGCTGGATCTTTGTTTCTCCCCAGCTGCGACGGATCCACCCGCAACATCGACGGATCCACCTGCAACAGTGACGGATCCCGTCTCCCTCACGCTAGGTCTGTCACCTACACCACTAGTCAATATTCAGTTTGCTTTTTCCTGGAATCCCTTCGGGTCAGATCAAATGGATCTGGCCTATATTCGGCGACCCAATGCATACCTACAACGATTCTGTCCTCTACCCCGACAGAGCCCTCAATTCCTCATTACAGGAGCAGAACTTGTGGGGAGCCTGGTCCATCAAGTTTCATGCAGTACGCCAGACGGAATGAGCCTAGTGTATCATTTCTAGAGCCTCTGATGGAACGCTTTGGCAGACCTGTCACGACATCAGCGTCGACACTTTCGGAGCGACGCCCCGAAGTGAATTTCATCCTGTCACCAACCCGTCCTGAAGTCACCCAGATGGTTGGACCAACGTCTTCTATCCCAATACCAATCCACACAGCCGTAGCAGATCAGATGTCCATGTTGATGGAGCAAGCGCGTCAGATGCAGGACAAGATTAACGGATTGCCAGGGGTACCCCCGCCCTTGGAAAGAGCGTCACGAACGTGTTATGAAGATTCACCTTTTGACGCTTCGATCATTCGTGTCCAATTGCCGAATAAATTTGACGTACCGACCATGGATCCATTTGACAGAACCACGGATCCCGGAGAACATGTCGCGCGATATAAGCAAGTGATGTCGACCGTCTCCGTTCGACCGGAACAAAGAGAGGCATGTGTGTGTCGATGATTCGGCATAACATTGATCGGTCCCGCTTTGACATGGTTTGTCAATCTTCCGAATGGAAGCGTCGATTCATTTGCCAAACTCGTCAATCTTTTCAATCGACAGTTCGTGAGTAGTAAGGTATTGGAAAGACGGACCAGTGACTTGTATCAAGTCACACAGAGGCATGGTGAATCACTTAGAGATTATTTGCACAGATTCAACGTAAGGAAGGTGTCGATCCCAAAATGTGACGTCTCTACCGTCATTGAAGCATTCAGAAGAGGTTTATATGAAGATTCAGAGCTATACCGAGAACTAACAAAATACCCTTGTCGATCCTTCGAAGATGTCCAAGCAAAGGCGTTGGCTTTCATCCGTCTAGAAGAAGACTTACGATCCCGTCTTGGACATGTTGAGCATGAATGGGGGCACGGGAAATCAGAATCTCCTAGGAGGCATGATTAGAAGTCTGGGAAACCTTATTCAAGACCCGAGGAACGAGTCGTCATTCCATGACGAGATGAACAGGACAAAGTGATTGATATCTCGGACGAAGGGCACATCGTCCGATGATAGACAGATTCTAAAGAGCTGCAATACGGTACCCTTAAAAGATGTTTCATTTTTAGTTTGTTACTTTCTTTCGCATATTGTCATCAATTCCGTGACGAGTCACTTCTGTGACGGATCGCTTTCGTGACGAATCACTTTGATGACGAATCACTTTCTTGACGAGTCACTTCCGTGACAAATCACTTTCGTAACGAGTCACTTCGGCGACGAGTCACTTCCATGACGAGTCACTTTCGTGATAAGTCACTTCAGTGACGAAATGATTGAAATCGTCAGACGGGGGGTATATCGTCCTATAGTAGACATGTTATGGCGATAACTTATCTAGATTGGTATACATATTCTTAATCTATTATTTTCATTTATAAACGATCACTAACTTAATCGTCGGAGGGCCGTTGGCTTAAGGCCAACGACCAATCCTAACGATGTTTTGAACATAGGAAAGTAAACGGGACGTCGACTTAAAAGAAGTGTCATCTGTAAGTTACCTTAATATTTTTCACTTCTTTATAAGTTCATCATATTACTGACGATGTGTCGGGTACGGGGAGGCAAGCAAAGCGTCATGTTGGAAGGTTACAATATGAATTTGTATGTTTTTTGCAAGTTATTTCTCACTTTCTGATTTGACCCTTTCCTAAAGATTGATTAGCCGCCTTGTACTGACTTAACCATCGGAGGGCCGTTGGCCTAAAGCCAATGGCCAACTTTGACGATTTATGACGAATGCAGGGATATCTTGAAGTGTAAGTTCAGACAATTAAAGAAGCGACCTACAAAGGTTACACGACATCAATCAGGCTCACATCAGCCAAGCGATTTACTCAAACATCAAAATGGGAAGGGTTAGGCTGCCCATGAGAATATCATGGATCACAGTCCTAACAGAGCCCATATAATGCGTTTTGGCCAAAACCTGCACACGTATATGACGACGCACGTGCAACCAAAACATATATGACAACGCACGTGCAACCAAAACATATATGACAACACACGAACAACAAAAAATACAGAACTACACAACAGAAGCACATGCTCCAACATAAGAAGATAGTACAAACGAAAAACGTAACGCTATTTAAAGTTTTTGCAGGATATGGACCAAGTTCGCCCAACCCATCTCGTCATCTTCAACGACGGATGATGTTCCCTTTGTCAACTGAAGTGTCGACATCAACCTGGACGAAGTTTCATCTCGTAAGCACTGACTAGTTATGAGTCATTAGCACAAATTTGGAGGAAGATGATATGACATCAGCCTTCATTCTTCGTCGCTTCAGTCAAAGAGACGGATTCGATCAAAAACTACTTGCAAGGAAAGTTACTAGTTGACGGAAGCGTCTTATCTAAAGGTTGACGGGTTGACGAAAGAGCGCTGGACGAGTGACATGTTGATAGAAGCGTCTCCTCAGACAAATGACGAGTTGAAGGAAGCATCTTGCCAGATAAATGACGGATCGGTAGAAACGTCTTCTCATTCGAGTGACGGATTGACGACATGTCTTCTCAAACTGATGACGAGTTGATACGTGTAATAGTCAAGGATGACAAATATAGGTGTTTTCAAGATTTTGAAAAGTTGATGCTTAACGGGTTAGCATGTGTGATCATACGCCTCAACTTCTCGAAAGGGGGCAATTGTTAGGCCAGGAGTTTAGCAATTAGTGGGCCGATGGTTTAATGAGATATACAAATAAACTAGGGCCAATAACCCGTTGAGTAAATGGATGCATGATTGAGGAGATAAAATTGGGCTACCAAGTCAAACCAGTTAGTGGAAGAGAGGATAAAGTAAAGCTAACAACGTGCCTCCTAAATCTAAGGGATAGGCATAAAGTTTGGCGGAAGGTTAAATATCAAAGGGGAATTCATTCATACTGGAGTACTATATATAGGTGGCGAGATCATTCCTGAAAAGAGGTTGATTAATCAACATACTATATATTTATTTCTGGAGATTATTACTATTCATGAGCAATTTAGATTATATCACTAGCTATCAGTTCTTGTATTCACAGCAAGTTCATCACATTAATTCTAAATTCATATTATTAATTGTTGAAGTATTTTTCTTGTGGGATCCCTATTTCATTTATTTGATTGTTAGAAGAAATTATCAATTTCTTGCCTAAACACACGTGTATTATTATTCTTTGAACCCATTACCCATGGTATTTGTGTATATATGAGTATATTTATAATAAGAAACAATACATATCTAATAACTCATCCCGTGCAACGCTACATGGCATTGTACGGGTGAAAATTATTCGCTTAGCCGATAACATCTAAATATCTAGTGCAATTATTGCTACATGGGATGCTTTCGAGGAAAAGATGATTAGTAGTTAGTGCATTATAAAGTAATTTTTTATTACACGATAATATCATAAATGACATGTAATACTATTGCTACATTGAAATATGATTATATAAATTCAACATTTTTTGGTGGCATATACATTTCTAAACTAATTAGATTTTGCAAAGTATAGGTTAAGCTGGATTTGAATGCATACGCCTAAGCCCATAGTTTTACCGGTGGGCTAGACAGATTCTTGCCTATACAAGCTATGTTGATTTTGGATGTTTTTACTTGGACTGAATTTTTTTAGTTTGGTCTGATCTAACTTAGTCTGGTCTGGTTTGATCTGAATTGGTCTGGTAAATGTATGGCATTTGTGTATTTTATAACTTTCCAAGTCTGATCTGGTCTGATCTGATCTAATCTGGTCTGGTGTGGACTGGACTGGTCTGATCTGGTCTAGTGTGATCTGGTCTGGTGTGGTCTGGGACTGAAAACAATCCAAGTAAAAACATCCCTTTTCATCTTTTTGGGCTGATATGTTTTGGATTGGTGAGATTGGCCTATAACTATAAGCTTGAAGGAGTTGTAGGCCTTGTCCTCATTCCTATAATCCTATTCAATTTAGTTTTATTCATTTTTTTATATATAGAAAACACATTTATGTCGAGTATTTGGTACTCTGATAACATTTGTGTCGACCTTTTAAGGAGAATGTCACACTTTACAGTTTCACCTCAATCAATGATGTTGAAATTATCTTGAACAAATATTAGAACATCTCCAATGCTACAATGTGCACGGTGCACATGTGGCATGAGAAAGATAGACACAAAAAATTGAATTTATGACATTTCTCTCTCATTCTTTCCACGATTTTATGTGTTTTTTGGTAAGTTTTCCTCTGCAATGTCAAACACAATGTCTACATCTAGACATTCTGCTTGACATTGTGAAAAAAATCTTACCAAAATGATACAAGATCCTTCAAATATGGAGAGAGATATTCTATTTATTATTTTTTAATTGATTATCTCTCATGCCACGTATCCGCCGTTCACGTTTTAGCATTGGAGATACTCTTATAATTATGTCTTCTAATTCCAAATACCTTCATTAATAAAAAATATACTTTAGTTAAATAGTTTTAGTTAGGCCAAAAATTGTACGAATATTTAGACAAAAAGTAAATCGTGGTTAATTATATATACTATGATTAGGCCTTCTGATTCCAACTACTTTCATTAATAAAAAAAACTACAAGGTGAAAGATATTTGTTAAATACTCAATGAGAGATGTAATCAATAAATCACCCCACAAATGAAAACCTAACTATAAAGATCAAAATGCAAATAGAATCGGGGATGCTAACAATAACCACACTTAGGCATGAGGTGATTAGGGTTAACGGTGACTACACCAATGCTTAAAATGAGACATAATATACTATGACGTTGTGTGCTTTTATTTGGACAACACAAATGAAGATGGTGTCGGTTGGAACTGGGAAACACACACAAAATAAAGTTTTGTCGCTTTCTCGAGTCTATTGGAAGCAGTGTCGGCAGTACAAAAATATACATACAACTACATATACATTTAAAATTTCGGGGTGAATATACTTAGATTTTTTTTTGGGAGGGACATCAGCCCCCTTTGTCACCCCCTGTGTCCGCCACTGATTGGAAGTGTGATTGCATTGCTTGGACCATGTAAGTAACAATCAAAACATGATCATTAGGGGTTTTAAGATGTACTTGCCCGTTTGGTAGCCATGAATTTTGGCTATTCAGGCTTATAAGCAAACTTTTTCACCAAACACGTAACTTTTAGTTTTACGTGTAGAATTGTGCAATAATAAGAAAAAGTAAGGATTAAGTTACTTTTCTGGTTTTATTGGCTGAGGTTACTGTAGAAGGCCATTTTAGCTATTTTTTCATATAACTTTTTCTTTGTTTTATTAATAAAATGTATTTTAAATTATTATTTTTCACAAATCAACAGAATCACCAATACAGCCACATCAGCCAGAACTTAATAAATTTCAGCAGAATCCAATACAGCCGATTGGCTATTACCAAACGGGCTCGTAAATAGTTTATGTTTCGTGATAAGATTGATGTGTGCTTATGCAAAGTTGCGTCGGTCGTTTAATGACGGTCAATCTAATAAATAAATAAATATAAAATCTTATAATAGTGAATGAGGGTAAGTGTACTTTGGGTATAAAAAATGTGTTGGTGTAATTATAAGCTGATGTTAACTTGTACTTTGAACTTAAAAGATGATGCCTAAGTATGTCCATTATCTTTAAACCTAGAGACAAACGTGACTCCATTAGTAACGTAATAAAACTTAAAGCCTTTTGTTCTCCCCCAAGCATTTACCTTATATGGAGTAGTAACATTATATTTCTTGCTATTGAATAATACATGGGAAAATACGTAGTCTCTGTAAGATTTCTTTTCCTCAACAAATAAATACGTAGTACTACATTACTACGGGGTATGTAACAAGCTTTTGGAATATTGATATCTATTTTTCCTTCTTTCTCAAGCAAGAAATAGAAAAACTATAACTAGCAATACTATTTTTTTTTGACAAATTTAGAGCAGTATGGTAATAATAAAATTGACTGAATCAACTGAATCTGCAGAAATTGGTGAAATGCTTATTGAAACGGCTGAATTGATTGAAACTGCTGAATTATTATAAAATTGAATTTAAATTATATTTTGTTGATCAGATAAAATTATAAAAATAATAACTAAAGTAGTCATCTATGTACAATAACTTCATTCAGAGTTAAAGTAATCTCAAACTTACTTACTTTGATTATTATTGCCAATTCAACGTTCAAAATAAAAAATGACGTATTTAGTAAAAAAAAATTGACTGCTAAGATTGATAAAATTGTAAATATAAACAAAAGGATGAAAAAATACTTTCTAAATCTTTTACAAACACTCTTTGACTTCGTCTTATGTACTCCATAGAGTGGAGTTCATTTGACTTCTCATGATTAACTTAATTGCAATTATTAAGTGTTTCGATTTACTCATAGTATTAGACTCTTAAGTTGTTCACAATTGATTCTTTCATTTTTTTTGCAATTTCTCTTGCTTTCGTTCTTCAACTAGTTTACCAATAGATATCAGTTTAAAATGGTAAATTCAAAGGGAATTGCTTTTTTAAAACAAAGTTGTTTTCATTATCACAAAATCCCAAATCTTTATAAATTTGCTCATATACACCTATCTTACGAATATTTTCTAAAGGTGTTCAATGTTTGAACGTTTAATTTTCTCAAAGTTGTTATAGATGTGTTGGTGTAATTATATGATTTTTTAATATTCAAAAACTCTAAAAAATAGTTAAAATTTGAAAGAATGTATACAAAAATTGTTCAAATTTTCAGAATATCAAATTCAATGTTTTTTATTATTCAAGATTATTTGTATATTCTACATCTATTTTAAAGGTTTTTAACTTTTTTTTTTGTTTTCACTTTATTTTATGCTATTTTTACTTTTTTATTTAACGTTTTAATTAGTTTTATCTACTTTTTACATATATACTCTTTATTATTATTATTAGATTATTTATTCAAATTTATATGGATTGTTGTAAGGTTTATTAATATTTTTAATTAATAACTTGCTATAGATTAAATGGTTTGATTCACTACATTTCATAAGTAAGTGTACTTATATGACATTTTTTTTAAGTAAAAGAGCTTAAGTGATGAAATCGGAAATAGTAGGGAGGTGTATTTGACCCTTTTTTTGCTTATATTAATGTACCTTTTGATTTATATTAGATGGAATGTCAACCATCAATATTAAGGTATATATATATATATATATATATATATTAGATAGATATTTGAAGAGTAGACTCTAGCAACACTTATTTGAATTTACATTTTTTTGTGTCCTCTTTCATGATGAAGGCATATTAAGTACTTAATTTTTAAATTAACACAAATGTTAATGTGTCATGTACTAACAACAACTATATCAAATAAACATATTTTATACATTTTTCAACAATTTAAAATAATTGGGTTATCGCGTAACGCGCATGCAAAAAACTAGTAATTAGATAATTGCTGAAAATATATTTTCACGGTGAACTAAATGATGTCGTATAACTGGTATAAGTCGTAAAATTATTGAATACTACGTAGCTTTTAGTCAATCTTTGAAAAAATTGCATAGTCATTTTTAATCCTTTTTACAATTCAAGTACAATAATATTAAAGTAAATACCAACACTGCAACACACTTTAAACAAGAGTTTCATAATATCACGTGCCTTTATCTTCATCATCATAGTTTGTTTTGTGGTTATCATTGCTATTAGTTTCTCTTTTAAGTTTCTAAAGTATTAATAAGAAAAAATATAAATAAAATATAGCTATATGGTAACTAAATTCTTATAATTTACATTGATCGTAGTAATGTGAAAATATCATCATAGTCATTGTGTGTTAAAATAACATTTTTTTATTATTTCATTTTAATCGTATTCATCCCTATTTTTTAATTTTAGTTACTCATACTTAGAAAATGATTTTAATCTTACTATTCATAGTTTCAACTTTTAACCTTCCTTGTGATTTGTAAAGACAGTATATAACTATACTATGAGCCTGTTTGGTGACCCTGTTTTTGACTTATCGGACTTATCAACTAACTTTTACACCAAACATGTATTTTTTTATTTTGCGCGATGAGTTGTGTAATAATAAGAAAAAATAAAATTAGAGTTACTTTTCTGTCTGTATTGGATGAAGTTACTGTAGAAAACCATTTTAGATATTTTTCATGTAAGTTTTTCTTTATTTTATTAATAAAATATACTATATATATTTTTTTAAATCAACAGAATCAATGAATTCAGTTACTTCAACCACAACTTCATAAATTACATCAGAATCAGCTGATTTCAGTGTCACCAAACTGGCTCTATATACTTCTATTAACTACTCCGCAATTATTATTGAATACAAAGTATTTCACAATAACATAATGTTTGTAGATGTGTAAGAATGCTTTTAATTGAATTGAAATTATATAGTCTAATATATTTAAATCTGGTATGATCTGGTCTGGTAAACATCTGGTCTAGGTCTATTTTATAAGTGGAAATTACCCGTATGGTCACCTTTTATACTCCACATATCATTTATGTCTCACTTATTTCTTCTTTTCATTTTAATCTTTTCTATTTTCAATTATGTTTTTTTATTTCAATTTTAGACTGTGTTTGCAGATCTCCTCCGTACATAGAGAAATATAACGAAAAGAAGCAAGGTCATATTTCCCGTTGTTGCAAGGCTTCCAGAGCAATCGAATGAGGATTTCATGGTCGAAATTGGGCATCGCCGATTAGGTTATGTTCAGATTCCTTATCTCGACGTCGTCAGGCAGTAAGATTATCAATATGACGGTCTCCAAGTTGGGAATAGGAAGCGAAGGCTTCCAAGTTTTCCGATGCAGATGAGAGAGTTTTCTCGATGGAGAGCACAGTGGACAGGGGATGAATTTGCAGATCGAGCTGAGCATAATCGTCGTTGCCCAGGTTGCCTATTTGAACTTTCCGTTGCAGATCCGAGTAAGGATCTACCTCCACCATCGAGGCGATAGCTTTCCCTCAATTGATTTAGAAATCTACCTTCTCAATTTGCTGATTGGTTTTCTGTCGCCTCTTGATTGACAAAGAGCTTCATTCTCCGCCTCTCAAAATTCAAGTTCTGGTATTCTTCATCCTAAATTCTAGATACGTGTGGTTTTTTATTTTTTGTTATCGTATATAATTTCTATGGTTATGTTTTGTCAAAACAAGCCGTTAGGGGTGGAATTTGTTAACTCTGTTGATTTAGGTGGCATTTGTCATGACTTTCTTCACCACATTTGATGTTCATGTGTCTAGACCAGTATTGTTGAGCTTCTATGTTGTTCTCTAAGCAAAAAATGTGTATTTTAGAGATCACTTTAACATTTTGCACCTATAAGCTTACTAGCCAAATAAGTCTATGAAGTTTACTGAATGTAGGTTCTGCAAAATTTATCTGTATAGTTCTAGAGTAATGCTAAGATAAAATTATAGTATTAGACTGCAAATAAATACTGCTTTCTCACTCTCTTTCTCAAAAAAAATCCTTGAAGTGTTGTCTCTTTTACATCCTGTAAATCCATCCATATAAATCAAAAGGGCTAGTAGTAGTAGTGACGTTGGAGAAGAATAGGGAATATTGCTAGTTTTCTGTTGTTTTTGTTAAAATAAAGAGAAGGATTGATGAAAAATTAACTGTTCAATCAATACTTTCTTTGTATTAAGTGGAAATTGTTAACACTGCATTCATTTTGCATGCCTTAACATTGTTCTGGACTGGTATTTTAATGGGTCCCTATTTTAATTTAGCCTCTTTTTAAAAATATAGCTCTGTTTCAAGCAGCTTTTTATTAGAGTTATATCTCAGGAAAAGAAGTTCGTATTCATGTGCCAAAATAGAGTTAGAAGAAAGTTAAATAAAATATTAATTTAGTATAAATTATCACTTGTAAGTTGTAATTGTTTAGCCTCTCCTTTTTGTTCCCTCATTGTTTTGTGCTTCCATTGGATTTATTTAATATTGGTATATACTCCATGTTCATGCTCAGTTTGTGATTGATTATAACACAAGAGGTATATTCCTTAATCTGATCACAAAGGTCGAGTTGGTCGATTCTCCGGTTGAAGATGTGTTTTGTGATTGACAAAATACTACAACTTGGCAGAGGAAAAGTTTGCAAGTGGAGGAAGAAATTGTAATGATGATTTTGATTGTAAATTGAATTATGTATTTATCATGAGAAACTTGTGCATGTTGAATTTATTTACTTTGTTTCTTTTTGTTGCATGTTGTTTCTTTTTGTTGTATGTTGTTACGTTTTGTTGTATATTGTTGCAATTTCTTGAAACTGTTGCATTTTGTTGTGTGGTGTTTCTTTTCAAATTGTCTATTTAATTTAGCTACTTCAGCACAATCTAACAATGTATACTAAAATGATACATTTGGAGTTATGAATTTTAATAACAAGAAACATGAAGAAACAATAAAAAACAAAAATTTCAAAATTATCAACAAAAAGAAATACAAAGAAATCGTATGCAACAAAAACTAATAATAAGTGATTGCAATAATAATTAATTGTTTTAAAAAATTAAATAAAAAAAATCTACCTTAGTTTTAAAATTTTTATCAATTTTTATACTTTATAGTTCCATTTCTTCTTTTCACATTTTATTTTGGATTTTTCAATATTTTGCACGCTCTTTGTTTACTTTAGTTTTCTGACTTTTTAAGAATTTGAAGAATATTAGTTTCTATTTCTCCATTTTTTATTTTTAGCTTCTTATTTTCATTTTTTACATTTTTTCTCGCATTTTTTTTAATATTTTACATGATTTCTTACTTAATAAATTTTTCTGGTTTCAAAATTGTATCTTTTATTGTATTTTATAAACATTAAAATGATTTTATTGAACAATCTCAAATTCATTTTTATTAATATTTATATTTTCGACTGTGTTCATTCCGTTTTTCTAAAATTTAACATTTCATAAAAAATTCTATTGCTTTCATATTTTTGAAAGTTCAAAACAATTTTTATATCATTTTTCATATTTGGTCTATAATTTTTGGATTTGGTTATATATTTTTTTTACTATTTTTTATTTTTTCAATCCCAAAAAACCATTTTAGGTTTTATAGAATTCAGTTTTTTATATATATTTAATATTGTTATATTTTTATTAAATTATATTAATTAATTTAGAAAA
This sequence comes from Cuscuta epithymum, assembly GCA_945859915.1. Classification (NCBI taxonomy): domain Eukaryota; kingdom Viridiplantae; phylum Streptophyta; class Magnoliopsida; order Solanales; family Convolvulaceae; genus Cuscuta; species Cuscuta epithymum. The sequence goes on from CAMAPF010001005.1 coordinate 2,626,833, forward strand.
TTCATTACAAAAACATTTGTTTTGCTTTTTAAAACTTTTTCCCACATTTTAAAAAATTAAACCTTTGCGTTTTGAGTTTTGTATTTGTAAAGTTTCTAAACGGTGTTTAACTTTTCTGATTTTATTTTTAATTTAAGTCACAAATTAAGATTTTGTTGGACACGTATATGCAAAGGAGTAGCAGCTTGATGAATACACGTTCTTGCGGATTGGATTTAAAGCAGGAGACTATTTTTGAAAAAAAACGCGTGACTAATCTACTTTTGAAAGAAATGTTGAAAGTTGAAAATAGTGATATTACTTTGTCTTGGAAGCACACCCGTGAAAAATTCCCTTTTTATTAATATTTATATTTTCGACTGTGTTCATTCCGTTTTTCTAAAATTTAATATTTCATAAAAAATTCTATTGCTTTCATATTTTTGAAAGTTCAAAACAATTTTTATATCATTTTTCATATTTGGTCTATAATTTTTCGATTTGGTTATATATTTTTTTTACTATTTTTTATTTTTTCAATCCCAAGAAACCATTTTAGGTTTTATAGAATTCAGTTTTTTATATATATTTAATATTGTTATATTTTTATTAAATTATATTAATTAATTTAGAAAATTCATTACAAAAACATTTGTTTGCTTTTTAAAACTTTTTCCCACATTTTAAAAAATTAAACCTTTGCGTTTTGAGTTTTGTATTTGTAAAGTTTCTAAACGTTGTTTAACTTTTCTGATTTTATTTTTAATTTAAGTCACAAATTAAGATTTTGTTGGACACGTATATGCAAAGGAGTAGCGGCGTGATGAATACACGTTCTTGCGGATTGGATTTAAAGCAGGAGACTATTTTTGAAAAAAAAAACGCGTGACTAATCTACTTTTGAAAGAAATGTTGAAAGTTGAAAATAGTGATATTACTTTGCCTTGGAAGCACACCCGTGAAAAATTCCCATTTTATAACTATCGAAATTATAGATGTTTGGACAGCTGGTCCCTTTACGTGTTGTTTGGTCTGATCTGTTTAAGTCTATTAGTCTCATTCGATACTTAGAATGTTGTTACTTGAACTGTAATCTATTCCAGACGAGATCAGACCAAACCACGCCATATCAATTTAGACCAGATCAGACCAGCAAATTAGGGTCCAAAATAAAAACATCCTTAAACCATACTTAAACGAGTACAAGTAAAAACAATTGTAAGCATGTACCAAAAAAAACAATTGTAAGCCGCTAATATCACGGACAAGAAATGTAATTAATTAATTAATTATACTACAAGCTATGGATAAAAAAATAATATTCTCCATTTATACTCGTAAATATTTTAAATTATTTGAAGGAAGACAGCTCTACATACATTGTTTTTGACTTTTTATTTTTTCTTTCGTCGTGCATTAGTTTATTGTGCTTTAGGTCAAAAAATGTTATTTATGTTGTAGGGCTCGTTGGTTTGGCCTCTGGGGAAGGAGAAGATTGTAGCTTGCTCTGGTTTATTTGCCATTATTGTCAATAAGCTGGAGCGCTCATGATGTTGGCGTTCAATCGGAATGGTATCAATTTGATTAACTGCTTCTCCCACTTTTCTGAATGGCATCCTCTGGAAAAGCAGCGCTGATAGGGGATTGATCCCCACCGTCACAGCTTTCATTCGCAAGGTTATCTCCTAGCTTCTGTATTTTTTTTTTAAATTATGAATGAAGTGCTGCCTTAGTATATCTTACCATGTTTATGCATACAAAATTTATGAATATTGTATTGATCGAAAATCTTGGGAACCCAAAATTGCCTGGCTCCTTTATGTTGTTCTGCTGCTTTAAGAAATCAATATTGGTTTGGCTTATTTTCAGGTTCCGGTTCCATTTGTTGATTTCATTTATACTGTAGCCAGACATTTTTTTGATCAATTGTTGATGTTCATGAAGAGAGAGACCTTTGATAAAGTAACAGAGATGGGTTGCTGTGGATGTTTTGGATTCTCATTTACAAGAAAGACTAAAAAAGTTTTGAGGCCCAGCAAGGGGTTGGGATTGAGCAACCATCCTTCGCAGGAGCCGTTGCTGGATGAAGATGCGGAAGAAGATATAGAAGACGACGATGTCGGCTCATACAATGGTGATGGGACTGATACTTGTAATGGAGATGATGGCGATTATCGTACCCCAGTTAAGCGTTCTGAGGAGATTCTCTTAACAAGAGCTCAGAAAGGATTGATGTGCAGGGAATTTCCTGTTAAGGAAACCCGCATATTAGCACGCTCTGAGGTAATAACTACTTTTTGTGCCTTTCAAGTTTTAAATACACTAGTTCCTGTATCGAGGCGGTTTGTTCCAGGGAGGCGAGGTGTAAGCCTTGAGTTGTATTGAGGCTTAAGCTTCAAAATATACCAACAAATAAAACTTAAAATAGTTAAACTACTAAAAACGCCATATTTATAGGTCTAAAAAGTCTCAAACTCAAACACATTATATGATCACATCATCAAACACAATAGTTCAAAATGAGAATTTAAACACACAAACAAACCAATCACACCAATGACATAATTTAGAAATCTTGAATCTTAATCATCATGACATTAAGGCTCTTTGGAAGAATCATCATATCTTATAGCCTTATCACCATCGTCCATTCCATTATTACTATCAAAATAGAGTGACTCTTCTTCTTCTTCTTCTTCATCTACCTCCATTGGAAACCAGTCTTATTATAGTGATGTTTCATTTGCCAGACTTGTTAGGGTTTAAAAAGTATATGTGGACACATGTTTAATGTACGGGCCTTTTACGAAGTATTAAATACAATTTACTGGGCCTTCTTTAAGTTACACCCAGCATAGAAAGAAAGAAATAAAAATGCCTCAAAAAATGCCTTGAGAGTTGAGACATGCTTCAAGGTGTCCGTCCTGACTTTTGAGGTGTAAGCCTCTTACTATCTAAAAAAACCTAAGACTCAATGCCTGATCTCTGCGCCTCACATTAAGGTGCACCTCAAAGGCTCAAAACCCGCCTATTAACCTCCTCTTACAACCATGGTGCCAGTATCTAAATGCAGAAATTTCTTCTAATATGGGGCCATCTGCTTTAGGCATTTTATTAACTGAATCTACCTTATGCTGTTGGATCTCCTGTTATTTCTAGTCTCGTCGATGAAATCCTCAATGCTACAATATTTTATCTCCTTATTTATTATGCTTGGTAACATGGGCCCTTCTGCTTCTTCTAGGATGAGAATGGGAGCAAGATGGTGAACGAGTATGTTCATAAATATAAGATTGGTTCTGGTAGCTATGGGAAAGTTGTAAGTTGTATGCAAACATTGTCTTATATTTCCCGGTGCACGACAAATTTTTCTAATTAGTAATTAATCTGCACTTTTTATGCTCTTTAAATGCAGGTTCTGTATCAAAGCTCTATAGATGGAAAGTACTATGCCATAAAGGTGGGATCTTTATTTTTGGCTGCACATATTCTTAAAATTATTCTAAGACTCTTTAAGTAGCTCTTAAACGAGCTTGATCATGGTCATATTGTTGGATGTTTATTTCTGGGTATTTTGATTGAAAATGTAAGACATGTCTTGATTGTTGATCTAGTTATTTAATCTATCTTCATGTTTGCTTAGCTTAATTTAGTAATATACATACGACATACATACATACATATGTATACAGATTCTAGATTAAATAAGAACAACACTTATCGTGAAAACGTGAGAACACACACTTAGCCCCATCTAATGCACTATGAAGCATGTCCATTGCACTTTGTCGCATTCGGCATAATATTAACCAAAATGCCACCTCGATTATTTAATATTGGCTTGGTTTGAGCAAAGTTAATGTGTGTTCTCACATTCTCACGATAAGTGTTGTTCTTATTAGAACCGTACCCTATGTCTACATGTGTATACGCCACACCATATTTATATAATTTTTTTGGTGCTGTTGGATCCTTATAGTCCGACTTGGGACCTATTCAATTATAAGTAACTCACAAGTGTAGTCATTGCAGAGAGTTCATACTTTTTTGTCAAGGTTAATTACTTAATTGTAGAAAAAACTACATTGACATACTAGCTGCTGAGTATATTTGAAAAAATAGGCCCACAGCAGCATTCTGAATTTCATTCTGAATGATTTGGATAAGAGGGGTCACATGTAAGAGTTTAATGATTTGATGTTCCTCCTAATGAGCAGCATTTCGTTATACTTTAACACAGGCCTGAGTTTAATGATTTGATGTTCCTCCTAATGAGCAGCTTTTCGTTATACTTTAACACAGGCCTTTCGCAAGTCTCACTTGTTAAAGCAACGGGTTGCCCCATCTGAGACTGCAATGAGTGATGTCCTTCGCGAGGTATTTATTTTCTTTTACCAATTCTGTTCTTCCTTTTACATTTACCTCACTATTATGGGTTATGGGTGAGGCTGAAATACTTTATTTGATGTTATATTGTTATGGATGTTAGATACATTCATACATTATTTGATCTATAGTACTTTATAAATATCATGATTACGTTGTGGCTTCCAAACTTCTTAGTAATCTATGGTCTAGAATTTGTATTTTTATGATTAAACACATATTAGTGAAATTTATTAATTTTCTTATTTTTCATTATTGATGATGATAATGATATTTATTGGTGCTTTTATACACAAGCAATTAGATTTTTTTTGTTACTTTTTTTCATTGATTGATGAGTTAGATTTCTTTACTTTTCATAATTTGCTTGGATTTATCCTGATTACAAAGTATTTTCCTTTTTTTTTTCAGGTTTCAATCATGAAACTTCTAAGCCACCCCAATATAGTTAATCTCTTTGAAGTGATTGATGACCCAAGAACAGATCATTTTTATATGGGTATTCCTTTGCATCTCCTTTGGTTCTTTCTCTGTAGCCATGCGCCCTACACTATTCAGATCATTGCATATTGATATTGAGTTGACCTAACTTGCTCTCTAATTTACCCCACCTACCTGTAATCTCTCCTATCAGTTCTGGAATATGTGGAGGGTAAATGGGTCTTTCAAGGTGATGGTTCACCAGGTGGTCTTGGAGAAAACACTGCACGCAGATACCTACGGGATATAGTATCTGGCTTGATGTATCTGCACTCCCATGTATGAGTCAACTAACTGTTCAACCTGTTTTAATTTCCTGGTATTTAGTTTTTGCTTGAATTATTAATGTGGTGCATTGTGTCTGCTGCTAAACAGAACATAATACATGGGGATATTAAACCTGATAATCTCTTGGTTTCTGCAACCGGCACTGTGAAAATTGCTGATTTTAGCGTCAGCCAAGCTTTTGAGGTAATTCCTGGTTATAAACTATAAATGGGCTAAGTTTTGTACCGGTGAAACTTGTTTCTGCCAAAGTTGACAATAGATGTTACCTCTATCTCAGAATGAAAAAGTCGATTTAGACACTTCTTTGTCCCAAATAAGACAAGTCTAGTTTGAGTATAAAAAATAACAAGAATAGATAATTTTTCATGTAGTTTGCAAAATTCCATCTCAGACAAGTCAAGTTTGAGTATAAAATTTGGTTAACACAACAATTATGTTGTAAAAGTATGAGTAAATTTTAAGATTTGTAATTGTGCATTGGTCAAACATGACTCTCATAGTCTTATATTTGAGCCGGGGTAAAGTGTGACTTTTGAATCCAGGTCTTATTGTATTCCTTTGCTGTGATGTTATAATATAGAATCCAAAACCAGCAAAGTTACCAATCTTTGTCTCTGTCTTCTGCTTAGGATGATGATGATGAGCTCCGGCGATCACCTGGAACTCCTGTTTTTACTGCGCCTGAGTGTTGCTTAGGTCTGACTTATCATGGAAAAGCTGCTGACACTTGGGCAGTTGGTGTGACTCTATATTGCATGATCATGGGGAAATATCCTTTTCTTGGTGACACCCTTCAAGACACATATGATAAGGTGTTTAAACATTTTTGCTTTAATTTTTTTACTGGCCCTCTTAAACATTCATTTATTTTTGTTGTTGTTCTATATTGATGTCTAAACCATTCACTCATTCTCCAGATAGTAAATGACCCATTGTGCCTTCCTGCTGATTTAAATCCTCCTTTAAAAGATTTGCTTGAAGGGCTTCTTTCTAAAGGTACGCTTTCCGTGTTTCAGCCCCTCAATACACATAATGAGCTCTGCCTTTTGTGCATTTTGGGGAGCACTTAAACAAACCAATGGCACACAAAATGATAAAAATGGCAGTTTTCCGTTTTATATGTTTGGTTTTAAATTGAAATATTAAAAGTAAAAGAAAGTTTTATTTTTTAATATTTTAAGCATATACCTAAATTACTTAGAACTGTTCATTTGGACTGAATTTATTGATTTGATCTGTTTAGCTTTGATTGGTCTGGTATGATGGTATCATGTGTATCTTATTAATGCCTAAGTTTGGTTTTATCTGATCTATTTATGTCAGTTCGGGCCTGGTTGTTTAAGTATGGTCTGGTTTGATCTCGTGAAGGATTTTTTGAATGTGTAATAGAATTGAGATAAAAAATGAGCTGAATAAACATTTTAAAATCAATCAACCAAGTTTTGACTTTTGGGTATCTTTTTGTTATTTTTTCCTCCATGTTTTCTTTCCCTTGTATTATTGTGTACAAAACAGACCTTTAGTGCTCTGGTGCTCCAGGAGTGCTGAGTCCCATCCAACCCCATCCAACCCCACCCCATTCCTATTCAACCACATCCATCTCCACCCCATCCAACCCCACCCCACCCTACCATTTTGTCAGTTGTCACTAAAGAGTGATTGTGCATTGAACAGATCCAAGCCAAAGGATGAGTCTGGAGGATGTAGCACAACATGAGTGGGTCATAGGAGATCAAGGCCGCATACCTGAGTACAATTGCTGGTGCCGGACTGCCAGAGAGCAAAACTAACAGCAACGCCAAATGTCATCTAGTAGCAGCTGTTTGTGTACCATTTCTTTTATTTTACCATATTTCACCGTCATGTGTTTAAGGAAAGGTGAATGGTACGTGACTAGGGTGCTGTTTTAAACCTCAGTAAAAAAACTGAACATGCAATGTTATATTTATGTAAGATAAAGATGACGTGGCAATCCTTTTTTATTTAATTACTATCGTATATTGATGTTGGAGTTGATTACTTGATTCCCCAAATTGCATTACTCTAACAGAGTTCAGAGTTGGTCTTGATGAATCATAAAAACAATACCTTTATAAATATTTTTAAATATATCCAAAAAAAATATTAGAAAAAGGCTAAAATAGCGTCTTCTGTAAATTCAACGAGAGAAAAAACTACAACTTTACATATTTTGATTATTTCACATATTAGTGTGAAATCAAAAGTTTAGACCCGTTTATTAGTTTATTAGTTTTATTGGTCAATTTTTTATGAAATACTTAAATTTTGATTTCTCGTGTTTAATTGTATAATACTCGGACTACGTGAGATAGAAGTTAGTTTTTCACTTTTTTGGTTGAATTGGTTAATGATACTCCGTATAATACAAGATAATTTAACTATTTTTATATATGTTTCTTTATTTTATTAATAAAATATATTTCAATTATATTTCTCACAATTCAGCAGATTCAACTAATTCAGAATTTTATCAATTTTAATAGATTAGTAGATTCAGACAACTTAGACTTACCTGAGTCTACACTTTGAGTCTTAGCGGTGAGAATTGCCATTTGCTAGGACTTCCGGGCCTCTTGGCTAATGAAAACATTTTTTTGAAAACAAATTACTTTGTTTTGTGCCAATCTTATTTAGGGGGGAATATTTTTCCTCTCCTTGGGCTCCGTTTGTTTATCAGAATAAATCAGAATAGCGGTTTGGAATAAAACTGCTAAATGAAGTAATTTTATATTGTAAAAATTGATGTTTTTAGATTTCTTAATTATTGAAATAGATAAATAAAAACAGTTGAAAAAATAAAAATAGAAATATTAAGTTAGAACAATGTACAGCGTATTTTTGTTCGGTTAAATATTTTGTTTCTATGTAGAGTAATCTTCCGGTCAGGTATACCTGACCGGAGCCGCCGTCCGGCCTCCTCCTTTTGGGGGCCTTCCCGGTGGTATTTTTTGCTCAAATGTTTTGTGTATGTTCCTCATCAAGTCTAGTTTATCCATACCAAATTTCAGCCAAAAATTCAATCGGGAAGGTCGTCAAATGATTTTTGCAAGTTAACTGGTCCGGAAAATACATATTCCGGACCAGTTAACTTGCAAAAATCATTTGACGACCTTCCCGATTGAACTTTTGGCTGAAATTTGGTATGGATGAACTAGACTTAATGAGGAACCTACACAAAAAATTTGAGCAAAAAATACCATCGGGAAGACCCCCAAATGGAGGAGGCCGGACGGGGGCAGTGGTCAGGTATACCTGACCTGAATATTTCTCTTCTATGTATATTTAGATAAATAGAAGTATTAAGGGTCTGGCTGGGGTAAATTACACCGTACAGCCGGCTGTACGGTGCTCACCGTACAGCCGGCTGTACGGTGCTCACCGTACAGCCGGCTGTACGGTGCTCACCGTACAGCCGGCTGTACGGTGCTCATCGTACAACCGGATTTTTTTGTAATTAAACCTCCTGCGATTCAGCCCTGCAACTGACCAACGAAGACAAACGATTCAGCCCTGCAATTGACTGACGAAGACGGCGAAGGACGGCCTCTGCAAAAGTCTGGTGCAACTCACGAACGCAGATCGCAGATAGCAAAGCTTCCAAGTGCAACTCACGGCTGAGATGTTTGGCTGACGCAGAGACGACCTATGCGAGCGATTCCTATTCTTGGCAGCCTATTTTCCTCTCTTTACTAATTTCTGACCTGCTCTGTGCTGTCACAATTTTTTTTTATAAAAAATCTATTACATTTGCCATGATATTATAAAAATGAGTTTTATATTAAAATCAAATGATTATACGCTTAAAAGAAATGAACATACACAAATCAATATTGAGCATATTAAAAATGAGTTTTATGTTAAACTCAAATGAGTTTAAACCCAAAATGAATGAGTATACAAATAGAGCTTTTGAATTTTTTAATACTCATTTTGTAAGTTATGTATGCTCATTTGGTACCTCTTTATGCTAATTTTAAAATGTTGCACATTTCAAGCTCAAGTGTATCTGTATCATACTATATTATGTTAAACTCAAATGAGTATAAGGCCAAAATGAATGAGCATACACAAATGAGCTTTTGAATTTTTTGATACTGTTGTGTAAGTTACATATGCTCATTTGGTATTGTTGTATGCTCATTTAAAAATGTTTCACATTTCAAACGCATCATACTACATTGGATTCAAATATTGAAATTGATTATAATAATAATTTAAGATTTTTTTATAAACGAAAATAATAATAAAAAGAAATTGAATTAGAAGATATATGAATCAGAAATCACTGGTGCTCATTGTTAGACTCGAAAAGAACAGACCCGATGTTCATCACAATCGCATAATGAAAATCACTGGTGCTCATAATTTCAAGTTGGTGCTCAATGAAAATGTCTTGATGTTCAATTAAGTATACTTATGATTTTCATATCAATTCTCATTTTATAAGTTATGTATGCTCAACGGGTATTCATATTATGCTCATTTGTAAAATGACATAACAATGCTTATTTCAAAAGTATCATATTGCATTAAATTCGCATACTGAAGTTCATAAGAGTTGATTATAGATATAATTAATAAGTTTTTATAAAGAAAAAAAATAAGGAAAAGAAAGTAAATTCGAAGAGATGAAACAGAGATCACGATGCTCATTGTTATGCTTCTAATGTTCAATAAAATATGTATCATGCTCACTAGACGTGTTTTAATGCCCATTTAGTACAAGACGCGAATTTCATGTAAATTACAAAAATGTCACCGGTTATACGGTTCTCACCGTACAACCGGCCGTACGGTTCTCACCGTACAGCCGGCTGTACTATATACGTTGCTGGGGGTTGCTGCCATGTATTGTTATTGTCGATGGCGAGCTTCACTCTCAGTCAATATCCTCTCGGACAACTCGAACATCTCATTCATGTGGTCCTTTCGTCATTCGTTGCTGCTTCCCGATGGTGACCACGTTTCTTAGTCAATCTCATCTCGAGCAACTCGAACAATTCATTCATATGGTCCTTCGTTGCCGCTTTCCCATGGTGACCACATATCTGCATTATTTTCTTTCCCTATCATTTTTAGTTCCAATGGAAGGATTTTGGTGTAAAAGAGGTTTTGATGAAATTCTTTTCCACCAAAATTACTTCGTGTTTTGAAAACAGAGTTGATTTCTTGCAATGGTTTCATATTTTCTATTTTAGGTTTAACTATATCTATATTTTCTTTGAGTAACTCATTTTTCGAGAAACACTTTTTTAAAACAATACTCCCTTCGTCCCCTAACTTTGTTCCGTTTTACCTTTTTAGTTCGTCTCATTAAGTTTGTCGCATATCATTTTTGATAACATTTGAGTCGTTAGAATTCATTCTTACTTTATTCACACTTTATCAATTCAACGCCAACCACACAATACTATTTTTTTAAAAAAATCACACAACACACCTTTATCCCAAATTTAAGGGGACGGAGGTAGAACTATTTATGGTGTCCTAGAAGTTTTATACGGTGTGATACATATGCAATATACCTGATACTACGTGTATCGGGTGGTGTATGTTACTCCATATTTAATTGTTGTTGTCCATATTTAATTGTTGTTGATGCTTCTAAAATGAAAGTTCACATGATTCGGACTATTGGGACAAATGCAACGCCGTCATGGTAAAGGTGCGTGTGTGTATTTGTGTAATCATGCTCATAGAAATTTTAGGGGTGTTTGGATCTAATTCTTAAAATTGTTTTTACTTCTTCAGGGAACAGAAGCATAAATTGGAGTGTTTGGTGAAAGTGCAGAAATGATTTTGGTGCTCTAATTTACTCCTAGAATCATTTTTTTTAGAAGTTGGGGGGACCAACTTCTGAAAACTGATTCTGATTATGCTTCTGCTTTAAAAAAGAAGCAGTTCCAAACATTCCCTTAAACTTCTTATTTTAGAGTTCCTTTATATCAATAAAATTGGTTCAATTGATTGAATTATGGGGTAGAAATGTCTGAAACTCTTTATGTTTTAAATTGATTAATTCCTAGCTTTAAAAATTATATAAAATAGTTAAATATGCATCTTTAACAAATTCTGTCAATTCAGTCAGAAAAAAACTACAACTTTCATATTTTTATTATTACACAAGTCAACAAAAATCTAAATTTATGTAGTACTACGTATTTGATAAAAAAAATGATCAATAAGCTGATATAACTTTTGTGTAGTTCATTGAACCATTCATAATGTGGTCCTTCAAGAGTGGGTTGACATTAACTTTTGTGGAGTTCATCGAACCATTCATAGTGCGGTCCTTTAAGAGTGGGTTTGAACCAGTGACAAATATAATCATTTGACGCTCCATGAGCATTCAGTTCTAGTACTCGGTTGAAGTACCATTGGGGGTCCGTCTTACAGACTGATCGTCTATCATAGTTCATCGGTTGAAGTACCATTATATTGGAGGGCTTCATAGGGCTTGGTCGTCTATCAACTATATTTGGTGGGGACTTGGGCACCTAGAGGCTAGAACTCTCAGAGTGAAGGTGGTTCTTATCCTGATTTGGATGATGGTTTCCCCTCACACTTGAAGTCCCCGACCAAGTGGTCTAGCTGGGGAGTTGCTGCCTTGTGTTGTTGGTGTCAATGGCGAGCTTCACTCTCGAAGTCTTGGTCAATCTCCTCTCGAGCAACTCGAACATCTCATCCATGTGGTCCGTTGTTGCCACTTCCCGGAGGTGACCATGTTTGACTCTCTTCGAGTGAGCTCATTTTATCTGGTGAAGGGCATCCTCACTACAAGGGGCTTATTGCCACTGTCCTTCGTATATCCTCTTGTTAGCTATCCGACAGGGGCATACCTAGGGGTAACCCCAAATTTTAAAAATGCTTATATTTTTTTTTAAAAAAATCTTGTGATTTTCCCTCAAAAATATTCTTTGTATCGGCCCAGAGTACCTGACTGTGTCCCTGCTATCCGGGACACCTAACCTATGCTCTCATTGACGGAGTCATACTCCAGATCTACTTTTGTGAGTTCATCTTTTCATGGACCAATCGTCGCTTGTCTCACAGTCTATCAAAGGGTGAGGGGGTGCCTCCTCGTAGGATTGTGTCAATTGCATGGACACCTTCATTGGTTCCACTTTGTTCTAGTCTGTTTCTGACTCCGAACTTGTCAAGTTTCGGTCCCAATTCATCTCTACTCAATGTTTGAATCAGAAGTTCTGGGTAAGATTTAGTTTCAGACGATACTAATTTTGATCCGATTTAAGTTGTTCCATGTTCGACCAAAAATCTTATTTTAGAAATTTTGTGACTGGAATTGGCCCGATTAGATGATATGAAATTGTATGTCTTGGGCCTATTTCGGATACCCGCTCGGATCCGATTCATTTCTAGACCGGTCTCACTCAATCCATGAGGTGAAAACTGAAAATCATGCGTCTCCAATTGTCACCAGCCCATGGGGTTGAACTTGGGCGCAGCCTAGGCTCAAGAATCTGAAATTAAAGTTGGCCCAAATATGGCATTTGAGTAATTCTGTGATTCCTGTGTATTTGGTTTAATTGGTTGGTTGCAAGGCAATATGCACTACGTAGAACTGTAGAAGACTCAAAAGAGGCGGGGAGCAACTAAGCTCAAAGAGACGCAATTCATCATATCTCACAAGTTGGCCCTCCTACCGACGACGGTAATACAGAACGCTGGTTTTCTTCCTCACATTTCTGCCCGAGTTGTTAGTTTTCTGCCTTTCGATTTTTTTTTTTTTTTGAATGTTCTGCCTTTCGAATATCATGTCGCCAAGTTGGAAATATCTTGTTCTTCACGGCTTACATACTTGCGATTATTTTCACAGTTCATCAGTTACCAAACAGATTCCTTCATGAAAACCAGAGTTTAATTTAGCTTGCTTTAACATGAAGAACTAACTTTGAAGTGCCATAGACTTTTGCAGCTAATTAAAATCAATTTATGGGATTAGATTTAATTTTCCATTGGAAATTTCTAAAAGAATCCAGAGAATTTCCCAAAAGGACAAAGGTAAACATCACATGATGTAATCATTAGTGCTATTCAGGGGCGGATCCAGGAATGAGGGGTGGGGTGGGCTAAGCAATAAAAATTTTCGTTACAAAATACAAAAGGTTTAGCTTAGGACTGATAGTTATTGAACTGAGTTTTTTTTTTTAACTACTCGAGTTCGATCGTTATTTCGACTTTAATTTAATGACCAAATCTTAACGAGCTTCAATCTCGAACATGGGCTAAATTTTAGTTTAAATAGTTTGTTTTTACAAAAAAAGCGGCCGCTGTTTTTTTGAGTTTGAATAGTTATTCAAGATGAATTCGAGAATAGTCATGTTCAGTTCGATCTGGACTCGAGCATATTGATAACTTATAAATTATAGAAATAAACTATATACTTCCTCCGCCCACTTTTATCAAGACTAATTTGGCTTTTCAAGTCAAAGAAGTTAAACTCTGAATGACTATATATTTATACAATAAAATTGATAATATTAAAATGAAATGGAAATGTTCTTTGTTAAAAAGTTTATCATAAAAATATAAATTTAGTAAGTTTCACATAAAACATGAGTTTAAATGATGGATCAAAGTTTACCATCTTTGACTAAAGAGTCAAAGATGGCTAAATAAAACGAGACGGAGGTAGTATATCTAAAATTTTAACATTTTTAGTGTGATTTATAATTTTATTATTGATTATTAAAGATTTTAGTATTTATTGGTATGAATTAAAATACTTCTATAAAAGTATAAAACTAATAAGTAAAAATAGTCGATGTACATAAAACTAATAAGTATTCCCAATTTTAAAATTGAATTGAGATTTTGAATCCATTCTTACATGCCTAAACAATAAGTACATTGTTATCTATTCTTTAATTGTATAATAAATAAATCATTTTCTAATCTTTAATTCTATCTTTAATCATTATAAATTTATAATAAATAAAAACTATTTTACTATCTATTGAAAATATTCAATTAATAATCAAATAGAATTACAAAGTTGGTAAGCTTGGGCTGGGCTAGACATTAATTTTGAGGTGGGCTGGAAATTAAACCTATACCTATAATAATAAAAATAAATTGGGCTGGGCTGGGCTGGAGCCCACCCCTGCCCCAACATAGATCCGCCCATGGTGCTATTTATTCGGGGAGTGTTTTTGATAAAATTGGTGATTTAAAAAAGAACAATATAAAATGAAATTAGAGATAGCAACCTTCAGTTAAAAGGATAATTGAAAAGTTATGCTTTAGTTAAGATTTTGAATACTAATTGTCTTGTTGGAGATCAACTAGAACACCAAATTTCTACAGCCAACAGTTTTTACAAAATTAATACTTTATGTACAGCTTTTTATCGTATTTTTCATTAAAAACATTGTTGAATCAACTTTTGTTATTATAATAGACCTGTGTGGAGTTTCACACATAGGCTGCAAAAACACACAGGACTACATTGCCTTGTCTTTGAACTGAGAGGACAGGCAGAAGGAAGAAATGGCAGTTGGGGTGTTGGCCTTACAGGGGTCTTTTAACGAACACATATCAGGTACATTTCTTTTATGATTCAGCTCTTTTCTAAGTGAATGAATGAATGTTCTTCTATTTGCTGGTTATGGATTGTTTAATGTTATTGGGCAGCTCTGAGGAGGCTTGGAGTAAAGGGAGTAGAGATAAGGAAGGCAGAGCAGCTGCAGAGCATCTCCTCCCTCATCATCCCCGGCGGTGAAAGCACCACCATGGCTAAAGTTGCAGAATTTCACAACCTGGTTAGTTTATCTCTCTTTGCAGACTCATTTATGTTTTTTAATGTGCATACATGGATATTGGGTTGATTATACATGTATGCTTCTTCCAGGATTCATCCCAATTTCGTTCAAAGGATAGTAGGTCTACATTCTTCAAAATTTAAGAATTTTACTTCCATAGTGTGCAAACTTATTTTTATTGTGGAATCTATGCCAGTAGACTTGAACCAGATCACTGAATAGAAATATGTGGCATTTTTTGAATATTAAATTATGATTCTACCTCCATCCCTTATAGATAGTCTACTACTCGTATTTATTGCTGCACATTGATTTTAGAAATTATTAATATTTTAGAAAATCCTCAAAATAGGACTAAGTATGTTTTCTTTCCAAATGAGGACCTATTAGGTCCAATTAAAAAATACTAGTATTTCCAAAATAACAGTGCATAAGTTCTACTTTGGGAAGAAAACAAATGTGTTCCTATTCAAGAAAATTTGCTATTCCCCCATCCCATTCAAAGGTTCTCACTTTCCTTTTTGGGACATCCTAACTAAAGGTTCCCATTTTCTATTCTAGGAAACAATTAACACTCTTACATAGCAATTTAATCATCAAGTATTAAAAATAATACATCTATAACATCACAGTTATCATCAATAACCCATTATATTATATACCCATCAAAGCTATTTCTCAAAATATCTCTAATTAGCATATTTAATTATGGTCTAAATAATCGTGCCTTTTTGCAATGGGAACCTTTGAACACGGCAAATGTGGTATCTTTTACTCATTTCGGGAATTTTCTCTTAATATTTGAGTTGAAATAATTACCTTTGAATGCAATTCTCAGCTTTTCCCTTTTTAAGTTTAGTCTTGTAATTTCTATGTAGTCCCCTTAATTAACATTTAATTTTGATGTTGGTGATTAAGTAGGGGAAATTTGGAAAAGAGAAATTCTACAAACCCAATAAAGAGTTGACTATCTTTGTGTGATAAATGAAAATGAAACAGTGGACTATCTTTGTGGGCAATATGGTACGGATAGACTATCAAGATTTCATATTTCTGGTAGAGAGTTATTAAAAGTAAAAGAGCATATACTAAGAAATATGATAGCTCAATGATGGCGTACAGAAAAAACACGGACTTCCAAGAAAAAAACCTCCAGCAAGATAACATCTAGTCTTGACCACATCATTTATATTCTGGTCAATAGCTATGCTATTCCTCCCTTGATCTTGTAAAAGGGATTCTATTTGTAGCCTTAGAGATAATGGGGGTGTTTGTGTAACCGCGTTTCACCCCGAAACGCCATTCTTTTTCAACGTAAAACACTGTTAAATGTAGCGTTTTGGCCACCAAAACACTGAAATACAAACATGCCCAATATGGAAGGTAAGTATAGATTAAATATCAATCAAGGATGAATGAGATCCCAAAAATTATGTTTAGAAGATAAAAAAATATACGCTAATGAGACCACCCATTCTCTACTCAATTTATGAAAGTACCTTTCTTTGCTGTCATATGCACTCTAATATTTTCTTTAAAGACTATCTCATCGAAATGAGAATAGGGTACCTTAGCATTCCGTTTCCCTTCCTTTTATGGTTCTTTTGTCTTGATTGGCATGTTTCTTTACTTTCACGTCTGAATCAATGCCTGGAATGGATCTATCTTGCTATCTTGTAGCTTTATTATAGTTAAAATTGCAGTTTCCCGCATTGCGTGAATTTGTGAAAACGGGGAAGCCAGTTTGGGGAACTTGTGCAGGCCTAATTTTCTTGGCAGATAAATTAATCGGTAAGTGCCTATCACTTGATTATTAGTAAACTGTTTGTGTTTGCTCTTACTTTTGAAATTCTTTGAGAAATTTTTATCTTAGAGAACAGCATTATTACAATTATGGGTTTCTTGAGATGTTTTGTGCTTATTAAACTTTACATTTTGTAGTCTATCATTAGTTTTCCTTTCTTTTTCCTCAGGGCAGAAATCCGGAGGGCAGGAACTGATTGGTGGTCTTGATTGCACTGTACATCGCAACTTTTTTGGGAGCCAGGTAACTCATACATGTACTATTTCCTTCCACACTCAATGTTTTAATACCTGAAAGGATGGTGACTGAACGAAAAATTACTGGTAAAGGGGTAATTGATGTATTGATAAAATTCAAATCTTTTGCCGTGCAAAGTGCAAAGGAAAAAATAATGATGTCGAGAAGATCTCGCACTCCTGAGAATGGTTTTAACAGACTACTTTGCCAATATTATAGGAAGGCACACAATTTTTTATTATGAAAATAAGAAATGCTGTTATATGCATCTAGTTCATGTCACCTGGGATTGTATAGGGCATTGAATGTTTAATGTTTACTCGTCTTCTTATGATTTATTATTATTCACTCCGTACAAAAAACAAAAAACCATGTTTATAATATTGTGCTCCCTCCGTCCATTTTACATGTCCTACTTTCCTTTTCGGGTTGTCCCAAAATAAGTGTCACATTAATAATTGTGTCAAAGCAAAGTAAGACACATAAAATGGGACGGAGGTAGTAGTATTACTAAAATGGGTACATGGTTTTTTCAACGTATTATTTTCTTCATACAATCTCTTTGATTATATTTTGATGTATATCATGGATGAGTTTAGTCAGTTTACATATGATGGTATACCCACACTAAGGCTAGGTTTGTTAGCCATATCTGGCTTATTATATTGTTTGACATAATAAGCAGCTTTTGATTTATTTGGCTGAAACTGACATAAACAAATGCTTTCCCTTAAAAGAATCAGAGAGCAGCCATTTTGTCCAAATAACTCTTTCTAAATGGGCTCTAAAACTCTAACTAAAAATTTCAATAACAACATTTGTCATAACAGTTGCAAAGCTTCGAGACAGAGCTTGCTATTCCAAAGGTTGCAGCCAATGAAGGTGGCCCCCCAACGTTTCGTGCTGTTTTCATTCGTGCACCTGCAATACTGCAAGTTGGTCCAGATGTTGAAATTCTGGCAGATGTTCCATTCCCATCCACAAAAACTGTGGATTCTCAATCTTGTACTCAAGACCAACAACAGGTGAGAACAAGGCCCTCGGTCCTTCAGAACTCTTTTGCACCCTTTCAGTCCAATTGTCTATCATCCTGTTTTTGCCATTTGGTTTAACATTTATATAATTTAGCATTAACATTCAGATTTTAATTGATCATGACATGTCATCTTTCATTTTTAGTATCTGTTGTTAGATCGCAGCGGTCATATTTTCATTTTAAGAGATTTATGAAACTTGATTACCCTATGGCCTAGCTGAACTAATACTCCCTCCAACCAGCACCATGCATAACCAATCCATCCTTTTGTGTTTTGGTGAATAGTTTAAGTTTTTTGCATTATAAACCAGCATAACTGGCCAAAGTTAAGCGAATCTACAACTCTGACTGCAACTGACAAAAGCGCAACTGAGATAGGTTAAACTGAACTGAACAAACCATAACTGACTGACAAACATGCTTACTGAATGAACCCAATGAAATGACCTAAACCGAAACAAAACCCCCCTTTTTATTAACTGTGAAAATGCATATGAATGAATTAATATCCTGTTCACCCCAATTTTGTACTTACTGGAGTTTTGGTTTACCCCCTCGTTTGCTATGATCTCAAGTACTGTAGTAGAACAGTACTGTTTAGGATCTTAAGTTTCCTAACAACATGTGTGTTATGATTTCTCTGATTTCACTACTTCCTAAGGGTCACATTCCAGACTTGGAAAGTTTTTGGGAATGTAAATAGGAAGCAAAATTGATACGAAAGAAAATGTGGAAAAATAAAAGAATGAATGTAATATGACAACAATATAACATATTATGATTTCTCTGATTTCACTACTTCCTAAGGGTCTCATTTTATTTTTTTATGTGAAATATGGCAGACTAGAAATCTGAATATGTCGAGAACTTTAAATGAATAAACATATTTTAATTTTCTTTTCTCTTCCAATGTAAAATGAACATAAGGATCTTTGTTTTGGCATTTCCTTCCTCTTTGCCTTTTCATGAATCCAAAGATACCCTAATACACATCTTTTAATGGTATAGATTAAACAGGAATCTCTTACTCCTGAAGAGAGAGTGATTGTTGCTGTAAAGCAAGGGAACATGCTAGCTACCGCGTTTCACCCTGAACTAACTGCTGATTCTCGGTGGTAATTATACATGCTCCTTGATTATTACTCTACTATTGTTATTGTTGTGATTAATATGTTATAAATATAGTAACTGTAATAACATTGTTACGATTATTATTATTATTATTATTATTATTATTATTATTATTTAGGTATTAATTTTGTTCTTGTCATAGGCATAGTTACTTCTTGAAAATGGTGCCTGAAGATGGAGAAGGAGCTTCAAGTATCATCTCAACTGTTGATTTACGACCAAGAACTGAGCTTCCAGTATTTCAATAGGATCAAATAGTAAAAGCATTGTTATGAAATTGTGACTTTTGGGGGGGTAGTATTTATGTGTTTTGCATATGCTCAGATGATTATTGTATCTTTGGGAATCTCCTCAGTGTAACATGTATGTACTTATCTTAAAATTCTTAAATTTATTAATTGCTGTGTTTTAATAAAAAGGGGAAGCACCAAAATCTGGCTGATTACTTGAGTTCAACAAATATGATTTTCACAATTACGCAAGAGAGTCACACAAAACATTTGTTCCTTGACCAGTTTCAAAATATCATTATTGTCTGGACCGTCTTTATTTTATAGATTTATTTTATGATTTCCATTTATCCTAAACTGGAAGAGCTTTACCAAACCGGGGTAGATTAATTTCCAGATGCTGTAACTATGGGTAGACCCGGTCCCGGTCCCCTAGTATTGAAGACCGGAACTGACCCGGTTTTTTACCAGTTGCGGTCCGGTCCAGGGTACCCGGCCGGTCCTGGTTCCTGTCCCGGGCCAGCACCCCTTAGTTAAAAAAAACATTCAGCTAACCGTTGAGACTGGAACTAGACCTGGGACCACCCGGTCTAGTCCCCAAATATTGTACCCGCCTACCCGGGCCTGCCGGCTACCCGGTCAAGTACCCGGTCTTGAATTGGGGCGCTAAAAATGGACCCGGTGCGGTCCTACATAGTATCGGACCCGGTTTCGGGCTGGGCCAGACTGCTAGGTCGGGTCCACCCCTAGCTATAACTTTCTCAAAAAAGCACCTATGTGAAAGACTGTTTGTGTAATTTATTTTTTATTTTTGTATTTTGTAATGGCCTTGGCCATATTGTATTTCTATTGGGCCTAGCCCACTCCAAAAAGAAAAGAGATGATACAAAAGAAAAAGAAAAATTAAAAGAAAAACGATGATACAAAAGAAAAGGAAAAGAAAAAGAAAAAAGATAACTAAAATGTTCCTTCATAGTTGACAACATTATATTGCTTAAAGTGAAAGCTCTCATCCACTCAAATCTCTCAACCAAAAGTGGGAAGGTCTCTCATCCACCTAGTCATGGACCTGGGCTGGGCTCGGGCGGGCTTTTTTTTATGGGAAGGAAGGCCCGGGACCGGCCCGGGCCTCCGGTTGGTTATATTTTTTTTTTGCTTTCCTAACCACCCCCTCACCCACCCCCCAAACCCCTCCTAACCATCAAGCCCAACCCAGGTGGAACCCCAAAAATGAAAAAAAAAAATTAATTCGGCCCGGACCCAGGCCCAACCCGGCCGGGCCGGGCCGCCAAAAACTAGCCCCGAGCCCGGACCCGCCCCCCCCCCCACCGGTTCGGTGCCCGAACCGGACCCGGACCCGAGAACCGGGCCGGTCCCGGGCCAGGCGGCCTGAACCGGGTCCAAGACTACATCCACCTAATACAACTCAACAAGAAGTGAGGACTCACCGTCACTCAAAACTCAACTTTGGAGTGGGATTACAGCACACTCAACACCACTCACTCCCAAACTTCTCCTATATAAAGGAGGTCCGCTCCACCTCAAAAATCAAGTTCTTAGATAGCAAAAACCGAGTTCTTCTCTCTTTGTCTTTAATTGAGCAAGATCTCCTACTATTTTGGAGTATTTTCCATATTTTGTATTAGTAGTTAATTTTCTTCAAAAAATCTTGTAAGTGTTTCTTTAATGTTTTAGATTGTTTCTTTCATGTTATTTCCATCTTGTATTTATGTTCTAATTTAAATATTATTGTGTTTTCCATATCTCCTTGTTCCTCAATTTTGTTGTATTCTATAAGTATGGCTGGACTCGGGCCGGTTCGGGCCCGGTTCGGGCCTGGGCCCGGCCGGGCCTCGGGCCAGAAAACTGGGGCCCGGGCCCGAACCGCCGGTGGGCGGTTCCGGTTCCGGTTCCGGGCCAAACCGGGCCGGGCCGGGCCGGGCCGAACCGGCCCACTTAATTTTTTTTTTTTTTTTGGTCTCCTATTTAATCCCCTACCCCTCCCCCTCAACCCCAAACCATCCCAAACCACCTCAAATGGCCCAAAATACCTAATCCAACCTAAAACTTAAAAAAATTTCAAAAAAAAAAAAAAAAAAAATTAAAATCCGGCCCGGACCGGGCCCGAAACGGCCGGGCCGGTTCACCAAAACCTGGGCCCGGGCCCGAACCGCCCAGCAGCCGGGCCGGGCCGAACCGAACCGGTGGACCCACCGGGCCCCGGGCCGGGCCGGGCCTAACAGTAACCGGGCCGGGCCGGTTCCGGGCCGGGCCGCCCGGCCCGAGTCCAGCACTATCTATAAGTATGCTCTGCACCTGCATCATTGTCTGAACTTGTGCATCAAAAACTCTGTGAGTTAATTAATTAATTTATTTATTTTACCCTTTATTCCTTGGGGCGTCCCTGGTATCATATATATAGCGAAATCATAAAATATACCCTTAATAATTACTAGATTGTAATATTGTACACAATATATATATATATCATATTATTAATAAAATCATGTGTAAAATAAAAACTGAATTGACAATACCCTGTATCATTAGCAAATTACAGAATCTCAGCTTACCATGTATTGTAATTGATTGTTACCGTGTGTGTATAATCATATAATGTATTAGTAAACTTTCCCGTATAAGGACTCTGATTATTATAAATTTTATAATTACAGTTGCACATAAGTGAAGAGCCAAACATTGATGCTTCAACAGCTAAACATTGATGCTTTATTTGGAGAAATACTATCCTCTATGTTTCAACTATACGTGTAATGCCATTCATGCACATGATGCTTCAACAGCTAAACTCTTTGTAATTCCTACACATGGGTCACCAAATGTATTGATTGACACACCAACACTGCAGCTTCTTGTTCCAAGGCAAGCCTGTTATCAATTTTTTTATTGAAATTAACTATAATGTTAACACACAATTATATACTGAAGTAGTTAAGTCAAGAGGAAGAGTTGGTCTTTAACCTTTTCTAGAATGGAAAGAGCATTGCTGCTCCTGCATTTGCCATGGCTATAGCTTCCACATCTCCCTTGAGGTGTGCCAAAGCTTGCAAAGTTGATTGAAGATATGAGCTGATTACGATGAGGGCACTCAAGAGACATGGTGGGCCCCGCTTGCATTCCCGCGCCTTCTTCTGAAGAAACCCACATGTGTATAGGGGTTGGATGAGATTCTGATATTCTTGAGCATACACTTCCCGTCTCTCTGGTAACAAATGATATCTTCGTTGGATCTCCACCCGCTTCCTCGAATAAAACCAGCACATTTCCACTTGGCTTTAGCCATGAACGAGGAACATGGTAACTGCAGGATTAGTCCAAATATGGTTAATGACAAACATATGTTATTGGCAGAGTAATACAATGTTTTTATTTGAGGAAAAATTGACCTTAATAATCTCAACTATGACTGGTCTTCTTTAAACTAATCTCAACTATTGAGTAATGTTCTCAAAAACTCAGGTGACTTGTATTAAACGATAACTAGATCGAAATAGTTTATTTTAGCTGCTTTTTTATATTCAAGTGGCTGTTTTAGTGTTTTACCTCCCAGCTACTTTACCTCCCATCAATCAATGTATTGATGCTGATGATTGGCAAAATATGTCATAAATTTAATATTCTTTTTTAAAAAAACATAAAGTTTCAGAATTTATATACCGGGTATATATTGGAAAAATGTACAAGAATAATCCCAACTATTAGTGATCTGCTTGAAATAATCCAAAGTATTAATGATCTCAAAATAATCCCAACTATTGAAAAATCTTCTCAAAATACTCCACTTACTCATAAATTATAAGTTATTTACGGATAATTATATGTCGCCGGAGTATTTTGAGAAGATTTTTCAATAGTTTGGATTATTTTGAGATAATTGATACTTTGGATAATTTCAAGCAGATCACTAATAGTTTGAATTATTCTTGTCCATTATTCCGGTATATATTTTTAACTCTGAAGTTGAAGATTAAATTTTGATAAAGTAACACTAAATATCAATATATTGATCAGAAAAATGCTGCGTGTATTTAGGTTTTAACTTACAATAGGTTACTTAAAGAATGTTTAGTCATGTTAGATGGAATTACTTTGAAATAATTGATAGTTGAGATTACTTAAAATAGACCGATATTAGTTATGAATATTCTCTTTAATTATTCTTTTATAATAAAGAAGTAAAAGCCATTTACGTGGTTTGAGATGGTTTTCCACAGTGCTTGAGGCATTTGCTTTCATCATAATGTCCCTTGTAGTTACAAGAATCTGTGCAAGCTGAGGTGGTTGAAGCAATATACGTTGGCCAATACCGTCCAATGCTTTCACCATTTACCCATGCTTCACCCTTCCCCATCCCAGTGAAATCTATGGCAACAGGATTATCACCACCTGGTGCCTCAAAACTGGTCTAATAGAACAACAAAATATTTCAACCACAGCTTATTGCGAAGAAATTTAATATTACTGTATGCTAATTTTTACCATTAACATGCCTCCACCAGACGGTGGCTCAGTATAAAAGACATATCTCGATATCAGTATGCTCATTTTTTTAGAAATACGAAGACAGTATTGCTCTTTTTATGAACTTCATGTACTCAATACAATATAAAGGCTTCAGTTACATCTCAAAAACTCAACAACGAATAGTCATGGCTTATATTTTGATTTATATTCTTATTTTTGTTCTGTGTGGAATGACTATATTTTCAGACTTTCAGGATATGAAAACAATAGTAACTGTCAAAATGACACTTCACATGTTTATATATTAGAAGTCAAATAAGGGGAAAATAGCATTCCGGCCACTAGCTGTTATAAATAAAAAATATATTGATATATTCAAAACGCAAATAACACACAACGAAGTTTAAGATATTACCTTATACCATATTAATGGTTGGTTTGTGGGCAAACTAGATTCTGATGTCCAGAGTGATGAAACTCCATTGGACAAGCTTAAAGCTTCCCCTTTTAGTCCAATCTGCAATTTCAAAAGAATAAATGATAAGTGGAAAGGTATGTACTAATCCATAGTCTTTTTTACTTACACGGGCACTAGTATGATAATTTACATATCAATCTAAGGAAAAATGAGAAACACTGAAGATGATGGCCATAAATTCTTGGAATTATGGTATTTTCAAGACATGGGTTTCCACTTAAAAATAGCCCAACACCTTATTTGTTTACTTGAGTGTTATTTTTTATATATGTGGGATGGTTTAACAATAGTAACCTGATATGTCCATTGCTGTGAAGAAAGATCAGCTATTAAGCTGCCACTTGAACCTTTCAACTGCACAGGACCGGTAACCCCTGCCCCTCTTAAATCATAATGCGCTCCATAATTCTGCAGCCAAATGCAAATTTATGTTAAATGACAATTTTTCATGTAAAAATGGTAGTATCTTAATTGTAATCATGCAAATTAATCAGCCTGGAATCCAAATTATCAAACCTGCAGTCCAACTGTCAAACTTAAGAGATCGATTTTATTTGTCCCTTGTAAAAGGTTGATGGGCACATCTAACGTTACTTTGGAATTTCCGCTATTGCCCTTTCCACTGCCTGGAAAACACTAGTAAGATATTCAATATATGATGATCAATGAAACTAATGATCAGTGTTGCATATCATATACACTTGGTTTGTGACAGGATTTATTTTCCTGATATTAGAAATGAAAATAATTATTGCCTACTACTATCTCCATTCCTAAAAAATGAGTCATGTTTGTAATGCTGATTTCAGTATTACAAACAAAGCTCTTTTTTAGGTCGGAGGGATATATATTTATTGTCCTGAAGAAGAAAATAAAAAGTAATCTTGTGGCATTGTCCAAATAACTTCACCTGAATGGATTCCATTAACAAAGACATGAAGTGCATGACCAAGTGATTGGACGTGAAGAACTGCTTGTGATCCATCTTCTAGGAAAGGTTCATCACCTTTGATCTCAATACTACAAGATGCAGAAAAGTCTTAGGGGAAAGAAATGAGGGTTTGTTACATCATACATTCATACTCCATCGAGCCTTGGTTAAATTACAAAATGACTTGAGGTTTCTGAATATGACAATTGACCGTTGAGCTATAAGATTGAAAGATGTTATACTATATTTAAAATTCTCGCCAGGACAAATAGTGTTTGCTAGAGTCCATACTAGACAAGACATGTAAAGAGAAAATGATGTGTTAATAAGATATTGGGTTGAACTAACATTAAAGTCTCACATTGAACAAGTAAAGCGAAAGTGATGGGTGAATAAGGTCTTGGTTAAACAAGCTAATAAATGTGGACTCTAACAAATATTGAGGTTAAATTTAGTCCAAGAAAAACTCAATTCCTACTAAAAAAGTCTAATGTCATTATACTAATATCCTATTATATTTCAGGCTCGTTTGTGGAAAATCTAACGAATCAAGAGGGCTTATTTTTAACTTTTGAAAACTCCAAGGTTTGTTCAATATTTTCAACAACACTTCGCAGGAAGTAGATTTAAGTTACTCTAGAAATGATAATAAGGAAAAATCTGTGCACTTGGAGATGGTTTTCATACCTTCGAGAATACCACAAATAATCACTTTGGTCAGCTGTAGTGTTTATCTGCTCTAATAACCCAACTCTTGTAAATGCATTATCGCTTGATATACCAACAGGTTCATTAATCCAGCTCCAGTCAGATAGAGATGCTTCAGAGGTATCCACATTAGAAGATTGACTCACGAATCTGGAAATGGTTGAAACAGAGTTTATCTGTCACCACAAAATAAAAAACTTAGCATAATGTGGAATGAAGTTGCTTAAAAGGCTCAATAACTTATTTGGTGGGTAATATATGAGTAAATTTTGGATGTGGGATACTTGAGAATAATATTGTGGATATGTCTTCTAATAGGTGTTAAGTGCTGGGCAAGTTGTTGACTAGTGCCTAGGCAGGCTTGGGCGGAACATAGGCAGGGTCATAGGCAAATCAATGGCTCCTAAGTTCAAAGTTGGCCGGTAACACAACTCATTTATAACTTTTTTCAAAAAAATTACGTCTACGAAAAAATGTTGAAAAACATAGACCGCTAAAGGAAGCCTAGTGCCAATGCAAATATTTTGTTGAAGAAAATAGGCGAATGAGATAATTGTTAATAGTAAAAGGATGGGAGAAAATAACCTTGGCGGTATTAAATGCCACATTCTTGCAATCTGGTAAGATGCTAACTGACCAGGCTGGTAAGTGATAAGAATTGCCATTGAAGTTAACCATTGCATCAGATTGGGGACCAAAATTTGCTAGGAAGGCAGAGCATAACCCTGATTCTGTTTTCTTATACATAGTGGCCTGAAACATGAAATAGCTCCGTTTATCAAGAGAAAGCAACATTAAAATGTATAATGCATAATCCATATGATGTACTCCTATCCATTGTGTTAGACGTGCTTTCCTTTTTTATATATCCATATTGCCATAGATGTCCATACAAATGCTTTTATGATTCTCTATAGATATTTTTAGACAACAAAGCATATGTAATGCATATGGGGTAGAGAATTAGGACATATGAAACTGTCCATATATCTACCTCCAAATTCGAGCCAAGAGAAGTGGTGGTCGCATCAGTTGACACCATAGCCTCTTCACAAAGCTTTATAGCCTTATGCAGATCTTTCAAATGACCATATTTTGGTTGTCTTAGAAGACCTGAAGAACACAATAAAGTCATTTCAATCTCTTGTTACCATCTTTCGGAAAATAATAGTATAGATATTATGGAAATAGACAAACTATTCCCTTCTACACCATTCTTGGATTATTAAGACTATGACAAGTGATCTCAACAAGCAGAGAGATTATGAAGGTATTAAAGACTAATATGTTTACCATATTCATCAAGGGGAGCATCATAATCATAGCTTGTTGAAATAAAGGGTCCTCCACTGGATCGGCCAAAGTTAGTTCCTCCGTGGTACTGTTTAGCATAACCAGTTTAAATTTGCAAACAACACTGTTGACATTGCCACAGGAGTCTGGTGGAAAAGAGCTATGCCTTTGATTTGAAAACAAAAAGGGTTATATGAATGACAAAGTACCATATAATAATTTTGAAAGGTTCCACTGCGCTGATAGAATCTGGCCACTGCAAAAGCAAGATCTTCCACAGGCCTGTATGGTACAGGACCACCAAATGCACGAAACCTAACATTCAAAGGAATCAAGCAGGATTACAAATAATAACATACTTTGTCCTTGGCTATTTGATTATTCATATAATTGAACCACCATTTGCGGACTAAAAACTTAATGTGATCATGGGAATCCAGCCAATTCATATACATTATTTGTAGATTAATTTCATTATTTAGTCCGGTAAATGATGACTGTGTTCAATAGTACTCGTTCAATTTCACTCAATTGCAGATAAATCTGTCACGCAACTAATAAACATACCCACATTAAGAGCTTTTCTGCCAGAGTGTACAAATTCCACGGCAAAATACATGCTGGCACCTCCTATTGCGGGGGACTTTTCCAGTAGAATTTGCATTTTCTGGCACAAAAGTCCTTAATATGGCCAAATATATTAGTTATAATAAGACACAATCGGCTCACGAATAAAGATACAGTACTCATAATTGGAAAATGGATAACTCATTGGACTAAATCAGCAATCTTTCTTATTTATAATTATAACGGCACAGACATAGCTTAGGGAATAATGGAATCTTACCATCCACTCCAATTCTCTGTCCACATTTTCGGCGTCTTGGCAGAATTTGGGGTAAAGTTATCACAATAGAACCCATTGCACGTGTTTATCTGTCATTAATCAAATCATTGCTTAATCAGTAGCCTGCTTATGTTGCTAAGCACATTGTAAACAAGATGAGCTCAATTTATATACACGCGCTAAAAATGGGAGCTCACAATAGGATCAGGGGCATCCGCTTGCTGACACATAATCCAGGGTACCCCTGTATCTAAAGAGGTAGCCATGGCTGCTGCCCAATTGATGTATGATTTAGCACGAGGACCATATCCTGAAGCAATATTACCATACTCGTTTTCGATCTGAAGCATAAATGGATATAGGTTTACTATGTTAGGACCATAAACATCACCATAACTCCACATTAGTATGGTATGTCCACTATAGGAAGACATATAGTATGGTATGTTTAGACGATTAATTACCACGTCCACAAAGCTAATACTACTTTCAGTTTTATTCTAAATTTCTGCAAGACGAGTGATAGAGGATGAATGAACAAAAACATTATATGTTAGTTTGTATCTTTATATCTTATAATTCGAAGTGTTTAACACTTTAACAATAACAAATGAAGATTAATAAAACCTGAGACAATATAATTGGGCCGCCTTGGGAGGCATAGAGTTTTTCTTGCTTCATCATGTCAACAATCATGGCAGTAAACCTCTGCATTTCAGCCTGTAATACAAACTCCTTTACTAAAAATGGTGTCCAATCTCAAGATTGAAAGTAGCAGCAAGAAGGTTGAGATGGAAACCTTGAATGGCTCATTGTCAGTCCGAAATTCAATTCCAGGTATAAAGTGCAACCAGAGAGGAAACCCACTGTTCAAAATTCGAGATCATTTACTCAGAACCAGTCTAAGAATTTCCAAAAAAAATGTCATGAAAATAGTGAGAAATTAAGTGTGTACCCATAGTTCCACTCAGCACAAACGTAAGGCCCAATTCGTAGATGAACATATAAGCCAGCATCCCCAACCAATTTCACAAACTTCACTAAATCTTTCCTTCCTTCAAAATCGTACTGCAGATTTTTTGTTAATAATCAAAGTTAAAACCGAGAAGCTCAAACCACTCATCTAAATGCTAAATTATCTATGAAGATTTTGTCTATACTCCCTCCATATTTATATGTTTCCTACATTTACTTTTGGCCCAATATTTTAGGATAGAATAATAAGAATAGTGAATAGTGTAGAAAAAGTAGGAAAGAATGTGTAAAAATATGAAAGAGAAGATAAAAAGTAGATAAAGTAAGGATAATTGAGTATTTTATACAGGATAAACATACCAAAAATAGAAGTGTAGGGAACTTTTAAAAACATACAAAAAGGAAAATGTAGGGAACTTTTAAATAGGAAGGGAGTACAAAATCTCTTCTTTTACATTCTTTCTTTTTTTGAGGCAAAAAATCTCTTCTTTTTTGTAATTTGTATGTGGAACGTTGTATGTGGAACTAAGGACAGTTTATTTAATACTCCGTACTGCATACTACGTATAAATTATAAGGGAAAGTTCCTGAAATGGAACTAAAAAAGTTTGAAAATTCCAAAATAGGATTGTCATGTTTTTATTCCCAAAATAGGACTAATTACTGCCAAATTTGGAAAATATTGTCATGTTTGAAGTCCGGTACTGCCAAAACATGACAATAATTAGTCCTATTTTGGGAATAAAAACATGGAAGTCCTATTTTGGAATTTCCAAACTTTTTAGTCCCATTTTGGGTAATATCTCAAATTATAATTGATACGGATTATATTTTAAAGGGAAAATGAAAACTAATAATCCAACCTTTTAGCGGTATTCTTACAATAGTCTCACCTTATCTTCATTCACGGGTCCCTGATCGATTGATGACCTGCTATTCCAAGTTATTTTCTTATCTTTGCAAACCATTATACCATAAATCTCACCTTTCACAAAGATAATATTTTGCAAAGATAAGAAAATAACTTGAAATAGCATGACATTAACCGGTCAGAGACCAGCGAATGAAGATGGAGTGCAAAGGTTGGATTACTCTTAAATAACGAAAAGTTGGGACTATTGGAAGAAGACTGCTAAAAGGTTGGATTATTAGTTTCCATTTTCCCTATTTTAAATATTTGGTACTTTTGTTTTATTTGGGGTGGCGAAAAAATTACACGCTCTTTGTAACATAGTGCAATTACATCGCGTGCAATTTAAGAGCCCGTTTGATTCTTCTGAAATTTATGAAGTTCTGACTGAAGTGACTGCATTGGCTGATTTTGCTGATTTAAGAAAAAATTATTTTTAAAGTATATTTTATTAATAAAATAAAGAAAAAATTATATGTAAAAATAACTAAAATGATCATCTAGTAACTTCAGCAAATACAGCCAGAAAAGTAACTCTAACCTTACTTTTTATGCTTATTACACAATTCAGCAGACGAAAGCAAAAATTACGTGTTTGGTGAAAAATTGACTGATAAGCCTGATAAGCCCAAAAACAATATTGTCAAACGGCCTCTAAAACAAACTGTGTATCTAATTAAACAACATATTTTTATTTTACGTGCCACATGAATTTGATAACATTTAGAACTCGGATTGATTATTACTCATAATTTATAGTTTTATACTCCCTTTATGTGAGATTTTGGTGCAATAATTCCCTTTTAAATACTACCACATAGTTTATCTTAATAAACTAAAAATTCTGGCTCTCAACAATCTATAAATAATGTGATTCTTTGTAAATTATGCCGTCATTTGTTATATCTAATTTCATAAATAATATTGAAATAATTCGAGTAGGTTCATACGTAGTAATATTTTATCAAATTAATTCCGCTTTTGATGCGATACTCGTAAAACCAAAACTAAAATTTATTCTATTGTAACTTACAAACCGTTGCACCAAATAATACTACGTATCTCGCACTTTACCAGAACATACTCTAAAACATAACCCACAAAATCACAATTCACAAACGTGTCGCGACTCGCGACTAATCTAACCTGTAGCAGTTATGTACGTGTTTGGTAACCAACATTTTGCCATCAGCAAGCTTGGCAAATTGAATTGGCGGATTATAAAAATATGTTTGATATATAATTTAGCATGTTGATGGAGGATTGAATGGATTTGACAAGCATATTGATCGAGTTGGGGGATTGTATTGTTAAAAAAAGTTTGATAATTATCTAATTGGTTGTAGCGCGAATTATGTTGGCAAGTTGTTGATGGAATGATGGCGGATTAAATGAATTTGACAATATATTGAGTTGGGAGTTGTAAAAAAAATGTTTGATAGTTAGCTATTAGGTAATCCGTAATCCCATGTTTTAAATTGCTAAACCCAAACACTACTCTGTGCATCATTTCTGTTTAAAAATGTTTGGGCAGGCAGCTATATTTCAAACAACATGATTCGATGTTTTCACGAATTGAAAATGCTGGAAAGAGTAAACAGCTATTCTTTTGCTAAAACATCATTTTCCAACCACACCCAATGTCTTATTGAGGCTAAACTCTAAACTAAATTGGAAATGGACCAATCTTATCTAGAAATTGATATACGTATTTGTTTTTTAGGCTTAGCCGTGGTCTATAAACATGTTTGCGCGCTTAGAAAAGCAAACAAAATTCAGCCAGAAGTGGAAACAATTAATTAAAGTGAAAGGCACAAACCTGGTTACGAATTGGTTCATGCAAGTCCCAGAAAACATAAGTCTCAATGACATCTAAACCTCCCTCTTTCGACTTTTCTATCAAATCAGGCCACATCTGCATTCCATCATACATAACTTTCTTGAGCCAGAAAGTTTGAAACTATCCAAAAAGAGTACGTTTCTGTTTCGGAAATTCTACTAAAATTCCTTAAAACTTGTCTCAATACTTCGTACGGAGTATTTGTTTTAGTATTGTAAGACGGTTTTCTCAGTTCACATTTTTCTCATGAATTTCACATTTTCGCGTAAACTAACATTGGTACATAGACTCGTAGTGTATATTACAATCAACGAAAATATGAAATAATACGTACATGAGGGGTGCTGCGTGGGTAGTGAATGGAGCCCGAAACTAATACTCTACGTTTGCCGTCGATGACCAGCGCGCGGTGGTCGTACGTCACATTGACGGCGAATGACGTCAAGCACCGCAGCAGAACCACCGCCAGTACCGCCGGTACTAATAGACCATGTTTTCCTCCTCTTCTCATGATCCTGAACGAGAAAAAAATGTTTGTACCTTTATTTGAAGGACAGGATATTATGGTGAGGAAGAAGCATTATTATAAGTGTGTAAAAGTGGGATGCTTTTTGAGAAAGAGAAAGAAAATAAAAAACTGGGAAAATGATTATCTTATAAATCTTGGGAGGAGTGTAAACAGTGTTTGGGATGAAAGGGTGTGGGGGGAAGTTGCTTGCTTGAAGCAGATAGATACCTTAATTGGCTTCTAGTGTTTGTGATGATAGGCTTTGCTTAACTCCAAGAATATAGTGTTTGTTTTTTTAATTATCTTATCTTAAATTGATTCATTCCACATCATTTTATTACGGAGTATATTATTAGGCACTATATATATTTTTTATACTCCGTAACAGTACTTCATTCTTAAATAAATATAACAGTCAACTTTTCACGTTTGTCAATACATAATTTTCATTTTTGGATGTCTCCAGTCTTCTACTATTGTCTCATACTCTATTTGGTTACATTTGTGTGGTTCTAATTCATTCTTATTTTATTATCACTTTATTAACTCATTATCAACCACATGATTCCATGTTCTTTTCTTAAAAATCACACTACTCACTTCCGTTCCAATTTAGGGGACGGAGGTAGTATAACATAATCATAATAAACATTTGAATAATGTATAATTTAATATGTTGCATTTATTTAAGAATATTTTATAATTCGGGTCCCAGAGTAACGCGCCGCAACGTATCCGATCTTCACATGACGGCAGCGCAACCAACCGACGCGTCATCCGCTGCCACTAGCTCCTCCGCCTTCAATATTTGACTCTCTTTAATGCTTGTTACCTTCAATGAGCTGGCCGTGTCCTCTGTATATCAAGACAACGGCCCCTACCTCCCAAATTAATTTCTCATATTTTGAAAACATATATTATCGGTATCAAAGTAATAATGACATAACTACTCATCATTTATCATTAAATAAGATAAGAATATATTGCAAGTATTTTCTTTCTTTATTAATTGCAATAGTTTGATTTTTATATTGGAGTTATTCCCTGAATATTATTGTTGATTTCCAAAAATGTGACAACTTTTATGTTTTGACAAAAATGTGACTAAAATAAAGTGACAATCTAATATTCGTGTCATTATCCCATTTTTCATGTCATCATCGGATGTCACTGCTACTGTTGCATATGTCACTGCCACTACTGACCATGTCACTACCACCGTCGACCGTGTCACTGTCATCCCGTGTCACTGCCGCCGCCAGCCACATTGACACATTCATAGTAACAACTCCACAATGACATTTCTGTAGTGATATATCCGCCCAACCTCTGGCCACAGTGACATATCTGCCGTTCGACCACTGCCGCTGATGGCCACAACGACACAAAATTACTCCAGCGACCGCCCTCCTGTCAGTTACCACCGCTTTCCCTGCGGTGACCACCTCTCCCCAACTACTGCACCACCACTGCCCAACCCCCGCACCACCTTCATTGTTTCCCACTCTCAACCCCACACCACTGCAACCATCACCCACCAAATCTGCAAAATCCTTGTTGACCATAGCAACTTGCGTTCTCATCGATTCCCAGCCATCTCCGTCGGATTTACAAGTTCAATCGACTTAGAAGCTCCCCATCACCCTCTCTAGTGGCTCAACACTCCATGTCGACGTCGTATCTGTGGTGACTACCGTCCTAGCCCCTTGTAGCAGGCCAACCCCTCCCTAGACCTAGACCTTTGTTCAGCATCCCCCAATCGTCGCACCCCATCCCACAGCAATAGCCACCACCCAAATCAACCTCACCATCTCCAAAATCAACCGCACTGCCGCACAATTCAACCACACCACAAGGATCCAAAATCTCATGTCGATGTGGATGACTGGATGAGGCGGCGCATGAACAAAAAAAGGAGAAAGTGAGCAGGGGCGGGTTTGGTGGGGCTTGTGGCGGAGTATGGCGAAGGATTTTTTGTGCGCTTCCTTGGAGCTGCTAGCCTGCGACGAGAGGGAAGAGGACATGCGATGCGTAGATATGAGCGACTTGGTGTCGTTCTCACGCGGAAGACGGAGGGAGCGGGTCACTTTTTTGGCAAACCATAAAGTGGTCATATTTTTGAAATTAGAAACTTGGGGAGTACTCCCTCTGTCCCGCAAAGAAGTTCTCGGTTTGACCTACACACATATTAAGGAAATAAACTTACCAGGGGGTAAATTTTACTGTTTTGACGCTGTTTCAACACTATTTGACATTGTTTCGCACTGTTTGACACTGTTTTGATATTGATAACTTGTCATTTAAAGAAAGGGGAACTTCTTTTTTGGACTGCTAAAAAAGGAAAGCGAGAACTTCTTTGTGGGACGGAGGGAGTAATATATTAGTGTCATTGTTTCTTTTATATTTGTTAACATATAATTTTTTTTGACAGATGTTAACATATCATTTGATGATTGCATTTACCTTTGTTTCATAAATACGAAGTATCACAAGAAGATTATGTTTTAAAACAAATTGTTAAAAGAATTTTAATAAAACTTTGAACTCAGTTGTTTGGTAAAATGATTGTCTCGAGAAATTGTGAGTACAAACTTTTTGAAATGGACTTTCATTTTTTTCCTTAATAAGAGTAATTCTACCAAGTTCTGAAAAAAATGTCATGTTTAGAGCCTAGTAATGCAAAACTTGAGAGAAATTTACTCCTATTCAGGGAATAAAAAATATGATAGTCTTATTTTGGAATTTCAAAACGTTTTTACTCTTATTTAGGGAATTCTCTCTTTAAATTGAGCTAGGCATATCCGGTGAAAGTGCTCTTTGTTGAAAATACTTTCATAAAGGTACACAAGTTATAATTTTCATTGATTAAAAAGGTAATGATGGAGTTAAATCTAATTACGAGAGCTAAATATACGTTAGTATGAAAATAATATGGCAGTGTAAGACAGTTTTTACTCTTTATTCCGGAGAACTAGCAATTGTCTAGCCTCGGTTCAGAACTTGATCGGAGATCCCCTTGGTAGGGTGTTTACATGAAGTATTTATAGAGATTAGGAAGTAGAATTGTGGGAGGAATATAATACAATATATGCTTAATTAATGAACTATATTCTTGCTCGAAATAGAACTCCTTTTCGTGCTTCATCCTCACGCAATAATTATCTCCTTCTTGTCCACGAACTCCTCTGTTTCCAAATATATATATCGAATGGTACCTTGCCACGTAGATCTCAGGAATATCCCGGCCTCACTAGAACTCCGCCCAGGCTCAAGGTCTGCTGCCCAGCCCGGCCTGGCTGTGGGTTCCTATCGTGGGCCTGATTCCTAATGGGTCCAGTGGCTCACTCAATAATACTCCCGTTTATGGGCTAATCCTATTAATTAGGCTGACCCCGTTGAGGGCTGATCCCGTTGATGGGCTGATCCCATTGAAGGCTGATCCCGTTGATGTGCCGATCCCGTTGATGGGCTTTGCTTTAATTCAATTTTGGACCATGGATGTGATCCATGGTACCATCACATAAAAAATGTTACTACTTGAAATTTTAAGGGAAGCCATAAGTTTAGTGGATGGATGTTTGTTCTATGCAATTTCTTATTTTTAATTTACTTTTAAAATACAATATTTGATATGTCATTGTTTTCAATGTGAAAACCACTTTCTCCTTTTTTTCTCATTCCACTCTCATTTTTACATTATTTTTATTCTGGAAATGGCGTAATTTGATTTGAAAATATCATGTTTTCGAAAAATGACATGATTTCATATCTGGGAGTGTCAATAAAAAATGCCACAATTTTCTATCTAAAAATGACATTTCATACTCCCTCCGTCCCATTGGAATTTGCCAACATCCTCTTTTTTGTTGTCCCAAAAAACATTGTCACTTTTATATTAAAGCAACTAATTTGTGGTTCTGCACATTTCTCTCTCCTCTGCACAAATATCAAGCACATAATTTTTACTATTCTTATTTCTCATCTACTTTGCACTTGGCAAAGTCCACCGGGACCAAGGAATATTATTTTAACATGGTGTCACGGTGATATGTCATTATTTTATCAACGTAATATCGAAATATGATTTCTAAAGTAGTTATTTAATTATTTTAACATTCTACTCTATTTGTTTTAATATTTTGTTGTTAATATGAATACAAAATATTTCAGTTTTAACTACTCCCTATTTTGTATGAAAATGCAAAATACATTGTACGTAGTACTACGTACTTCGTATAAGTTTTCTCTCAGCATGACATTCACCAAGGGTATCTTTACCAACTCATACCCTCTTTATTGCTATGAAATTAGGAAAATGCTAAGTATAGACACTGTGTACACAAGTTATACATGATATAAAAGCAAAAGAAAATCTCATTTTCTACTCCCTCTGGTTCTCTCTTCCTTCTCTCTTCTTCCTCTCCCCCTTCTCTCTTTCCTCTTTACCCAAACTCTTCTAAAATTTTCAACGACAAAAAAAATTATCTTCCTCATCCTCCTCTTTCCTTCTTCATCCTCTTTTTCTCTACCTTTATTTATCACTTTTTTTCATTATTTGCACAAAATCAACTTATTCATCTTATTTCTTATATTTTTATTATGTTTCTAATTTTATTCAAATTAATGTAAATTGATTACGCATACAACTACATCCTTCATTTGGATGTATATAGAAAATTGAGTTTTTGTTCACACAGACAACTAAAGTTGATCACACAGACAACTATTGTCTGTGGAATGCCCAACTATTGTCTGTGTAGTAAAAGTTGTCTGTGCACGCAGACAAATAATTGTTTGTGCAACATGAAAATATTGTCTGTGCACACAGGCACTGCACATATATTGATTGATTTGTAAGTTGATGTCAGTGTCAAGCGGCTGTCAATGTACTTTTTACAAAAAAGTAAATGTCTGTGGACACAGACAAAAGTTGTTTGTGTAACAGACAACTCTTGTCTGTGACCACAGACAATTCCGTACCAATTGTCTGTGATCGACATTTTGTGTACAAGTTGTGTACAACTTGTGTACTCCTAGCATGGTTGATGAAATTATGAGCTTTTAACTACTTTTGCAATTTTGCGTTCTTTTAGAGAATTTCTTTATCTTACATTCTTACTACCACTACTACAAACATCACCCTTATAAATTTTACTCCATCCGTTTCTGTATGTTTGACACACTTTCATTTTTTTGGACGTTTCAAAATGAATGTCACACTTCCCATTTAGTAAACAAAATAGTGCAAAATAGTGTCAAATAGTGTCCAAAAAGTGTTCAAACAATGTTCAAACAGAACAATTTACCCCTTAGTAAAAAAAAATTCCCTAAATGTTGACTTGTCAAACTATGTCAAAGAAAAAGAAATGAACGGAGTAGTAATTAAACTTTTTAGGAAAAAATTGTTGGTACATATAAGTTGTATACTTTTAGTGTATATCTCTCTATTTGTCTGTACAATTCGTTAAAAAGATGTTTATGTACATAACATTTTTTACAAGATTTGGGTTGGGGCCAGGGGCTTGAGAAGGAAAAGTCTACATTTACTCATGTAAGAAGAAAGGTCAAAGAAAACATTATTGGAATATAATGATGGCCGGCAATCCTAAACAAGTGTAGAGTGAAGAGCTAAACACTATTAGAGTTGTTCGAAGGAACTTGAATGGACTCCACAATCTCCTCATTGGGTTTCTTGAACAGAGAAAACTTCATGTCAGGCCGGCCTGACGGGCTGCCCCGTCCGGCCGAGCCCGTTTGGGCACCTTCCCGGTGGAATTTTTTGATGAAATTTTTTGAGCATGTTCCTCATCAAGTCTAGTTTGTCCATACCAAATTTCAGCTCAAAATTCGATCGGGAAGGTCATCAAATGATTTTTTCAAGTTAACTGGTCCGGAATATGTATTTTCCGGACCAGTTAACTTGCAAAAATCATTTGACAACCTTCCCGATCGAATTTTGAGCTGAAATTTGGTATGGACAAACTAGACTTGATGAGGAACATGCTCAAAACATTTCATCAAAAAATGCCACCGGGAAGGTGCCCAAACGGGCTCGACCGGACGGGGCATCCCGTCAGGCCGGCCTGATGAGAAGAGCACTCTTCTTGAACATATAAAAACTTATCCGTGTTTAATAATTAAATGTTTCCTTCCTATACTTGGAAGATAAAAAGGTTGTTAAAGATTTAATTCACTTCTTGAAAAGTTAAACATGATCGAAAACATCAAATAATTGAAGTAAAAAAGTGTTTTCATTGAGCGATGAACACTTCACAAACTTACTAGACTCCGAAAAGAATTTAACTTATCCTAGCTAAAAAAGTAAAAAATAAATATAGCCAAGGAATGTCTAAACTCTAAAGAAAGTTGCAAAACCAATATTCTCTAATAAATTGTTGTCACAAAAGAGAGTATTTAAAAAAATCCATCAAGCAAATAGACAACCAAGTCAAGATAAGAGTATAAATTATAATTGTCCCGTGCAGGGGCGGAACCAAGACACTGGGCCGGTATAAAGAATATTTTTGAAAAAAAATTACACGGAATTTTTTACACAAAAACATAGACACATTTTAAAATTTGGGCTGGGCTAGGGTCGGTGTTGGCCCCTCCCTAGCTATGCCTCTGGTCCTGTGGTAGTTTTCATCATTAAAATTTACAAACCTGTAGATGTAGTCTAAGAGCCCGTTTGGTAACAATGAAATTGGCTGAATCAGTTGATTCTGCTGAAATTTATGAAGTTCTGGCTGAAATGACTGTATTGGCTGATTCTACTGTTTTATGAAAAATTTATATTTAAAATATATTTATTAGTAAACAATGAAAAAGTTATATGAAAAATAGTTAAAATGGTCATCTACAGTAACAATGAATACAACTAGAAAAGTAACACAACTGCGATGAGGGAGTGCCACAAGGGTTAGGTCTCGGGTTCGAATCCCGGCAACTGCGATGAGGGGTTACTATGCTGAAAAATGCATAGGGCCTCTGCAAGTACCGGGGACAGAGCCCCACTCTCTATCTGTCAGATTGTGATTATAGTCCAATTTACATCCTCCCATCGTGCCGTCCGGTCGGTGTTGGGGGGCCCTCAGGGATGGAGTGTCATCCTTTTTTTTAGAAAAGTAACACAACCTTACTTTTTCTTATTATTACATAATTCAAGCGAGGAATATAATCAAAAGTACGTATTTGGTTAAAAAGTCAATTGATAAACCTGATAAGTCGATAAACCTGATAAGTCAATATAAAATGTCATGACAAATGTCAATGCATTCGGTCCTTCAAGCTTCACTATTTCATGATCTTATCCTTGATTTTGTAAGTTGGGAAACATTATGTAAGAGTGTACAATTGGCACGCACTCTCAACAAATAGGGATTACGCAATGTATAATGTTTGTTATGATTTTATTTTAAACTACATTTCAAGCGAGCAATCAGGGCATACGCAATTCAGCTCAAAAGTCTAAAAATTCAGCCTATTATTAAACAAATATTGGTGTTTATTGGACAATGAACTGAAGTGAGCTTATGATGGTTTGAATGAGCTGAAGGCAGTCTGAAGCAAAACGTTAAGAAAGCTAACGTTTCCATTCAGTCTATAGAGCTGATAAGAAACATTCCAAAATTACCCCCTAAATGATGCTAAAATAACGCAAAAGTCTTGTGTGAGGAAGGGCCTGCAACTCTGCAAGTCACCGGATCAACGAATCCTTTTGGGGAAGACGCCTGGTCACCAGGAATATGTCCTGGGACTTTACGCTGCACTTCCGAGGATTCATCACTTATGCGGCGATCATCTTCCAGCTTATGTCACAGAGTCAATTGAATCGTTGATGTTTCAAACAGATAATTTCATTAATGAGGTGTTGGAACATTATAGAAGATTATGGAACCTCCTATATTTTCTTTGTATTTTGCATTTCGATAAGTTAAAGTGGAGGTTTTTTTTGGAGCTTCGTGTAAAAAGAATGTATACTACTCCGTATAATCTTAATATTGTTAAAATTAAAATATACGTAGTACTACCTAAATCATTATATTAAATTGATTGAATAATACTCCCTCCGTCCCATTTTACATGTCTTACTTTCCTTTTTGGGTTGTCCCAAAATGAGTGTTCATTTTTCTTTTTTGGAAAGAAATATGTGGCCTACACCATTTCACTTTATTATACTCAAATCTCAACCACAACTTTTACTTTTTCAACCATTTCATTAATAACCGTGCCAAGTTAAACTAAGACACATAAAATGGGACGGAGGTAGTATGTTTTATGCCCTTTATTGTAATTCACATTTTCCGGTCATTCTTTCAGCTCTTTTTGCCAAACGAGTATATTTTATTCAGTTAGTTATTCAGATTCAGCACTTCACAGTTAAGTTCCAGACAATAATCTCCGATTCAGACAACAGCCCCTAATTCAGACAATAGCCTCCAACTTCAGTTCGTTGTGCCAAACATAGCCTAAACCGGTATAAAAAATTGGATTTTTTACACAATTTTTTTAATACTTATAATTAAGATATTTTTTAAAATTGGGGTAGATCGGGCCTAGATTGACCCACCTAGCTATGCCAATGGTCAGTGGTGTATTCGGGATTTTCATTAAAGATGATTTACTAAAATATGACTAGTTACTATAATAGTAATGAAATTATAGTAATCATGTTTAAGTTTTGAACTTAAGACACTACAACACTACATTGTAGTAATGAATAGACATATTTATGTAAATAAGTTTTATTTGAGTAATATTCTTGTAAAAAATCCATTTACATTACAAAGAATGCTATCATATGTATTTCAGAAATAATCGATTATGGGGGTGTTTGGAACTGATTCTGCTTCTGCTTCTTTTTTAAAAGCAGAAGCAGAAGCAGAATCAGTTTTCAGAAGCTGGTACCCCCAGCTTGGCAACTTCAATAATATTTGAATAATTTTTGTTTATGCAAATAAATGGCAATTGCTACAACGATATGAGCGCTAATCATATCATGACTGGTTATTTAGATCCAGAAGCTGGTACACCCCAGCTTCTAAAAAAACTGATTCTGAGAGTAAATTAAAGTTCCAGAAGTGCTTCTGGAATTTCACCCAAACACTCCAGTTTCTGCTTCTGCTCCTTGAAGGAGCAGAAGCAGTTTTGAGAATCAGATCCAAACACCCCATATACTATTATATTATGAAAGCAATATTACAAAAATAATTATAAGTTAACAACTCTTTTTAAAAAAACATCATGATGCATAATACTTTTTATTTCGTCCAAAAAAATATCTTTACACTCTTCTAAGAAACACTTTTTTTTAATGTAACATCACATTTATAGTACACGTAAAATATATTAATCATATAATTTGTACATTCAGAATTTTGTTTTTTTGGCTAATGTACATATTAAATGAAAGAAAAATTAAGATCGACTAAACCAATAAAAGTATTCAAAATTAAGTAAAGTTGGGATATATGAGTTAAGAGTCAAAATGAAACTAACAAAAAACGGTAATTTACATACTAAATGATGAAAGAAAAAAATAAAAACTAAAAAGGAAAAGGGTCAGATAGGGCCTCGAAATTTTCATTTTTAAATGAAAATGACCTATGAGTTGAATATTTTACAAGTATATACGGTATGTAACATCTTGTGGGTGAGGTAACAATAGTTACACCTATACATATATGTATCACCCTATTTTTGGGTCTTGTGTCTAAAACATTAGTTATTCCTCATATAGCCTACTTGTCACTAGTACTTCTTTCTATGGAGTACTGACCCCTTCGAGGGCTTCACTATTTTTTCAAGTTGAGACTTGAGCACTACTACCTACACCTTTGTCTAGGGTGATCATCAAATAAGGAAGACTTGGTTCGTACTTCCATACTTGAGCACTGATAGACTGGCAGGATTGCTGGCACCGCATTCCCTCGGCCCAACAATCCCCCACCAGGCTAGCACCTACTAGCGTCAACTACACAACATGTTGTTGTCGGGGTCGAATTCGTGATCTGTTTTGATATCAATTGTCGTGATCAAGCGCTTATCACTACGCTACATGATATAGATGTTGGCGAATGCATGACTTTATTTCTTTATAGTTGCGTAACAGTCAAACATCACGTTTTGATTGCACCGGCAGGCCAGCAGGATTGCGAACACCGCATTTCCGCGGCCCAACAATGCCACATTTTTAGTGGCACTACTTCCAAAAGTGTC
The DNA here is from genome assembly GCA_945859915.1 of Cuscuta epithymum. Classification (NCBI taxonomy): domain Eukaryota; kingdom Viridiplantae; phylum Streptophyta; class Magnoliopsida; order Solanales; family Convolvulaceae; genus Cuscuta; species Cuscuta epithymum. The sequence continues at coordinate 2,669,400 of CAMAPF010001005.1, forward strand.
ACTAATTGATGACATCTGATACTTTTAATAAACAATGTTATAAATGAGTGACATAATATAGTGACGCTACATAATATAACCAAAATATAGTGACGCTACATAAAAAATGTATGTCTATTATTTGTTCTAAATATTTCGAACTTACATCGTTTAAAATTTCATCTGTCGTTATTTCATTCACCACCATTTGCTCTTATCCTAACCCTCCATCAAAATCTCAATGCATATTGCATTGTGACGCCTAAACTGAATTTTTTATCTAAAATCTTCCCCTTTTTCCATAAAAACTTTCAACTCTTTAATTTTGTTTCTATTTATGGGCCAGGAGCGACACAATGTTAGGGAAGGAATTCCAGAAACCCTTATCGGTCACCTCACGCTACCATCTGTTGAAATTCATACTCTATTTTTCTGGGTGAATCGACGAAAGCATTCACATGAAAGTCTCCGAGTAAACTCATTCATTGTCGTCATTCTTATGAAATCAGAGTGGAGATTACCTACAAGTTCTATAGGTAAGTTCTTTTTGTAAATAAGCTCTATTCGATCTAATCGGATACAAATATATTTTAAGTTAATTGTGTGTTGTTCCAATGGTACTATTTTTTTATAGAGGTGTTGAGAATCGACTTGGGCTGAATTTACATTTCATTGTTATTATTTTGAATGTGTTGGTCTTATTTATGATTGAAACAGTTAGGGTTATTATTTCGACTATTATTCATTTTGAGTTTCATAATGAATTTGTTTGAGAAATAAATCACTAACTTGTGTCCATACTAATTCTACTAATTCTTTCGTTTCTAACATGCTCACAAAGTGCTCGATAGATTTTTGGATAGAACATATTTAAGTTATTATGTTTTCAGTGCGCCTACATTAAGTCTTGATATGGATTTATATGGACTCAATATTTTAATATCTACTTGTTTAGTTTCTAAAATTTGGTAAGAATTCTTCTTATTATGCCACTAAATTCACACTTACATGGGTAAGTTAGTCTAATCTTGGTGATTCTCCATCCATTATATTTAATGAGGATTGCCATTTTATTTTCATTTACTAGTTTTTATAACGCGCGTTGCGCGATTGGGATAGTGCCCAATGTATTTGATGTAACAATATTTCTTATCGGTTCACAAATTAATATCTACTACATGTAACATATATCTCAATATTATACCATCCATCTCTACATCAAATGATGATGCTAATATAACAACTCGCCACTTAGAGCTGATGGGCACATAAAAATTCAAATTAATTCCTACGAGCTATTCGGGGAAAAAATTGACTTCATTTTGACTTGCATATAATTTTCAATTGGCTCCTTTTTACAAAAAAAACATCAAATAGCCTCTATGTTCATGAAATATGATATCCCATTAAAAGGCAATATGTGCCCACCTCTCCTGAATATATACTTTACTCACCTCACTATAAAGAAACTTGAAACATATAGTGCATTTGCCTTTTGCACAAGTAAACAAATAGAAGTTATGCATTAGATACAAAGACATTGCAAAGACACCTTACAAAAAACAATTGTGTCAAGGGGAATTAAAAAATCTATAGTTTAATGAACCAACACGGAATGAAGCCTTAAACATTAGGATAATAAAATTAGCATATTAATTGTTTTTTCTTCTTAAAACATCTCTAACATCATACCATTTAGAATACACCTGACATTCATTTAGGTTGATTAATAAAATAAAGGAAAAATAGAAAATAATAATCCCAACTATTGCAACTCCGGTAATAATAATCCCAATTATTTATTATTTTTATATAATCCTAACTATATGGACCGTCCGTCAACAATGGTCCATGATCGGGTATTACTTGCTATAACAGGTCAAATTTAAATAGAAACTAATGTATTCTATAAAGAATCCGAACTATGCTCACTGGCCAGAAATCGAGCAAACTATTCTATAAATGATCCAAACTATTCTATAAATTACCTATTCCATGAGTTTGACTTTTAGTAAAAGGAGCAAACAATGAAAATGAAAATACCAAATTGGACAATTAAGCAAATGAAGAAGCCAATAGGAAAAAGAAAATGAAGATCATCTCAAAGCCCTGCACCAGTAACTCCTACTTGATCATGGGAATACCCTGTTGGAAAATTTCCCCACTGGCCAGAAATCGAGCTGAGCTCCTCACTAAAGCTTAAATGCTTGTCTTCCAATAGAGAACACTATTTCTTCCAAGGTTAAACATACTATGGAGCAGACCGCTGTACTTTCATAATATTGTTAAATGTAATGCCGCAAAGAACGCTATTTCTTCTATTATTTTACAGAATGGAAACCACTCTACTTCCACGTCCCAATTTGCAGCAGGGTTTATACATTTCTATACTCAGCACTTCGGCACTACAACAGTGCACTGCCAGAATCTCGATCCTGCTGTGGTTAATTTTGGGAAGCTTCTTGACCCATGTTTTGCAAGCTATTTCGTTGCCCCAGCAACTGACTTGGAAATGAAGATCATCTCAAAGCCTTTCAGTATCTATGAATATGCCCCCCCCCCATGGAATAGGTAGCCTTAAATCACACAAGTTTTTTTTTGCTGAATATTTCCGTTTTAAGTTTCAGTAACCATTCAAATCTTCAACACTCCACACTTAAACCCCGAAAAAAGTAAACGTGATGTGGAAAATAATCTTACCTCCCAATGAAACACATTGAGCTCAAACTGCCCATAATTTCTCCAGGCTAAAACATTTTAAAGTTCATAGTAGCTTAAATTAGTTTCTAACATTCGGAGAAACTGAAAACTCATATTAACAAACAGTCAATAAAGCCTAATATATTGTATCATTATCAAATATGCCATGTCATTGCCGTTTAATTTTCTGGGATTTGCTAATTCAAAAGAATCTGAAAACGTACCATCATAATGTAGAAAGAACATTTTACCCTTCTTAGATTTATTAACCACTGAAAGATAAAAGGGGTGGTGCTAAAATTGATAAAACATGATGAAGATCCTCTATCAGGCAGGCACCATGCATGATCAGACATTAAGATTCCTGGATATCTTATTGATTTCAATATCAGTGCAATCTATATATAGTCTATACATCCTACAATGACCTAAAGGAGCTCCTTGTGCACAAGGCAGAGTGCTGATTTATAAAGCAAAACAGAGTACTGAAAACCATATACTTTTTTATGTACTGAAAACATACAAAAGTATGCGAGACTCCATAAGTATATACACCACATATATCATAGAATATCAAATGAACTCCGAATTACTATAAATAAAACCATTTTTTTTTGGAAAAGCAATAAGCAGTCATCAAGTGTTGTATGATTTGAGTTTAGCTAATTTAATGAAGAAGATATATGGTCACAAAAAAGAGGGAGTCGTTTTTATATTGAATATTATTTCCTAAAGTAAATTGTAAAATGTGTCAAAAGTTTTTTTAATGAGATAAAAGCAGTTTAGTAGGTTTGATTTTTGAACATTAATTTGGTATGCCCTTCTTAACTAACAATCAAAGGGTTTCACCTACGGAAATTGAGTATCTTAACTAACAATCAAAGGGTTTCACCTACGGTGAAACCCTTTGATTGTTAGTTAAGAAGGGCATACCAAATTAATGTTCACTTTTAAGAAATCCTTCTATGAAACTCTTATTAATATGAAAAAACATGCTTTAACGAAACACCAAACAAAAGGTGAAACAAGTACAAGACGACTGAATGAAAATGGGGCAGGACAGCTGAATCAGAAAAACAAATAAACATAGTGGTTGTGCTTCATGTAACATTGCATTATCACGTGTTGTCCCATGGGCCTCCGATATTCTTAAGGCTGTCGTGCTCAGTTCCGCCGTCGATGAAGTCAGTGAGCTTAGCTTTTTCAACATTTCCCCCGATTATATCTACACAAGAACATACCCTTAGCCGGCAAACCAATTTTGTCTAATTTAGGAAGCAAGTGCTTTGCCTTCACAAACTTCAAGATTGTTGGATGTAAGTGTTGTTTTTCAATCTTAAATCAAATGGATTCTTATAATTTCAGTCAACAAAGGCCAAGACAAACACAAACTAAAGCATAATAAAAAACATGAGGAAAAGGATTAAAGGCACACGAGGAAAAGAGTGAGCAGTAGGCGGGGGGGGGGGGGGGGGGGATCTCTGCCAATCGAAGGAAGCGGTGAAGATGAGGGCGGCTTTTGGATTATCATAACTTCAACTGCAGTGAATTAAAGAATGATCCATTGCAAGGAGAAATGACCACCTAAACACAAATGAAAAATAAAACTTACAAAAGGGAAGCCCGAATACGACGAAGGGATCCCAAGCATGGGGTGTGTGCGACCGAAGCGGGTTGGGTAAGACAGAAGCAGGAGGTATATGGCGTATTGGCGTGCTGAGAGGTTGTGGGTAGACTAACAGAAACAAACGCCGTGGTCCAACAAAGGAGATGAGCAATGGGAATCTGAAAGATTAACAAACTTTTAAGCATGTTGTACATGTATACTAAGCCTACAATTACCACCAACAAATTTTTTATACCTAAAATAGGCTTACCATCATTCATCCTTATTAGTTTGTAGAGATAGAGGATTGTTCTGTTCCTCAATGATGCCTCTTGATATTCACGAGGGTAAATAGAAGGATAAGTTTTATTTTAAATAATCCAAGCAGTGTAAGCACTGCCCTTTCTTCGGTATGTTGATCTTTTATAAGAATAAAACCATAGAGATTGATCTTAATTTGTGCAAAATGTTTCTCATTTCAATATTATCCTCTAGTGATTTTGCTACAAAGGGTGCTTCTTTCTTGTACTGACTTCCAATATTATCCCCACTACCTCATTGAGTTCAAAATTAAACAAGAACAGAGTGAAAAGATGAGACTTACAATTATTATCTTAATGGTGTAGTAAGGTAAGAACAACTTTCAAATTTCTAGTTATTACAAATCAACCTTGAAAATCACACCATTTGAAGGCATTGTCATTGCCATGATAGGCAAATAGAGGTTTTTTTGCAATAGAAAACCAACGGTTCGGTTTCAATTCGAGTTCGGTTCAAAACTGCAAACACCCATGCAGGATGAGCTCCATCCGCATGTATTTGCAATCATCTTGATCACCCGCACGGGTAACTCAGTTGGTTGAATTGTGGGAAAGTTGGAATAACACTAAGGATCGAATTTGGAGCGACTGTATGGAGGTTACACCCATTGCGTGATGGGCTGGACCTCTAGCGTGCATGTGTACAAGGTCTACCATCATCTGGTCGAGACGTGGGATCTTTGGGGTGGGGGATTCAAACTTGTTTCTTCTTCAATCTTTGGACTGAAGCCCCCTCCCTGGCCCAACTTCACAACCTCGTACAACCCAACTGGAATTATACCCGTCGGAAACAAGACAGGTTCGCTTTCGCAGCCACGCGAAAGAGAGCGATGGCGAAGAAGCAAGGAGTAGCAGATACAAGCAGAGCCAAAAAAGTCCCCCTAAAGGGTTCGCAGACCAAGAAGAACCGCAAGTCTGCTTCAGGAAGTTCTGATAGAATCGTAATTGTCAATGACGACGAGCTCGAGACCGCCGCGGTACCTTCTAATAGCACCGAATCGGAGAACGGAGACCTAAGAGGCTCTGAAGACGGAGGAATTACGTTCATTGCCGAAGAACAGGAAGAAGATGATGCTGAGGAATTCGAAAACGGAGACATTCAGTTCCTTTATGATGAGAAAACAGGTAATACTGACGAGAAAGAAGCAGGGGCTAATAGCAATGGGAATGTCCAGAAAATGGATAAATATCGCGCTACTAAGACGAGAGGCAGCAAGAAAGAGAAACAGAGTGAGAGAGTAATGAGTAAAGAGAAGAGCAAAGCAGCTACATCTCAACAAACCACGAATGCAAAAAAAAGCAAAGCTGAAAAGAATGAGAATCAGAGCGTACATCTGACGAAAAATAGGAAGAATGAGAAAGAAAAGAAGAGCCAAGGGAACAAAAATGTGATCTTGAAAACAAGAGAGAGCAGTAGTATGAAGAAAAATGAGAAAAGTAGCACGGAGGAGAGTAAGGCAAACACAAAGAATTCTCCAAGAAAGGGGAAAAGCAACGGAGATGAGGAGAAGATGCAGAAGGGGAAGAAGAGGGTTGAAGAGGATGAGGAGGTTAGTGGAAAAGTAGCTAAAAACGCTAAGGGTAGTAGCACTAGTGGTGATAAGAGCCCATCAAGCACAGAGAAGAATGGGAAGAAAGGGAAAGAAAAGAAGAGCGAAGGGAACAAAGATGTGATCTTGAAAACGGGAAAGACCAGTAGTATGAAGAATGAGGAAAGCAGAACGGTAGAGAGTAACGGAAACACAAAGAGCACTCCCAGAAAGGGAAAAAGCAATGGAAATGAGGAGAAGATGAAGAAGAGGAAGGAGAGGGTTGAAGAGGATGAGGAGGTTGGTGGAAAAATAGCTAAAAAGGCGAAGGGTAGTAGCACTAGTAGTGATAAGAGACCATCAAAGACAGCGAAGAATGGGCCAATCAAGAAGAAAGAAATCTTGACTGAAGAAGATGAAGAGGGTAGAGGAACAGTTGTAGCAAAAAAGGTGAAGAGTAATGGACAGACTAGAGGGAGCAAGGACACTGCGGAGAAAAAGGATATAAAAGATGAAAAGAAAGTAGAAAATGGGGAAACTAAAGTCTCCCAGTCCAACAGGAGAATGAAGGAGGATGAAGAGCACGACGGTGACGAGGAGGATGCTAAGTGTGAGAGTACATTGTATAAATTTCCAATGAGTCGAATTGCTAGGATAATAAAGAGTGAAGTCTCTGATGCCAAACTTTCCCAAGAAGCAACTTTTGTTATCAATAAAGCTACGGTATGTCTGAAACCTCAGCTATATTTTTTCTTCAATCTCAGGTGCTTCTACTCGTCTTATGGTATGCCGTGTATGTATGTTTCAACTTCCAACGACTCTAAAACCTAGGGTTCATTTTAGAAGACTTGCACATATAGGGTAATATTATGCTAGTGTACGTTGTAAGATGCATTGTGTAACTCAAAGAACTACAAAAAGTGATTGGACAAAAAAAGATTTTCTTGTACAGCACTACAGCCCATGAACTCTTCAATTTTAACTGGTTGGAAAATATTTAGATTCAAATTCATAGAAATGTAGAATCTCCCAGCAAGGAACAAGCCACTTGAAAAGAAGAAAAAGTGGTCATTCTGCTTCAAGTTATGGTAAATTCTTTGAACATTGGCTTATCTGTTTGAGACACTGAGCTAAATATAAAAAGGGCAGCCCGGTGCACGAAGGCATTTTCGCAAGGCGAGGGTGCGGGGAAGGGTCCAACCACAAGGCTGTAGAAGGGGCAAGCCTTCCCCTGTCAAATTTTGACAAGAGGTTGCTCCCAAGACTTGAACCCGTGACCTCTTGGTCACACAACAACACCTTAACCGGTGCCTCCCCTTCCTGTTTGAGCTGAATGTACCAACAAACAAATTATAATCTAGAAGAAACCCGGACTTGAATTTCAAACATTACAACTCTCAGAAGCCATCCAGACGTAAGTATATATTTGTGACAAAGAGAGTAGTAGTCTATGAATTGTTGGCATCCAGACGTAGGGTACTTATATCTAAAACCCTGTATCTAGCAGTATTGTATCCTACTATAATTATTGAGACAGTAACGCTGGATGTTGAGTGATCAATTTATCAAGTTCTACGATAGAAGGAAGTAAAGGATATCCTGTGCTAGTTAATTTTGATTTGTCATTTGTTTTGATAAGCTATGGTAATTTGGAAGCATTTAAAGTCTGCTTTGCTCCAAGTTTTTGTATATTTGCGGGTGTGAACAGAGCCCAAGTCCTAACATGAATGCCTTCAAGTGTGGTATTTGCGTCATTAATTTGGATTTTGGTCTCTCAAGGTTTACATATAATTAATATAGACAATAGAAGGCTATTTGTGTAGTTTACTTTCGCCATGGTTCCAATACGACAGTGGACTTTGAACAGTTTTAGGTTTGAATTGCATGTAGATATCAGAGTATATATTGGATGAATGTTGTGTATAGCCTGGAATGCAATATCTGTTGCAGACTACGAGAAAGGATATTTAACAACATTTTTTGATGTTTGAGTAATAATGAAGATGGTCCTGTTTTAATCTTTTTCATATAGCTCGATGTTAATCCTTTGATGAAACCACAGGGGATCTTGTATCTTTAGTTTCACACAGGAAAGATCAAGCTACTTCATGATTTATGCAGTATCACACGCATTGTTTGAAACTGCAATGTTCTTTCCCAGCAAAAGTTGATATCGTTTAGATCTCTTACAAGAGGCCATAACATTCATTTGGTGTAAAGCTTCACTTATAAAGCACGGACATCAATTATTGATGGCTTTATTTCACTTCTGAACCCCAAACGTGGAACAGAAAAGATTTTGTTTTTTTTAGCACAGCTTATGTATTATTCAGTGTGAGTATTGGTCTCAGAGATAGATAAAAACATAGTTCTGATTGCAGTTTTAAAAGGTTGAAAATGTGACCAAATTGATAGATTTCTTTTATGTAAAGTTTAATTTTGATTTCTCTTCCCTCCAGAATTACCTCGTCACCTCACTACACAGTTCACTGTGAATTTTTTTAAAAGAATGTAGTTCCGGCTATGTTGCAAGGTAAGCTTAACTGAATTTCCTGGCTATTGGGAAAGATCTGTGTTGGCCAGTTAGCTCTTAACCACTGACAAGGAGTTTGGAGTGACACTCAAGTTGCTATAGGATTTATCTGAGTGTTGACTGTTAGTTTCATTATGAGATTTTCTTTGTACTTCGCTTGATTTGTATCAAACAATTTATAGAAACACACCAAAAGATTCATGTGAAATACAAAGTAGTACCATATTGAAATGAAATGAGTATGGAGTATCTCTATTGCTTAACCGCGAGTTGCAAAACTTGAGTATTTTGCTGTCGTTGGTTTATTTTAGCAGCAACTTTGCACGCTTCTTCCCCACGGTTCTTTGGTCTTTACTTGTATCTGTTTTTGAGAATGTAGGAAAAGTTTCTTGACCTATTATGCAAGGAGGCTTATGCTTGTGCTTTTTTGGATCATAAGCCTTATGTTGGATATGACCATCTATGTAAGTTCTAAAATCAGACATTTTTGCACTGTAGTAATTCTCTTATGCTTTACTCATTTTCCACATCTTTTGAAGCACATCCTCTCTTTTGATTTACTGTGTTTTTGAGTCCATACCAAATACCTTTTGCAGCGGCTTTTTAACCGTGAGATTATTATTGACTTTAGTTTTGCTTTCCAGCCTCAGCTATATGTAAAAGGAAGAGATTCGAGTTTCTTTCAGGTAACAAACTCACCATTATTTTCTAAATTAGTGATCAATCATCTACCAAGTATATTACTTCATCGTTCTTTATGAATTTTGCTGATTTCCCGTGTCTCCGGGGTGCTGTTTATGCCAGATTTTGTACCTGAAAGAATCAAAGCTGAGGTGGCTCTAGCAGATTTTCAAAAACTTGGTTAGATTAGAGCAGAAGGATTCCGGGGTATTTGGTCTACAAGAAAACTACAGTTTTGCTCTCCTTGTGTACTGCTCCAGTATGTCTCTTCTAAGAGTTGATATGTGGTTACTGGAGAGGGTTCTATACTTCTATACCCCCCCCCCCCCCCCCCGTTACATCCACACGGATTCACAATTTCACATATTGTAAGCCTAATTCAGAAAATTATAACTAGAAGATAGTATTTAGTTCATCTTCTATAATCATCATTAATACATAAATGGACTCACTAACAACTGATGGAGGCTGTTTGCTGATGCGTCATCATGATAGGAATGTTGAAGTAAGCGTTAAATCATTTCAAACATTTGGTGATCTATCAGACTATCACGTTTAGGCCTAATTTGGTTGACATTGCATTTCAATAAACCTCATAAAAAGGGTTCTTCTGCAAACTGTTCTTGATGTGTGTGGTGAGCAAATACCCCAATTTGGCAATCTAATATCACACATTCACACTTTCACACTTTCATAGTTTCATGGGTTCTTAAGTTAAGGACCGAGTAAGTCGCTAGTCATTCAATGAATTGAAATGGTTAAGATGTTTTTACTTGGACAGTTTTCAGTCCCAGACATGGGAGGAGTTAGGGGTGGGCCAACCTAGGTCCTGGCCCACCCCAAATTTTAAAAATACCTTAATTTTTAGTGTAAAAAATTCTGGTGTATTTTTTTTCCCAAAACATTCTTTGTACCGGCCCAGTGCGACCCAGTGCTCTGGCTCCGCCCCTGGTCCCAGATCAAATCATATTTCGACAGTTATAAAATATATGGGTCAGATATTTATCAGATCAGTCTAGTACAGATCAAACCAGACCATAAAATTTCAATCTAAGTAAAAACATCCTTATTATCTAAAGATAGGAGTAAAACCAATATGATGTTCCAGAATTGGTTTACTATGTTTCTTTCGCCAAACAGTAGCACGTCAATTACTACTATGTAGGGAAATACCATCTTTGTAATTATCAAACGCTAATATGGCAGTACAAACATTATAATTGATAGCATTTTACAAGCAATTGGTAACTATTACGGACTTACGGAGTATTTAAAGAAAAAAACAGTCTTCATATTTTGGAGTATCATTTTTTTTGGAGGATGGAAATTGGGTGCTATGCATTTATTTGGACTCATATTATTTGTACCCATATATTCCGTATATATGGGTTTTTGTTATCTAGATTACTTTTTTGTCCTAGGCTCAGACTAGTCGATGTCTCGGGACGTTGTGCGAGTGGTAATTACGTGACATTTTATACCCACCCTATGAAGAGTTTTTTTTTGTCTCTGAGTCCACTTCACAGTTAAAATATTTCTTATTTTGTCTGTAAATGGAACTCAGACAAAAAAAGTCTTCACAAATATGAGCGGGTATAAGGTGAGTACACACATCATTTTTTATTTGACATTGAAGTAAAATATACGAGTACATCCTATTGTGTAAAATTTGAAAATGTATAAAAGAAAACAATTTAACATCAAGAAATTATGGAAACTCGAAAAACAGGAGTCGTCTTGAATTGACTTGTGTGTCACACCCTATGTGGCATTTGAAATCAACTTGGGAAAAATGCTTTTGGCATACAAAATGTGTACACATGTGTATCCTTCGAAGAAAATTTGTCTGTCACAGACAATTCATAAGGTGTGACACAATGAGAGACAATTCATAGGGTGTGACAACCTCGACAATTCATAATGAATTGTCTGTGACAGACAAATTTTATCCGAAAGACAGACACGTGTATACATTTTGTGTACCCGAAGCAAAAGCCATCAACTTGTAGGACAAAATGAGAAAATAATTTGTGATTGCACAGAACAATTTTCTTACTACTGCAATTACTGGTTGCTTGAAAAGATCAATAATGCTCTTTGGTTGGGTGTATAAATCTAGACGTATTATCTCCAATCAAAACTTTAAATGGGTCGGTGGGAAATAATATAAACAAATGTTGTATTCAACAGATCGCTGACTTTTACGGTACGTTAGTTAAGCTATTGACATCAATTTACTTGACTGAGCGGTAACTTCCGCATTTGGGCACTGCATATCGCCATTTAAGCCCTTGGAGTTTGTAGGTTTTCCGGAAGTTCCTATACAGATAATGAATTAAAAATTGGTTGCAGTAATGTCACCTTGAATCTTTTTTTATACTCCTGTTCTTAAAATAATGCTGCCTAGCTAGTTCTATGTCCATACGTTTTCATATCATTCCAAACACTTTAAGATTTCAACTTTAGGATTCAATGTGACATTACTGCAAGCAATTTTTAATCTAATACATAGTAAATGTTACGTTGTAACATGTACACACTATCATGAAACAATTAATAATATCGTCACTCAAATATCGTAAGTCAAGGCAGAATGGGCCAGAGAGTACATATACAAAGTATTTCATGAAACGAAACATTAATGTTATTTTAATTTAAGTTCTTCCTTTAAAATCGCTAAGCAATTATGAAAACCCATGAAAATGTAGAAACTTTTAGGTATGTACAGGGGCGGACCGTAGTACAGACCCAGGGGGCTGCCGCCCCCCAACAATTTTTTTTAGTGTATATATATATACAAAATTTTTATTTTTACCCCCCCAACATTTAATTCTCGCCCCTCCAAGAAAAATTTTGAACCCCCTCAAAAAATATTTTCTCCCCCAAAGCATAGCCCACTCGCACAAACCCAATTGTTTAAGAGCCTAAAAAAATAGAAATTTTACAAGTAATATTATATCAACTCACTCCAAAATTTATTCCCCATTAACCCACCCCAAAATCTAATCCCAGCCCACAGCCTAGACCAAACTAATGAAAAACATGTGCACCTAGAAGAAAGAAACGGAAAGATCAATTATTTTTAAATGATTGTCCTTATGCCTGCTATGTTAATTGCTTAGCACATCAGTTGCAATTAGCATTGGTTGCTGCTTCTAGAGAGGTGAAATCTGTGCACAATTTTTTCATCGATTCAGTCTTTATTATTAATGTGACTAATTCTTCTTGCAAACGAAGTGATGAATCAAAGGAAGCTCAAGCACTTGAAATTGCAAGAATGTTGGAAATTGGTGAGCTTGAAACAAGCAGAGGACTTAATTAGGTTGGTACATTACAACAAGCTGGGGAAACTCGTTGGAGCTCACATTTCAGTTCTGTTTGCAGTTTGATTAGGATGTTTGCTGCAACTTGTTCTGTTTTAGAAGATGTTGAAGAGAATGGCAATAACTATTCTACTCGTGGAAATGCAGCTAGAGAACTTAAGAAGATTAAATCTTTTGATTTTGTTTTCTTGTTGCATCTTATTAAAGAAATTATGGGCATTACAGATCTTCTATGGCAGCATATACAGAAGAAGTGCCAAGACATAGTAAATGTTATATATGCATTTGGTGTCAAGCACCAAAATGTTGATCCAAAAGCTAAGGGAGGGTGGATGGGATAACTTCTTAGAAATTGTTAAAGAGTTTTACACAAAGCATGAAATTGAAGTTACTAATATGAAGTCTCCTTATGCGGTAAAACGCAAACGCCATGATCAAGAAGGGTTTGATATTGAACGTCACTGTCGGGTTGATATGTTTTACGCAGCCATAGATTCATAATTGTTGGAGCTGAATAGCAGATTCGGTGAACAGATAATGGATCTTCTTACTCTTAGTGGTGCTTTGGATCCTAAGGACTCATATAAGTCTTTTAACATTGATGATATCTGTTCTTTAGTGGATAAATATTACCCCTTTGATTTTATTGAGCAGGAGAAGGTGAGCTTGAGGTTTCAATTGCAACATTATAAGCTCAATGTTGTAAACCATCCAAAGTTGGCGAATTTTTCTACAATTGGTGAACTTTGTCAAAGATTAGCGGAGACGGAGATGTCAAAAGTGTACTTTCTTAGCTTGTTGATAAATTGATCCGACTTTTGTTGACTCTACCGATTTCGCCAGCAACAACCGAAAGGACTTTTTCCGCAATGAAAATTATAAAAACAAGGCTTCACAATAAAATGGAGGATGAGTATGTTGCACACAACCTTATTGTTTATATTGAAAGAGAAATTGCTAAAACTTTTGACTAAAAAGCCGTGATTGAGGAATTTATCTCGTTGAAGCAGCGTTGGGTACAATTCTAAGGTACTAACTTTAACTATTTTGTAATAATATATTTGTCTCTTCTTCTATTATAATGCTTCATTTAATTACTACACCGTATTATATTAAGGTTATAACTTATAATAATAATAATCGCCTAGATTTTTTTTTGTTTAAATTATCGCCCTCCAATATCAATTTCCTGGGTCCGCCCCTGGGTATGTAGAACTAACTTTTAGGTAATGCCCGAAGTAGTTGAATTGCTCAAATTGTAGAAATTCCAAGTGAATTGATTGATTCAGTTGAATTACGAAGAACAATACATTCGAGTATACTCCGTGTTTATTGATTAAATACTTCCAATCTTATTTATTTTATTGCTCATCGCAAAATGCAGCACCATCAAAACTTTAATGTTTGGTATAATTTTTTTTATTGTGGTATAAATTTTATTGATAAGCTGAAAACATAAGTTAGGAAATTCTATCCAACAAGATACGTATTACGGAAATCCCACTCTTTTTTGGTAGTGGGAAACAAGCAATCACTTCTCAATAGTCAATAGGATGTGCCTATTGCTTCAACCACTCGCGATGGATATATTTGGAAAAACTTTATTATTTGGCTCCTTGAGTCTTCCAATTTTCTATTTTGTGCCTCACCTATTTTATTTTGTACCAATGCTCCTAAATAGCATTAAAATATTATTACTCGGTATATGTTTTTTCATTAATACATATATTAATGTAGGTTTAAGAAACTTTACCCATACATGGTGGTTATAAATGAAGACAAGGAATGAACATTTTGCAAGCACTGCACTTGTATTGTATCTTGTCTTTATGTATGGTAGCGTTTTGGTAAAGAAACTGCTCATCAAATAACAGTTTTCTTTGCAGTGCTCAAATAAGAGTTAAGCATGGAAAATATTCAGATTAGGACTACTAGTTTTTTATCCTCCAAATAGAATTTATTTTAGTCGTATTTCAACAAATGAGTGATGTTTCAAGTGCTATTTTTATCCCCCATAAGATGTGATCTTTATCCTTTTTAACGAAATGTTTTCACTTGAATTTGTTCCAACCTAACTAAATGAATCAAACTTAAAAAATCCGACGGACTTAACTCAAAAAATAGTAAAATAAACATATAAATTGACTATACTAGATTAGCCAAGATTTAGAACATGTCAAATGCAACAGTGTGCATGACGGACATGTGACATGAAAGAGATAGACACATAAAAGTAAATTATTGAGATTTTTCTCTCCTTTTCACGATTTTATATAATTTTGGTAAGAATGTCAACCACAATGTCTACATCCAGATGCTCTTAAGCACACCAGATTAGATCAAACCAGACTTTAAGTAAAACTATTCTAAATTGACCATCCATCTGACTAATAAGTAAGCAGAAGCATAATTCTATAATTGAAACTTGAATTGTGACCCCTCAACGAACATGGTTGATAAGAAAAAAAGCTTGAGTTTGCCAGCCAGTACACCACTTTCCCGCCCACCTAACATATATTTTCATTTCTTCTTCTCCATATAAGTCTATCTCCCCCATCTTCGCATGCACATTGCCACACCACCACCTCACTCTTAGTCTTTCCTCTCCATATTCTTGAAGAAACGAAAGCACAAAAAGAAAAAAAATGAAGTCTTTCGTTGTCTCAATTCCCTTCTTCCTAGTCGCAGTTCTCCTATGTTATACCATAAACATTGCTCATGCACAGGCCGCCTCCGGCCCGGCTCCTGCCGGTCCGACGAATATAACCGCAATCCTCGAGAAGGCCGGCCAGTACACCACCTTCATCCGCCTCCTCAAAACCACCCAAGTCGGTGATCAAATCAACAACCAGCTCAACACCACTAACCAAGGATTGACGGTTTTCGCCCCCACCGACAATGCCTTCTTGGGGCTAAAACCAGGAACTTTAAATTCCTTAACCGATCAAGAAAAGGTTGAGTTGGTTCAGTTCCATGTTGTGTCCTCTTTCTACACAATCCCACTCTTCCAGACTGCGAGTAACCCTTTGAGGACTCAAGCCGGGAACAGCGTCGGGTCTTTCCCGTTGAACGTCACATCTGCGGGGAACCAAGTCAATGTCACCACCGGAGTGGTCAACTCCACGGTGGCTAATACAATTTACACTGATGGTCAGCTGGCAGTGTATCAGGTTGATACCGTGCTTCTTCCTATCGGCCTCTTTGGAACTCCGGCACAAGCGGCGGCTCCCGCCCCAAACAAGTCGAAAAAGAAGCCGAAGGCAGTGGCTGATGGTCCCGTCGCCGGTGGAGATGCTTCTCCGACGGATACGTCCGCTACAGTTGGCGTGCATGGCATGTTGGGGGCAGTTCTTGGAGTTGCGGCTTCGATTGCGTTTATGTTGTTGTAACATTTGTGTATCGAAGGGTCGAGATTGTGCCACGCGGTTAAGTGAAGTCAGTGTGTGTCAGAATATGGTGTGCCGAGTTAGAATCGGACGGTAGATATTGATTGAGTGGTACCCTTCTGAATAATTATCTAGGTTTTTATTTTTCCGTATCAATGCAATGTAAGAAAAATACAAAATTCAAATTTCAATTTTTTCCCTATTTGTATTGCTTACCTTACCAACCAGAGAAAACACAAAAAAAAAATTATGGAAAGTAGTTTCTGTACATAAGTTCTTATATTAACGTGTATACGAAGTATTTTTTTTTGCTCAAACATACACATCTATTATTCTATTAATTTCTTCTTTGACCATGAACTGACAATAAGTCAATAAGCCCAAAAACTTTTATACAAGTGTGTGCTATTCTGATAGTGTTCTAATTAGGTAGTGGATCCAGAAACCCAGTTCAATCACTTAGGGAAAGGTAGTGAGATGTTTCCAATTAAATTGAAACAATTCTATTGTTGAAATTTGATCTGTTGTGAAACTGAAACCAGTAGAAATGAAAACATAAGAGTATAGCTAAGCTAAATTCTTGATTTGTTGAAATGAAAACGAGGTGGACTTTTCAAGTACAATAACCTAATTAACCCGGAGATGCCTGTAATTTGTTGAATTTAAATTTTCCCAAGTGTTATTTTTCATCTTGCTATATATGCATGTAACAAATTATTGGTTTCTTTTAAATTTTATTGTTGCAGAACGCCAGAAGATCTCACTTGCATAATATATTAATATCTCGTATCCTAAGAGATTTCTCCACACAAAATACCAGAGATCTCGGAGCTAGTTTTCTTTAGTGCACCTAAAGCTCTTCCCGGAATCCCGGGCCCTTGTTTGGTTGGAGGGCTTTGGACAACTTTCAAAATAACAATGTATCTTCAGTGTATCAATTGATTCTCCATAAATGTTTTATCTACATTGACAAATGAATGATTTTACAAATTCCGGCAGGTAACTTTCAGAATCAGAATATAACACAATAATCGAATAGTCCAGAATCAATAATGAATCGAGATATGTTAGCGCAACAAAATCGTATTCTCAAGTAGCAACATCATCTCATATGAGTTCACTTTCAGAGGCTAGGTACCTCGCACATCCATGATAGACCAAACAAGGTAACATGAGACAGCTCCATGTGCATCATTGTAATATACTGCATAAACAAAATATGAGTTTTATTACCAAAAAAGAAACCCATTTGGTAAATTCAAATTCTGTTTAGCTGTGCAATTGCTGGTTGAAAAACCATGGAACTCACTTGTACAAATAGGATGCAATCCCCAAAATGACAAACAGAAGAATGATATCAATACAGAAATTTTGGGTGGACCGGACCTGAAATAATATGGAGTATTATTTAAGAATGATTAAAGCTTTAAATAAAAAGGGCCTCCTATTTGTTTTGCATTTTAACAAGCAATAAGGTAAGAAATGTTTTGTAGCCAGTTCTGGTTTATTCTTCATAACACTTATTTAGCCGAAATAGTATTGGCACATGCCTTTCCTTTTCAGAAAAACTTAGCACATTACAGCAAAATAACCATTACCAATCGGACCCTAATTAGTATGTACCTTAGTAATAGTCTCCTTGAGTCTAACATTAGTGTTTTTTAAATCATATGTTGCCTTGTCCACCTACATATGAAGACACCAGAAGGGTATTGGATGGTAACAATAATCCAAAATTGATTAAAGTGCAGTAAATCCAACGGTCATATATGAAAAGCATGAACAACCTTGGTTTCAATTTCATCAACCAATGGAACTTGTCTATCCAGTTCCTGAGAAAAAAAGTCGCAAAACAATAAGATTGCATTTGCCTTCAACCAGAAAGCAACATACTTTCATTTCCCCCTTGTTCTCTTTCACTTTAGGGTCAGTGTGGAACACACAAACTACTTTGTAAAGAAAATAGGAAGGAAAACATAGAGGAAAATCAGAAAGAAAGAAATTATGAATGAAAATAAAAGCCGAGTAAACTCATTAAATTTATTTTAGATATATGTTGATACTCGTTAAGTCGTTTTTATTTAATCATACATTATAATCAGTTATTTTTCCATCATATGCAATGGATCGAAAGATTCATTACTTTTTGGCTTGAGAATATGATGGAATAAAGCAAAATGGCTCACTAAACTGTCTGCGCTTCTTTGTTATTAAGCAGGAGTCAGTCCATGCAATTTTGGACGCGATTTTCACTATGGGTCATCCGGAAACAGTCTCTCTGTGCTGTAGTACAGGGGTAAGACTGCACACATCCGACCCCCCCTTACCCTACCGTAGGTGGGAGCCTTTGCGGCACTGGGGTAAATGAAAATGAAAATGATTATCATCAGTTAATACCAAACCTATAAAAGCTACATGGTACTTTTTTAGTATTTTATTTCCTTTCAAGACCATATAATGCGATCAAAACATACTCTTAAGTCTTAACTCTTAACTCCCTTATGCTATGTTTGGATTGTAGAAAATACTCGGGAAATGAAATAATTATTAAGGAAAGTAAATTTCATTATTTGGATTTAACTCGGAAAATGCAAAGGAGGATGAAATATAGTTTATGTTTTCATAGATTTTACATATGTTTAAATATGTGCTTAGGCTATGTTTGGTATGGTGTAATGCAATGCAATAGAATAGAGTATGTAATGCAATAAAATTGTAATGTAATGGAATGAAATCAATATTCCATTACTATGTTTGGTTAGTTGCGGAAGAACACCCGGGAGGAATAAAAAGTACAGATTTGAAAGGGATAAATTCATCTGTTGTGAGCAGGAGCAACTGGTCGCACGAAAAAAAAATACAAGAAAGTGTAATTTCAAGTACATAACTTTTCTAATGTAAAGCTTATTACACAAATTAAAGTAATGAATTCTACATACGTAATGCACATTGCATTACGGTTTATAATAAAATGTCATACCAAACAATGTATTTGAATCAACACGTAATGTTCATTACATTACATGATTGATTACATCATACCATACATAACCTTAGTGTTTATATGATAAAATTCAATAAATAATCTTATGTAAACGAATTAGAAACAATACTTTTCTTTCCTCAAAATTTTCTTTCCCTCCAGATTTCTCATACGTAGTATATTTTAACCCGTCATTTATTTCCCTAGCATTTCCGTGTTCCAAATGGATCCTTAGTGGGCAGGGAAGGGCAGAATAAAGGGAGTAGGGAGATTAACCTCGTTCATATCATGAGCCAAATTCTTAAGTGTGTCCAAACCTTCTGAAATAATATCCAATCCTTGGTCCTGCAAGAGTTCATTCAGATATATGTAGTCTCTTTATGATGCTGAAATAATCTCATATTACAAAATCGAAGTATTCAAAAACATATGGTGCAGAGGAATAAGATGAGGGAAGTTACAAGCCTGTTTGATTTTCCTCATCTCGTACTCATTCCTAAACTGGCTGGATTCTTCAGACTGCTGAAAGAAACTATCGCTAACAGGCCCATCTGTACATAATAAATTCTAAAACAGTCATAAAGCATGCAACAAACATTACAAGAGATGAAGTTTGAGGAAACACTAAAGGAAGTGTCACCTACCTGAATCGATTGTTATGATTTTAGAAGACGATGAACCCCCCCGAACCCCAGACTTGGCTGAACTTGTATCATTTGTTCCATCAGGTATTGCTTGGATCCTTTCAGGTAGTGCAAGTACAATGTCTTTACGTATCGCTAATTCTTCTTGTGAGATGCCTTTAACCTGTTGGCAATCCAAATCAAGTTATACTCTTCCTTTATCACTTCTAGGGATTATTGAAAGGTGAAATTACATTGACTCATTTAAATACATTAAAGCTAAATCAGCACTTTACATGAAAGTCAGTAGAAATTCAGATCAATAAATCATAATATCAACAAGTTACGACTGAACATGTCCTACTTGATGAAAATGGAAGCTCATTGAAACAGAAAAATCTGTGAATTCTGTATGCTCGTTATCATATATGCTCATGGATTGAGTTTACTATGGCTATCAAATTAAGATTCAAAGTTTCATAAAAAAATTCTATATCATCAAACTTATATAAGGGGCAGCAAAAGTCTTATAAGTTGGTCTATTAATTTATACTCCGTATTACACAAACATAAACTAAATAAACATACATATTATTCGAAATATTACACCAATTCAAAATGTGAGACATAAAAATACCTAAAGCCTAAAGCTAAAGGATAATAATAGACAATAAAGAATTAAAATCGTGACGAAACAAACCCACCTTCTTAAGAGCAAGTTTCTGCAACTTTGGGACTTCTTCCAACAATCGGGCCTTCAGACGCCGTACCTCAGCCTTCATGGCCACAGCGGCGGCCCTGTTTGTCTCCCTAGTTGCCATCTCCGCTTTCTTAAAAAAGAAAAAAAATTATAAATCGCTGTAGCAATTTCTCATAAATCTCTGATCAATAACAGGAACAGAAGAGGTAATTACTTGGAGAGCAAGGTCAATTTGTGAATCGAAAGACGTGTAGAGGCGAGCGAAGGCATCATCTGAGGATGCGTTGGTGGAACGCTGCTTCTCGACATCGTACTTCTCGTACTTCTTGCAAATCTCGTCGACTCGGAAGAGAATGTCGATCACGCTCATCTTTGCGCTGCCGGCGAGGGTGAATCTTGGAACGGAAGTCGGGAAAGGGAATTGCTTCTTTTTCTCCCTTCCCTCCCTCCATTGTTTCTCTCCCGCTGTTCAACAGGAGTGGTCTGCGGGAAAATGGAGGTTCACCGTCTAATGCGCATCCAGCGAGAGACGTGGCGGATGGCGGGAGGCCGGGAGCCATGGAAATCACTCTGTGGCTCTATTCTAAATTCATACGGAGTACTTTTTTTTATACTTAAATGTCACTAACTTGTTTAATAAACCGGACAGAGAAGCTACTGGGTCACATGATCGGGTCACTCGTCAATCCGGACCGATTAACACGGTCAACGTCATAAACCGGTCAACCATATAATAATGATAATAAATATGTAATTATTTACAAAATTAAAATATAAGGTAGTTATTTCATAATAATTAACTAATGATAATACTTACTAAGCATTAAAACCGGGGTTTTCAGGCCCGGGTCTGGACTGGGTCTTTCCGGGTCGATCGGGGTTTTCCGGGTTTTGACCATTTCCGGGTTTTTAACTAATCGAACCGTGTTTTGGTCCGGGTAACCGGGTTCCGAGTCGACCCGGCCAGTCCGGGTCGTTTTTTTTAAACACAGACTAACATTTATTTTTAATTTTAATGTAAAAATAATTACATATCTATTTAGTTTAAAAACGTGACATTTAACTTGTGCGGGTGGTCACAAAAAGCAAACCGAACAGGGACATAAACATTCTGTTTACTAACCGGAATATTTTTAATTTTTTAGAAAACTGGAAAACTAGAGAAATGAAAACTGAAAAGCATGTTTACATGTTTATTCTCCAAAATTAAAAACAGAGACATATTTGATTTTCTTCTTAAGTTGGAGAACTCTCGCCACGTTTACTAACTAGAATATTTTCTATTTTTCCATAAAACTAGAAAAACTGAAGAAAGAAAAATTGAAAAACATGTTTACCTATTTAATCTCAAATATTGAAACATAGAGACATATTTCTGATTTTCTTTTCAATTTTCCAAAATTAAAAAATGAAAACACAGAACATGTTTATCGAAAATTTTTGCTAGAAAATGGAGAAAAGAAAACATGCATTTACCAAATCATTTTTCAAAACCAAAAAAATGAGACATGTCTCCATTTTCCTTAATAAATTGGAGAAATGAGTTCTACTATTTTTTTACAAATTTGACATACGCCGATGTTGTAGTGCTACTGCAATGAAATTGCATATTTACGCCTAGTGGTGGGCGTGGTCCTGCTCCGCTCTCCGTTTCGATCAGGTCCGGTCAAAAATCGGCGGTCTCTATCTGGTCCGGTCAACAATCGGGTGGTTCCTGTCCGATTTGGTCGATGACCAGGCGGTCCCTGTCCGATCCGGTCAATGATCAATCAGTCTCTATTTAATTCAGTCCATGGACGGGTAGTCCAAGTCCGGTCCGGTTCAATTGATGACCTGACGATTTAGTTCCTGTTTTTTGAAATCAGTTTTCAAAGTGAAGTGTTTCAAAAAAATCGTTGGGTTGTCAACCAATAGGGTAAAGAGAAAAGAATTAGTCAAACTAGTCGTTGGGACCGACCAGTTTTAGTCCCAACTATCTTATACCCGGGACTGGGTACCCTACTTCACTACTTTATCTTCCGATGGGTCCCAGAACCGGGTTAAAAATTTGATGAATATGTTTACAGATTTGGAAATGGAAAACTTAAAAACGAAAACAGAAAATTGGAGATAGAAAATCTAGAAAATTGCATAACAAAAAGTAGAAAAGAATACTCGAAAATGTCTCTATAATTAAATGTGTCCTCACTTTTTGGTGTTTTTCAAAATGGATATACACAATGCTATATATATGTTGAGGTTAAGTCATCACATTTTAAAGGCCCAACATTGTCCCTTGAGCTTTGGTCAGATTCTTTTAGTTGATTGGTTATTGAGTGTGGTAGACAAGAATGAGGCACATGTAATAGAAAGTCTTCAAGAGGCAAAGCAGGTCTAGTCTATTATGCCGTTAAAACGATTACAATATTTATGCCGAATCCGAGCTCCGACTCCCTGGATCAAACTTGTTAGAGTCCCACACCGGAAATATTTGAATCAACGAAGTGCTATTTTAAGGCATGAGCTACTCCTCCTATCAGGTTGACCTTTTAGGATGGAACCTCATGTCTTAACAAAACTGAAAATCAAGAGAACCGGAGATAAATCTATTGCTAATATAGATTTGGACTTGAAAATGACTGAAGTCTATATAGATTTGGACTTTATGTCCGCTAAGTATGTTGGCCAACGATGAATATTGATTTAGCCGACTTGCTCCTTTTTTTCTAGAAGAAAACAGAACTGGTCGAAACTGGAACAGTTATATCTCAGGATTCCAATTTTACAACAGTATTAAGGAAGAAAATTCAATTCAATGTGGGTGGGTAATGCAGAAGCTGGGCGGCTGGCCGCCCAAAACAGAACAGAAACAGTCGTATACGCGCGTACGCTCCTCGACCCCATCCGCCTTTGATCAATTCCTTGCAATGATCCAATGAATGTAGAGTATAAATATTGGACCAGCCGGCCGGCACCAAACAAAAATTAATCAGCTAGCCGCTAGAAATTAAGCATTATGTATACGTTCAGTACGAGAAAGCAGATGCCTTTCTCCTCTTTTCTTTTTACTGCTTCTCTGCTCATGATGATCTGTGTTTTCATTTGCCAGTTTGATGCAACACAGGCACAAGAAGTTGAGGACGAAAGGGAGTTCGATTACGACGAGAAGAGCGAAAAGGGCCCGGGGAGATGGGGAGAGCTGAAGAAAGAATGGGCTGCTTGCGGGGATGGAAAGATGCAGTCTCCCCTCGCCCTCTCCGCTCCGATCATCAAACGCCGCGGTGGCGTTCGCAAGCCGGGAGTTAAGATCACTAGGAACTCTTACATGCCAGCGAATGCTACTCTTCACAACCGTGGCCATGACATATCCATTGAATGGGTGGGTGATCCGGGATCCATTCCTATAAATGGCAAACACTTCTCCCTCAAAGCGGTTCATTGGCACTCTCCTTCCGAGCACACTCTTCATGGTACCAGGTATGATCTGGAGCTACACGCATTGCACATGAATACAGACCAAACGAGTGGAAAGAACACAACAGCTGTGTTTTCGGTTCTCTACCGCATTGGTCGAAAACCCAACCGGTTTCTCTCCCGGCTGACGAAGAACATAGCATCTATGAAGGATCAAAAAGGTGAAGTGAGAAATGCAGGGTTTGTTGATCCAAATAAAATCCAATTCATAAGCAATGATTATTACAGATACACGGGTTCTCTCACTACCCCGCCTTGCACCGAAGACGTCATTTGGACTGTCAATAAAAAGATACACAACGTTTCCAGGAAGCAAGTAAAGCTGCTTCGAGAAGCAGTTCATGACTCTGCAGAAAGAAATGCAAGGCCTCTACAACCGCGCAACAATAGAGATATATATCTCAGACTGTCGTCTTGAGTGATCAACTGATCATAGTATCATAGATGATTATCATTAAAGAGAAAGTTAGAAATTTTGTCTCATAACTTATGCACATGACATACTCTCTTTTAGTCATGTAGTTTTAAGTACTTTTTTTTATTTATTTTGATTTATCATGTGACTAATAAATTCAAATATATTAAAGACTTTTTCATCTGAATGTACTATTTATGATGAAATATATATAACAAGTGATGGGAACTTGACCATCCATTAGACCCCCTTTGATGTTTGAACAACTCCATTGCAAACAAAAGTTGTGATCTATATTTTTAAAACAAAAGGAAAAATTTCATTGAATGTTGAGCAAATGTGATTACATAGAAAAGGTGAAAAGGAGAAATAGAAAAATAAAACAGCCAAAGCAAAGTATATGATAAATTGATAACTCAACCGTAAGTACTAGGAATCATCGATTCATATGTGATTGAAATTTCTATAAAGTTTCATTTTCGTGTTGAGATTCTGTCTAAACAAGGTTTGATCTATCATATATAAACATAATAGTGAAGGCAAAATATTTTGTGCGGTAAGGCATACATATTTTTAGTTGGGTCGCAGCCATTTTGGGGTGAAAACTTTACATTTGGGGTTTTCACCCCTCCCATTGCAGCCAGCCTAAGTGTGAACCCACTTTGAAAAGAAAATTAAAAAAAACCTTCGTAAATCGAAGAGAAACAAAAAGGTAATACAGTACAATTCATATACGATAGTAAGAATGAAAGAAAATCATTATTTTCAAAGTACATTAAATGAAAAACGAATTTTGTAAAGCTCAACCTGTCAACCATACTAGGCATTTAATAACAATGCCTAGTGCCCTCCTTAATTGCTGCAGAGAGTTTTCAATTCTTCTACAGCGGTCCTAGTGAGCAGAATGGATGCATTGAACTTTTTGAGAAAGTTAATTAACTTTATAAGAGTTTAATCCATTGCACCTTCCTTAGCTTCTTGTACAACAGGAAGAAACATGCCACAAGCCGCACATACCACCCACTTTGGGGATTGGGAAAGTGAAGTAGCTGGAGAAGAAATGGAAGAACGAGTAGCTAGCGGTCCCAGTCATAGCTATCCGTCTGAACCTTGTCTATGAAATAACTGACCCTTTGGATCTTCTTTTGCATACATAGCGAATACAGAATTGGGGGATTTTATGGTACTTGAGGTACTATCATACATTTGTCCACATTGGTAGTTGAATTATTAAAATATAAATTAAGTCAAGTAGCTTGTGGTCTGATAGCATCCTAGAGCAGATACTATAATATGTTTAGAAGAATGTTAAAAAAAAAATACTCGTATAATTAAATCAAATGAATAATAGGTAGGGTACCTCATTTTTAAAATAGATACCTCAAAATTTCACAAGGCCATACCTGAGGCAGTTCCAGGTGCTAAAGTTATTTTACAACAACAATTTCACTAATGCTAATGCCATAACCTTCAGAGAGCCATACACATGCAGCTAGGGCATCATTCTCATTCGCTTCCTTTTCTTTGAAAAGAATGAATTGTGTGTGTTCGAGGTTCCCAAGTTTCCCATTGCAACTTATTTCTGAAGACGAATTTTGATGAAAGAAAGAATTTCTGGATGTGTGAATGTATGACGAATTCTTGATGAAAGACATAGTTTCTTGATTTATGATGACTTCTTGATGATTTTTCCCTACCTTTTGATTTCGTGTATATTAATGGAATCTCAGAGTGATTCAAGGAGACCCCTTGATTCCAAGACTTATACTCTCTATTATTATACATTTACACTGTAGTAAATGTTAACTTCTTTCGATTGAAAATACACTAATAAATTCCAACGAGATAATTAATTTGTCTTTAAAAATAATCATTACGTCAAGTAATGTCAAAGAACTTATTAGGTGAGCCATTAGATATTGAGAATTGATTCACCATTAAGAATTCTAATAACGAGTTCATGTGGGTGAATTAATACATTAAAAAAGATCACTATCATACAAGTGTTATATTCACTTGCCCCAGAATCAATTATCCACTTGCAAAGTAAAGGAGTGTTCTTACCATTAAATGACATGAATGCGCACACATATATATAGCTTAACCATAGGTGTGTAAATATGTGATTAATTAAACTCCGATCCTAGTAAAATTCAAAGCTACAATGATTTTTGCTAGTCCTTAATGAGTTTTCTGCTTTTATGCTCAGAGGATGTGTAAGATTCAAGTGCTTACCGCTATACTAAAAGTAATCGCTTATAGCAAGACCTCCTTTCTCCCTTATAGAGGCCAACCAGCGCCACAAGTTGATTTAGGACGATATTGATCAATGATCCAACAAGACGTCTAAGCAAATAGGGAGGCCAGGGAGTCAATCTTGAACTAAGAAGCCAAATCTATGTGCACGAGGTCAAACCCACTCTCAACTAGGCATGACAATGGGTCGGATTAGGACAGATGTTGCAAGATACAAGCTTGCCCCATTACTTTACTAGATGGATTCGTCCCGCCCCATAACCCACATGAGTCATTAGATGTTGACCCATGATCCACCCCACCCCACCATATCTTATTAGCTAGTACCATGAGAGGATTATATTTGTGCTATAAACAAGGTAGGCATGGGCTACACCTCAAAAATTGATTCTAGCTTAGAGGGTAGTAGTGTTTCTATCAAAATTTTGGGAGGCTTTGGGTCGTGTGTTCAAAGTTTTACGGGTGCATTCACTAAATATTTATCTTTTTAAACACCAACATATGAAAATTGATGATTAACAAGCCACACTACCTCTCATGAAGAATAATAATATAAACTATACAAACTCAAACGCCTGAAACGAAGAATCACCCCACATATATCTGCCCCTAACATCTCAAAGCTTTTTCCTTTCTCATGAATTGTTTATGTTTTTCATAAATGCCCTTTTACTTTTCTTTTAAAATATACTACTCAAATTTATATTCCTAAACTTATGAAGGGATCTTTCCTTGAATATTACAAATTATATCCAATTTCCAAAAAGTGTTCATTTTTGCAAAAGGATAAAAATGTGACTAAGAATGTCATAAATTTTGAAAACATGATTTTATTGTCATATTTTCATGTCATGGCCAATTTTTTATGTCACAAACGGATCCCACTTCTAGATTTTCATGTTACTTACGGATGTCACTACCGTTGTGAAACATGTCATTGTGACTTCTAGGAAATCTACTGTCGACTTGTTGCGAAAAAACAATGACATCCACGGCTGGTCACATAGGTTAGTTACAGTCACAACATAATTTTTGATGAAATGTGTTTGCCAAAACCGTCACCCGCCACCGTTCAGGCACCACCATTCCACCGCCACTGTCGTCTCCCCGTACACCGCCTACTGTTCGTGTCCATCCCCATGCCAAAACACCCCAAACCCCATCCCATGCATCCTCTCCACCCTATCCTTGACCTGCCCCAGCCACCTTCCCCAACTCCACTAGCTAGCTCCGACTAGCCCAACCCTGATCCAACCCTCCCCATCCCTAGCCCCGAATAGTGTAACCCAACCCCTGATCCACCCTCCCCATCCCTGATCAGCCCAACCCTGACTCGACCTACTATTTCCCCTCTCCAGCCCCAACCAATGCCGCCAAGCCATCACACCTGAAATGTAACCGCCACCACTGAAACCCTAGTCGTTGCCTCTATAACTCAGCCATCGGGTCATCTCATTCTAACCGAACCCTAGTGACAGGACATCATCGATGATGGTAGCAGATCTGACGTTCGTCACTGAGTGCTAGTCCCATGTCACAGTAGTCATCGTCACACATCTTATGATCTTTGCGGTCGTCCTTAGTAAGAGTAAGGTTAAGAAAAAAGAAGAGTACAAACCTAGAGGAGATGGCATGGGTTGGCTGCAATGAAGACAATATCGGCAGTGTGGATTGGCTTCAATGAAGACGAGTGTGGCATGGATTGGTGGAGGAAAAGCCACCGATGGGAGGCAATGAAATTTGAGGGATTGGTCGGGTGAAGCTTGATCGCAAATTATACCGTGGGACCGTTACACTGTGCGCACGGTGTACCAGTCCCCAAACGGAATCGTTTTGTTTATAAAAAAATAACCTATGTAGCCTATGATAGCGATGAACAGGGAGTATATCGGGAGCCGCCTCCCATCAAGGTTGCCTCAAAATACGAACTTAAGGACTTCAATCGGAGAAAGAGATGGGAGATGTGGGACTGCCGAGCAAAGGACTGGTAAGACGGTGGAGTGGTGATCCGTTACCTCCTTTGGGGCAACAGAGATGGAAGCTGCATCCATGGTAGAGTGGGGCAGAGCTTGGCCACCACCAATTTGAGAACGATTTGGCTGGAGCTTCGTATCAAGTGCTCCACAGAATTAGAGATATGCTTTTATAAATTGAATCTGTTGTTCTTAGTCCATGGATGTTTCTTCAAGCTTTTGTTTATGCTGCTATGGAGTTCGAAGTCTACGGATGAGTGTCGGGCTTCTCATTTTTATTCATCTGCAACAACTTACATTTTTTTAAAACGATTTACATTTTCATTTACTTCAAGTCTTCAAGTTACACATCAAAACAATGCGAGTTACACAACAAGGTAAACCCTTGTTATTCAAAAAATGAATTTTTATTAAAAATCATTTTTCTTTTTTTTTTGGATAAACTGTAAATATATATATATCCAAAGTGTATATGTACATCTGTACAGCAGCAAAACAGATCATATGGGTCATCCCAAGCAAGGATACCCAGTCACCTCCAAAAACTACCTATAGCTACGCAAACATGCTAGCCATCACAAAACATGGTGACGAATCAGCAAAAAATCAGAATGTTATCCTATCTATTGGATACATGTAATATAAGATTTTATACACCATAAACTTGATATGTTTAACCATATCTAACACTGTCGTCTTGGCCTTCTCAAAACAAATCAGATTTCTCATCCGCCAAGTCCAATAGACGGTGTAGCAAAAAGAGAGCCTCACGGCCTTGGCCTTAGCACTTGCTCCATGATGTTCCTTCTTGATCCATTTAACCGCACTTAAAAGTGTAGTCATCTGTCTAGATATCCCAAGCCAGTCACGAACCATCTTCCATACCTGTCCTGTAAATGCACACTCAAAAAATAGGTGTGGCACCGTTTCCGGGTCACCCTTACAAAAATGACAAGTATTAACCACATCAAGAAAACCTAACCTATCATACGTCGCTAGTCTTCCCCGGAAGGCAAGCCACGTAATGAAAGAGAATTTAGGTGGAATATAGCTCTTCCAAATAAAGGACATCCAAGGGTGGACCGTACCTTTAATTCTAAGTAAATCATACACTTTTGAAGAAGAATGTTTCCCATTTTGGGAGAACTTTTCCAGCTGAACGACGGCCATATCCAAAGAAGGGAACTTGGAAACAATCAAGTCCCGGATATTAGCAATTGTCTTCATGAGCCGTGAGTCCTTGGTGTGTGGCCCAAACGTCCACACATCTCTTCCATGAAGATAAACCCCATGCACCCACTTTACCCATAAAGTTTCTTTTTTGGCATGAATATTCCAAAGGGTACGAGACAGTAAAGCACTGTTCCACACCTTTGTATCCCTAATTCCCAAACCCCCCTCATTTTTCGGTAAACATACATCACTCCACGCTACCTTAGCACGCTTACTTCCCCACAGAAATAGTCTACAAAGGGAGGTAATCCTATCTAGGATGGCCCTCGGCATAGGAAAGATACCTAGCCAAAAGGATTGGACCCCTTGCACAACGGATGAAATCAACTCAACCTTCCCGGCATAGGATAAAGTTTTTGAGTTCCATGCCTCAAGATAACCTGTAACCTTGTCAATCAATGGAGAGAACTGAGCTACAGATATGTTCAAAGGAGCCAAAGGAATACCCAAATATCTTACCGGAAAAGATCCTTGTTGAAAACCTACCCTTTCAAGAATATAAGGAATTCTACTTTCGACATTCCCACCTAAAAAAATATTAGTTTTATCAAGATTAACCATTAGACCAGAAACTAGTCCAAAGTCATTCAAAGCATCCACTAATATTTTAATAGATGAGTAATGTCCTTTAGAGAAAAGCATCAAATCATCTGCATAAGCCAAATGTGTTATTTTAAGCTTAGAGCATAAAGGGTGATAACGGAAATTAGGATTAGATGTCCTGCTTTCTATCAACCTTGAAAAATACTCCAAGCAAATAACAAACAATAACGGAGACATTGGATCCCCTTGCCTTAACCCTCTTTTCCCCTCAAACCATCCATGGAGAGAACCATTAATGGAGATGGAGAAAGAAGAGGTTGAGACACACTCCATTATCCAACTAACAAACAGACTTGGGAGACCAAAATCCATCAAAACTTTTTCAAGAAAATCCCATGATACCGTATCATAAGCTTTTCTAAGGTCAATCTTAATCATACATCTAGGTGAAGGCCTTTTCCTAGTGTATCCCCTCACTAACTCTTGTGCCAAGAAGATGTTGTCAGACATTAATCTCCCATCAACAAAAGCTCCCTGTGCTGGGTTGATAACACTAGAAAGTAAAGGACCTAGACGTGATGAAAGAATTTTTGTAATGGTCTTATATGTCACATTTGTACATGAAATAGGCCTAAAATCCGAAATAGTGGGGGAGTGAGTTGTCTTAGGAATAAGTGCAACAATAGTGTGATTGACCTGTTTCAGCATATTCCCAGTCTCAAAGAACTCCCTCACAGCATTACAAACATCTTCACCAACTTTACTCCAATTTGCTTTAAAGAAAGCTGATGAATACCCATCCGGACCAGGGGCTTTATCATCACCAATATCAAACACGGCTTGTTTAATTTCCAAATCAGTAACTGGACTAATAAGGTCAGCAACAAGTGAGTGATGTATGGTTTTTCCTGATAAAATAACCCTCGGGTCATACCCCACAATAGGTACATTCATACCAAATAAGTCTTTAAAAAAATGCTGTGAACTCATTTGCTACATGATCCATTGATGTAGTAAGACTGCCGTCTTGTAATCTCAAGGAAGCAATAGAGTTTTGAGCATTTTTCTTTTTCACAAAAGAGTGGAAATATTTGGTACACCTATCCGATTGAAAAAGATGGACAGCCTTAGCCTTCTGTTTGAGATAGGCTTCCTCGGCTCCCCTAAGAAAAAGAGCTCTCTTCTTAGCAACTTCCATTTCCTCTTTTAAGGCATCATCTAAAGGGGATAAGAGGGCTAGTTGATAGATTCTCTTATACTCCTTTTTGGATTCCTTTGCCCTGGCCGAGATGTGACTAAATTCATCTTTGTTGAGTTGTTTTAGGGGTTGTTTGAGTAATTTCAGCTTGCGGGCAAGCCTAAACTGAGCAGTACCAACAACATTCCTAGACCACACACTCTCCAAAATACCATTAAAATGTTCATGCTTTTGCCACATATTAAAGAACTTAAAAGGTTTTGAGCCCCCCTTAGTCACGGCACCAATAGTTACAACGGTTGCCACATGATCAAATTCACATTCCATCTCAAAAAAATGAGCCCTACACTCTACATTTTGCAGATTCCAAAAGGAGTTGATAAGGACTCTATCAAGTTTTGCCCAAATTGTATTTCTATGCCAAGTATAAAGTTCACCCGTAGAGGGAGCATCAAAAACATTTGATTGCATTTTCATGTCATTTAAGTGTTTCATTGCATAGGCCGAAGGGGGGACAGACCCCCTGCTCTCAGTTGGAGAGCCTACACAGTTGAAATCACCTAAAATCACCCAAGGAGCTAGTATGTTTTGGCTTAACCCGGTAATATGCTCCCAAAGTTCCCTCCTTTGCACAATAGTATATAAAGCATAAATAAAAGTTACATAAAACGACATTTGAGTGACCCTACAAGTGAACCGAACATGTATATGTTGTTTATCCACTTGTAACACCACTCCATCAACAAAATTTGGGTCCCAAATAACGGCCATGCGGCCACCACTCATCTTGTCAAAGTTAGTAATATACTTCCATGCATTAAACCTAAAATTCAAGAAATTATCAAAAGTAGAAGGAGACATCTTTGTTTCAAGCATACAAAAAATACGTACCTTATTCACTCGTGCAAAAGTAGCTATTGTATTTTGTTTTGAGGC
Organism: Cuscuta epithymum; assembly: GCA_945859915.1. Lineage (NCBI taxonomy): Eukaryota > Viridiplantae > Streptophyta > Magnoliopsida > Solanales > Convolvulaceae > Cuscuta > Cuscuta epithymum. The sequence goes on from CAMAPF010001005.1 coordinate 2,701,770, forward strand.
TTTATTAAGCCCCCTTACATTCCATGATGCTAAAAACATTAAAAATGTTTATCCTTGCCCCCCCTCCTCTTATACGGCTTGTTGTTCTCTCTTTCTCTTTGTACCCATTCTCGGTAGGTATCACAACCTTTGTACCTATCAAGGAAAAGGGGATAAACTTTAAGAAAAAAGGGGTAAAAGAAATCATACCCTTCGTCCGTGTGGACAGCCCCCGGTAGAGAATCCAAGCAAGCACTTGTGAATGTTATTCCATCTCTCGTAGCTTTCCCATCAATATCAAGATAATTATCAAGTCTTGTCATCATCTCCTCTATGTGATCCGCATGCTTTAGGTGGACTTTATAGTCTCCGTTTTCTTCAAACTCAACCTTGGTGACCACCTCATCAAGATATGCCTCTCTCATGTCATCAACCACACGAGTGATCTTCTTCTTTACCATAGTAGGATGCATAACTTTGCTCCCGTTTCCCATAGGGTGTCCATCCTCATAGTATCTATTAAGAAAGTGCCTATATACTCCTCTCATAAACTCCGTTGTGAAACCATAGTATCTCTTTGTTTTCCTCACTCCGGATATGCTCTCTAGACATGCTCTTGTAAACCATACCCCGGGCTCATTGGCCTTAACCATCTTGAGAAGGTGATTAAGCCGAATGGTTGGTTCTTTGACATCATCAAAATGCTCAACTTTGAAAGTGGGTTGTCTATACTCATCCGTGATCATGCTAACAATGACTTCGTCATTAAAAATGTCCCTAAAGTCTTTGATCTTTCTTGGAACATCCGCCTCCTCTTCCTTTGTTTCATAACCGGAGGATAGTTCTCCTTCCTCTTGTTGCTTCTTCTTTAGCTTTCTCCTTTTGTTGAGTCTCACCACTTTCATGAAAGGATGGTAGTCCTTTTTCTTCATTGAAGCTTCGGTTGCTGTCTTTTGTGCCGCGGCATAATGTTCTGCCTCAGCCATGCCCTTATCCGCGGCATGATGTTCAGCCACAGCCTTGTCCTTGCCCTTATCCGCGGCATGAAGGTCTGCCCCAGCAGATTGCGTGGGCTTGTTATCTTCCAAAACAGGCTTCCCTTGCTCTTTCTCCATTGCTTTCTTCTTTTGTTCCCTTTCCTTTTGTTCCATCTCGGCAATAACCTTACAAGTGAATGCATGGTGGCCATAAACTTTGCAATGGAAACAAAAGTTTGGAAAGGTTTTGTAGATAACCTTTTGGTTGTGGAACTTTTGGTTTGGCATCAACATTTTAACTTTTAGAGGTGGGGGTTTGGAGGCATCCACTTCTATAAGAACTATAGCAAAGTTGGACCTTGCCTTTTCTTGAGTAATCCTATCCGTAGTTAGGGGATTTCCAACCCGAGAAGCCACCTCACTAACGATCTCCTCGTCCCACAATTGCATCGGTAAATATGGAAACTTGACCCATATAGGCACTTTCAAAAACTCTTCACTAGTAAAGGAGAAATCTTCGGATAGAGTTTTCAAGTATAAAGGTTTACCAAAAAGGGTATAGGGCCCCTCCATTAGAACCTTTGTCCTCGCCTCCTCGGTTTTGAATCTAAAGATGACCCAACCTTGGTCATGTTGTCTGACATTACAATGCACTTCCCATTTAGCAACGAGCTCATGAATGGCTTTTAGACCCGGAAATCTGCCCGCGAAATAGCCCATCAAACAAAACCCCCAAATATCAACAATTGAAGGTAACTTCCTCTTAGATAGGTCAACAAAGTCCCCCACGGGTTCAATGAACTTCAACTTCATGCCTTTACTTGGTTCTCTATTATCCTTAAACAAAGATGTCCAAGGAGATTTCCATGCATTTGTTTTAGGTCCTAGGTTGTCATTAGCAGGTGGTTCGCTAGTTTCAACCTCTATGGTTTGAGTTACCTCTTTTCCCCTCTCAGCAGACTGGTTGTTGATAGAGTTGTCCTCAAGGTCATGAGCATCCTTGAGGGTATCATCCTCCTCATCCTCAATGATGGGTTGTTGATCTAGAACCGATGTCTTCCCCTTGTCAACCTTGGACGGAATCACCTCATAAGCCGAGGTCTTCTCCTTTTCAGGCTCGGATGAAACCACCCCCATAAGAGTAGAGGTGGCCTGTTTTTCAACTTCTACCTCTTTCGCCTTCAAAGCTTGAAGTCGCAGGGATGACTTCTTCTCCGGAGGTGTTCCCTTCAATTTCGAGCTACGGTTAGTTACCTTTCCCATTTGGGAAGATGATGAATAGTACTCCGAACTAGAAACCTTCCTGGATGGTGATAAAACTTGGTTGTAGAGGTGCGCCTAAACCAGGCGACCCCCACACAGACCTTGAAATCTTCCCCCAAGTCCCTCGTTGGTGTAGATCTTCAATTTGCAAACAGTCAACTGTGAATAGTACTTCCGAGCTAAGAACAAAAGTTAGTGTTTTTTCCGTCGTTAATAGCGTGGATGGAGGTTAGAAATCAAAGATATTACAACGCCAAGAAGATGGATGTGTAATATGGTGGATTTCCAAGCTCCGGTGAAGGATGGAGGGTGGTGGTTTGCGGTGTTGGAGGGGCGGTTTCCGTCGTGAAAGAGCCAATATGACCGTTGGGGGCCAATTGGGAGAGAAGAGCTCTCAACTCTCACTCCAGGTGCGGTGTTTAAAAATCATTTTTCATATCCTGATATTAATACCAAAACATATACACTATTTATGTAAAAATATCAAGTTCTTATATTTCATTATCTACATTGACATGAATGTTTTACTTCTTATATTATATTTTAGACAATTTACATTTCAATTCGACTCAAGTTACATTTCTTATAATCGTGAGTTACATTACTTTAAGCACGAGTTACATCAGTTTGCTGCTAAAAGCAAAAAATGAAAAAAGGAACCCTGGGGGCAGGATGCTCAAGGTGAGCCGCTACCACGGTATATGTACGCACTCAAGCTTGACGGACAAATGATTTTGACGAATGAATTACAGGCCTTTTATGTTTGGTCTTTTTTTGTCCATGGCATAAAATAGTCATATTTTTGTGCACCCAAACCCCATAAGGGATATTTTTGTCATTCTTTCAATTAAGAATCAATTTACCTATAAGAGGTGCTCTTTTCTACGTAGTATTAGGGGTGGACTTAATTGGGCCGGGTGGCCCGACTCGGAACCGGCCCAAACCGGCACTGTTCCGGCCCAGTGGCCCGCTATGGACTCGGGCCGGGTAGGCCCGACCCGCTGGGGGTCCGGTCCGGGCTCGGTCCCCCCAAATCATGAACCGGCCCGGCCGGTTCGGTCCTGGTTCCGGGCCTTTTTAATTTTTTTGATTTGTTTTTTTAATTTTTTTTACTTTTCGGGTTGGGCTGGGTATTTTGGGCCATTTGGGGTGGTTTGGGGGTGAGGGGGAGGGTTGGTTAACTAGGAAAAAAAAAAGAAAAAAAATATAGCTAAGGCCTGGCCTGACCCGGAACCGGGGGTTACCCGTGCCGGTTCCGGGCCCCCCATTCCTGAACCGGAGGCCCGATCGGGCCTAGGCCCGGCCCGGGCCCGAACCAGCCCGAGTCCACCTTTACGTAGTATGATTTTGTTATTGTATTATTTTCTATTTATTCTGTTCATGTATCGTATTAGTAGTACTTTTACCCTATCCCTAACATCTAGGTCCGCCATTAGCTAGTATGCATTTCTATATGCATGAATTCGTTATATCTTACATTTGAAAAAAAAATTATCTTCAAATTATTACAAAAAACAAATTAGATATAATAATAATAAATTAAAGTGACAAGGAAATGAAAAGTGTTAAAAGTTAAGAAAAAAGATCTAGACTTGGATTTATAGTTAACTATTTACATATGAATAAATGGATATACAAATGCTAAATTTAAAAAACACATTGACAATTAACAATTCATCTTGTTCAAAATGTAAATATTTTATATTACAAGACCAAAGAATTCATGATTTATTACTCACACATATATACACACATATGTGTATATTTATATTATAATATAGAAAATGTTTAAACTTACATATTGAGCGGGACATGTCAAGGAATTGAAACAACCAACACTAATACCCGAACTCACCCCATTATGTTTATGAGGTGGGACATACTTTCCCCATTTGCAGGACAGGGTAGGCCGAATCCAATCTGCTCTAGATATCTTGTTTAGGGTGGGTCTCTACGGGCCCTCTATTAGTGTTTATAAATTGATTGGTGTATTAAAAGTGAACAACAATAAATGAATTATAGCTGGTTAATTAACAACAATGCTTTGGTCGAGCACTACGCAAATCCTTGGGTCCCTAAGCAAATATTGTGTTAAAATCTGCCAGAGCCTAGATTATCCTTGCTCGAAGGAGGGTCAATAATCCTACCACAATCTTGATTTGGTGTTCTGGCCTAGAAGGTTCGATTCCGACCTCCTCAAGCTCTGAGACGAGCTGAGCTCTAAACTGCCCTTCCTCGTATTTTGATAGGTCATGCTCAATGGCGTTGATCCTCATGCCATTTCTTCCGTGGGCTTTGCAACCCTCAGATCACATAGCAACTCCTAGCCATTGTTTGATCACCTCTCACCTTGCCTATCGCAATTGTGGTGTGAAACTTCATGCACAAGTGAGATTGGGATATTATCGCTCCCAGGTCTTCCAATAGAGGTATGCCAAGAATAGCCAGCTCGTGAACACTTGGCAGTTGCACCACTACAAAATCAGCTTCAACAGATCGCACCCATGACTATGATCCGAACTGAACTATAAGGGTTGCTCCCTCTGGTTCAATAATGTCTCCCATAAATCCTGAAACACGAGTCTTGACTGGTTTCAGAGTTTCTTTCCGGTGGCCTTCGAAGGTATCCAAGTATTTGATATTCACTAAACTGCCATTATCTACCAGCACTCTATGGATAATTGTATCCATGACCTCTATCTTCACTACTAGAGCGTCGCTATGTGGGGGATGGCAAGGTGGTAAATCACCATCTATAAAGACAATTGTTTCCCGTTTTTGTTTCTTATCTGCCGGGAAGCGATTGATCGCACCGATGAAGATTGACGGCTCCACTTCTTCCTTTCTAAAAAAATATCTCCCCCACCGGCTCCATCATAGATCTAGTTGACATGGGGGGGGGGGGGGGTGGTCTTCTGCCGACCTGAATCTTCGTCATCATTATCGTCCTCGAACTGGGCTCTGACCTCTCTTTTCTTGGAAGTTAAGGCCTGCTCTTCTTTTCCCTTAGTCCATACTCTCTTCTTTTGAGGGGGTGACCCCTGGCCCCCTCCTAATTCTTCTTCACAATTTGATTTTAATTGTCCGGACCGAATGACCCTCTCCACTTATTATTTCAACACATAACACTTGTCAGTCTTATGAGTGTTGCTCTTATGCAACTTACAATTTTTTCCTAGAGCGGATTGGACGATGATAGCGTCACATCTGTCAGGCAACGTAACCAGACCTTTCTTTGCGGCATAATCCAGTACGATGCTTACTGGATGCGTTAACAGGGAGAATTCTAACTGACTGGCTAACGGGCCATCAGGCACCCTTGACTTATCCTTGTTCCAGTCCTTCTTCTTTCTTTTGAACTCGCTTTCCTTGTCAAGGTCATGGTCTTCTTCTTCTTCTTCTTCTTCTT